>CM040123.1:156174630-156774630 GCA_022559845.1 Amorphophallus konjac | reverse complement strand
CTCCCCTTTCTTGGTCCAAGGTAGGCAACCTACCAAACTTGGACTTCCTTCCTTTGAAAATTCAAAGGAAGGAAGCTTCCTTGTCCCCCCCTTGGTCCCTCCCCTCTCTCCCATGAAATTTCCACCCCCCACCCCTTGCCATGCTCTATATAAGAAGATGTATAGTGTCATTTGTAGATTTAATGAAGAAAATTAAGTGAATTTGCTTGAAGCAAGAAGGGTGCGCCCCTTGTCTCTCTCCTCTCTCCCCCTTGCAGATGGATTTCTGCCATTCTTCTGAGGTGTGAGACCTCCCTTCCAACCCCCTTCCTGAGTGTGAAGCTCAGCGCCGCCGCCGCCGCCACCATCGAGCCGCCATCGCGCCGCCATCGCTGGAGTTCTGTCCAAATCAGGACAGAACCTCAAAGCCAAAATTTTATCTTTTTCTCCTGTTGTTTGATCGAACCCAAACTTATAGGATTTGTTCTCCCTGTCTCCTCTAATCTCCAGTTCACATTTCGTGCCATTTGGCATTCGTTTGGTATTTTCCCCATATTTTTGTTCTTCCCCTCAGTAATCTGCTAGTTTGCAGATCTGTGGGACAGTGTCTCCTTGTTGTAATTTTCCCACCCCTTTATAAATTTTCAAAAAATACCCAAAAATTACCAAGTGTTTCTCACGTACCACCCCTTCCACCATAATTTTTATGGAGTCTAGATATTTCATTTTCCCTTCGGTCAAAATTTATTTTCAGGCAGCTCCCTTTCTATCCTGATAGTCTGTAACCAGATCTACAGGAAAACACGTAGATTGCATAGATTCCCATTTCTAATCCCTTCTCTGGATCGACAGGAAATAAATATATGTTATAGATCTGTGAGACCTTGTTCCAATGGCACCAACCACGCCTCGATTCGCTATCGGATCTGGGAGCAATAATTCTTGCCACCGGGTCGCGCAAATCTGTTCTGTGAATAGACGTGTAGAAACAGTAGCAAGTTAAATCTTGCAAAATTATCAAATCTCAATTTCAGGAACCGCAACTTTAGGGAGTCGACCAGGGGCATCCCGCCATCGTCCCAGCCAAGTTCCGCCTTCAGAAGATCTCAGGAGGATGATGTCCCTTTGGAGGCCATTGCTTGCTATCTGGCGAGCAGAACCGAGTCGAACTGAGTTGGAATAGTGCCGAGACGGGCCAGTAGCCCTTCTTCGGCCCGAACACCCTTCCGACTTGCTATCCGTCAACCCAAGATCGGTCCTCCCGGGCCCACTTGTAGCGCTTTACCTCCCTACGTGGAGTGGGTAACATAATTCACTATTGTAATTAAAACTTTACAATTGTATCGGGAGTTACCGTACTTGGCCGGGAAGTCTTCCCCACGCCCGGAGCGTGGAGGTACACTCGCCACCCTCCTCGTAGGCATTTGCTTTACTCGTATTTATTTGTATATGCCGCTCCGAGTGATAGGTTCCTAACTTGTTATATTTTTATATCGCCGCTGCGAGAGAGAGAGCGAGACCCGTCCCGTGACTCGTTCCGAGCACGGAAGAGCCGAATACCCGAGACTCACTGTCGATTCCTCAACCACGCATGATCACGCGTTTCCCTTGCTTAGGGACGAGTTGCGAGCTAGAGTCCTAGGTTCGCTGGTCCGTCCCGCATCAATTTGGTATCACCAGATCCATTCCACTTCCCTAGTGAACCGTGTGGCCCACCTTATCCTTTCTACCTTATTAGGGAAGTCCACTACCACACCCCTTCCCCACGGGCTTGTCCACCTACACTCAGCCAGGGGACCGTTCCACGGTCATCACTTAGGGGTAAGGAAGAAGGTGTATTTGGCACTCCTAGCCCTCCCAAACCTCCCAAATCAAAAGGGCCATCCGTGCATGAGTGGATCACTTTAGGATGTCTAGGACTCCCTCATTTTGCCTACCACCGGTTGCATCTTGTGCATGCATGGCACACATTTGGATGTCCTGGTCCACCATTGCATATGCCGGACTAACATAGGTTTGTTTAGGGTCATGTGTGAGTCCATGTTTTTCTTTCTTGTTGAGTGCATAGCGAGTCTGCATGCATCGAGTCGGGTCCGTCTCATTTCAGCTCGCGTTGTCTGTCCCTTTCGAGTGCGAGACAAGTCGGATCTAATGCGTACATTGTAGACTTGCCGAAATTTGGGATCGACTCTACCATTCTATGTCTCGGATCAAGTCACCCACAGGGACCCCGCGGTGATTCCTAGTGAGTCTTCGAGCCGCCTTCTCCCCTTTGAGAGAGACCCCACCCCAGAGTGTCCACCTCTAGCCTCATTCCCACAGCAGCGTGAGCATATCGAATCTATACGGGATGAGCAGGTGTCGATTACTTGGGGTGGAGCGTACTCCGCGCTTCCAGGTTCGGTGACGGATCTACAGGTCATACGAGCAGCTGCACCCCTTACTCGACGGGGTCGAGTTCTTCCCACCCTGGGAGAATTGATGGGAATCAACACCGGGCACTAACTTTTTAGTTTGCATTTGTGTCCTTTTATTTGCATTTATATCTTTGGGAAAGTGGGTTTGCAATTGTAAGACTTTATAAGCCAATTTGTTAGTCCGTAAAGATGTTTGGGTTTATTTGTAAAAGTCCTGTAGGACCAGCAATGGGCCCCCACCTCCTTCCCCATTGGTCCACCTAGGCTCTAGGGTCCATGTGGGGCTGGTCAAATGTCCAAAGTGGGCTTCTAGAAGACTTGATCATTCAAGGGGACAAATGGGTTAAAAAGTCCATATTCCCTCCCTTAAGGTCAAGGGGGCGCCCCCTTCCACTAGCACATTTTTTATTTTTATTTTTTGACCACATGGGGATTAAAACCTCTATCCCTTGTATACCCCTCCCCTAACCTAGATCTGAGGGTTGTTTAGGTCTTTTTACATTTTCTATATATACCTTGTATTTTATGAATTACTTAGCATTAATGTGAGAAAAAATCCATTTGTGCTCAATTGGCCCAAGGGCGCCCCTCTCTCCCCCTCTAGAGCTGTGAGAGCTCTCTTTTTAGAGATGTGAAGCCTCTCCTCCACCACCTCCCTTAGTGTGAGGCTCAGCACCACTGCCGCCGCCGCCATCGAGCCGCCATCGCACCGCCACCGCCTTGCCGTCGGAGTTCTGTCCAAATCAGGACAGAGCCCCCTTGTCCGATTTTTAGCTCCGAATCCATAGATCTTCTGGAGCCCAAATTTTGAGGGTAGGTTCCCCACGCCAATACCCTCTCCCAAAAAAATTGTCCTATTTTCTAGCCATCGTTTTCTATTTTTCCCATTTCATGTTTCCCAGCCTCCCAGATCTGCCAGTGTTCTATTTTGTGTCACAGCAACTTAGTTCTTCCTCTATTCGACCCCCTTCCCCTTTTCTGATTGAGTCCAAATTTGGATTGGGTATTCTGCCCACCAAAGCCCCTCTCCACAAATTTTCCCTCGATTTTAGAAGTTCTTTTTCACCACCAAAAAATTAAAACTCAGTCAAAAATCTGTTATGTCCTATGCAGTCCAGATCCGACCCACCAGTGTTAGAAAATCTGTTTCCCCATCCAAACCTCCACCATAAATTACAAAAAAAATATCCACGTCTTCCTTATGTTTCCCTATCCAACTTTTATGAAGAGCTCAACGCCCAGATCTGAAGTTTGAGTTGCGATCAACACCTGTTCTCAGGAAAATCAATTTATGTCCTGTGTTTTCTGAGTCTGTCAGTCAATCTGTTCATAAATCCACAAATAAAAAATCCAGAGCCAGCCAAATTCCTGCCACAGTCCTTGGTCGAAGCTCTCTGAAAGAGCTTTCCAACGGCATCAATTTCGCGTCTATCTGACCTCGGGATTGATCGCAACAGTAGATTTTATCGAGTCGCGCGGGTTTGGAACAGCAACTTAGATCTGTGGGCAGCAAGCTTCACACTAGGCGACCGGAGCCGCCCAGCCTCCTCGCGACATTCCAGCCCGACCACCTTCCAGGGAGCGTCCCTCCAAGTGTCCCGCTTCGCAACGGGACCCCCCTCGCCCAACTCAGTGGTATGAGCAGCACGTGGGCCCCACCACCCGTAGCAAGCGTCTTCCGGACGGCACCGATGGAGCGGATCAAAGTGCTGCCCGTCAACCCAAGATCAGTGCTCCCGGGCCCACTTGTAGCCCTTTACCTCCCTCCGTGGAGTGGGCAATATAATTCACTACTGTAATTAACTTTTTACCATTGTACCGGGAGTTACCGTACTTGGTCGGGAAGTCTTCCCCATGCCCCAAGCGTGGAGGTACACTCGCCACCCTCCTCGTAAGCACTTTGCTTATCTCGTATTTATTTGTATATGCCGCTGCGAGTGATAGGTTCCTAGCTCATATATTTTTATATCGCCGCTGCGAGAGAGAGAGCGAGACCCGTCCCGTGACCCGATCCGAGCACGAGAGAGAGCCGACCACCCTAGCTCACTACCGGTTTCTCAACCGCGCATAGTCCCACGCATCCCTCACTTAGGGACGATCACGAGCTTGTCTAGAGTCCAAGGATCGCATATCAACTTGGAGTCGAGTCCGTTGTCCATCCCGCATCAAATTGGTATCAGAGCGAGTCGAGTCTAGGGTAGTCTTTGTTTAAAAACAAAACAAAACACAAAGAGTCATTTAAGTCGGTCCCAGGTTGCATCGCACACCTTTATTTGGTATATAGAAAGGTGTTTTCTGAACGGTAGGTTACGCCTATCGGGAAGGCCGCACACTTGTGAGATAGGATTTTTTGATCCCGTAACTCCGCCAGGTACCGAATCTTGGTTGTGTCTAGGTTCATAGTCGAGCCACTATCCGTCCCGCATCAGTTTGGTTGTGTCTAGGAATCGACACAAATGTAAAAGGGCCTAAACTATCTTCAGATCTAACTTAGGGGAGGGGCAAATGGGGGAGATCATATTTAATTCTCCCATGTGGTTTGGAACCAAATAATATAAAACACAAAACCTATTAAACAAGTATAAATAGGGGGCGTCCCCTTGAAAATGGGGATGGCATCTTGGACTTTTTTAACCAATTGTCCCCTTGAATGGTCAATCCTCTAGAAGTCCACCTTGGACCTTTGACTAGCCCCATATGGGCCCTAAGGCTTTGGCGGACCAATGGGGAAGGAGGTGGGGGGCCCCTGCTGGACCTACTGGACTTTTGCACATAAATCCACTAAAACCTAAAGACTCACATTTTGGCTTATACTTGCCATACAATTGCGTACCCAATTACACAAGGGTATAAATGTAAATAAAAGGACACAAATGTAATAGAAAAATATCAGTGCATGGTGTTGATTCCCATCAATTCTCTCCGGGTGGGAAGAACTCGACCCCGTCGAGTAGGGGTGCGGCTGCTCAAGTAGCTCTTGCGGATCCGTCACCGAACCTGAAAGCGAGGAGGACGTTCCACTCCAAGTGATCGACACCTGCTCATCTCGTATAGATTCGATATGCACTCGCTGCTAGAGAATGAGGCTTGAGGTGGACACTCCGGGGTGGGGTCACTCTCAAAAGAGGGAGGCGGCTCAAAGACTCACTAGGAATCACCGCGGGATCCCTTTATGTGACTAGATCCGAAATGTTGAGGTAGAGCCGATCCCAAAGTCTGACAAGTCTCACACTCGAAAGGGACTAACAACGTGAGCATACAAAGGACCGACTCGACTTGATGTATGCACAGATGTTGGGTGTCCTCTGGCTTTAAATGATAAGGGAGAATGGCAACATGCTGAAGTGTTTTGATAATTGGCAACAGTATTGGTTGACTTCGTTGACTGCATAGTTGACTTTGTTAACTTTATATTGACATAATGATGTGTGTATTTTGATGACTTTTATATGTCAGATAATCACATAAGTGTTGTCTGCATGTTTACACTTAGGCTTTGCATTAGAATGGAGTCGGTGCAATACTCAATCAGTCTGCATTGAGTCCGTGCATAGAGTGCATTTCCAGCACATTGAGTCTGTGCATGCATATATGAAGTCGGTGCAAGCCATGTTGCTGCACACGACCAAGTCACTGCAAAGGTCATCCATACTTTATGTAAGTCGATGCATTGGTAGTTGTTGCACGAGACCAAGTCCGTGCAGGCTTAGCTCAAGGCACACTAAGTCGGTGCAACACTTCTCGCTGCACACTATCAAGTCGGTGCAACCCTTGCTGCTGCACACGACCAAGTCAGTGCAATGCCTTCCATGTATTAGGTAAGTTGAAGCAAGCATTAAGTCAGCACGCAACTAAGTCCGTGCATGCTTATGTCTAGGCACATAAAGTCTGTGCAATACGTCTTAGGCAACTTAGTGCATAAGAGCTCATGCATTCAGTGTTTGCACATTAAGTCTGTGCAAGTCAAGTATGTTGCAGAAGTAAGTCTGTGCAACCTTTGCACATCACATGATCTAAGTCTAAGCAATGTTGCTATCGGCACATTGAGTCAGTGCAAGGTTTGCACTATGCATATACACACTCAGTGCATTACTGCATGTCACACACATATAGTTTATGCACATCCACTAGGTCAATAAAACAAGTCTGTGCATCAGTTCAATGTGTGAACACTTGACTCCGTGCATATGTGTTCATACATTATATCGAGTCTGTGGAGTCTGTGCACATTTAGTTCAAAGCTCTAATTAACTCTATGCATCTTTCTACTATCTTTCATATTGTTTCATGCTGACATTAAGTCTGACCTTAACATGATATATGCTCGAGGAGTTTAAGAAAGGCACGTGATCCAAGAATGGAGCAGGTGCCAAGATGATGCCACGTGGCCTGACTACTCCAGATCTGGATAAGGCTTTGGGCAGGAATTGTGGCGAGCACACGCCCTACCTTCTGCTGCTTCCTATAAATAAGGAGAGTCTCCTTCAAGAGAAGACTGATCGTGATTGTGATATTGAGAGAAAAAGAGCAGAAAGAGATAGAGCCAGCACGATCCAGCGAGAAGAAGAAAGAGTAGCAGATCTAAGAAGAGAGTTTGAGAAGTGAGAGATCTAAAAGTCTGAGAGAGGTTTGTATATCAGTTTCCTGGTTCAGAACAGGAACTGATTTTGCTTATTGTTGAGCTATATTCCCTTCGTGGGTTTTCTGTTTCTTCGTTTGTTTCTCTTCGTTTTTAGAAACTCTTATTCAAGCTGTTTGTCAGCAGAGGTTAAGATGTAATTCCTCCGCTTTTGTAGAGGTGTGGTATCCTCTAGTTAGGTGAAGCTGTAATTCCCCAGCGGTTGCAGAGGAGGACTCCTCTGGTCAGCGTAAGCTGTAAGGCCCAGCGGTTTGTAGGGTTTTTACCCCGAAGCTGTGGATCAGCAGGTTAAGCTATGTATCAGTGGGAAACCACACTCTGGTTGGAGTGTGGGGTGGACGTAGACCTCGGGTTTGAGGTCGAACCACCTTAAAAATTCATTGTCTACTGTGTGATTGCCTTGTGATTTGTGCTCATCTCTATTTAGTTTCATCATCCAGTAGATGAATGCTTAAGACCGTCTGTGTGCTGATCTTCTAGACTTGCTATAGTTCGATTACGTTTTAGTGTTCTTCTTCATCCTACAGTAGCTTGATTTTATTCCGCAACAGTTCCTGCTGTAGTCAGTTTCTGTTGGGTGATCGATCTATTCACCCCCCTCTAGATCATCAATAGATTCTTGTCTATTGGTATCAGAGCATCCATCTATTCTATTAGTTGGTATCAGAGCCTAACTCTTCTACAGGGATCAACGTCCTGAAGAGGAACGGCCATGGATGCAAGAGGGATGACGGCTAAAGGACATTCCACCACGAAGCCCCCATACTTTGACGATTCGAACTACGCATACTGGAAGAATCGTATGCAAGTCTTTCTAAGGGCGAAAGACTATGAGATTTGGAAGGTGGTCAGTAAAGGACCATTCGAGCTGCATCCTAATGAGGATATATGGACGAGAGAGGAGATCAGGAAATCTACTCTCAACTGGAGTGCCATCAATGCCATTTAGTGTGCTCTACATCCCATGAAATTTTCAAGAGTTTCATCGTGTGCCACAGCGAAAGAGATGTGGGATAAGCTGGAGGTTATCTACGAGGGAACCTCCCAGGTGAGGGAGACCAAGGTGAACTTGCTGGTCTCAGAGTATGAAGCCTTCAGGATGAAGTCCAGCGAGACCATCACTGAGATGTACGCACGTCTTACCCTCATCACCAATGGTCTCAGAAGTCTGGGGAAAAACTATTCTGATTATGAAATCATGAGGAAGATTCTTCAGTCCCTGACTCCAGTCTGGCACACGAAAGCTACTGTTATAGAGGAGTCAAGGGATCTTCAGAACATGAAGGTGGACGAGTTGATTGGCTCGTTAATGACCTACGAGATGAATCTTCCCAAGACCGAGGAGCTGGAGAAGAAGAAAAAGCCCATTGCTCTGAAGGCCAACTCCAGTAGATCAAGCAGATCCAGCCACAGTGGATCATCGAGCGATCAGAGCTTCTCTAGGTCATAAATTGAAGAGATCAGCTTGCAATGATGACCAGAGAGTTTAGAAGATTTTTGAGGAAAGAAGGAAGAAATTTCGGCCGAACACAGTATGGTGGCAGGAGACAAATGAGGTATAAATCTAACCCTGCCAAGAAAATTGACACTAATGTTTGCTATCATTGCGGGATGGCCGGCCACATGAAGGCAAACTGTCCAGAGCTCCAAAAGCTCAAGGAGAAGTCAAAGAAGAAAGCTCCCAAAGGAAAGGCGATGTTGAGCACATGGAGCGACGAGGACGAGGGCACATTAAGCTGCACATCTGAGAGCGAGGTTGAAGAAAAGCCCATCTGCCTGATGGCAAAAGATGATGAAGAAAAGGAAGAAGACTCCAATGAGGTATCCTCTCCATTTGAGTATTACACCATTTCTGATTGGGAAGATGCCTATGGAGATTTGCTAGATAAAGTTGATGACATTAGAAAGGAAAACAGACACTTAAAGAAAAAGGTTAATTCTATGATGAATGACAAAACCATGTCTGTCAAAATTGCATGTTTACAATCAGAGAATGATAGTTTGAAAAGTGCATGTTCTAAATTTGATGATCTGAATATTGCTTTGATTAATTCTAGAAATGAAAATGAGTCTCTGAAAAATGTGATTGATGATTTAAAATTGAGACTACAAAAAATTGAAAACGAAATGAAAATTGCTAGTGAAAAATATGAAGCTGTGCTGGGTGTCAATAATGAATTGAAGAAATCAATTGAACACCTAGAAAATCAAAATGAAGATAAAAAGAAAATCATTGAGAATATGACCTAAGGCACTGAGAATTTGAATGCTCTGTTAGGGTCTAAAGTGAATTTCAGAAAAGAGGGTCTCGGTTATAACCCCACTGCGAAAAAGAGTTTAGCATTGAAAACAATTTCATTTGTTGCTGAAAATGAGAAGAGACCTCTCATTAAAATGTCCAATGTAAATTTTGCTGTTAAAAATGTTAATTCCAAAATGCCCAGTGCTCATGACAAGGGCAAGCAGAAGATGGGTGAGTCTAGCCATGATAGTACATACTACCCTATTCCTCAGGGTAAGTCTCAGGTTAGGGGTCAACCTTCACGCACACCTAAACTCCAGGCTAGGGTCACCAAGTCTCCACTAGCTGTTCAGAAGAAGAGTCAACCCCCACCCATGCAGAAGTCAGGTGGGTCTAGGGTGCAAGGGAGACAGAATCCAGCAAGAGGTCAATCAAGCCAGCACTACCAACCCAGGGTATAGACATACCAGTATGCACAGCCACAACAATTTCATAGGTCTGAATGGAATAGAGTTCAAGGGAGGTCTAGATATCAGTCATATCCCACACAGACATATAGACCTCAGGCTAGAAGCTGGGTTGGGGAGTCTAGAACATTGGCTCCTAGGAAGCAAACCATCTACAGTCAGCCTAGGACCAATACATGTCACAATTATCTGAATGCTCATTGGCCTAGGCATTGGCACAAACAAACTCACGCTGCTAATAACAATAGTGCCAAGACACACAAAAAGAAAAGAAAAGCTCAGACTGCTAATGCTGGAAACAAGAACAACAACGAAAGGAATGTCAACAAATCCACCAAACAAACAACTTTTAAACAAATGTGGATTCCTACAAACTTGTTGTCTTGTTTAAGTAGCTCTTCATCTGCTCTGGAGCCCAAATATTTTTGGGTTCCAAACTTTTCTCCATGACTGTGATTGCAGGTATGCCTGGCAGCCAATCACAACATGTGGCACCTGGATAGTGGCTGCTCCAGGCATATGACAGGAGACAAGGCTAAATTTTACATGCTGACAGAGAAGAATGGAGGCCTTATCACCTTCGGAGGAAATACTAAGAGTAAAATCATCGGGTCAGGTAAGGTAGGTAAGTGCACTACCTGTTGCATTGAGGAGGTTATGCTGGTTGATGGTCTTGCTTACAACTTGCTCAGTATCAGCCAGCTATGTGATAAAGGGCATAGAGTTGTTTTTGATTCCCAATGCTGTAGAATTTATGAACCCGATTCTGATGTATTTAAATTTTATGGTAAAAGTGTGAATAACATTTATTTGGTAGATGTAGATGATATTGCTCATTCTAATCTATGTCTCACTGCTAATAAAGATGATTTAGCATTGAAGAGGCGAGATCTCGCGCGGGTCCTGAGCGGACGGGGGATCACCAGATTGTGAACTGCAAGAAAGGGAAACGGATCAGGGGGCCCAGGGATGAGTCCCTGGGGAAAAACCCTCCGATGCTTAAGTCAGTAGAGCTTTGGTGGGAGCAATAAAGGGGGGAAGTAGCTTCTGCGCGAGATCCCTCTCCACCAGAAGGGTGAAGTGGTTCTTGCTCAGGAGTTTTGAGCGTGTGGTTGCCCTTACCTTTCACCAGAGGGTATCCTTCATTTAAATAGTGCGTCGTCTTCAAGAGTCCTGTAAGTCGAGGGGTTTCAGGCGGGAGTTACGTCCTCAACGTGAGCTCTTAACTGCCTCATCGTGGGATCTTTATCACCATGGGGACGTGGAGTCCCTTATGCCCTTAAATTCCTGCTTACAGAAAGCTCCTAACGGCTGCATGGATAAGCAATCGTCGGCCATTCCAAGCTCAGAGATGCCAGCCCTTATCCTGGGCGGTAGGCTTAGCTCAGATGAAGATGGGTCGGATCGGTTGGCACGCGCCTTCCTCTCCCCAGCGGAGAGATGGCTCGGGCGTGGACCTTTCCTGTGACCTGACCGACGCTCGGGCCTCCCGAGCCAAAAGGTCGCCTAGGAAGGTGGTATCCTCGAGCGAACTTTTATTGGGCTTTCAGTCCGGAGTGGGCCCAGTGGGCTATCACTTGGGCGAGCGGGGCCTTGTTGGGCCCGGATGGGCCTAGTTCGACTGCTCTTCAAGTGGGCTGCAGAAATCCCCCTCTCCACTTGTCCCCCTCCTACTCCCGAGCCAAAGTAGGCTCGGTAGAGTAGTTCATTTAGGGTTTAGGACCAGCGTGGCTCGGGTGGGTGGAGATCTGGTGGTGCTATGAAGCCACGTGTCGTGGTCATCTGGGCCCGTAATAATTGCAATCTTGACGGATTTCAAATGAAGGGGCCCCCTTTTCTCGGAGATCGGAACGACGCGCCGCCTCCCGTGTGGGTTTATAGGCGTTGGGCGCTGGTTGTCATCCTAGACTCTTTTCGTCGTTAGGGTTTTGGCTCTCCTTCGCTTCTTGCTTTTGGGGCTCTTCGATGCACCGTGAGGGCATGGCGGAGGAGCAAAAACTTGTGGCGGCGTTCAAGGAGTTGGCGGAGATAACTGCGGAGGCGGTCAGGCAGCTTCCTCCTCCCCCGGAATCTTCGGGGTCCCGAGAGAGTTCTTCTTCAAGTTCTTCCTCAAAATCCATGGCGGGCCAGCGTTCGGGTGTCGAGGAGTCTAGGAAACTACACTCTCAGGATCCTGTTTATTATGAGGGAAACTACACTTCTTCTCCCACTCAGGTCCACATGGTGGATACCACTACTGCTTTGGAGGTTGAGCCTTCTTCCCAAGCTCAACCTACTACTCAGAATACTTCAGGGGACACTTCCCCTTCTCTCAATTTCAATGAATTTCTCAAGGTTCTTGCTCAGCTGGATGACTCCCAGCGTCAAGCGGCTCAAGCCCTCCTAAAGGTAAAGTCTATCTCGTCATCTTCTAACCCTCCCCAGGCCATGGGTGGCCACTCTGTTAATTCTCCCAACGACCCGGCGGTCGCCCCTAGAATGCCCTCGCGCCCATCAACTCCTGTTATGACTATGCCGGCCCAACCGGCAAGTCACTCCGTTGCTAGGCCTCAACAACCTCCTGTTTCTCAAATTTTAAGGAGGCCTATGACAAACCAACACTCTTTCCGTCCGGCCCCAGCCGAGTCTGATAGCCATGCTCTACTCCTCCAAAAGATGGCTAATATGGAGGAACAGCTTAAGAGGGTTACTGCATCCAAGATTGCTCCTGAAATTATGCTTCCCCCTATGCCAATTTTTCATCTACCATCGTCTAAAATGCCGAATTTCCAGTGATATAATGACACGGGCAACCCGAAAATTCATTTGAAGGACTTTATGTATGAAGCATCATTTTGGCAGGATAATAAGAACTCATTGGATTATCTCTTTAGGCGGTCTTTGGATGGCCCAGCACTGGAATGGTTTTATTCTTTGGAGCCGGCTGATGCCGGTGATTTTGATGTAGTTCAACGGAAGTTCGTACAGAAGTACAAGGACCGTGTGGGTCCCTCCTTGTCTGTTACTGATTTGGTTGCGGAGAAGATGAAGCCTGAGGAGGACTTCGTCTTATTTGCTGATAGGTGGAGGGCTATGGCCAAGAAGTTAAAAGACACATTGTCGGAGACAGAACCGGTAAAGATGATAATATCAAACTCCACCCCGCAATTCCGTCATATTTTGGCCATGAATAAATTGAGCACTATGGAGGAGCTCTATGAAAGAGCTAGATATATACAAACTCAAATGAAAGATTCGCCCATTATGGGCATGTTCGAGCCAAGGCCAAAGGTGATAAGGAAGAATGTTCATACTGGTAATACTGGCCCAACTACTGAAGGCACTGTCATCAATGAGCAGGTGAGCGCGTTTGGCAACTCCACTCCTTTCCGCCCCCCTCCAAACCCAAGGCCATCACCACAACAGCCCACCTTCCAAAATCAAGTCCACCAGCCAAATAATAATCCACCTCAAACCTTAAGGCCTCCTCCACCTCCAAAACAACAACAACTCCCCTTTGCTCCATAAAACCAATATCACCAAGTGCCCCCAGCTAATTATCAACCGCAACAACCGCAACAACCACAACAACCGAGAAGGCCAATGGGCCCACGAAGAGCCCAATACCCTCCGCTACCTGAGAGTTTGTCAGACATTTTTAACGCCCTCATGGCTGCTAACTTGCTCACATTGCCTAAAGAAAGGGTAGTATGGCCGCAAAATGTGGACACCTCCCGGTATTGCGTCTTCCACCGGCAGCCGGGGCACAACATTGATTATTGTTTTCACTTTAAGGATTACATACATGACATGAATGATCAAGGTGATATTAATTGGGATGAGATGAGGAGGGTCATCGCTACTTTGAAGGCTCGAAGGCCTCCTCGGCAACCACCAGTCCAGCAACCACAACAAGGACAGCAACAGGTTCCACAGCAACAGCAGGCTCTTGCACCCCAGCCAAATATGGGGATTGTTAATAACCAGCTACCGAAGCACCCGGCTCAGAATCAACAAGTGAACCTTGTCACCTCAACCCATGAAGTGGAAAGAGGGCAGGTTTGGCATAAAGAAAGCACCTCTGTCGGGGCCATTAGTCAAAGTTCCAATCAATCACAACCACCACAACTGATAAGAAGGCCTCAACCCATATCTCTTTCCCAGCCACAACGTACCCTTATACGATCCACCACTCCTTCACAGCCTCTTCTTTTACGCCAAACCCCAAACTCCCCTCCACACCAAAACCCTCCATCAAATAGACCTCTTCTTATCCGCCGCTCGCCAACAGCCATCGCTCCTCCTGTTCCACCTCCACCTACCACTACCATGATTCCAAGGCCCCTCCTTGTCACCCGGCCTCCACCTTCGCCTGCCGATAATTCCCCGCCAGCGAGGCCCCATGCAGGAACCGCTCCCCCTGCCAATCCAGCACCCAATACCACTATTCCCTCTACTTCCTCTACCCCTTTATCCACTCCAGGCCTGACAGAGGCGCCCAAAACCATGGTGCTCCGTAGTGGACGGATGTTCCATCGAGTGTTTTCCCAGCGGGAGCAGGAGCCAGCACAAGAACAAGGAGAGCAAGAGCAAGAGTCTACACCGGGAATGGAATATGATTTATTGAAGCATTTGGACAGGACGCCGGCACGAATTTCTATTTTAGAATTGATTAAAAGATCAACCACACATCAGCTGGCCTTAAAACAGTACTTGCAAAAAGTGATGGTCAATGAAGACATTCCTGTTGAACAAGTCACTACAGTTTTGAATCCGGCCAGCAATCAACCAGCTATTACTTTTTATGAATATGAATTGGCTCCACAGCCGGCTAGAAAATATGCATTGTGTATCACTATTGACATCAATAAGATAGCTATAAAGCAATGTTTGGTTGACACCGGGGCATCCATTAATGTTCTGCCGCCAAGCACCTTGAAGATGTGCGGCATTCCAGAAAGTCAAATTCTGCCATCTACAATTACCGTCACAGCTTATGATAATACTAAGAAGCCGCCATTGGGAATGATCACTCTAAGAGTTGGTTTGGGTCCGGTGATAGTCACAGCAGATTTTCACATTTTAGACATGGATCCAACATTCAACGGCATCCTGGGCCGCCCCTATATTCAAGAACTTGATGTTGTTCCATCTACGAACCATCAATGTATAAAATTTCCACACAAAGGGCGCATTATCAAAGTTACTAGCATGCCCATCTTGCCGATAGAAGACATACATTCAGCAACTTCAGTGCCTTCTATGTGGCCTTCCAATAGGCCTTTACTTTCAGTATTGGATGTTGCCGACCCGCGGCAAGACTTGTTAAGGCCCCCAGTCACTAAACCAGCATCACCTCTAGTAACACCCCTGCCTCCCCAAGGAAAGAAAAAGAAGAATATGATGAACACGCTTGGATGGAATATCCTGTTAAAGATGGGGTATAAGACTGGCAAGGGCTTGGGGGTCAATCTCCAAGGCCGCGTGAAGCCAATCAGGCACCAAAAGATGATTCCCCAAGGTGGCCTAGGGTATAAAGGGCCGAGCAAAAGCAAAGATGAAGATGGGCCATGGGCCATGGGCCGTCATGACTTCCACTCTTAAGACAGACCGGCAGCCTCTTACATGGACCCTGCAAACACATTTTATAAAAGGGGGAATTCATAATGATGAGCAAACTACACTTGTTACTTCCATGCTGGATTGTCAAGATGTGCATGCAAGGCAGTTTGCTCGCCACATGGCCCCACTGGCCACCTACAAGGCCCTGGAATCCTTGCAAACAGATAAGAGAAGAAAAATGGATGACCCTGAATGTGACTGGTATAGATGGTTCGACATGAATGACATTGCCATTGCTCTAAGCCGACTGTTCATGCCAACCGATCCGGAATGGTCGCCGTTGATTCTTGAGCTAATTGAGAAGCCAGCAGTGATCACAGACAAGAGGCAGTTGTTAAGTGATTATATAGATACCGGAGAGCCCGATGTGCCGTTCGAGGAGGGCTTCAATATAGATAGGCTGTGGGCCGGCCTCTTCCTTACCAAGTCTGTTCACCCGACGACTGGTGTCCGTTTGATTGATCAACTATTTTTCTCAGATATTCCTAGACCGCCCGCGGTCTTAATAACTTTTTCTCCAAATTCTCCATTAATTCCTCCCTTGCTCCTCGAGCAATTTTCCAAACTCTCCATCACACCCCCACGCGGGTCATCACTCATTCAATCTTTTGCCAACCTGTCAATTTCAACTCCACCTCATGTTTCCCCCTCGCATTGCCTCCTCCTTGAAAATAAAAATAAAAATGAAAACGAAAAAAAAACGCCAAAATTCAAACTTTCCAATCCTTCATCTCTATTGAGGAAACCTCCTATCTTCTTCCTGAGTGTGCCCCGACCCAGGGGCCGCTCTTCCCAGATTCATTAGAGGATCTTCCCTACCCCTCCGGTGAGGGGTCTTCATCTGTATCTCCTTCTGTACCCGTGTTTTTTCCTCCTTCCCCCTTTTCGTCAGGTTCTAGTAATCAGGCTAGTTGTTCTTACTATTCTAATGTTAAGGTTCATGGGGTAGCTTCACATAAGAAATCCAAGGGTAGGTAGATTCCCCGTAGATTTCTCAGAGAGTTAGCTGTCAGATGTCAGGCTTGTTTAGCCATCCCCGAATTTGTAGAGAATCCGATTATCCTGTCGGAAATAGAATTTGAGGATACTTGTGCTTTTTATGTGGGTTTTGGTGTTTATGAGATTATGAATGATGAAGACCCTATTGAAGAGGGGGATGAAAGTTACGAAGAATATGAGGACGAGGCTGATGCTTTCGCCAGTGGCATGAGGAGATTTGATGAACCATCAGCCTCAGTAGAAGAGCCTACCAAAGAAATAAATCTGGGTACTGAAGAAGACCCTAGGATTGTCCTCATTAGTAAAAACTTGCCGCCATCCGAAGAGGAGGCGCTTATTTTGGTTCTTCAAGAATATAAGGACACGTTCGCATGGAGTTACGAAGATATGCCTGGACTAGACCCTGCGCTCGTTGAACATCGACTTACACTTAAGCCAGGATCTGTCCCGGTCAAGCAGCGGTTGAGACGTTTCCACCCTAATATGGCATTAAAGATGAAATAAGAGGTCGATAAGCTTCATAAGGCTAGATTTGTTAGAGTTGTCCTCTATCCTAATTGGGTGTCTAACATCGTCCCGGTCATGAAGAAGGACGGAAAGGTTCAAATTTGTATAGACTTTTGGGACCTCAACCGCGCGTGTCCTAAAGATGACTTCCCCCTCCCTTATATTGATGTTTTAATTGACAACACGGCAGGATATGAGACTCTCTCCTTTATGGACGGTTTTTCGGGTTATAATTAGATTCGCCTGGCTAAGGAAGATCAAGAGAAAATATCGTTCACTACACCATGGGGGACTTATTGTTATGTGGTCATGCCTTTTGGACTTAAGAATGCTGGAGCCACCTATCAAAGGGCTATGATGGCTATTTTTCATGATATGATCCACATTTATATTGAGGTGTATGTCGATGACCTGGTAGTGAAATCAAAGACAAGGATTGAGCATCCCAGGGTTCTAACCAAAGTCTTGCAAAGGGCACGGGAGTATCAATTGAAGATGAACCCTAAGAAGTGCGTATTTGGTGTTTCATCAGGGAAGTTGCTTGGATTCATCGTGAGTAAGAGCGGTATTTGAGATTGATCCCAACAAGGCGAAGGCCATAAGAGAAATGCCTCCTCCCAGAAATTTGAAAGAAGTTCGAGGTTTGATCGGGAGGTTGCAATTTATTCGTCGATTTGTCTCCCAGCATTCACAAAGATGTAGGCCGTTCTATGAGCTTACTAAGCCGGGAGTCAAGTTCATTTGGGATGACAAGTGTCAGACAGCTTTTGACGGATTGAAGGATTATCTCTCAAATCCTCCTGTCCTAAGGCCGCCAGTTTCAGGCAAACCGCTTGTTCTTTATATTTTCGTCCTGGATGACTCTGTAGACGCTGTTTTAGCCCAAGTTGATGAAGAAGGAAACGAAAGGGCAGCCTACGACTTGTCAAAACTTCTCAACCCCTGTGAGCAGAGGTACTCAACTATAGAGAAAACTTGTGCTACTTTAGTCTGGGTAGTTCAGAAACTTAAGCATTATTTCTTAGCTCACGAGGTTCACCTCATTGCGCGCATGAATCCAATCAAGTTCCTTCTTGAAAAGTCTATTCTCACTGACCAATTGGCACGATGGCAAAGCTTTCTCTCTCAATTCGATATCATCTACATTTAGTAAAAAGTAATTAAAGGCTATGCCATAGCAGAACATCTTGCTCACCATCCCCTCCCTAGATTTGACTCTGTTCGCTCAGAGTTTCCAGATGAGCAACTAATGTCCGTCAATCAGACCGATTCGATGTGGACATTACATTTTGATGGAGCTTTGAATTAAAAAGGGAAAGGGATTGGTATTGTTCTTCTATCACCGGAGGGTATCACTATTCCACTCGCCTCCTTGCTTGCATTTCCAGTTACAAATAATATAGCTGAGTACGAGGCTCTCTTGGCCGGACTAGAGGCCGCTCATCAATTTGGTGTTACCCATTTGCGAATTATAAGTGATAGTCAGCTTATTCTTCGCCAAGTGCTGACCAAATGCCGCACGCTCAACCCTAGACTCAAACCCTATCAGGAATTGACTTCTGCTTATACCAAGCTTTTCACCAAATTAATCTTCGTCCATGTTCTTCGTGAGCATAACATTTTAGCTGATGCTCTCGCTTCCCTTGCTTCTTCCTTGGTTTTCCTTCCCGAGAGGCATTCCCATTCTATCATTATTCACAAGCGGCTCACTCCAACTATTAAAGATCCAGCTTTCCTTAGTGTTAAGGAGGAGGTGCTTAGGAAGGTGAAGCAAGAAGGAATCATTGAGAATAAGGAGGTCATGCTATTGGACCTAGAGGAAGAATTGGACGATGCAGAAAAACCATGGTATTACGAGATCGCTAAGTATTGCCAAGATCAATCATATCCAGAAGAAGCCATGGCTGAAGAAAAGAAAGCCATTCGAAGAGTTGCTCAGCGAGACACTTTGGTTGGAGGCGTGCTTTATAGAAGAGATCTTATCGGTGTTTTGTTAAGATGTCTTGATGATGATGAATCTTGGAAGGTTGTGGAAGAAGCACATTCAGGAGCGTGTGGTGGTCATGTCAATAGCCAGATGCTAGCTAAAAAGATCCTTAGGCTAGGTTTCTATTGGCCCACTCTAGAAGAGGATTGTTCTATCTATGTTCGAAGGTGTGTTAAGTGCCAACTGCATGCCGACAAAATTCATTCTCTTTCTTCTTCACTCCATCCTATATCTTTCCCATGGCCTTTCTCCATGTGGGCTTTCGATATTATTGGGCCTCTTGGTGATCCGACCCTCCTCACAAAACCAAAGTCATTTATACTCACGGCGATGGAGTACTTCACCAAGTGGGCGGAAGCGGAAGCTTATGCGGAGATAAAAGCGTCAACCATCTGCAAATTTATAATGAAGAACATTATCGCAAGGTTCGGCATCTCGAGTACCATCCTCACCGACAATGGACCGCAATTCATCGCTCAAGAGCTTCAGGACCTTTGCAACAGGTATAACATTACATTGCATCATTCATCTCCTTATTATCCGCAGGGCAATGGCCAAGCCGAGGCGACTAATAAAACTTTCATTAAAATCATCAAGAAAACGTATGAGGCTAACAAATTTGCGGATTAGCCAAAAAAATTGGTTGAAGCTCTTTGGGCCTATCGCACTTCAATTCGTACCCCTACTGGGCAAACCTCTTTCGCCCTCACTTATGGAATGGAGGCGGTAGTTCCTTACGAGATTCTTATTCCTTCTCTACGAGTTCAATTGGACAAGGAGCTCCCCATTGATAAGCGTCGCAAATCTCTCCTTGCTCAGTTGGAACTCCTAGACGAGAAGCGTCTGGCCGCCGCTGAACATGCACGCATTTATCAAAACAGGCTTTCACGTTTTTACCAAAAGAAAGTGATCGAGAGAAATTTCAAAATTGGTGAAATGGTAATTAAAAGAATCTTCGTAAAACCTGGTGGGCCACGTTCAAAACTCCAACCTAACTGGAAAGGTCCTTTTGTTATAAAAGACGTTTATCCTGGCAATGTTTACAAATTAATTAATGCTGAAGGTGAAGAGTTAACACACCCTTGGAATGGTCTCTATTTAAAGAAATACTACGCCTAAGTCAACACAAAACCAAAAAAAAAAGAGAAGCAAAACAAAACAAAAATTGAAAATCGTAGGCAAGTATGGTACATGGGCCACGAGCCTGAGTAATCATCCTTAATTCATTCTTCAGTCTCGATGATTTAACCTTCGGGTCAATCCACGCACACACTACACGCTTTACTCTTAAACTCAAGTAGCCCAGAATTTGAGGAAAGTCCGACCCAAACTGAGAGTGTAAAAATCTTACCTATTCTCTTCTTTTCGGCTCACGAAAGGGAGTACGAGTAAAGGGTTACTAACCAAGCCGGCCCGTCGCCCTAGTAGGTCGAAGTCAGGGCCTAAAAGGGAACCAAATGCTTAAAGCCCAAGTACAATTAGGTCTTTATCTATCTCAAAAGAAAAGAAAGAAAAGAAAGGAAGTCATGATAAAAGAAAGCATGTCAAGAGGGCAAAGTCCCCGCAGGGAAAACCCTGGTCGTAAGCATGCATGAATAAGGGCGAAAAGAGCAATAAAATTTTCCTAAGCCAAAGACTGAATCCCAATAAGCATTAGGGCAGGGGAGGAGCGTTCCCTATTCTTGAAACCCTCTCGTGAGCTTTCCCAACTTATTCTTCTATTCTCCCTCCATGGTGGGTCGTAAACTCAAAGAATGGCAAAGATCACCCAAGAAGGAGGGGCTGCAAGAGAATATGAGTAAAAGCATAAGTCATTTAGCACGTTGACCCCTTTGTTAAGTTTTTCCAGAAAGATTAATGAATTTAAGATCATGATAGCGTAAGGTTTAAAGGCCCCGTGCTATGCCTACTTTCAAAATATATATATATATATATATATATATATATAATGGAAAAATCAAAAAAAAAGAAAAAGAGAAAAAATGAAAAATAAAATTCACGCCTCTTCTTATAGGCATTATTCACGTCTTTAATTAAGCCGTCATTTTCAAAACAAAAAAACAAAAAAATGGAAAAAATAAATTCACCCCTTCTATACAGGCGTCTCTTTCAAAATTAACGACTTTCATGAAGTCATCATTTTCAAATCAAACAACAAAAAAAATATATATGATTTTCAAAATAAACGCCTGACATGGTGGCGTCAATTTCATAATAAGCGCCCGTTTGCGAGGGCGTCATTTTGAAAATTGAACAAAATAAGATTACAAAACAAAAAAAGATGGAACATCTAGCCGTTGTCATGCATATGCCTGGTTGCATTTTTGTGTGGGCATCTTTTATTTTGAGTTAGCATCTGCTTGCTTGCATGTCGCATTTTCTTTATATTTATCATTTACCTTCATTAATTAAAGGCTTGGCCCCTTGACCCGTTATCAAGGTCAAAGTAAAGACATCCCTTGCTTATTGAGCAAGGGGCCAAGTCGAACATATGGATTAACCTGTTTGTTTAAGTGTGAACTACAGCTACAGGCACAGGGCGAAAGTAAAGGGCGAGAAAGAAAAACACAAGTACACAACTACACAAGTGCTCAGGTAACAAAAATTTCGATCTCATATATATATATGTCATAAAATATCTGAGTACATGTGTGAGGGTGGAGGGGTACAAGTAAGTCTCTCAGCTCTCGCCTCCACCCTCCTCTCTCCTACTCTATGTCTCACTCTCGTCCTCCCGACGAGGTGCTCGTGGAGGGGGCATGGACCCCCGTGAAGTAGCTGGAGCTCGAGCCGGCCCCTCTGCCTCGCTCCTCTGCCGGAGAGAGGAACCCGCCACGAAGGTGGAGCTGGTGAAGGCGTACCCCGCAGCTCGCGCTCGCCCTCGGCCTCGCTGAAGACGCTCCTCGGACGCCCACAGTCGCTCCTGGGAAACGGCCAGCTGGGCCCTCAAAGCCGTAAGCTCCGCACGGTCTGCCTGGTGCTCCTCGCGCTCTCGGGCACGCTCCCTCTGCTCCATCTCGAGGGTGACTCGCAGCTCCGCCACGTCCCGGGGCAGCTCCGCCACGTCCCGGGGCAGCTCCTCTCGCCGCCTCAAGGCCCGCTCGAGCTCCGCAACCCGCTGGTCACGGATGGCCAACTCTGTCCCGGCTAAAGCGGTCTGGGTAAGCGCTGCCTGTAGCTCTGAGGTCTGCAAACATTTAAACAAATCATCAGTTTCATATACACAATTCAATAATTCATGAGATAAGCAATTAACAACTGAAAAGAAATAACTCACCCGAGAGGCCATCGCCTGCTGTCCCTCCTCGACGCAGGTAAGGGAGGCCCGGAGCTCCTCAGTCTGTCAACACAACTTTTCATAAGCATATCATATAAATAATTGAATGAATTTTGAGTTTAAGGTTTAAGGCATACCCGTGTGGCGAGGTCGCGCTCTGCCGCCTCGGCCCATGCTACTGCTCCAGCCAACTGCTCTGCTAGTGCAGTCGTCTCTGCACTAGGTCCTCTCGAGCTGGAGGCCTCTCCCGTCCCTCTCCCCGATGCTCCCTGCTGGGCACGCTGCATTCATTGAGATTGTCAGTGGCTAATCATCAATAATTCAGGAATTCATTTGCATATAGGTAATTTAAACACTCACCAGGGTCTCAAGGTCTGCCCGTGTGGTAGCCAGCTGGGCCTCCAAGCTATGGAGGTGGGTCTGCATGTCCATCGCCACTATGTCCCGTGCATCCTGCATTCATCACATATTAGTCGCACAATAGATATACAAAGCATTTGCATTTAATTAGAAATTGCATGCATACATACACCTAAGACCCTCATCTGGGGTCGGCCGGCGTAAACCTCCCAGTAGCGTCGGAGGTACTCGGAGTTGTCTGCCGCCTGTGAAGTGACTCGGGTCCCGCCATGCTGTCAGTCAGTGTACTGGTCTGAGAACTGGACTCTCCAGTCAATCACCTTCGTGCGACAGCACATCTTCTTGCCTATCCCCCACGGCTCTCCTACCTCGATCCACACCTGGTGTAGGCTGAGGGTCCTCATCCCCAGCCTAAGCCGTAATGACTCAATCTCGTTCAGGCAATGAACCCAAAGCTCATGCCCGAAGCGAGGTCGGCCCACTATGACCCACGGCTGACCCTCGTCGGTCATCCCCCCATAGGGTCTCCATCTCACCTGCATTCACAAACATATCATCATATCATCATATTTCACATTCCATAATAGATAAAAAAAATTGCATCACATTAAGCATGTGTACCAGTGAGGCGGGGAAGTCGCGGAACTCCCGTCGTAACACTCGCAGCTCGTATGCGAGTGGGGCTCCGGTCACTACCGGTAGCCAGCGCCGTGCCAGAGGGAAGGATCCCTCATCTCCAAGCCGTGGGTCAGCACGCCCAATTGGCATGTACAAGTGGCTCCATATTTGCATTCATGCATTGCATTAGTAAAGCATTCACATGTGTTGGGTCCCATAGTGTATGAACACGGATCTAGAGGGGGGGTGAATAGATCATACTGCTAAAAACTATGTCCAATTAAAAACATAAACTAGCACACAGCGGAATTTACCAGATTGATAGGATTGAGGAAATTAATCTAAACAAGTTTAAACTTGATTCACTCAATCTCGCCGAGCTCACACGATAGCACAAACAGATATGATAGTGAACACACAATCACAAGAATCAAACCACAGGACACGGGGATTTTTAAGGTGGTTCGGGACCACGACGGGCTCCCTACGTCCACCCCTCACCAAACCGGTGAGGCTTCACTACACGCTACAAAATGTAGCAACACGGGGATGAACCCCAACACACACACGCTGCTTTCACAGCAAAACACACACACGAGGCCTTGCCTCAACCTGCTGCCACAGCAGCACACACACACATACACACACTACTGGGGAACACACCCCGAACAAATTCCTTACACGGAGTCACAACTCCATCCACACACACGTAGGACAATGCCTACATAACCACACGGGAGTAAACTCCGAACCACACACGGGGAACACTCCCCAAGTTATGCCCAACCACACACGCGGATATACTCCACACAAAACGATGCACATACGACAACACACACACTCGGAGACCCCTTTCTCCGAACACCCACACAAACCATTCTGTCAAATGTATATGTAACAATCACAAATATATGCTATGACCTTCCACACAAATTCTATAGATGTAAACTAGATAAATGCATCAAGTATAAGGCTCCCCCTTCTTCATCAAAATCTGATTCTCCTTGCTCGTTGATGGATGATCATAATCTCGACATCATCTTCTTCCTCTCCTCTAGCCGCTTCTCTTTTCCTTATTCCAATCTCCTCTCTTCACCTGAAAGAGTAGATAGACATAATGAGTTCAATCTTTAAGCTAATCTCAAACAAGAATATAGACATGAATGGTTTAGAGATTCCCCTCTTCTTCACCTATACAAAAGAATACATGAGCATTAGAGATGTTGTATCACAAAGAATGTAGCTCATATATATATGCAAGAGAGAGTGAACAAAGAACATGTAAATGATTATTACACATCTTAAATGCCCATTCAAAACCTTGAACAATCTCAAACAAAAGATATAGAAGTGAACGATCAAGATTACTCCCTCATGAAATGCTTCTACCGGATGAAGAACGTTCTTGAAGCAATTTTGAAGAGATGCAACATGAACAGAGGTTGGATCTTGATTTCAGATGCTGCCTTCAGTTGTATATGATCTTGGGCCTTGATTCAAGCTTCTTCCCTTCAATTTCAGCTTCAGAGCAAGGTGGAAGAGGGCTTGGGAGCTTCAACTCCGAACCTGCACACACAAGGGTTAGAAGAAAACAATTTTCAGATCTAGCATCCTCTCCCTTAGGAATTACAACCCAAGAGTTGTATATAAGTGTTTAGAATGGTCAAGGAACATCCTAGGGACTAGATCCACGAATTAGGGAGATGTATAGGGCATTTGGAATTGATTGGTTGGACTTTCGGAGCAAGAAAACGGCGGTCAAAAAGTGCGGCTCGAGGTCCGACCGGAATGGGTCGACCCTTGGGGTCGACCCTCGGGCAATCAGAAGCCAAACAGAACACTTTTTGTGTTCTGTTTTACAGGGGTCGACCCTCGCACTGCCAGAAACCAAACAGAACTAAAAATAAGTTCTGGGTTAAAGGGGTCGACCCCAGGGGTCGACCCTTTCAGGCAGACTACACCAAAATGGGTCTGTTTTGATTCTGTTTGAACAGAACCTGAGAGGGTCGACCCCATGGGTCGACCCCTACTAGATTGGGCCTGAAAAATAACTAAAAACACCATCAATTCAATGAAAAACAATTGATTAAATGTTACCATCATCCCATGAAGATCAACCATGATTTTTCATCCTGAAAGACAAGATAAAGCAAGGTGTTAGTTGACAATCAAGATCTTTACATCAAGCATTAACACTATGACCATGTTCACAATAAATTGCTTCGTTGAACCTATTCCAAGAGTGAAAGATGGAACTTACAACATTGATTTACCTGAGTTTGACATTGTCCTTAAATGCTTGTTCTTTTGTTGAATCGTTCATGTAAGAATCATGGAGTTCCAATATTGAATTACCATTGCATGATCAACAAATTTGGAATTAAGGTACGCATAACAATGTTGAGTCACATTCCATGTGATCAATCCACAAGCTCATCAAACCACATATCACTCCCTCCATTCATTTAGTATTATCAAAGTACACATTCATGATATGTGGCTCAATATGACATGATGCTCAAAATGACATTTATCCAAGTATGTTTTTCACAGAGGCTTCTCATTAAATACAAAGTAATCTCACCAAGTGTAGAGACAATGTATATGCAATGTTTGTGCTAACTTCAAAGCACGTATGCATCCACATGATGATAAGCCTTGTAGAATTACAATTCATCCACATGATGATAAGCCTTATAGAATTACAATGCATCCACATGATGATATCCCAAAAGAAATAGTTTATGATCATTTCCACAACCATTTCAAGTGAAGAGCATTCACGCACAAGGCTAAGCAACAAAGACATTTTGTAATCATCAAAATCACATACACAATAATCTCCCCCATTTTTGATGATGATAAAATATTATGCTATAATGCTCTCTCCCCCTTTGACAGAATCAGAAATGGGGATCATGATGGGGAATCCAGAATGGAAAGAACCTATGGACAAGCGGATTATGAAGAGAACTAATGAGCACAATATGCTTGAACGAATTGCAGAACTGTGGGATACAAATTGTCTGATACCAATTTGTTGAAATTGGAAATGTAAATGTGGACAATATGATCATGTAGAATGCAAGATGATAAAACGATATGCAAATGCTCACGAGTTGCAGCAATTGGAAATGGTAGATGGCATGACAATAATGAGCAAGTAAACAAGCACTCAAACACTCATAGAAAGGTATTGACTCATGCAAGTCCTGATTAGTTAGGCAGATAAGATCACATATAAAGCTCCCCCTGTGACATTGACACATTAGATGACGGACTTTGATTTTTAAATTTTTGATTTTTAGTTTTCTTGTGAAATGCATGAAACATGATGTATGAAAATGATGAGACATGAAATGCATACAATGTCGTCAAGCAGATATCTATAGATACATGCAACATAACTCCTTCACAAGAAGTGATACCAATTGATTTACAGTGAGGGGATAGGTGTAGGAGAAGTGCAAGTGAGTCATTAAGTTCAGAATGCTCATGATTACACCTAGAGAATTGTGCAGATAAATAGGAGAAGACGTACAACAGGTCAAGCAATTGATCAAATTTTCAAAATACATATCAAATCAAATTACCATGTGCAAGTGAGTAACATGAGAATGAAGTTTAGCCATATGGATAACCAGAATTTCAAGTAAACACAATAGTAAGTGTACAAACTGCATTTCAATATAGAGAACAGCGTATTGGAGGCTTCGCTCTACCTCAATCAAATATATCATCAGAAATTTTCATACTGACAATCTGAATTTTTCTAAGAAAGATCAGGTTCAAAATAATTCCTTTTTACGCGAGGAGACACATGGAGCTCATGCCAGAATCTCCGGTTACTCAGAGTACTGAACCTTGTCACCTCATTTGAACAGAGATACTTTAGTCAAAACTTTTCAGAAATGAACAACATCACGTCTCAGGTGACATGTACCCAGTTTACTCATTGAGACTTAGTATTGCTCTGCCTTTCATTTCATCCATCTTTTGTATGTGGAGGCAGGCAGCTTTTTCTTCAACTATCTCTTATCATCCATGCAGCAAGTTGAATTACTTTAGAGTGTTGAAATGAAATTCCTATATCCTTATGAATAACACTCAATTTCACATTAAAGTGCATGAAGTGTACGAATTTGATTTAACATGTATGGAGAAAATTTAACTTAAAACAAGATAGTGTAGCTCCCCCTATGTAAATACAATAAGTATGAAATGCTCCCCCTGAGAGTTTGAAAGGAAGCACACTTGTTAAGACTCAGATGCAATATTATTTAACAATGGAGTATTCGGTCTTAGAAGTTTCAAAGGAAGGAGTTGAATAGCATATAATAACATACAAGCATACAATGGAGATATACATATGCAATGTAAAATGAAAAGGTACGCAATCTCAATGCTTGAAATGTTGGCTCCAAAGATATGATGACCAATGTTGGAAGTATTCTTTTTGGCATTTATGCAACATGAAATGTTCAAGATGATGCATTTCAAAATATGCACTATATGCATGCTAGAAATGCCAACTATGCAACAAGAGGCACGATGAGCTTCATCTTCCAAAAGCACTATGTGAATGATATGTAGAGAGTGATTTGTAAATATGCAATGTGATGCACAATTCCAGATTTGACATGACACTCTATATGCACTTAATGCAACTAATGCATGACATGCATTACCAAATGTTAAAATGTGAGGACACCACTTTATTCTGAAAAGAGAATTCAGAAAATTTATTCAGAGCATCAAAATCATCACATGTGAACTTTTCTTGAAAACAGTTGTGCTTTTAACTAAAAAGATGAGTGGCACATTGGTAAAGACCATGGAACATTGATCAACTTCAGTCCTCAAAAAGTTCAGCCATAGAACAACATCATCATACTGAAAGAATGGAAAACATCAATTTCAAAATTTTCAGCATGCAAAACTCCCCCATAATCAATGCATGATTTTAGAAAATTCATTTAAGTTGGATGCCATATGCATAAATGATTCATGGTACCGGGCGGAGGCATATTCTCACGCATGGTGATAGCTTTAAGACAGGCTTGACCTATCCTTCCACATGTCACCATTTTATATGCCATGTAATCATTGAAATGATGATCAGAAATAAATGTATGCACATTTGACATCCGGAGTTTAGCAAAAGGCATTCAATGGCTACACTCTCATATATACTGCTCAGATGTTCCAATATCATTCAGGCAAGCATTCATCATCCACATTGTCAAGAGCAACCAAGGGGTATTCAAAACTTCAAAATCACTGTCTGTCAAGATATGGCATTAACATCAAGATCAAAGAGCTTCAAACAACACTTTATTTTCTCACCTTTATCTTGAGTTACCTTTATTGATATTTTCAGATTCTTTGCTTTATTTCACTTGTTGTCATCTTCATCAACAAGCTCCTTTTTTTCTCTCCTGCAAGAATTAGAATGATATCAGCCAGAAGAAATGGAAGCAGATCTAATCTTACATTGAAGTCCTCTTGAGCTCCTTTCTTTCTCTCTATGATTTCAGGGGTTGATGGTCATTATCAAACCTGCACTGTAAAGAGCTCAATTCATGTCAATATCAATTCAATACAAATGAGAAGGCCAATATCAATGCTTTTCTTCCACAAGATAATCTCTTATGAGCTGCAAGTATGTATGATGAATTGCAGCTATCAATTACAAGTGACTCACTCAAGCTGACATGAGTTCAAAATTAATTTCAAAAATTTCAGGTTTAGTCCAACTTGTGTAAAGAGTCAAGTCTATGCATATGAGGCACATGAAACACATAAGACTGCCTCTACAATCAAATTAGTATCAATTCAAGGACAAACCCATGTTTACCAAAGCATTACACCAAAGACTGGCCAAGTCGACTTAGGCCTCAACAAATGTCGACTTGAAGCACCCATGACCACGGATTGGCCTTAAGGCATTCCTCTATCAAAGTTCTCATATTGCAGACTTGAGTATCCAAGCTTCCTTAGATCTTTGGAGTTTAGCAGCACTTGAAGAAGAGCATTTCATGGCAATTCATTTTCTGTACTTGTGTCTTGAACATCCATCAGCTTCCAAGCTTTCCACTTGGCCTCAAGACAATCCTGCAACAAAGTTCTCATTTGGTTGCTTTGGGTACCCAAACCTTCTTGGGTCCCGGATGATTAGTTGCACCTCTAGTGGGTGTCTTCCATAGTTTTTGGGCATGCATATCACCAAAATACATTAAGGAGCAAGCATTCATGGTATGCCCAAACTCACCACAATAATGACAACAACCAAGAGACTTCACAGAATTCTCATAAACATGACAATCAAATTTCTGTGATTTGGCATGAATGTTATCATTATAAGCATGAAAATTTTTCTTCTTCACAACAGGATGAGCATGAAGTTTTTGTGGGTTTACAAAAGTATAATTATTTTTGGCTTTGAAATTCTTTCTTTCATTTGCTTGCCAACACTGTGACACATGGTGTCCTGGCTTTCCACATGTAAAACAACCACCCCTTTTTCTTTTGGAAACAAGTTCATTTTTGCATGCTTTCAAATCATCCGATTTCATCAAAAAGTAATCATGCATCATATGACCAAGTTCACCACAATAAAAAGATGAGATTTTCTTTATGGATGCATGTGTGTGTGCAACATGATTTTTCATGGCATTCATCGTGACACCAACAACATTTTTAGCCTTTTGATGCAAGTTTTATTTATTTTTCAGACTTTCATTTGATTGCTTTGTTGTTTGAGGAACAGATTGATTTGGAGACCCATTTGATGTGCTGGCTATATTAGAACTATGGACAAAAGATGTGTAGACTTTATTTTCAAAGTTCATTTTGATCACAGGATTATAGCCCAGCCCCTCTTTTTAGAAATTCACCTTAGTCCCCAATATCTTGTTCAAATTTTCTTCCCCATTCACAAACTTACACAAAGAAGCATTCATATCAAGAATTTCTTTTTCAAGTGATGAAATGTGCAATTCATAGGAAATGATCTCATTTTCACAAGAAATGACTTTTTCATTCAATTGAGCATTGATAGTTTGGTAGCTTTCCATCTTTTGTTCTAACACAAGCATCTTGTCAGATTCATCAACAATCACAGATTTCCCTTTTTCAAATTTTTCAAGATTTTTTAATCTACTTTCAAGCAGGGAGATCTGAATTAGCATTGTACTGTTCTTCTTTTTGAGTTCTTCATTTTCATTTGTAAGTTTATCATTCATAATCAATTCATTGTAAATATCCTGATCAATTAAGTTTGATTCCATTTTGTTTCTTAGATCTTTTTCAGTTTTCTCCAATTGATTGATTTTATTCTTGAGGGCAACATTCTCATTTCTCAAACATGCAATGGTTTCTTTGTGACATTCAACATCATGCTCTAAAAGTTCATTCAACTTATCAAGCTCAGAACAATTATCATAAGAACCATTTTCATGGAGCATGTTTTCATATTTCTTTTTCAGTTTTCTATTTTCTGACTTGACTTTCTTATATTATTTTGCCAACTCATCATAAGCATCAACAAGATCTTCAAGAGTAAATTCTTCAGAATCTGAATTTACCTCTTCTGCATTTTTGTCACTTTGTTGATCTGTATCATCGGCCATGAGACATTTTTGTCTTTTCTTCTCTTGAGCTTTGATCAGCCGGTCCATTAGCTCCTTCGCCGTCCTACAAGAAGATGCAAATGGATACTTGTTACTACTTACAGAAGCTTTCAATAAACTCAAAGCAGTAACATTACCATGATGTATCATTTTATGCTGATTAGACCACTTGGTCTCATCTAGAGGTAATATGTGTGGACCATGATAAATCAATTTTCAAAGACTAGGATTAATAGAATTGATCACCATACACAGTTTGCCTAGCCATGAATCAAAATTCAAACTAGTGAAGATTGACAAACAGTTCATTGATATATGTTCAGTAGAAAAATTCATGATTGTGGAATGCACTGGGATCACTCTGTAGATCGCAAGATCTAAGGACAACAGAGCCTCGCTCTGATACCAATTGTTGGGTCCCGTAGTGCAGGAACAACGGATCTAGAGGGGGGGTGAATAGATCCTACTGCTAAAAACTATGTCCAATTAAAAACACAAACTAGCACACAGCGGAATTTACCAGATTGATAGGATTGAGGAAATTAATCTAAACATGTTTAAACTTGATTCACTCAATCTCGCCGAGCTCACACGATAGCACAAACAGATATGATAGTGAACACACAATCACAAGAATCAAACCACAGGACACGTGGATTTTTAAGGTGGTTCGGGACCACGACGGGCTCCCTACGTCCACCCCTCACCAAACCGGTGAGGCTTCACTACACGCTACAAAATGTAGCAACACAAGGATGAACCCCAACACACACACAAGGCCTTGCCTCAACCTGCTGCCATAGCAGCACACACACACATACACACACTACTGGGGAACACACCCCGAACAAATTCCTTACACGGAGTCACAACTCCATCCACACACACGTAGGACAATGCCTACACAACCACACGGGAGTAAACTCCCAACCACACACGGGGAACACTCCCCAAGTTATGCCCAACCACACACGCGGATATACTCTGCACAAAACGATGCACATACGACAACACACACACTCGGAGACGCCTTTCTCCGAACACCCACACAAACCATTCTGTCAAATGTATATGTAACAATCACAAATATATGCTATGACCTTCCACATAAATTCTATAGATGTAAACTAGAAGAATGCATCAAGTATAAGGCTCCCCCTTCTTCATCAAAATCTGATTCTCCTTGCTCGTTGATGGATGATCATAATCTTGACATCATCTTCTTCCTCTCCTCTAGCCGCTTCTCTTTTCCTTATTCCAATCTCCTCTCTTCACCTGAAAGAGTAGATAGACATAATGAGTTCAATCTTTAAGCTAATCTCAAACAAGAATATAGACATGAATGGTTTAGAGATTCCCCTCTTCTTCACCTATACAAAAGAATACATGAGCATTAAAGATGTTCTATCACAAAGATTGTAGCTCATATATATATGCAAGAGAGAGTGAACAAAGAACATGTAAATGATTATTACACATCTTAAATGCCCATTCAAAACCTTGAACAATCTCAAACAAAAGATATAGAAGTGAAAGATCAAGATTACTCCGTCATGAAATGCTTCTACAGGATGAAGAACGTTCTTGAAGCAATTTTGAAGAGATGCAACACGAACAGAGGTTGGATCTTGATTTCAGATGCTGCCTTCAGTTGTATATGATCTTGGGCCTTGATTCAAGCTTCTTCCCTTCAATTTCAGCTTCAGAGCAAGGTGGAAGAGGGCTTGGGAGCTTCAACTCCGAACCTGCACACACAAGGGTTAGAAGAAAACAATTTTCAGATCTAGCATCCTCTCCCTTAGGGTTTACAACCCAAGAGTTGTATATAAGTGTTTAGAATGGTCAAGGAATAGCCTAGGGACCAGATCCACGAATTAGGGAGATGTATAGGGCATTTGGAATTGATTGGTTGGACTTTCGGAGCAAGAAAACGGCGGTCAAAAAGTGCGGCTCGAGGTCCTACCGGAATGGGTCGACCCTTGGGGTCGACCCTCGAGCAATCAGAAGCCAAACAGAACACTTTTTGTGTTCTGTTTTACAGGGGTCGACCCCAGGGGTCGACCCTCGCACTGCCAGAAACCAAACAGAACTAAAAACAAGTTCTGGGTTAAAGGGGTCGACCCAGGGGTCGACCCTTTCAGGCAGACTACACCAAAATGGATCTGTTTTGATTCTGTTTGAACAGAACCTGAGAGGGTCGACCCCATGGGTCGACCCCTACTAGATTGGGCCTGAAAAATAACTAAAAACACCATCAAATCAATGGGAAACAATTGATTAAATGTTACCATCATCCCATGAAGATCAACCATGATTTTTCATCCTGAAAGACAAGATAAAGCAAGGTGTTAGTTGACAATCAAGATCTTTACATCAAGTATTAACACTATGACCATGTTCACAATAAATTGCTTCGTTGAACCTATTCCAAGAGTGAAAGATGGAACTTACAACATTGATTTACCTGAGTTTCACATTGTCCTTAAATGCTTGTTCTTTTGTTGAATCGTTCATGTAAGAATCATGGAGTTCCAATATTGAATTACCATTGCATGATCAACAAATTTGGAATCAAGGTACGCATAACAATGTTGAGTCACATTTCATGTGATCAATCCACAAGCTCATCAAACCACATATCACTCCCTCCATTCATTTAGCATTACCAAAGTACACATTCATGATATGTGGCTCAATATGACATGATGCTCAAAATGACATTTATCCAAGTATGTTTTGCACAGAGGCTTCTCATTAAATACAAAGCAATCTCACCAAGTGTAGAGACAATGTATATGCAATGTTTGTGCTAACTTCAAAGCACGTATGCATCCACATGATGATAATCCTTGTAGAATTACAATTCATCCACATGATGATAAGCCTTATAGAATTACAATGCATCCACATGATGATATCCCAAAAGAAATAGTTTATGATCATTTCCACAACCAGTTCAAGTGAAGAGCATTCACGCACAAGGCTAAGCAACAAAGGCATTTTGTAATCATCAAAATCACATACACAACAACATGCATATAAAAGAAAAAGAAAAAGAAAAGAAAGAAAGAAAATGCATACATGAAGAAAGGGTGAAAAGCCAGTGATAGTCGTCTCTCGACCTGTCCCCGTGGACAAGTCGGCTATCAAGTGCGCCAGCAGCGCTGCTCCCCAAGCGTACCTGCCGACGCCCTCCAAGTCCTAGAGTATCCCCAGGAATCGGCAGTTGATAATGTCACCCTTCGTGCCGAGCAGCAACCTCCCGAGCATCAGGAATAGAAATCTCCTCAGGTCTCGATCTGCTCTCTCCCTCTCAACCGGGTCCTTGCAGTAGGCAGCCCTAGCCCCGTCTATAAATCTCTATGATAACTGCTCCAGAGACTCCCTCGACCTCTGCCTAGAATCACCTAAACCCATAGCTATGGTAAGGTCGGTGCGGAAGATGATCCTACACTCGCTAGGCGTCTCATAGACTGTCTCTAGCCCTAGTAGTCTCTGTGGAAGCTCGCTATAGTCGGGTAGGGTGATCCCGCTCACTGCCTCTCCATCTACCCTCAGCCCGGTAATCCTAGCAACATCCTCTAGGCTAGGAACCATGTGACCCCATGGCATCAGAAATGCCCGACTAGTCCTATCCCATCTCTCTCTAAGCACCTGGATCAAGGGTAGGTCTGGTCTCACTGGCTCTATACTCAGGAAAGGTCCGAACCCCATGGCATCTACCCTAGCCCTCTGGAACTCAGGGAGCCCATAGTAAGCTGCTCGGACTTGGACCCAGGAGATCCGTGTCCTCATCAACCCCTGCATGCAACAAATCAAATTTTCACTTAAGTTTTCATGTGGATATTCGTTTAAATTCATTAGCCATCTCTATTTTAATTGACGGCTAATCCCAGGTCGTGGTTCAGCCAATTGACGCCCCTGAGTGAGGCGTTATTTTACAAGGTGTTTCTGGTAATTTCATGAGCAATTTGAATTGACGGCCCACCCTGGGTCGTTGTTTACCTAAAAGACGCCCCTATGGGGAGCGTTGTTTGGAAATTTATTTCCTAAAATTCTAAGAATTTTTGAATTGACGCCCAGACCTGGGTCGTCATTCATTTAAGTAACGCCCTTGTGGGGGACGTGGTTTTAAATACAATCCTCAGTCTTAACCGTAATTTTGGAAAGAAGTTGAATTGACGACCACCACTGTGGTCGTTATCTAATGAATTGACGCCCCAGTGGGGGGGCGTTGTTTTCTAGGGTTTTAATCTAATTAACATGCGAAATGAAGTAAACAGAGGCACATGCTTTAAAATAAATAAAATGGCATGGAAATTAATAGCATGATGATAAAAGTGATAATTTAAAAATGACGACATGCTGCAGTGCGTGATTTTCACATTAATTAGCTCCAGCAATTCAAATTAATTAAATTGACGGCCCAGGTTTGGGCGTCGTTTTAATTGACGGCACCTCTAGGGGAGTCATTTGACTGTGTGTCTGGTTTTCCCGAGACCAAGGGCTATGGAGATGGTGTAAAATTGAAACAAAATAAAAATAAAAGCAAATTGGGGGTTTGGGGGGCCTACCTTGCGTCGAGCAGGTATGAGCGACCCTCCTCGGAGGGGCTGCCGGGGTTGGCGTGGCTGTCGTAGTTGCCCGGGTCGAGGGACAACCGCCGCCGTCGGTGGTTCTCCGTCTTCATCATCTCCTTCGTCTTCTTCGTTGTCCTCTTCGTCTTCTTCTCCGTCTCCTTCTTCTTCTTCTCCATCGTCTCCATCTTCGCCGCGTTCTTCCTCTTCGCCGTGCTCTGTCGCCGGAGCCTCCTCGGCCGCCGCGGGAGGAAGCTCCTCCATGGCACGTTCATCTTCTAAATCCACGACCTCGGGGGCACTCACCCTTTGGCGTTTCTGTGCGCCACCAGCCATGGGTTTGGGTAGAGATGGAGAGAGTAGAAAGAGAGGGGGAGGGAGAAATAGAATGGGGGTTCGGTTAGGGTTCGCAGAAGAAAGAAGGGGAAAGTGGACGAAGGAAGGAGAAGAAGGAGGGAAAAAGGGTTTTAACGGTCGAAATAAATTGACGCCTGAATGGAAGCCATTTTTCAATTAATTGACGGTTTGAGGAAGGGCGTGGTTTGTTGATATGACGACCCGAGGCTAGGCGTCATTTTCATTTGCGTGGGAATTTGCAACCGTCGTCAGGCGCATTAATAGGGAGCTGATTGATTTGATTGATCATAATAACTACTATTCGAATTTGACGCCGTTGTAAACGGGCGTCCGTTGCATAATACACGACCTGATTGAAGGCGTCATTTGCACGAAATTAAGGATTTATTTTGAAACTATTTCAAAGAATTCGAAGCGATTAACGTCTGGCATTGAGGCGCGAATTAAGAAACGCCTGTCCTGGAAACGTCAATTGTGATTTTGAATTATTTTAAGTAATTTATTAAATGGAATTGACGACATCGTCTTAGGCGTGGTTTAATCAATTGACGCCGTTGATGGAGGCGCTGTTCAGAACAGAGAACCCGAAACTCTTTTCATCAGACAGAATTACATACAATTGGAAGAAGTGATCATATTAACTCATTATTTTGGCTCAAATAAAGGAAATATCTTTATTTCATTGAAGGATAATCATGATTACATCTAATGAGCCATCATAGGCCTTATCTTCCTAAGAGCTAGCACATAGGACTTGCATTTGTCTTCCTCTTCTTCCACATGTGCCTTGGACTTTTGGAGTAGTCCAACCTTCCATTGAGCCATTATTGTCTTAATTTCTTCTTGGTCTCCACTTGAGTATAATTCCCTTCTTTTGAGTGGAGGTAGATGAGAAGGTTCTTCAAGGAGGTGCCGAGGTAGCCCGAGTTGTGGGAGGCACCGGTGTGCGTTGTAGAGGATGAAGTCGGTCCCGCCAATCAACCGAAGCTCTATGCCGGAGGAGAGTCTTTAGCGAAGATCTTGGGTCTTGAGAAACCCAGGTGTGCAAGTGAAACCGCTCTTTGGCATTGTTTTGAAGTAGTCCCTCCATTCACTTCTCTTCTTGAGCTTGGGTACTCGATTGGTCACCCTCTCACATAGGCCCAAAGAATTTGTCATATATCGAAGTGGGCTCTTTGAGAATATCTTTGAGGCCACTTGAGTCTCTTGGCATGGGTCGAACTTTAGGTGGAGGTCCACCCAACAAGCTAGAAGGAACATTGACCCGTAAAGGGGCCATCCTAGGGAAGCTGAGGTAAGCCCATTGTATAGGTTGGCTAATACCGCTGGACCTATTCTTTTTACCTCCCATATGCTAGCTATAGCACTCAAGTGATGTTCCTCTAGATGGTCTTCCATTGAAGGGAATAATAGAGCTCCCGCTATGCATATCACAAATCCCTTCATCACTCTCTCCAACAAGTCTTCATCTTCTTGAGCTTTGTCCATGTTTTTGTACACCCATGAAGCTAACTTTAAAAGGTTGATTCCATTATGAGCTTTAATTTGGTTCACTAGATTTGGGCCTTGAATGAGGCTAGTGAGTATGTCATAGGCTTGTATTGGTTTAGCCATATGAGCCATCCTTGATTCCTCTCCTTGCTTCATCTTTCTTAAGCCTAGGAGCGTCTCTACTTCTTCTAGGAGTATAGTGGCTTCAAAGGTTGGGAAGAGAAAAGTGTGGGTATGAGGGTGCCATAGCTCTATAAGAGCTCCAATGGAGGCCCAATCTAGGTGAATGTCATTATAATGTGTAGCATGGGTTATGAGGCCAAGAAGGTGCCACCTTGAGAGGAAGGATTTCATGTCTAAGGAGAGCTTGGAGAGTAATAAAGGAAGCCACTTAATCTTGAGAAATCTCCTTGGACCTGGAACAATTGGGTAATCCTGAAAACATAAAAGAAAGAAAGAAGGAAGAAGAAGAGAAAAATGCAATCAGAAATCTCAAAAAGGAAGAAAAAAAAGAAATAAAAGCTTTAACATCAAAACATTTACTTGGCCGTTGGCAATTCTCCCACTAATATGGCCTAGAACTTCAGAAATCCGTGGAAAACTCATCCTTGGCTTCTTGGAAGGCCTTTGCTTCTGCATCATCTTGTTCATCTTCATGCTAGTTGTTCTCTGCAAGTTCTTCTGCTAAAGTTTTGCTGTTCTGCTTCGGTTCTTTGTTTGCTCAATTAATTGATGTGCTTAGAAGACGAACAGTTGCCTTTTATAATGTTTTGGAACACTAACAGATATCATGGTTTGTGTCTGATTCAAACGAGTTGCTGGAAGCTTAATTCCGAGCAGGAAACGAAAACGGTTAATTGACGAGCCACCGTTTGGCGTCATTTATTTAATTGATGACACAATCAGGGTCGTCATTTAAGTAAACGCCTCCCTGGAAGGCGTCATTTGCGGTCCAATTCCAAATTAAACCTCAATTGTAATTAACGCCCCAATGACAGTCGTCATTTCTTGTTTTGACGCCTCAGCAAAGCGTCGTCAGTTTCTGAGCTTATGCTTTTGAATTGCTTTGATTATTCATGAACTTAAGTGCTATTATATCTTGACGGAATTATTCATATTATGCACTTATGATCATATTATGAGCTGTCCCGAGCTGATAATTCTTCTAATGAGCTAATGTGCTTTGAAGTTCAGGGGTGCAGGTTGTGCAAGTATGGAAATGCTAGGATTGACACGAACCCACAATCAAGATCATAAGTTCAAATAATGCATGCCTATTCGCATTTCTTCATCGTTGGACGCATATTTGCATAAGTCTGTACATCGCCAAACTCTGTGCAATGTTCTAAGTCTGTACATCCAAGCATTCTAAGTCTAAGTCAACACATCCATTTAAGTCTATACATTCCATCCATCTAAGTCTAAGTCCAACACATCCATTTAAGTCCATACATTTCATCCATCTAAGTCTATACACCCGTCTAAAGTCCATACAGCCATCTAAGTCTACACATTCCATCCATCTAAGTCTATACATCTCAAAGTCCAAGCACACAAGCCTAAGCATCTCAAGTCTGCACATCCTAAGTCTATACATTCTAAGTCTGTACGTTCTAAGTCTGCACATTCCTAAGTCTTTGCATTTCATAAGTCTATACATTCCCTAAGTCTATACGTTCCCCCCATGCCTAAGCATTCTAAGTCCAAGTAATGCAAAGTCTGTACATTAATATTTTCAAAAAATTCCCAAAAAAGTTTAAATATTTTCAAAACTTCCCAAAAAATCTTAAATATTTTCAAAAATTCCCCAAAAAAATCTTAAATATTTTTAAAAATTCCCAAAAAATCTTAAATATTTTCAAAAAAAATTCCCAAAAAAATCTTGAATATTTTCAAAAATTTCCAAAAAAATCTTAAACATTTTCAAAAATTCCCCCCAAAAAAATCTTGAATATTTTTCCAAAAATGCCCAGAAATTTCAAATATTTTCCAAAATCCATAAAAATTTGAAATGCTTTTCAAGCCCCTACAAATTTGCAAAAATCCAAAAAAAAGGTATTATATTTTTCTAATGGTATTTTTTTGCAGGGACAATTCCTTTGCAAGGACCAAGAACACGGGATGAGTCTATTATGGCTAATGAAATTTTGAGCGCAGGATAGGAAGCTCTTGGTCCCATCGACTGGGCATCACCATCCAAGCCCCACGATGTTTTCACTTCATCGCAGTTCCCCACATGCTCATTGCTATCACCATCTTCCTGTATGCATTTCTACTATGCATTGTTACTATATGATATTCTACGCTATTATAACATATCAAGGACCTTGTGGTTCTGATGAACCTGGAATTTGAGTTCCCCTTCATCAAAAACAGTGATAATTCCAGGGGAATCTTTATCACACGGATAGGCCGTTGAGTCATCCAAGGTTTGGGACGATGGTTCCACTTTCTGAGTTGATGCGTGGACAAACGGGCTTCGGCTTAGTGTCAACTTAGAGATCTGGATTCTTGACCAAATCTAGATGGCTTAACAATATTATCCTTGATTATTTTCTATTTTTAGTTTGATTTAGTTTTTCTTTTAGCCCAGCATGCATCATGTAGGACTTTGAGCTTAATGATGAAAATCTTCATATTACGCCAATAATGAAGGTCACGCGCTTAATTGAGTTAGCATGAGATATTCCATTCCGAATCAAGTACTTTATTCTCCTTGAAGCCACTCAGGCTGGTTCCTTGAAAATCATTCATTTGCTGGGTCCTCATCCCAATTCATTTTATTTTTCTGCAAAATCACCTTGATTGTAGCACGTCCACATTGGCTGGTAACCGCTCTCCAATGGTGTCTCCCTTTCGCGCCATCGCGCACATTTTTAGTTCATTTAGTTTAACCCCTTCGGTCCAGCTGATCAATGCTTTCTTGTAATCATCCAGAGTTGTTTCATTCAGAGTTTTGGAAAGATTTCCAACGCTTAGTGTCGAAGGCATGTCACATCACACCTTGGCATCTACTTATCAGTTTGTTCCACTTCACTCCGCTAATGTTTCACTTTCTCTTCATTCCGTCTCACTCCCTTACAAAGCAGACGCCAAGGCGGGACAGCTGTAGACACGTTAAAATTGATGCTACGTTGAGTAAATCTCATGTCACCACGTAACGCCCCAAAGTGGACCTCAATATTGGCTTAATATGAAGTTTTTTTTATTTTTTACATGATAATTGTGATTTGTTGGCATTTTTCTTTGTGAATTGGAATTAACGCCTTAAGTAGGGGCGTCATTTAATTGACGGCGAAGCCAAGGGCGTGTCTTAATAAACGGACGGATGTGCCTAGAAGCGTCATTTTCTGGATTTTTACGAATCACAAACAAAATGAAAAAATCAGGAATTGACGTCCCAAGGAAGGGCGTCTTTTATTTAACGCCCATAACCGAAGGCGTCATTTCAGAATTTTTAATAAGGAAAGTATTTTGTTACCATAATTAAATCCAGGAATTGACGCCGCTGTACGCGTCGTCATTTTAATTAACACCTTTGGCCATGTCGTCTTTTTTAATTTACGCCCTTTGAGAGGTCGTCAATTCCAGTTCCGTCCCCTTTTCGTCTGCTTCTTTCCAGTAATAATCCCTTCCCCATTTTACACATTGTGTTTGATTGGGAAGAGGGTTTCTTATTGAAGGGTTATTACCTAGTTTTAATCCTTGTTTTGCAAGGATTTTAAGGCTATAAATACCCCTTATTGTGCGCCTCGCGCGAAAGAAGAGGGCAACAACGCTACAATAGCAGAGAACTATTATGAGTTTTCTTAACGGGAAGAGAGAGTTTTGATTTTTTTGCAGGTTCTGTTCTCAGGCAACTCTCCCTCCTGACGCTAATCTCCTCCCACGGGAGATCTTCATCTGCAGCATTCAACAATATCTTCGTTTCTCTCCTTTACTGCTGCACACACAGCAAAAGGATTCTCCTCTCCCTTTAGTATTTGTTTTCATTAGAGAATAACTCACGCACTCTTTTCTATTAGCTATCTTGCGAAAAGAAAGTCATCACATATCTTGCTTTGCATATCATATTCTCCATACCCATTGATACTCCTCTTAAGGGGTTTAAAAAATCAAAACACACAAGGTGTGTTCATGCTTCATTTGTTTGATTTCATATCTTTAGAGCATTGATACTACACACTTTTGGCTAATCAATCTATTCTTCTTGTTTGGTATTTTTTTTTACAAGGGTAATCAAGCTAAGAACCCCCTTCATCGGCCGGCCGGTGGAAGGAGGAAGGAAAAGCTCACAATCTCTCACGCTCAACACAAGGTACATGCAATCACCTTTATTCTTCTTAAGGTAACCGCTCTGGCGATCACACTTCCCATTTAGCACCACGTGCTTCTTTAATTTTTTTCTTCTTTTCTTAAATGGATTTTCCATAATCTACAATGACGTTGATGTGGACCCCTCGGGTGGCGTTGTCGATCTCCTCCGGGGTGCCTCGGTCTTCCTTACGCACGGCTACGAACCGAGCCAGGTGCCCCTGACGGATGAGGCGCTCGATCTCATCATGGAGCTGGTGGCAGTCGCCGGTGTGGTTCCCGTGATCACTGTGGAACAAGCAGTGCTTGTTGCGGTTACGGTTCTTCGACCTCATTGGCTCGGGTTGGTGGAGGAGACCCGAGTCCTTGATGTCTTCATAGATCTCATAGACCGGCGTGGCTAGTGGGGTGTACCGCTCATACTTCCGTGACGGTTCCTTGCATTCCCCGTCTCGGTTCCGCCGTTTTCCCGAACCAGAGCTTGGCTCGGATGCCCGCTTCTTGTCCCCCTCCCGACCCTAGCCGGTTGCATCTCGACATGCGCTGAGTACTTCCTCGCACTCGGCATGGCGCAAAGCCAGAGTTACTAGCTCTGCAAGGGTCGAGGGAGGGTGGAGGACAAGCTCACGGCGGAGATTCTCATCCCGGGTGCCCCCAATCAGTGCGGTTATGGCTGAGGCCAGGTCTAGGTGGGGGATCCTCAGGGCTTCCGACTTGAATCGGTGAATATAAGCCTGGAGTCTCTCCCCTTGCGCCTGTTTAAGGGCCAGGAGCCCCGCTATCGACCTTGGGGGGGCACTTCCGGTGAAACTCTCTTTGAAGATTCGCCCAAACTGTTTGAAATCTCGGATGGATCTGGGGGCGAGGGCCCGGAACCAAGCTTGAGCACCTTGGACCAGGGTGGTCACGAAGGCTCGGCATTTGATGGCGTCGGACGCTCCGTGCAAGGTCATCAAAGCGTCGAAGCTGTCGTAGTGATCGGCCGGGTCGCCCTGGCCGTCGTAGAGCTTGAAGGTTGGGATGGAGGTTCTGGGAGACACCTCTGCCTTCAAGATATACTCGGAGAAAAGGGATTTCTCCTCATCCTCCGGGGGAGAGGCCTTCTGCAGGGCGCGCAGGGCGCACTCTTGTTCTACGAAGCGTCTCTCGAACTCTCGCAGTCGGAGGGATAACTCCGGCTGCTGTTGTGCCGCGGGGCTGGGGGGAATGTCTTGGTGATCCTCGGGAACACCAGTCTCTGGGTTCGGATGGCGTGCCCCAGGTTTTCCCTGCCTCGGTGTGGAGGAAGCCTCTTGCTCTGGCGGTGGAGCTTGCGAGGCCTCCAATCTTGTTACGGATAATCTGCTGGCCGTGGATAGTGAAGCGGCCTCCGGCAGTGTGTTGGGATGCATTCTCGCGGGGAGGGCTCCCTAACGAGGCGCGCGACCTTCCATCCCTAGCCGCCTGGGTCCTCATGAGTTCCACAAGGATATCTAGCTTTGCGTTGAGGGCTTGGAAGGCGTCCGCACCACCGTTAGACGGTAGCCCTACTGCCGCAGGGGGGGTGGTGGTTCATCGGCGGGGGCGCTGGCGTTGGAGGGGGGGTTCTACGAGGCCCGAGAGGGGCCATCCCCAGCCGCTACCATGGCCTTTCCCCTGTCACCGGAGGACCTCCTCCCTGAGCTCCTTTGCACCATACTGGCTTCTTGTACGTTTCCCACAGACGGCGCCAGATGAAGAGGTGAGATCTCGCGCGGGTCCTGAGCGGACGGGGGATCACCGGATTGTGAACTGCAAGAAAGGGAAACGGATCAGGGGGCCCAGGGATGAGTCCCTGGGGAAAAACCCTCCGATGCTTAAGTCAGTAGAGCTATGGTGGGAGCAATAAAGGGGGGAAGTAGCTTCTGCGCGAGATCCCTCTCCACCAGAAGGGTGAAGTGGTTCTTGCTCAGGAGTTTTGAGCGTGTGGTTGCCCTTACCTTTCACCGGAGGGTATCCTTCATTTAAATAGTGCGTCGTCTTCAGGAGTCCTGTAAGTCGAGGGGTTTCAGGCGGGAGTTACGTCCTCAACGTGAGCTCTTAACTGCCTCATCGTGGGATCTTTATCACCATGGGGGCGTGGAGTCCCTTATCCCCTTAAATTTCTGCTTACAGAAAGCTCCTAACGGCTGCATGGATAAGCAATCGTCGGCCGTTCCGAGCTCAGAGATGCCAGCCCTTATCCTGGGCGGTAGCCTTAGCTCGGATGAAGATGGGTTGGATCGGTTGGCACGCGCCTTCCTCTCCTCAGCGGAGAGATGGCTCGGGCGTGGACCTTTCCTGTGACCTGACCGACGCTCGGGCCTCCCGAGCCTAAGGGCCGCCTAGGAAGGTGGTATCCCCGAGTGAAATTTTATTGGGCTTTCAGTCTGGAGTGGGCCCAGTGGGCTGTCACTCGGGCGAGCGGGGCCTTGTTGGGCCCGGATGGGCCTAGTTCGGCTGCTCTTCAAGTGGGCTACAGAAATCCCCCTCTCCAAGCATTTTTGTGGTATCGTAGATTAGGACATGCTAGTTATAATGTCTTGCATAAACTTAATAAACATAGCATGGTTAGAGGACTTCCTAAAATTTCATTTATAAAGGAAAATAAAATATGTGATGTATGTCTACAGTCCAAGCAAACTAGGAAGTCATTTAAGTCTAGAACTGAAAACATGTCTTCCAAACCTTATGAGCTGATACACATGGACCTTTTTGGACCAACTAGATCAGTCAGCTTATCAGGTAGGGGATATAGATATGTATTAGTGGATGACTTCTCTAGATATACGTGGGTCTTTTTCATCTCACACAAAAATGATGCATTTTTTGAATTTTAGGAGTTCTACTTAAAATAAAATAGAAAAATGAAAATTCAATTGAAAATATTTTGTCTGATCATGGTGGTGAGTTTGAAAACTCACAATTTGATGATTTTTACAGGGTCAATGGGATTACTCATCGGTTCTCCTTACCAAGGACACCAGAGCAAAATGGGGTGGTGGAGAGGAGAAACCGGACACTTGTGGAGATGGCCCGTACACTCCTAGTTGAAGGAGGCCTACCAAGGAAGTTTTGGGCAGAGGCAGTCAACACTGCATGCCATGTAATCAACCAAGCCATGGTAAGGCCGTTTACTCAGAAAATACCTTATGATATTTTAAAAGATAAGAAGCCTTCAATTGCTCATTTCAAGGTCTTTGGTTGTATGTGTTTTATTCACGTTAACGATAAAAGAGACCTTGATAAATTTGAACCTAAAAGTGATCTAGAAATTTTCCTTGGATATTCTGAAAATACTAGAGCATATAGGGTGTACAACCTTAATCCTAGAACTGTTGAGGAATCTCCACACATTGTCTTTGATGAGTCCCTAAATAAGTCTGATGTTGGTCTATGCAAGAAAGAAGATGATGGAGAAATTCTGAAGGAAGGAAACTCTGCAGACCAATCAGATAATGAAGAAGAACCTGAAGAAAACAATGCAGAGGAGCCTGATGTTTAGGAAAAGGTAAATTAAGGTCAAGGTAACAAAGATATCAATATCAGATTTTTAAGAGATCATCCAGTAAATAATATCATTGGTAACTTAAATGAACCCCCTAGGACCAAAGGCTACTTTAGAGCACAGCATGAATTAAATTCATATGCATTGGTTTCTTATGTAGAACCCAAATCCATTGGCAGTGTCCTCAAAGATGTGCATTGGATCAATGCCATGCATGAGGAGCTTAATCAGTTTGATAGGAACAAGGTGTGGCATCTAGTCCCACCTCCTAATCATGGGACTGTCACTGGGACAAAATGGGTTTTTAGGAATAAAACTGATGAGCTAGGAAATGTAGTTAAAAATAAAGCCAGACTTGTTGCTCAGGGGTACAATCAAGAATTCAGAATTGACTTTGAAGAGTCATTTGCCCCTGTAGCCAGGTTATAGGCAATTAGAATACTTTTGGCATATGCATGCTCATTAAGAATAACTCTCCAGCAGATGGATGTCAAATCTGCTTTCCTCAATGGGGAAATAAAAGAGGATGTCTTTGTGAGACAACCTCCTGGCTTTGAATGTTTAGATTTCCCTAATTATGTTTCTAAGTTGAATAAAGCTCTTTATGGCTTGAAGCAAGCTCCTAGAGGTTGGTATGACAGGCTCAGCAAATTCCTTACCGAGAAGAAGTTCATAAGAGGTGAGGTTGACCAAACGTTGTTCACCAAGGTAAGTCATCCAGACATTCTCCTTGTTCAGATTTATGTGGATGACATTATATTTGGGTCAACTAACCCCAAATTGTGTAAGGGATTTTCTGATTTAATGACACAAGAATTTGAAATGAGCTCAATGGGTGAGGTAAAATTATTTCTTGGACTGCAGGTGACACAGACCAAGGATGGAACATTCATCACCCAGTTCAAGTACATAAGGGACCTGCTGAAGAAGTTCAAATTTGAGAACCTCAAGGACATTGCAGCACCAATGGGTACTTCAACAAGTCTTGATGAAGACCCCAAAGGTAAAGTAGTGGATCAAAAGCTGTATCAAGTTATGATCGGATCCCTTTTGTACCTTACTGCATCTAGGCCTGATATACAATTTGCAGTGTGTTTATGTGCTAGATTTTAGGCTAGTCCTAAGGAGTCTCATTTTAGTACAGTGAAAAGGATCTTTAGGTATATGTCAGGCACCCAAGAGCTTGGTCTTTGGTACCCTGCTAAGTGTGAGCTGGAGCTTCTGGCATACACTGATGCAGACTATGTTAGGTGTTGGATAGATAGGAAAAGCACTAGTGGCTATTGCCAATTCCGCCAAGTATCTTGGGCTTCAAAGAAGAAACACACAGTTGCTTTGTCCACTGTAGAGGCAGAGTATGTCGCTGCAGGAAATTGCACATCTCATGTACTATGGATTAAGCACGAACATTCAGATTATCAGATAAATTTGGGATGTATTCCAATTTTATGTGATAATACTAGTGCTATCCGCCTGACTAAGAATCATGTTCACCACTCTAGGACTAAGCATATCGAGATTAAACACCATTTTCTTAGAGATGTAGTGAGCAAGAGTGAAATTTAATTAGTCTTTGTTGAAACTGAAAAATAAAGTGCTGGTATTTTTACTAAACCCCTTGGAAATAAAAGATTTAAATATCTAAGAAGAGAATTGGGACTTTGTACATTTCAGCATGAAAATGACTAATTTCATTCTTGAATTGTCTTCTAAAATGCTTAAAATAATAGCGTCTGCCTATCTTTGAATTTTGAATAAAGGATGTTTGATGTTAGAACAATTACTTTTGCACTGAGTATATAAGCTGTTGCACGTCTTGCATAGATAATCTCTGAAGTCGATGCATGGTTGTGCATATAGTCGATGCACTATGCCAGCACTTGTTTCCCATACATGCCGTGTACCGAGTTTAAGTCGATGCATGTTTTACACACAGTCGATGCATGTTTTGCACCAGGTGTATAAGTCGATGCATAGTGTATGCTTTCAGCATGAAGGTCGGTGCACCTTATGTTCATGCACCATGATGTCAGGGGGAGTGCAGTTGAGTCTGATCTTAGTTCAACTTCTCTTATTCTCTCCTCCTTCTCAGAAATTTCTATCTCATGACATCATTCACATTCAGTCTATTCTTGAAAACCTTTTGAGCTGCTCCTATGCTTAATTGTCTACTTCTATCACTCTGATTGGCTAATAGTCTTGTAACTGGTTCATTACTTTGAGCATCAGGCACTTCAATTCTTTCTACGAATCACATGTGTTTCTTGAATGAACTAAAGGTTTAATTTTAATAGACTGTAGAGTCAAAGAACTGCTCTTCAGAAAATAAGGTGATAGTAAACATTTATAGCTCTTAACCTTTGTTTCATGGTTATGATAGAAAAGGTCTTCACAGTATCTGAACTTTTCAGACATAGTGAAGTCAAGGCTTGGAAAACTAGAACGTGTATTGCTTTTGAACAAGTATCTTTGAAAAGTTATAAGGGCAGCATCAATAAAATCTTAATGAAAAAGAATTGAACAAAGTGGCAGAGCAATGACTAAATTACACTAAGAAATTGAACCCTTCATCAAGGAAGTGGAGAGGACCTCAAGTCATGAGGTGTTTCATGTCATCTCTGTTCACATGGTCAAATCTATAGGGTTGATTTCACTGAGTAACTGGGGGTGATGGCATCTGATAAACATGTACACTTAATGTCAAAGGTGTAAATCATCTTGGTAGTTTTTTATCAGAAGCAGATATAGTAGTTTATGCCTAGTAACTGGGGGTACTTGCGTCTAACCCACGTGTACACCTAATGTCAACAGCATAAATGACACTTGTCTGTTCACTAAGTTCGGACTAGAAGTGAAAAAGAAATGCTGTGACCCTTCTCATGCAAAATGTTATGAAGTATCAATTAGTTCATCTCAATACAAATTCAGGTTACTCTCCTTGATATTCAGTGTTTCTGAAATAAATAAGATATAGTCTTGACCTAGTCAAGTATAGTCATGTGACTTAGGTTAATTGCTTTAAACGAACACTATGACCATATTTCAGAAACTCAGTGATTTAACTCTACCTTCTATAACTGTTAAACTTGAACTTACTCAAGAATGCATATTGATTAATTCTTATGAATAAAAGTTGTTTATGATCTGCTTATATTCTGAACCAATGCATAGAATGTTATCTAGTCTATCTCTTCTACCCTTCCACTATCTCCCTTTCTCCTTATTTACTGATGGCAAAGGGGGAGAGTTTATTGTCTTCTTCCCTTCCTTCCTTATGACATAGGGGGAGAGATTGAATTCTGATGGCAAAGGGGGGGAGTAAGTATAAAGGAGAGTCAGTCTATGTGTTTAGGGGGAGAGTTTGTAATGGTGTTTGAGAGAAGGGAAGAGTGAGAGAAGGGAAGAGAGAGAGAGAGTCAGAAATTCAGGGGGAGCATTGTGGACGCACTTTTTATTTAAAATCGTTGTTTTATTTGTTCATTGGGTTTATTAAGTGCGTGGGTGTGCCAGTCACCTAGGTGACGATTTATGCGGACTTCGATGAAGTCCATGGTGCGCTCGATCTGACTAATCAGACCATTGTGTAGTTCGTGTCGGGACCGAAACCCGCCGTGCCGTAAAGGCCACGTCGTTATTTACATCCCCCATAAGGGGGAACACCCTTGATTGATTGCTGGGAATAAGGGCCCTACGGCCTAAATGTTGTGCCCCTGTGACTTTGATGATGGCTGTGGTTTTGATGATTGGCTTTTGATGTGTGTTAATCACTGTGAGTCATCTTGCTGTGTGAGTCATCATGTTGATATTCAGTCACTTCTGTTCATAATGCAGTCTTTTTCAAATGTTCAGTCAAGCATTGCATATTCTGATGTTCAGTCTGATTATCAAAGCATTGTATTGCTGTTCAGTTAGTTTAACAGATTTAAGGCATTGCATGTTTTATGTTAGTCATTTTATCTGCTGCATAAAGCATGTTCAGTTATGCTGTCTGTTTGTGCAAGTCTACACATCCTATTTGGTCACTCTCCAAGTCTATACACTGCCAGCACACACGTACAAAATCTCTTCATGTGAAGTCTTCACATCGACTGTTCATGCAAAGTCTAGACATTCCATCAAGTTTGTACACTGGTCTTAGGATATGGATTCATAAAGTACATACACTTTTCGGTTGACTTCAACTGAAGTATGTACATCGGCATGCATTGCATCAAGTGTATACATTGGGTCATACATTCACTATAGAGTCTACACATTGCTGGGTCTTATTCAATGTCTTCATGCATTCATCAAGTCTATACGCTGGAACGTCAACTCAGCAAGTCTATACATCCTCAGTTGAACGTAAAGTATATACGTTGCAGCGTCAACTCATTGGGCTGCAGTGTCAACTCAGCAAGTCTATACATCCTCAGTTGAACGTAAAGTATATACGTTGCAGCGTCAACTCATTGGGCTGCAGCGTCAACTCAGCAAGTATGCACATCGCCTCATTTCTTCAAAGTCTATACGCTGGATCATCTTTCTAAGCGTCTCATTCAAAGTCTATACATCCACCGTCTTACCCAGCGTCTCATGCAAGTCTGTACAGCCTTTGCATTTCAAAGTCCATTCGTTGCACTCTCAAGTCTGTACAGCCGATCGTCTCAGTCAGCGTCTCACAGTTCCAAGTCTATACACTGGACTGTGCTCTCAAAGTCTATACATTACCTTCAAAGCACCAAGTCTATACACTCTCCTGTTCACATCTCTGTGAAGTCTATACATTGCTGATCGAACGTAAGTCCATACATTCCAACCTTTTCCTACATTCGCTGCTTTAGCTTCACTCCAAGTCTATACATTGGACTGCCAGTCTTTACCTACGTTCAGAGCCTCAAGTCTATACAGTGGTAAAATCTGCACATTGTGCTTTGAAGCTCAAAGTCTGTACATTGGCTTCGCATCTACAAGTCTGTACATTGGTTCAGATTTTTCAAGTCTATACACTGGCTTATTCTTCAAGTATGTACAGCCTATCTTCATGTTCTAAGTCTATACATCGTTCCTCAAAGGCTAAGTGTATACATTATCCATATTGCATTACATGCTTTATATCAAAGTCTGTACAGCATGCCTTGTTGTTCACAGCCTTCAAAGTCACATTGTATTGCGTCAACGCAGTGCATTGGCATGTAGTGAAGCGTCAACGCATTGCATTGTGCATGCCCTGGCAAAGTCTATACATTGACGCTTGAAGTGAAGTCTACACATTGATTCACTGTTCATGCCTTCACTTAGAGTCTGTACAGCCATTCCTTTTCAAAGTCTGTACATTGGGCCTTCAAGCTTTTGAAGTCTATACACTGGCTTACTCTTCAAGTCTGTACAGCCTGCTTGGGCGTTCAAGTCCAAAGTCTATACATCCGTTTGTGCCTTGTCCTGGCCATCGTCTCTCTTGATCAAGTCTATACACTCATTCACTGTTCATGCATTCACAGTGAAGTCTGTACATCCGTTTGGCTATGCATCACTATCCACCAAGTCTATACATTGGTAGAGTCTGTACATCAGATGTGCATGCTCGCCTGTCCCCCCGGATGATCTCCTGGGACCGAGTATGCCCTCCAGTGACTGCTAATGCTTCCCTAACTTTGAGGATGCTCCCCTGGAGCAGCGATTGCTCCCCAGAGACAGCATGTGCTCCACATGCTCCCCTGACGCTGGTGATGCTGTCCAGAGGCCATAGATGCTCCCCTGAGACTTCATATGCTCTCGTGCGAGAACGCACTAGTCTCTGGGTATTTAAAAGAATTGTATTACATGCATTCCCTTTCACTAAGTCTATACAATGCATGCGCTTTCACAAGTCTATACAATGCATTTCATTTTACAAAGTGTCGACACCAAGTTGATAATCCGATACTCTGTCTGACAGGTGCTCTGCTCGTGAAGCTTAAGGAGGGCACGTGATCCGAGGCTGGAAGGCCTGACCAGATGATGACACATGGACTGACAGCCTGTTGGATGCTGCCACGTGGTCCGAATACTTAGGGCTGGAAATGTGGAGGTCACACGCCGGGGCTGCTGCTGCTGCTGCTGCTGCTATATATATGAGCCTTCTTCCACAGATGAAAAGAGATCGAAGTGGCCAAGTATATACAGATGAGAATAGAAGAGGGCTGATCAAAAGAGAAGAACTGAAGCAGAGAGCAGAGGAAGAAGAAATAGAAGGAGAGTGAGCCGAAGAGAATAGAGGAGCAGAGATCGAGAGAGTAAAAGAGCAGAAGAAGAAAAAGAGGTGCAGAGAAGAAGGAGAGAACAGCGTGAGAGAAAAGGAGAGCAGAGGAGAAAGAAAGAGAGATAGAGAGAGAGAGAGAGAGTTCGTGGAGAAGAAGGAAGAAGCTACTGAAGATCTGTCTACTGGACCGTGGATCAAATCCAGTCTGCTCCATGAGAGCCACATCTGATGTTCTTTCATTTACAGCTTGTGTTTGCTGTGTTATTTTCGTTTCTTATTTTTCCTTTTATTTGATCTGATTTACTGTGTTCTTCCGATCCTCTGGACTGAGGTCGAGTTCCTCCTGTTGGTTCAGGAGAAGGGAGATCTGATCTCCGGGTTGTAAGTGACAGGTTGTCACTTGTGGGTTTCCTCTGGTTAGAGGAAGGGAGGCTCGTCCTCCGGTTCTGGGCTTGTGGGTTGCAAGTCCAGGGGTCCCTCCTGGTCTAGAGGAAGAGAGGCCTTCGACCTCTGGTCTCCAAGTGGCTGGGAGTCACTTGGGGTGTCCCTCCGGTTGGGAGGAAGAGGGGAGGTTGTTCCCCTAGTCAAGCTGTGTGGCAGCAAGTGTTCGCAGACTGAGTCTGCTTGTTTCTAGCGTTGGCTAGTGAAGCCTCACTCCGGTTGGGAGTGAGGGGTGGATGTAGGTCTTGGTGACCGAACCACCTAAAAATCTGTTGTGCTGTGTGATTGATCTTGTGCGCTTGTTCCTTGTCTTCTACCACCCTTCACAGGTTGCCTTGAGCTCTATTGTTTCTATCGGTACTGCTTCCGCTAGGTGATCTTTTTGGCGCGCCTAACATATTTGCTCAATTGATTGAGCCGTCTGTGTTTTAATTCCGCATATTATTTGAGCGAAAAGTTTTTTAAGGGCAGGATTCATTCACCCCCCCTCTGAATCCGGGCCTAGCACCCTAACAATTGGTATCAGAGCGGTGTCTGCTTAGAAGGTCCAGCGACCTGCATATCCGATCCTGCTGTCTTTGGTGCTAATTTGTTTTTAGTGCATCAATATTCATGTTGCATTAATCTGATTTGTTTTCAATGGCTAGTTGTCCACCCGTCTTTAGTGGTTCTGATTTCAGTCAGTGGCACAGTGCTTTACGTGCTTATGTTAAATCTGTTGATCCAGATCTATGGAAATTAATTTCATAAGGTCCTCACACATTACCAACGAAAGTATCCAAATGGACCGACAGACACAGATCAAAGGATGGAGAAAATCAGAAAGCCTTTAATCTGATGAAAGCAGCTACTGACAGAGCCTTATGGTCTTGCCTTCATGATTGCAGGTCTGCTAAAGACATTCTGGATATACTGAAGCAAACTCAGATAAAAAATGAGGACAGCTGCATGATGGCTGACAGAAATAATCAAGGCAGCAGTCAAGATGCAGATGATGATGATGATGAGGTAAATCCCTTTGAAAACTATACTTTAGATGATTGGGAAAATACATATGCTGAATTGTTAGAGTCACATGAGAGCTTAAGAAGTCAGTATAAAAAATTGAAGAAGAGTAGTAGGTCAGACAATTTAAATATCGATTGTAGAAATTGTGCTGAACTGAAAAATGTTCTTGATGCTAGTATGTCTGATACTCAAATGCTGAAGAAACAAATTTCATTGCTAAAATTTGAAAATCAAGATCATGTAAAAGAAATCTCTAAACTTGAAAAGAAACTTAGCCTAGCTAGTCATGATTCTGTTCAGAGTAAGGATTTGCTGAAAGAATTTGAATGTGTTAAGTCTGAATTGAACAAGCTGAAATATGAAAATGATTCTCTCAGAAAACTCTCCAAAGAAGATGAAGAAAAATTAGAGAAACTTAAATAGGAGAACACATTGCTGACTGAAAAATTTGAAGCCATCAAATCTGTAAATGTGGAATTACAGAAAAATATTGAAAAGAAGGAAAATGATTTGAAGGAATTTAAGGCTGGAAGAAAACTTGAAACTAACTCAGAAGATCAGACTTTAATAAATGAGTTAATTCAAAATGATATGCTTAAGGAAGAAAATGAGAAGTTAAAAATGCTGAACTCCACTATGTCTGAGAGACTGCTAGCCTTAGAAAGAGGAAAAATTATTTGTATTGAAGACCCTGAGAAACTGAGCAATCTGGAACAAGAAATTGAAAAATACAAAATAGCTAATAAAGTCTTGAATGAAGCTATGAATTGCAGTGAGCAAGAGATTGCCAGTTATGAGCTACACATTTCCTCTCAAGAAAAAGAAATTCAGGATTTAAAAAACTCCTTGTCTAAATTTGTGAGTGGGCAAGATAATCTGAACAAACTACTGGGAGTAAAAGTCAATTTTCAGAAGGAGGGGTTAGGTTATAATCCTGTAAATAAAAAGAATTTTGAAAATAAAATTCATACATTTTTTGTTGCTAGCTCTACTTCTCACACTTCTCAGAAGCCCACTGTTCAGAAAAAGCTGGGAACAAAGATTAATTTTAAGAAAGAAGGACTGGGTTACAGTCCAGTCATGAGGAAGGTTGATGGAGCCAACCTGAAAACTGTTTTTGTTAAATCTTCTGAACAGAAAGAGCCTTCTACTTCATCTCCAACTCAGTACAAGGCTAAGAAAATAGAAAAATAGGATAACAATCAGAAAAAGGTTGAAAACATCAAGAAAAAGACTGATCTCAAGTATGTGGAAAAAGTGCATGTGGAAAAAGTGCATGTTGTTCATCAAAAGAACAAAAAGGTTCCTGCCACTTCACTGCATGATGTTCAAAAATCATCCACGCACATATACACACATGCATACAAACAGAAAACTTCATGCCATTACTGTCATAAACCTGGTCATTTGATGCATGAATGTAGATTGATGGAAAAGGATGATCTGAGTGCTAGAAAATATCATGATAAAAATCCTTCATCTCAGAAAAGGAAAATTGAGTGTTTCCATTGTGATAAATTAGGACACAAAATTTTACAATGCTGGTTTCTTAGTGATAAGAATAGATTTCATGCGAGCAATCATGCTGTTAACAAGAACAAATCTGTTTCAAAGAACCAGCACATCATATGTTCTAGTTGCAACAAAATTGGTCACAAGGCCTCTGAATGATGTTCAGGTTCTTTTAGAAGAAATTCTCTCAATTGCTCTCACTGTGGAAAGCATGGCCACATAGTCAAGGACTGTTGGCATGCTCAGGGTAGAAAATTTAATTCTAAAACTGTTAAATTCCCTGTCATTAACAGAAAGTCTCTTGCATGCTATCACTGTGGGAAGCCAGGCCATAGAGCTGCTGAATGTTGGCTGGCCGGTTTTAGTAAACAGAATTTTAATTTTGTCAACAACAAAAAATCTCATGCATATGCACATGGATTTCATGCTAACAAGAATGTGCATAGATTAAATCTGAAATCTGGTGCATCTTACTATCACTATAGTAAACAGAACTCTCTCTGCCAATAAACTTCATGACAACAGTAATGTGCATAAGAAGAATTTGAAATCTGCTAATTCATGTCATTACTGTGGTCAAATTGGTCATTCAATGAATAATTGCTACTTGATGAAATCTGATGACCATGCTGCTAGAAATGTGCTGAGAAAACCTGCTATAAGTAATACTGTCATGTCAGGACCCAAGACTTCTTGGGTGCCTGTTTGTACAAAATAACTTTGCCTTGCAGGTGTGCCTTGGAATGGAATAAAAAGGGGTATTAATCTAAGGCACTCAAGAATGAAAACCCCTTCTGAACTGTTCAGGTAAATTCTCTGCATTTCCTGTTTTGAAACTCATTACATATCTTGGTTGATGTGTCCATGCATAATTGCTATTTTTTTCTGCATAGCATATTCACTCTTCATCTACATTGTCTAAATTGAAGCCTCTGAACTCTCCTCAACTGAAATTTATGCTTTGGACACTATGAGTATTCACATCTCTCAATGCTCATACTGTTTTATCTGTTTAAATCTGAACTGCATATGAATGTTGTTGAAATCTGTCTGTTGCATAGTTCATTGAAAATGTGAATTGCATATAGGACTGCATATTGAATTATCATGATTGACCTCAATGGTATATAAATGGTAAGCTACCAAAAGGCAGGAAAATCTATCTGGAGGTTCTTACTATGCGTGAGGTGATCTTTTAGACCAAGTGCTCCGCCTAGTACCATGGGTCACTTTGCTGATAGGACAGTCTGATTGTGCACAAGTCACAATATCATTTGGAATCATATGTTCAGTCTTTAGTGCAAACATTGCATATTTTCAGGGGGAGTTAGTTGCATATCTTTGCATAGCATTCAATGTTGAGTCTTTGCATGTCCTTGCATACATATAGTGCATTGCATTTCCTTATATTGATAATGCCAAAAAGAGAGTTTGAATGCATATTGTGAGGGTGAGTCAATGCATTGCATATAGGTTGTCAAATGCATACATTTGTCAGAATTCATTACATATCCTTTCTTATTGATTTTGTTGACAAACCTTGATCATATTCTGAAAACTTTGAGCTTCACAATCTCTCTTAACAATTGGTATTTCTCCTATCAATTGGTATCATTTGGGTTCAAAATTCTATCAGTCTCTCATGAAGATTTCAATGGGCTATCTCGATCATAAATCTGAAAACTCTTGAACTAGAAATCTTCTATTATATATTTTTATGAATGTCTGAAATAACTCATGTGGTTTAAGTTTAATTTATTTATGGAGTTTGACGTTAAAATCTCTTAAAATATCTGAAGCATGTTTTAATAAACCTTAACCATCTATTTCATGCTGTATCTTGTAAAATCTTCTGAAATCTGCATTATTAAATTCATGGCTTTAATTGGTTAAGTACATGAAATTATTATTGACTTGAAGCAAATGAAATTATCTGAAATGTCTAAAGGGTAAATAGTTGTCAGAGCAATGACTTTGGTCACTGAGAAACCATGTCCAAAGGATTGTGTCATGAGGTGCCTAGTTAACTCTGCAAAATAAAAATTGATTGTTAAATCAGGTAGAGCAATGGCATGCACACTGAGAAATATAACTCACTCATCCAGAAATGATTTGGAATGTGTCATGATGTGTAAATGCTACCTCTGTTCATATAAAGCATGACTGTTAGTCACACTAAGTGCTTAGGGATATTGGCCTCTAATCAAGGTATATCATCTAGTTATAAGGTGTGCATGAACTATAGTGCTCGTAAAATTTGTAGCATGGAAAATTATTGAACAAATTGAAATATCTGAATATTGATGCTAAAATCAAATTGCTACAACCCTAGACAAAAGCTTATATGACTTCATAATTGCTTAATCTCAATACTAATACATGTAATTCCGAAAGAAGTCAATAAATTTGATTGTGTAAGAAAAAGGGAGATTAATCAAGATAAATATGAGGGCTTGGTTCATTTTTATTAAACTGTGGTTTTAGATATCAATACAGAATTTTATTGACAAACTTAGCATACATCATGTTTAAACCATGCTGAACAATAAAATTCATTCATAAGCCCCTATAATTGAAGATTTTGAAAAACTATGATTTAGATTTATGAGATTGATATCTCTCTGAAAATCTGACTAAATTTCTTGTGAATGGAGCTTCTTTGAAAGTCTATTAATTGAAACTCTTCTGCTCATTGTCTTTGATTCATTGACCTGAACTTATCTTTGAACTGCCTATGTGGTCTTCTTCTCGACAATATCTTTGGGTGTCATGCATCACTTGCATATCAATTGGCATCTATTCAGGGGGAGCATTCCTTGTCATAATGAATCATGTTCATATCATTTGTGACCTTGCATTCATATACTTAGGGGGAAGTATTGCATTTCTTGTTGCATCTGTATTTCTGCATTTACCCCTTCCCATGGTTCATCTTGATTATACCAAATGAGGGAGATTGTTTGCCAAAAAGGGGGAGATTTTCATTCAATCATTGCATGCTGGCTTCTTTTGATCATCTCTAACTAATGACTTTTTGCTGAAACTCTTAAAGGGGGAGAATTGTGTTCTTGCAAAAGGGAAAAATTGACTGAATTTTTATACATGCTTCAACTTCTCAAACTATTTTTCTTTTTGATGAAGTCAAAGGGGGAGAATAGTTTGTGTCATCAGCATTACTCACAGCGTAGTATTGCCATCATCAAAAAGGGAGAGATTGTTGTGCCCCTGTGATTTTGATGATGGCTGTGGTTTTGATGATTGGCTTTTGATGTGTGTTAATCACTGTGAGTCATCTTGCTGTGTGAGTCATCATGTTGATATTCAGTCACTTTCTGTTCATAATGCAGTCTTTTTCAAATGTTCAGTCAAGCATTGCATATTCTGATGTTCAGTCTGATTATCAAAGCATTGTATTGCTGTTCAGTTAGTTTAACAGATTTAAGGCATTGCATGTGTCACGCCCCAACGCGGAATATCGGGACCTACAGTTAGAAACGAGTTGGAAAGAGAGAGAACTAATCTAAATATATACAAATGCTAAGAAATGGAAATAACTTATTGACCATTAAACAAAACATAACTGGTACATAATCCTCAAATTAACTCAATACAACTGGGATAACAACTCTAAACCACAATAACATAACTGAAGCACAACACACACTAAACACAACTAACTGATACACTCAAAACATCACTCCTGCCCCTCCCCCTCGGTAAGCGCATCACCTGAAAAGCTGGAAAGGGGGAAACAACAACTATGAGCTAACGCTCAGTAGGAAATAACAGATAGGTATAAGTGATTAGCAGTTTAATTACATTTTTAAAATATCATGCTACAAAGGATAATGCAATAAAAGAATAATGATGATATAATGAAACAAAATTTAAAGATCTTGCAAGGTCAAGAAATATAAAGGAACAGAATGGTAATACTGAAGAGGAATAACAAAGACAAGAATTTACTACAGGAGATAACGATAAAGAGTTGGCCATATCAAGATAATTCAAGTCATGTCAAGCACGTGTGTAGTTTCATTTCCACGTCCAAGTAACAGCAAGTAAGTAACAACAAGTAGAGTATAGAACAGTGAAGAGTGGAAAGTGAAAAGTAGTAGAGAGTAGTAGAGAGTAGTGGCCAGTCCTAGATTTAACCCATGTCATAGTACTGGTGCCAAATGCCACACCTAGTCAATCACCTCCCCGGGGGTACACGTAGTGTTCGGGCGCTCCTCCCAAGACTAGACCAAGCCCTTAATTGTTTGCCAGGCATTGATTTCCTTGGATCAAAGATCCCACAAATCTAGACTTCCACAATTTATGGCCAGAATTCCAAGGTTTGAACCATGTAGCAATAACAATTTCAAGTAGGAAGGAGATTCATTTCAGAATTTCAAGGTAAGCACAATCATCAAGAAGATTGAAAACCAAGTCACAATAAGAGTTAATCATGCTGCGCTACTGTAGTATAGCAGCTATCCAACAAGCTAATCAACATATTAATCCTAATTATCAAGTTAATATGTCAAGGATTATCCATTATCATTTGCATTAAGACAATTGCCAAAAGCTGATTCACGATGATAAGGTAAAGGAACAAGCTTGTACAGGAAGGAAAAAGAATGCATTAACAGAGATTTAATTACACCATTAACCACTAATTATGTGGGTTTCTATTTAACCAATGTATGAGTCGAAATGAAGATGGTAAAAGGCATGTTTTTACACTATGTTTGCAAGTAGGAACCAATGTAAATTGAAATCAAAAGGTTTCCATAATGGTCACTGGTTCTTCAAAAGTATAGTTTTCAATTGGTCTAAGTTCAATGGGTCGATCCCCTAATGATCCGGATCGATCCACGGGTCGCAAAACGATGAAAACCGGGTTTCTGGTACATGGGTCGACCCCTGAAAAATTGGGGTCTGTCTGCTGGATGGGTCGACTCCTGGGGTCGACCCCCCTCAAATCCAGCAGCATGGGTTGACCCATTGGGTCGACCCTCACGCTGGGCCGAATGGGTCGACCGCAGGGGTCGACCCTCGGGCTGGCCTTTGCTGCTGGGGCATGGGTCGACCCCTGCAAGCCCAGAAAAGGCCGGGGCCTCCGGAAAACATGTAAACTTACCCATTTGAGGTCCAATTGAGTTGAAATCAAAACCCCATGCTATAGGAATCTTAATAGACATATGAGGGTCATAATACATGAGTTTTAAAACACGAATTTCATCAGAAACCCATTTAATCACAACCTATTCTATGAAGAACACAAGAAGACCTAATTCTTGACATACTTCCACTAAATCTAAAAATTCTCCCAACATACACAACGGAATTTGGGGATTTTAGTGTCAAAAGAAAGCTAACAAGCTACTGATTACATTCATGTATATTAATTAGAAGTTGGGCTGTTATAACCTACCTCAAATCAGAGAAAGACTTCGAAACCCTAGAATGAAGAACAAGCTTGACAGCATCTCACAAAAAGCTTGATATCTCCACGGATACCTAATGAAATTTGGGGCTTTCAGTCCCATTGGATAGCTCTCGTCGAGCTGATCAAGATACTATATTTACAAGTCTCAATTGGTTAAGGGTACCTACCTTAATCGACGGATTAAAGGGCTGGAGATGAAGAACGATGAACTACCAACACCCTCCACCAAAATGACAAATACTCCCAGATCTGGACTCCTCGTCGGCTGACCCAGCTACCAAATGAAACTAGAGTCGAAGAGCTACATTTCTATAGGTCATGGGGCTTCTGGAGCCTTCGGAGTTGGGAGTATTTGGCGCTGCAAGTTACGTGTTAGAAACGGCGCCGGAATCCCTGACTCGACCAAAGCTATGTCGGCAGCACGTTTTAGGGCTAGGTTTACCTCAAATTGATTGAGGGTAAATGTTCCTTACCTCGTGGCCTTCCATTTTCCCTTGATTTCAGATCATTTGGTTGAGTAATAAGGTCGAATTTCACGTTTTAAGTTACGATTAGGTAAAGGTTAGGTAAAAGTCAAATTCATGATTAATCCTCTAATTAGACAAGGTTACGTAATTAATTTGGGTCAAGTCCAGAAGACAAAATTGCTATAAAAATGATATTTTACCCAATTACTATTTTTACAGATTTTTCTAAGGTAGTCAAATTTTATAGGTTCTATTTTCTAATGAATTAAATATCAATATTTCAAAATTCAAACATTAATTCATTTTAATTCAATTTTTAAATAATAAAACCTAATAAAACTTAATAAATAACTGGGGTATTACACCCTCCCCTACTTAAAGAATTTGGTCCTCCAAATTCACTGCACTATATACGGAAAGTAGGGAAAAGATAGATCACCTAGAATAGGTCGAGATACCGCTTCCGCATAGTATCTTCCGATTCCCAAGTAGCTTCTTCGGTTCCACGCCGACTCCACTGAATCTTGACCATCGGTATAGACCGATTCCGAGTTGCTGCTGTTTCCGGTCTAGAATCTTGATAGGTCTTTCTTCAAAAGTCAAATCTTCCTTTAACTCAAAATCCACATGTTGAATGATGTGAGTGGGATCGTACACATATTTCTGTAACATAGACACATGGAAAACATTATGTACGCCAGATAACTGAGGCGGTAATGCCAGTCTGTAAGCAACTTCTCCCACTCTATCTAGGATCTCGAATGGACCAATATACCTCGGACTCAGCTTGCCCTGAATGCCAAATCTTCGAATCCCTCTCGAAGGAGAGACTTTCAGAAACACATGCTCGCCAACTTGAAATTCTAATACTCTTCTCCTTGTGTCGGCATAACTCTTCTGTCTTGACTGAGCCACTTGTAACCGGTCTCGGATAACACGGATGTTCTGTGATGATTCTGAAACAAGATTCGGTCCAAGCCATTGCTTCTCGCCCACCTCATCCCAACACAACGGGGAACGACAACTTCTTCCATACAAAGCTTCAAATGAAGCCATTTGTATGCTGGATTGGTAACTGTTGTTGTAGGCGAATTCAATCAATGCCAAGTGATTACTCCAACTGCCTCCGAAATCAATCATGCAAGCTCGCAGCATATCTTCCACTATCTGGTTGGTTCTTTCAGTCTGTCCATCTGTCTGTGGATGAAAAGCAGTACTGAAATTCAGACGAGTACCAAGAGACTCTTGCAGTCCCTTCCAGAAATGTGAAGTAAATCTCGGGTCTCTATCAGACACAATGCTAACAGGTATACCATGGAGCCTTATCACTTCCTTCAAATATAAAGCAGCCAATACATCAACTGTCCACTTGGACTTAATGGGTAAGAAATGAGCCGATTTTGTCAAGCGATCGACGATCACCCATATCGCATCAAATCCACCACGAGTCTTAGGTAGACCCATAATGAAATCCATGCCAATGCTTTCCCACTTCCATTGGGGTATGTCGAGTGGTTTCAACTTTCCTGCCGTTCTGAAATGTTCAGCCTTAACTTGTTGACAAACCAGACATCTACTCACAAAATCTGCAATTTCCCTTTTCATATTTGGCCACCAAAAGGACCTTTTCAAATCCTTGAACATTTTAGTGCCTCCAGGATGAATAGTGTATTTGGATCTATGTGCTTCCTCCAGAATCTTGTTCTTTAACTCAGCTTCATCAGGTACACAAGTTCTACCCTGGAATAACAATCTTCCATCGTTAGCCACCATGAAGTCGAGTCTGCTGCTCAAACTTCCCTTGATCTCAACCAGCTCAGGATCATTATCTTGCAAGGATTTGATCTCCATCAATAATTCGGGCTTAAGTCGAATCTGTGCAATTATAACCCGATCATTATCAACATTTAGATCCAGGCTAGCTAACTATTCTAATAGCCTCCACTCTTGTAACATGAGACTTGATAATTTAGCCACAGGTTTTCGGCTTAATGCATCTGCCACCACATTGCCCTTACCGGGATGATATTCAATCAAGAAGTCGAAGTCCTTCAAGTACTCCAACCATCTTCTCTGCCTCATGTTAAGTTCTTTTTGAGAAAATAAATACTTCAGACTCTTATGATCTGAAAATACTGTGAATGTTTCTCCATACAAGTAATGCCTCCAAATTTTTAAGGCGAATACAACTGCTGCAAGTTCCAAGTCATGAACGGGGTAGTTCTCTTCGTGCTTCTTCAGCTGCCTAGAAGAATAAGCAATCACCTTACCATGCTGCATGAGTACACAGCCTAAGCCAATACCAGAAGCATCGGTATAGACCACGAAACCATCGTCGCTAGAAGGTAAAGCCAATACGGGTGCAGTAGTGAGGCAATCCTTCAATGTTTGAAAGCTCTGCTGACATTCCTCGGACCATTCAAACTTGTTGTCTTTGCGGGTCAATCGAGTGAGAGGTACCGCAATTTTGGAGAAGTCTTGAATAAATCTCCAATAATAGCCTGCCAGGCCTAGGAAGCTTCTCACTTCGGTCACTGTAGTAGGCTGATCCCAGTTCCTTACTGCCTCCACTTTCGAAGGATCAACTGAAACACCTTCTTTGGTGATGATATGTCCTAAGAAGGATACTTCTTGCAGCCAGAAATCACATTTACTGAATTTGGCATATAGTTGATGATCTTTCAATATCTGCAAGGCCATTCTCAAATGTTCGGCATGCTCTTCTTCAGTCTTGGAATAAATTAGTATGTCGTCAATGAATACCACGACCCATTGATCAAGATAAGGCCGGAATGCATTATTCATTAACTGCATGAAAGCTGCTGGTGCATTCGTTAGACCAAAAGGCATAACGACAAACTCAAAATGACCATACCTGTTGCGGAAAGCTGTTTTATAAATATCATCTTCCTTAATCCTCAACTGATGATATCCAGATCGAAGATCGATCTTAGAGAAATAATGTGCTCCCGCTATCTGGTCGAATAATTCGTCGATCCTCGACAATGGGTATTTATTCTTGATAGTTAGCTGGTTGAGTTGTCGATAATCGTTGCATAATCTCATCGAACCATCCTTTTTCCTGACGAATAATACAGGAGCTCCCCAAGGTGAAGTACTCGGACGAATAAAGCCCTTCTCGAGCAATTCCATCAGCTGTTACTTTAATTCCCTTAGCTCCGCAGGGGACATACGGTAAGGAGCTCTAGAAATAGGGGACGTGCCCGGAACAATATCAATGGAGAAGATAACTTCCCGCTCAGGCGGAAGTCCTGGTAGTTCCTCCGGAAAGACTTCAGAGAATTCTCAGACAATAGGAGTGTCCTTTATCTCAACTCGCTGTTCCGGTGTAGCATAGACAAAGGCTAGAAAAGCCTCGCAACCTCGCCTCATCAGCTTGTCGGCTCGAAGAGAAGAGATGAGTGATACGGGGTTATGGCGCTTGATCCCCATAAAAGATAAACCAGAATGTCCAGTAAAAGTCACTGCGCTAGAACTGCAATGAACACTGGCCTCATACTTGGCCAACCAATCTGCTCCAAGGATTACATCATAATCCTTCATATCCATGCAAACTAAGTCGGCTGGAAAATTCTGTTCATCAATAATAACCTTACTAGAAGGATAGTAATATTGAATAGCCGCTCCAGAACCAATAGGAGTTGATATAACTAATGGAGAATTCATCATAATAGGTTCGACAGATAACGACTTCGCAAATTTCTGAGATATAAAAGAATGCGTTGCACCAGTATCAAAGAGAACAAATGCGGGCTTGTCGATTATAGTAAGAGTACCTTCGACGAGTCCGCCATCATCAGAAATCCCAGTTTCATCCGCATGTAAAGCTTGGAGCCTTCCTTACGGCTTCTTGATAACTTGAGGTTTTTCCGGTGTAGCTTGTTCCGATAGAAGAGGGCAGTCAGGGATACGGTGTTCCCTACTCTCACATCGTAAACACGCACCTAGCTTACGCCAGCATTCCTCCATCTTGTGACCTGGACGATCACAATACTTGCACTTGCCCTTGAATGGAACAATAGGGCCGGGTTTCTTCTCTTCATTTCTTGGCATCTTGCCTTTCCACGTTCCCGATCCGGTCCATGAACTAGACCCACTCATGGGCCTCTTTTTGCTAGTGCCAAATCCGGGTCTAGGAGTTGGTTGTTCCTTCTTCATGCCTTGCCCACGGATCCTCTCCGTCATTTCTAAGGTATCTTCTAGAACTTGTGCCTTTCTCACCATCTCAGAATAAGTAGAGATCTCCATCGGCGCCAGTTGATTGATGTAGTGAAGCTTCAAACCGTTGAGGAATCGCTTAGCTTTCATCTTTTCTGTGGAGATAAGGTGAGTAGCATAGCGCGAAAGTCGAGAGAACTGTGCTTCATATTCGGCCACCGATAAGCTTTGCTGCTTTAGAGCCGCGAACTCCGCCGCCTTCTTCTCTTGTACACGATCGGAAAAATATTTATCGTTGAAGAATTCCTCGAACTCTTCCCAAGTGACTTGTTGATCGCCTAGAGTTGCCTTGACGGAATCCCACCAAGTACGCGCGTCGCGCTCCAATTGGAAGGTAGAAAGAAGGACACGCTCTTGGTCGGTGCATTGCATGACTTCAAAAATTCTCCCCATTTCGTTGAGCCAATGCTCGGCCTCGTCGGGGTTAGTCGAACCAGCAAATCTTGGCGGGTTCATTCCTCGAAAGTTCCGGTATAAGTCATCGGTGCCATGACCCGCTGCTCCAGCTTGAGCTACCTGATGTAACGCCTGAGTCAGGCCTTGAACCGTGCGCTGCAGGTTCCTCCATTCAGCACGTTCGGCTACCATCTACACGAGAAATAGATTACTTAGGTCCAATAAAATAGATAATTACACGATTAAGGAACGAACTTAACCCAAGTTTCTACCCAATCTCACCAGGTCAGGTTCTAGATCTTAACAAGGTTAGAGGTCTAATGCACCTAAACACGACCAAAACTCGGTACCTGGCGGAGCTAATCGGTCCGAAGACCACTCGCGCAAGTATGCGACCTTCCCGATAGGCGTAGCCTAACGTTCGGACAACACCTTTTGATATACCGATTATTGGGATGCAATGCAAGAAAACCTAAACTTAGGGAACCTAGGAATATGAAACCTAGGGCTCTGATACCAACTAAACTGTCACGCCCCGACGCGGAATATCGGGACGTACAGTTAGAAACGAGCTGGAAAGAGAGAGAACTAATCTAAATATATACAAATGCTAAGAAATGGAAATAACTTATTGACCATTAAACAAAACATAACTGGTACATAATCCTCAAATTAACTCAATACAACTGGGATACCAACTCTAAACCACAATAACATAACTGAAGTACAACACACTCTAAACACAACTAACTGATACACTCAAAACATCACTCCTGCCCCTCTCCCTCGGTAAGCGCGTCACCTAAAAAGCCTGGAAAGGGGGAAACAATAACTATGAGCTAACGCTCAGTAGGAAATAACAGATAGGTATAAGTGATTAGCAATTTAATTACATTTTCAAAATATCATGCTACAAAGGATAATGCAATAAAAGAATAATGATGATATAATGAAACAAATTTTAAAGATCCTGCAAGGTCAAGAAATATAAAGGAACAGAATGGTAATACTGAAGAGGAATAACAAAGACAAGAATTTACTACAGGATATAACGATAAAGAGTTGGCCATATCAAGATAATTCAAGTCATGTCAAGCACGTGTGTAGTTTCATTTCCACGTCCAAGTAACAGCAAGTAAGTAACAACAAGTAGAGTATAGAACAGTGAAGAGTGGAAAGTGAAAAGTAGTAGAGAGTAGTAGAGAGTAGTGGCCAGTCCTATATTTAACCCATGTCATAGTACTGGTGCCAAATGCCACACCTAGTCAATCACCTCCCCGGGGGTACACGTAGTGTTCGGGCGCTCCTCCCAGGACTAGACCAAGCCCTTAATTGTTTGCCAGGCATTGATTTCTTTGGATCAAATATCCCACGAATCTAGACTTCCACAATTTGTTAGCGCAACAAGAGTGATATAGAAGTGGGGGGATGAATAGATCACTCCCAATTTGCAGAAACTCAGGCGGAAAAAAGATTCTACTGCTAACGCACCTCCTTAACCCGTACATAGAGAAATGTAGATAAGAGTGAAGAACTGATCACTTGAAGGCAAAGGGACAAGCAGATGAAGAGCACATAAATCAATAGCAAACCACAGAGGAGGCACTCGGTTTTTAGGTGGTTCGATTACAGTCCGCAATCTACATCCACCCTTCACTCCAACTAGAGTGAGGATTCCACTAGACAAAGCTAGATCACAGCAGACTCAGTCTGCGTACAAGATGCTGCCACATAGCTTGAACACCCAAGGGAAACAAATCCCTTGACCAAGCTCTGCTACCCACAGAACTTGAAACCTGTTCTAGCTCCCAGTTAGAACACAACCGGAGAATCCTCTCCCTTCCTCCACACACGGAGGGAAACTGTTAATGACAACCTGTCACTAACAACACCAGAGATCACCGATCTCTCTTCCTCTGCAACTCAGAGGGAAACTGGAGTAGTACTCCCTTCCTCCACACACCGAGAGAAACCAATTCAAATCAGAATGGAAGAGCAAAATAAACGAAAACAAAATAGAAAGAAAAACCAATGAAGAAGAAATCGGTTCTGAAACCCAATACAAATGTAACTTCAAATGAAGCAATTCATCAATCCACACACACTCTCTCTCTCTCTCGAGAAAACTCCTCTCAGATCTGGAACTCTCTGCTCTTTTTCTTTTCTGGATCGTGCAAACTCTCACCAATGGCTTCTGCTTTTTCTTTTTACGATCAAACTTCTACTGAAGTATGAAGCTCTATATTTATAGCAGATAATGGCGTGTGGCTGCTAGGTTCCCGCCCATGCACTTTTGGCCAGATCATTTTGAATTTCGACCACATGGCAGCATCCTGACAAGGTTGCCATCCACGTGTCATGCGCCTGTTGTCTTGGATCACGTGTCAGGTGCCAACCTCGATTCACGTGCCCAATCATCAGCCTGAATCACCTGCAGACAGACAGATGGAATGTATAGACTTAGTTAGTTCAGGCTTTTAGCATGAATGTATATACTTCAGAAACATCAACTGAGTAACTGTGTACAATCGTGAGAGAATGTATAGACTTAAAGAATAAACGCATGTATAGACTTTACCAGGGTATGCACAATGCAATGCGTTGACGCTACACTACGTGCCTATGCACTGCGTTGACGTAGTGCAATGTGTCTTTGAAAGCTGTAAACAGCAAGGCATGCTGTACAGACTTCAGACAGCATGCATCAGATGACTCTGTATGGACTTGAAGACCCTTAGCCAATGTATAGACCTCTAGAGGAGACAAATGTGTAGACTTCACATTGCTCAGCCAGTGTGTAGACTTCACAAAGCCTAACCAGTGTACAGACTTGTAATGAGTGTGCTGTGAGCTCTGAAGACTCAAGTTGTAATAACAGAATGTATAGGTTTGTGGTCGTACAACCCAATGTGTAGACTTGTAAAAAGTGGACAATTGTCAGACTTTGATGCTGATCAAAAGACCCTTGGTCAACAGCCAAGGCCTCAACGCTTCCAGCGTACAGCGTCGCCTCAGCTCCTCAAGAAAAATGCTCACTCCCTAGGCAAGCTGACCAATGCGTCAACGCATCCAGTGTCAGCGTCGATGCAGTGAACAAGAAGGAAGCAAAAGATGCACCATTGCGTCTACGCAGTCAGCCAAGTGCGTTAACGCACTAAAGGCATGCTACCCATGAAGTCAGATAGGCTGTACAGACTCTGTGGATGTAAAGCAATGTAGACTTCAGACTGTATAGACTTGAACCAAGACGAGGTGAAGACTTCACGTTGTATAGACTTGCCAAATCAGTTGGGCGATGTACAGACTTGAATAGATCCAGCTGAAGGATGTATAGACTTGGAATCCACTGTACACGACTATACAGACTTTGAGGCTTAATGCAAAGGCCAGTGTACAGACTTCTAAAAACTGATGCGTTGTATAGACTTTCATGAGACGCTAAAGTCTATACAGACTAGACCAGTGAGACACTGATAGAGACGATGCAATGCGATGTGGACACTTTAACATTAGACGCTGCATGAGACGGTAGGCTGTACAGACTTGCAAAGAGTGTAGGGTGTATAGACTTGAAAGTCTCAAGGCGAAGTGCAAACATGCTGAGTTGACGCTGCAGCCCAATGAGTTGACGCTGCAACGTATTACTTTTACGTTCAACTGATGATGTATAGACTTAATCAAATGAAGAACCTGAACAGAAGAGTCTACGCATCAGCACACTGAGTTGACGCACTGGTGTGAGAACAGAGACATGCAATGACTGAAGGGTCGACGCATCAGCACACTGAGTTGACGCACTGGTGTGAAAAACAGAGACATGCAATGAATGAAGGGTCGACGCATCAGCACACTGAGTTAACGTACTGGTGTGAAGACTGAGCAGACAGAGTGTAGGTAGAATTAAGGTAGAGCATGTTATCTGACAGCCATTGAACTGTACTCACTCACAAGATGAAACAGCATTAATCTAGAGATAGAAGATTGATTTATAGTGTGGGACATCATCAAAACCATAGGGATGCAACACAATTTATGGCCAGAATTCCAAGGTTTGAACCATGTAGCAATAACAATTTCAAGTAGGAAAGAGATTCATTTCAGAATTTTAAGGTAAGCACAATCATCAAGAAGATTGAAAACCAAGTCACAATAAGAGTTAATCATGCTGCGCTACTGTAGTACAACAGCTATCCAACAAGCTAATCAACATATTAATCCTAATTATCAAGTTAATATGTCAAGGATTATCCATTATCATTTGCATTAAGACAATTGCCAAAAGCTGATTCACGATGATAAGGTAAAGGAACAAGCTTGTACAGGAAGGAAAAAGAATGCATTAACAGAGATTTAATTACACCATTAACCACTAATTATGTGGGTTTCTATTTAACCAATGTATGAGTCGAAATGAAGATGGTACACGGCATGTTTTTACACTATGTTTGCAGGTAGGAACCAATGTAAATTGAAATCATAAGGTTTCTAGAACGGTCACTGGTTCTTCAAAAGTATAGTTTTCAATTGGTCTATGTTCAATGGGTCGATCCCCTAATGATCCGGATCGATCCACGGGTCACAAAACGATGAAAACCGGGTTTCTGGTACATGGGTCGACCCCTGGGGTCGACCCCTGAAAAATTGGGGTCTGTCTGCTGGATGGGTCGACCCCTGGGGTCGACCCCCTCAAATCCAACAGCATGGGTCGACCCATTGGGTCGACCCTCGCGCTGGGCCGAATGGGTCGACCCCAGGGGTCGACCCTCGGGCTGGCCTTTGCTGCTGGGGCATGGGTCGACCCCTGCAAGCCCAGAAAAGGCCGGGGCCTCCGAAAAACATGTAAACTTACCCATTTGAGGTCCAATTGAGTTGAAATCAAAACCCCATGCTATAGGAATCTTACTAGACATATGAGGGTCATAATACATGAGTTTTAAAACACGAATTTCATCAGAAACCCATTTAATCACAACCTATTCTATGAAGAACACAAGAAGACCTAATTCTTGACATACTTCCACCAAATCTAAAAATTCTCCCAACATACACAACGAAATTTGGGGATTTTGGTGTCAAAAGAAAGCTAACAAGCTACTGATTACATTCATGTATATTAATTATAAGTTGGGCTGTTATAACCTACCTCAAATCGGAGAAAGACTTCGAAACCCTAGAATGAAGAACAAGCTTGATAGTAGCTCACAAAAAGCTTGATATCTCCACGGATACCTCATGAAATTTGGGGATTTCAGTCCCATTGGATAGCTCTCGTCGAGCTGATCAAGATACTATATTTACAAGTCTCAATTGGTTAAGGGTACCTACCTTAATCGACGGATTAAAGGGCCGGAGATGAAGAACGACGAACTACCAACACCCTCCACCAAAACGACGAATACTCCCAGATCTGGACTCCTCGTCGGCTGACCTAGCTACCAAATGAAACTAGAGTCGAAGAGCTACATTTCTATAGGTCATGGGGCTTCTGGAGCCTTCGGAGTTGGGAGTATTTGGCGATGCAAGTTACGTGTTAGAAACGGCGCCGGAATCCCTGACTCGACCAAAGCTATGTCGGCAGCACGTTTTAGGGCTAGGTTTACCTCAAATTGATTGAGGGTAAATGTTCCTTACCTCGTGGCCTTCCATTTGCCCTTGATTTCATATCATTTGGTTGAGTAATAAGGTGAAATTTCACGTTTTAAGTTACGATTAGGTAAAGGTTAGGTAAAAGTCAAATTCAGGATTAATCCTCTAATTAGACAAGGTTACGTAATTAATTTGGGTCAAGTCCAGAAGACAAAATTGCTATAAAAATGATCTTTTACCCAATTACTATTTTTACAGATTTTTCTAAGGTAGTCAAATTTTATAGGTTCTATTTTCTAATGAATTAAATATCAATATTTCAAAATTTAAACATTAATTCATTTTAATTCAATTTTTAATTAATAAAAGCTCAATAAAACTTAATAAATAACCGGGGTATTACACCCTCCCCTACTTAAAGAATTTGGTCCTCCAAATTCACTGCACTATATACGGAAAGTAGGGAAAAGATAGATCACCTAGAATAGGTCGGGATACCGCTTCCGCATTGTATCTTCCGATTCCCAAGTAGCTTCTTCGGTTCCACGCCGACTCCACTGAATCTTGACCATCTGTATAGACCGATTCCAGAGTTGCTGCTGTTTTCGGTCTAGAATCTTGATAGGTCTTTCTTTATAAGTCAAATCTTCCTTTAACTCAAAATCCACATGTTGAATGATGTGAGTGGGATCGTACGCATATTTCCGTAACATAGGCACATGGAAAATATTATGTACGTCAGATAACTGAGGCGGTAATGCCAGTCTGTAAGAAACTTCTCCCACTCTATCTAGGATCTCGAATGGACCAATATACCTCGGACTCAGCTTGCCATGAATGCCAAATCTTCGAATCCCTCTCGAAGGAGAGACTTTCAGAAACACATGCTCGCCAACTTGAAATTCTAATGCTCTTCTCTTTGTGTCGGCATAACTCTTCTGTCTTGACTGAGCCACTTGTAACCGGTCTCGGATAACACGGATGTTCTGTGATGATTCTGAAACAAGATCCGGTCCAAGCCATTGCTTCTCGCCTACCTCGTCCCAACACAACGGGGAACGACAGCTTCTTCCATACAAAGCTTCAAATGAAGCCATTTGTATGCTGGATTGGTAACTGTTGTTGTAGGTGAATTCAATCAATGCCAAGTGATTACTCCAACTGCCTCCGAAATCAATCATGCAAGCTCGCAGCATATCTTCCACTATCTGGTTGGTTCTTTCAGTCTGTCCATCTGTCTGTGGATGAAAAGCAGTACTAAAATTCAGACGAGTACCAAGAGACTCTTGCAGTCCCTTCCAGAAATGTGAAGTAAATCTCGGGTCTCTATCAGACACAATGCTGACAGGTATACCATGGAGCCTTACCACTTCCTTCAAATATAAAGCAGCCAATACATCAACTGTCCACTTGGACTTAATGGGTAAGAAATGAGCCGATTTTGTCAAGCGATCGACGATCACCCATATCCCATCAAATCCACCACGAGTCTTAGGTAGACCCATAATGAAATCTATGCCAATACTTTCCCACTTCCATTGGGGTATGTCGAGTGGTTTCAACTTTCCTGCCGGTCTGAAATGTTCAGCCTTAACTTGTTGATAAACCAGACATCTACTCACAAAATCTGCAATTTCCCTTTTCATATTTGGCCACCAAAAGGACCTTTTCAAATCCTTGAACATTTTAGTGCCTCCAGGATGAATAGTGTATTTGGATCTATGTGCTTCCTCCAGAATCTTGTTCTTTAACTCAGCTTCATCAGGTACACAAGTTCTACCCTGGAATAACAATCTTCCATCATCAGCCACCATGAAGTCGGGTCTGCTGCTCAAACTTCCCTTGATCTCAACCAGCTCGGGATCATTATCTTGCAAGGATTTGATCTCCATCAATAATTCGGGCTTAAGTCGAATCTGTGCAATTATAACCCGATCATTATCAACATTTAGATCCAGGCTAGCTAACTGTTCTAATAGCCTCCACTCTTGTAACATGAGACTTGATAATTTAGCCACAGGTTTTCGGCTTAATGCATCTGCCACCACATTGCCCTTACCGGGATGATATTCAATCGAGAAGTCGAAGTCCTTCAAGTACTCCAACCATCTTCTCTGCCTCATGTTAAGTTCTTTCTGAGAAAATAAATACTTCAGACTCTTATGATCTGAAAATACTGTGAATGTTTCTCCATACAAGTAATGCCTCCAAATTTTTAAGGCGAATACAACTGCTGCAAGTTCTAAGTCATGAACGGGGTAGTTCTCTTCGTGCTTCTTCAGCTGCCTAGAAGAATAAGCAATCACCTTACCATGCTGCATGAGTACACAGCCTAAGCCAATACCAGAAGCATTGGTATAGACCACGAAACCATCGTCGCCATAAGGTAAAGCCAATATGGGTGCAGTAGTGAGGCAATCCTTCAATGTTTGAAAGCTCTGCTGACATTCCTCGGACCATTCAAACTTGTTGTCTTTGCGGGTCAATCGAGTGAGAGGTACCGCAATCTTGGAGAAGTCTTGAATAAATCTCTGATAATAGCCTGCCAGGCCTAGGAAGCTTCTCACTTCGGTCACTGTAGTAGGCTGATCCCAGTTCCTTACTGCCTCCACTTTCGAAGGATCAACTGAAATACCTTCTTTGGTGATGATATGTCCTAAGAAGGATACTTCTTGCAGCCAGAAATCACATTTACTGAATTTGGCATATAGTTGATGATCTTTCAATATCTGCAAGGCCATTCTCAAATGTTCGGCATGCTCTTCTTCAGTCTTGGAATAAATTAGCATGTCGTCAATGAATACACGACCCATTGATCAAGATAAGGCCGGAATGCATTATTCATTAACTGCATGAAAGCTGCTGGTGCATTCGTTAGACCAAAAGGCATAACGACAAACTCAAAATGACCATACCTGCTGCGGAAAGCCGTTTTATAAATATCATCTTCCTTAATCCTCAGCTGATGATATCCAGATCGAAGATCGATCTTAGAGAAATAATGTGCTCCCGCTATCTGGTCAAATAATTCGTCGATCCGCAGCAATGGGTATTTATTCTTGATAGTTAGCTGGTTCAGTTGCCGATAATCGATGCATAATCTCATCGAACCATCCTTTTTCCTGACGAATAATACAGGAGCTCCCTAAGGTGAAGTACTCGGACGAATAAAGCCCTTCTCGAGCAATTCCATCAGCTGTTGCTTTAATTCCCTTAGCTCCGCAGGGGACATACGGTAAGGAGCTCTAGAAATAGGGGACGCGCCCGGAACAATATCAATGGAGAAGATAACTTCCCGCTCAGGCGGAAGTCCTGGTAGTTCCTCCGGAAAGACTTCGGAGAAATCTTGGACAATAGGAGTGTCCTTTATCTCAACTCGATGTTCCGGTGTAGCATAGACAAAGGCTAGAAAAGCCTCGCAACCTCGCCTCATCAGCTTGTCGGCTCGAAGAGAAGAGATGAGCGATACGGGGTTATGGTGCTTGATCCCCATAAAAGATAAACCAGAATGTCCAGTAAAAGTCACTGAGCTAGAACTGCAATGAACACTGGCCCCATACTTGGCCAACCAATCTGCTCCAAGAATTACATCATAATCCTTCATATCCATGCAAACTAAGTCGGCTGGAAAATTCCGTTCATCAATAATAACCTTACTAGAAGGATAGTAATATTGAATAGCCGCTCCAGAACCAATAGGAGTTGATATAACTAATGGAGAATTCATCATAATAGGTTCGACAGATAACGACTTCGTAAATTTCTGAGATATAAAAGAATGCGTTGCACCAGTATCAAAGAGAACAAATGCGGGCTTGTCGATTATAGTAAGGGTACCTTCGACGAGTCCGCCATCATCAGAAATCCCAGTTTCATCCGCATGTAAAGCTTGGAGCCTTCCTTGCGGCTTCTTGATAACTTGAGATTTTGCCGGTGTAGCTTGTTCCGATAGAAGAGGGCAGTCAGGGATACGGTGTTCCCTACTCCCACATCGTAAACACGCACCTAGCTTGCGCCAGCATTCCTCCATCTTGTGACCTGGACGATCACAATACTTGCACTTGCCCTTAAATGGAACAATAGGACCGGGTTTCTTCTCTTCATTTCTTGGCATCTTGCCTTTCCACGTTCCCGATCCGGTCCATGAACTAGACCCACTCATGGGCCTCCTTTTGCTAGTGCCAAATCCGGGTCTAGGAGTTGGTTGTTCCTTCTTCATGCCTTTCCCACGGATCCTCTCCGTCATTTCTAAGGTATCTTCTAGAACTTGTGCCTTTCTCACCATCTCAGAATAAGTAGAGATCTCCATCGGCGCCAGTTGATTGATGTAGTGAAGCTTCAACCCGTTGAGGAATCGCTTAGCTTTCATCTTTTCTGTGGAGATAAGGTGAGTAGCATAGCGCGAAAGTCGAGATAACTGTGCTTCATATTCGGCCACCGATAAGCTTTGCTGCTTTAGAGCCGCGAACTCCGCCGCCTTCTTCTCTTGTACACGATCGGAAAAATATTTATCATTGAAGAATTCCTCGAACTCTTCCCATGTGACTTGTTGATCGCCTAGAGTTGCCTTGACGGAATCCCACCAAGTATGCGCGTCCCGCTCCAATTGGAAGGTAGAAAGAAGGACACGCTCTTGGTCGGTGCATTGCATGACTTCAAAAATTCTCCCCATTTCGTTGAGCCAATGCTCGGCCTCGTCGGGGTTAGTCGAACCAGCAAATCTTGGCGGGTTCATTCCTCGAAAGTTCCGGTATAAGTCACCAGTGCCATGACCAGCTGCTCTAGCTTGAGCTACCTGATGTAACGCCTGAGTCAGGCCTTGAACCATGCGCTGCAGGTTCCTCCATTCAGCACGTTCGGCTGCCATCTACACGAGAAATAGATTACTTAGGCCCAATAAAATAGATAATAACACGATTAAGGAACGAACTTAACCCAAGTTTCTACCCAATCTCACCAGGTCAGGTTCTAGACTTTAACAAGATTAGAGGTCTAATGCACCTAAACACGACCAAAACTCGGTACCTGGCTGACCTAATCGATCCGAAGACCACTCGCGCAAGTATGCGACCTTCCCGATAGGCGTAGCCTAACGTTCGGACAACACCTTTTGATATACCGATTATTGGGATGCAATGCAAGAAAACCTAAACTTAGGGAACCTAGGAATATGAAACCTAGGGCGCTGATACCAACTAAACTGTCACGCCCCGACGCGGAATATCGGGACGTACAGTTAGAAACGAGCTGGAAAGAGAGAGAACTAATCTAAATATATACAAATGCTAAGAAATGGAAATAACTTATTGACCATTAAACAAAACATAACTGGTACATAATCCTCAAATTAACTCAATACAACTGGGATAACAACTCTAAACCACAATAACATAACTGAAGCACAACACACTCTAAACACAACTAACTGATACACTCAAAACATCACTCCTGCCCCTCCCCCTCGGTAAGCGCGTCACCTGAAAAACCTGGAAAGGGGGAAACAACAACTATGAGCTAACGCTTAGTAGGAAATAATAGATAGGTATAAGTGATTGGCAGTTTAATTACATTTTCAAAATATCATGCTACAAAGGATAATGCAATAAAAGAATAATGATGATATAATGAAACAAAATTTAAAGATCTTGCAAGGTCAAGAAATATAAAGGAACAGAATGGTAATACTGAAGAGGAATAACAAAGACAAGAATTTACTACAGGAGATAACGATAAAGAGTTGGCCATATCAAGATAATTCAAGTCATGTCAAGCACGTGTGTAGTTTCATTTCCACGTCCAAGTAACAGCAAGTAAGTAACAACAAGTAGAGTATAGAACAGTGAAGAGTGGAAAGTGAAAAGTAGTAGAGAGTAGTAGAGAGTAGTGGCCAGTCCTAGATTTAACCCATGTGATAGTACTGGTGCCAAATGCCACACCTAGTCAATCACCTCCCCGGGGGTACACGTAGTGTTCGGGCACCCCTCCCAGGACTAGACCAAGCCCTTAATTGTTTGCCAGGCATTGATTTCTTTAGATCAAAGATCCCACGAATCTAGACTTCCATAATTTATGGCCAGAATTCCAAGGTTTGAACCATGTAGCAATAACAATTTCAAGTAGGAAGGAGATTTATTTCAGAATTTCAAGGTAAGCACAATCATCAAGAAGATTGAAAACCAAGTCACAATAAGAGTTAATCATGCTGCGCTACTGTAGTACAGCAGCTATCCAACAAGCTAATCAACATATTAATCCTAATTATCAAGTTAATATGTCAAGGATTATCCATTATCATTTGCATTAAGACAATTGCCAAAAGCTGATTCACGATGATAAGGTAAAGGAACAAGCTTGTATAGGAAGGAAAAAGAATGCATTAACAGAGATTTAATTACACCATTAACCACTAATTATGTGGGTTTCTATTTAACCAATGTATGAGTCGAAATGAAGATGGTAAACGGCATGTTTGTACACTATGTTTGCAAGTAGGAACCAATGTAAATTGAAATCATAAGGTTTCCAGAACTGTCACTAGTTCTTCAAAAGTATAGTTTTCAATTGGTCTAAGTTCAATGGGTCGATCCCCTAATGATCTGGATCGATCCATGGGTCGCAAAACGATGAAAACCGGGTTTCTGGTACTTGGGTTGACCCCTGGGGTCGACCCCTGAAAAATTGGGGTCTGTCTGCTGGATGGGTCGACCCCTGGGGTCGACCCCCCTCAAATCCAGCAGCATGGGTTGACCCATTGGGTCGACCCTCGCGCTGGGCCGAATGGGTCGACCCCAGGGGTCGACCCTCGGGCTGGCCTTTGCTGCTGGGGCATGGGTCGACCCCTGGGGTCGACCCCTGCAAGCCCAGAAAAGGCCGGGGCCTCCTGAAAACATGTAAACTTACCCATTTGAGGTCCAATTGAGTTGAAATCAAAACCCCATGCTATAGGAATCTTACTAGACATATGAGGGTCATAATACATGAGTTTTAAAACACGAATTTCATCAGAAACCCATTTAATCACAACCTATTCTATGAAGAACACAAGAAGACCTAATTCTTGACATACTTCCACTAAATCTAAAAATTCTCCCAACATACACAACGGAATTTGGGGATTTTGGTGTCAAAAAAAAGCTAACAAGCTACTGATTACATTCATGTATATTAATTAGAAGTTGGGCTGTTATAACCTACCTCAAATCGGAGAAAGACTTCGAAACCCTAGAATGAAGAACAAGCTTGACAGCAGCTCACAAAAAGCTTGATATCTCCACGGATACCTAATGAAATTTGGGGCTTTCAGTCTCATTGGATAGCTCTCGTCTAGCTGATCAAGATACTATATTTACAAGTCTCAATTGGTTAAGGGTACCTACCTTAATCGACGGATTAAAGGGCTGGAGATGAAGAACGATGAACTGCCAACACCCTCCACCAAAACCACGAATACTCCCAGATCTGGACTCCTCGTCGGCTGACCCAGCTGCCAAATGAAACTAGAGTCGAAGAGCTACATTTCTATAGGTCATGGGGCTTTTGGAGCCTTCGGAGTTTGGAGTATTTGGCGCTGCAAGTTACGTGTTAGAAACGGCGCCGGAATCCCCGACTCGACCAAAGGTATGTCGGCAGCACGTTTTAGGGCTAGGTTTACCTCAAATTGATTGAGGGTAAATGTTCCTTACCTCGTGGCCTTCCATTTGCCCTTGATTTCAGATCATTTGGTTGAGTAATAAGGTCGAATTTCACGTTTTAAGTTACGATTAGGTAAAGGTTAGGTAAAAGTCAAATTCAGGATTAATCCTCTAATTAGACAAGGTTACGTAATTAATTTGGGTCAAGTCCAGAAGATAAAATTGCTATAAAAATGATCTTTTACCCAATTACTATTTTTACAGATTTTTCTAAGGTAGTCAAATTTTATTAGTTCTATTTTCTAATGAATTAAATATCAATATTTCGAAATTCAAACATTAATTCATTTTAATTCAATTTTTAATTAATAAAAGCTCAATAAAACTTAATAAATAACCGGGGTATTACGGCATGTTTTATGTTAGTCATTTTATCTGCTGCATAAAGCATGTTCAGTTATGATGTCTGTTTCTGCAAGTCTACACATCCTATTTGGTCGCTCTCCAAGTCTATACACTGCCAGCACACACGTACAGAATCTCTTCATGTGAAGTCTTCACATCGACTGTTCATGCAAAGTCTAGACATTCGATCAAGTTTGTACACTGGTCTTGGGATATGGATTCATAAAGTACATACACTCTTCGGTTGACTTCAACTGAAGTATGTACATCGGCATGCATTGCATCAAGTGTATACATTGGGTCATACATTCACTATAGAGTCTACACATTGCTGGGTCTTATTCAATGTCTTCATGCATTCATCAAGTCTATACGCTGGAAGACAAAGTCTATACAGCGTCAACTCATTGGGCTGCTGCGTCAACTCAGCAAGTCTATACATCCTCAGTTGAACGTAAAGTATATACGTTGCAGCGTCAACTCATTGGGCTGCAGCGTCAACTCAGCAAGTATGCACATCGCCTCATTTCTTCAAAGTCTATACGTTGGATCATCTTTCTAAGCGTCTCATTCAAAGTCTGTACATCCACCGTCTTACCCAGCGTCTCATACAAGTCTCTACAGCCTTTGCGTTTCAAAGTCCATTCGTTGCACTTTCAAGTCTGTACAGCCGATCGTCTCAGTCAGCGTCTCACAGTTCCAAGTCTATACACTGGACTGTGCTCTCAAAGTCTGTACATTGCCTTCAAGACACCAAGTCTATACACTCTCATGTTCACATCTCTGTGAAGTCTATACATTGCTGATCGAACGTAAGTCCAAACATTCCAACCTTTTCCTACGTTCGCTGCTTTAGCTTCACTCCAAGTCTATACATTGGACTGCCAGTCTTTACCTACGTTCAGAGCCTCAAGTCTATACAGTGATAAAGTCTGTACATTGTGCTTTGAAGCTCAAAGTCTGTACATTGGCTTCGCATCTACAAGTCTGTACATTGGTTCAGATTTTTCAAGTCTATACACTGGCTTATTCTTCAAGTATATACAGCCTGTCTTCACGTTCTAAGTCTATACATCGTTCCTCAAAGGCTAAGTGTATACATTGTCCATATTGCATTACATGCTTTATATCAAAGTCTGTACAGCATGCCTTGTTGTTCACAGCCTTCAAAGTCACATTGTATTGCGTCAACGCAGTGCATTGGCATGTAGTGAAGTGTCAACGCATTGCATTGTGCATGCCCTGGCAAAGTCTATACATCGCTTGCATCGTTAAGTCTATACATTGACGCTTGAAGTGAAGTCTACACATTGATTCACTGTTCATGCCTTCACTCAGAGTCTATACAGCCATTCCTTTTCAAAGTCTGTACATTGGGCCTTCAAGCTTCTGAAGTCTATACACTGGCTTACTCTTCAAGTCTGTACAGCCTGCTTGGGCATTCAAGTCCAAAGTCTATACATCCGTTTGTGCCTTGTCCTGGCCATCGTCTCTCTTGATCAAGTCTATACACTCATTCACTGTTCATGCATTCACAGGGAAGTCTGTACATCCGTTTGGCTATGCATCACTATCCACCAAGTCTATACATTGGTAGAGTTTGTACATCAGACGTGCATGCTCGCCTGTCCCCCCGGATGCTCTCCTGGGACTGAGTATGCCCTCCAATGACTGCTAATGCTTCCCTAACTTTGAGGATGCTCCCCTGGGGCAGCGATTGCTCCCCAGAGACAGCATGTGCTCCATATGCTCCCCTGACGCTGGTGATGCTGTCCAGAGGCCATAGATGCTCCCCTAAGACTTCATATGCTCCCGTGCGAGAACGCACTAGTCTCTGGGTATTTAAAAGAATTGTGTTACATGCATTCCCTTTCACTAAGTCTGTACAATGCATGCGCTTTCACAAGTCTATACAATGCATTTCATTTTACAAAGTGTCGACACCAAGTTGATAATCCGATACTCTGTCTGACAGGTGCTCTGCTCGTGAAGCTTAAGGAGGGCACGTGATCCGAGGCTGGAAGGCCTGACCAGATGATGACACATGGACTGACAGCCTGCTGGATGCTGCCACGTGGTCCGAATACTTAGGGCTAGAAATGTGGAGGTCACACGCCGGGGCTGCTGCTGTTGTTGTTGCTGCTGCTATATATATGAGCCTTCTTCCACAGATGAAAAGAGATCGAAGTGGCCAAGTATGTACAGATGAGAATAGAAGAGGGCTGATCAAAAGAGAAGAACTGAAGCAGAGAGCAGAAGAAGAAGAAATAGAAGGAGAGTGAGCCGAAGAGAATAGAGGAGCAGAGATCGAGAGAGTAAAAGAGCAGAAGAAGAAAAAGAGGTGCAGAGAAGAAGGAGAGAGCAGCGTGAGAGAAAAGGAGAGTAGAGGAGAAAGAAAGAGAGATAGAGAGAGAGAGAGTTCATGGAGAAGAAGGAAGAAGCTACTGAAGATCTGTCTACTGGACCGTGGATCAAATCCAGGCCAGTCTGCTCCATGAGAGTCACATCTGATGTTCTTTCATTTACAGCTTGTGTTTGCTGTGTTATTTTCGTTTCTTATTTTTCCTTTTATTTGATCTGATTTACTATGTTCTTCCGATCCTCTAGACTGAGGTCAGGTTCCTCCTGTTGGTTCAGGAGAAGGGAGATCTGATCTCCGGGTTGCAAGTGACAGGTTGTCAATTGTGGGTTCCCTCTGGTTAGAGGAAGGGAGGCTCGTCCTCCGATTCTGGGCTTGTGGGTTGCAAGTCCAGGGGTCTCTCCTGGTCTGGAGGAAGAGAGGTCTTCGACCTCTGGTCTCCAAGTGGCTGGGAGTCACTTGGGGTGTCCCTCCGGTTGGGAGGAAGAGGGGAGGCTGTTCCCCTGGTCAAGCTGTGTGGCAGCAAGTGTTCGCAGACTGAGTCTGCTTGTTTCTAGCGTTGGCTAGTGAAGCCTCACTCCGGTTGGGAGTGAGGGGTGGATGTAGGTCTTGGTGACCAAACCACCTAAAAATCTGTTGTGCTGTGTGATTGACCTTGTGCGCTTGTTCCTTGTCTTCTACCACCCTTCACAGGTTGCCTTGAGCTCTATTGTTTCTATGGGTACTGCTTCCGCTAGGTGATCTTTTTGGCGCGCCTAACATATTTGCTCAATTGATTGAGCCGTCTGTGTTTTAATTCCGCATATTATTTGAGCGAAAAGTTTTTTAAGGGCAGGATTCATTCACCCCCCCTCTGAATCCAGGCCTAGCACCCTAACACTAAAGAGAATACTAATAATGCAGGAGGATAGTGAAAGACAAACTATGCTAGAAACCCGTATCGGGACGTGAATGTTCAGACTAGGTCGGCCACTCACGGGCCACTTCATGTTCGGACGAAGGTCAGTGTTTGTAGTATAAAAGACGGTAACAAAACCGTGCAAATGTCTGCCACGAACAAGGCAAGTTTAATGGGAATGCAGTATTGGATCCCGGTAGGGACGGGTCAAGTTGATAGACTGTTGGCCGGAGATGATTTCGGACTATGGCCATGTCGGAAATTTCGTAAACCACGTTTGATACCATAAGGCGTCGTTGATTTTCTCTTTGCACCCAGTCTGAGGGAGTGAATTATTAAGTGAGTAGCCCGAGCTCACTAACGTGCGCCCACACACGCGGATCGACCTGCGCGGTCAGGTCGTGGGGTTTCCGGGGGCAGCGCCCCCGGAACAAAATTTGATTATAGAAAGGGTGATAGTGTTTGTTTCATTTTTTTTTATTAAGATTGATCTTTTCATTTTTTTTAGTTTTAAACATTTCTCCTTTCTTATTGGCTATTTATCCCCTTTTTTGTGTGTTAAGGAGGCGCGCCGGTTGAATGGGTATGAAGGAAGAGAGGGGGGGTGCGCGCCGGTTTAGCGTGATACAAGGGAGGGCGCGCAGGAATTGGAGGTGCAAGGGGGCACGCCAGTTTAATGGGTCTTCAGGGGGCGCGCAAGATTAGGTTCAAGAAGGATGGCGCGCCGGATTATCAAGGTGAATAGTAAAGGGGGGCACTATTCATCCTAAGATTTTGAAAGTGGTTTTGAGTGTAGAGTTAAACCGGCGCGGGGGGGTGAGCGCGCCGGATTAGCCAGCGCCGGATTAGGGGCGCGCCGGGATAGCTTCTGCGGGTTTTATTTCATTCTATTCGATTCTTATTGCTTCCGTTCTTGTTTCTTCAACTTGCAGATTGATCAAATGGGCGGATTGTTTGTTCAATTGACACTTTAAATCAATGGAATGCTTCTTAACATTTGTTGAGGTGAATGAGTATGTATGATTGAATGTTTTACTGGAAGAGTTTGTTATGCAGGGACTCATGACTTCAGTTTTGATTCAGAAGCTTTGGACACACGCTGTTCTTATGCTCAGAGAACCTGGTCTGTTCATTTTTTCTTGAGTGTTCTCGTCCTGGCGAAGTTTGGGCAGCATCTCCCCTGGACTGGGAGTTGCCAGAGAAAATAAGGTGTTGTGCCTCTTAGGCACAAGCATGTGCATTGTGTTTTGATGATAGCATGCTTATTTATTTTGATGATTGCAACACAGTCAGTGCATTATGATATTGTGTTTTGATTATGGCTGCTGATATGATTGCATAGGACTGTGTCTGATATACAGCATTGAATGCATGAGTTTGCATGAGTATTGCATGATGCGTTGACTTATGGGATCATTGCGTCAACTTACTGGTTTGTCCCAGAGCTGGTCTATAAAATGTGTCAACTGGTGCGTCGACGCAGTGGACTCAATGCGTTGACGCATTGGAATTGTTTTGAAAGAGCTCTTGCTTTGCTTCATGCATTAGTCTAAACACTGTCCATCTGAGTGTCTCATGCAGAGTCTAAGGCAATGTCCATACACTGGACTTGAAGTGTATACATTGTGCGTCAACGCTGTGAGCATTCTCAAGTCTGCAGCGTCAACGCTGTGAGTATGTACATCGCATTCACGTTTCACAAAGTCTATACATTATGCATGTTTGAGTTGAAGTCTATACAGAGTCTGCATCTTTCAAAGTCTGTACAGCCACTGGTCTAGAATCTGAGTCTGTACATCATCTTGTGCCTTCAACATTCAAAGCCTCAAGTCTGTACAGCGTTATGTTCTCTTTGGAAAGTCTGTACAGCGTGAAGTCTACACATTGGCACTGTAGCTCACTTGTGCAAGTCTGCACATTGGAGTCAGTTCACCAAGTCCATACACCAGTCGGTGGAAAGTTTGTACACTGACTCATTTCATTTCCTCAGAGTATGTACATCCAGTGAAATCCAAAGTCTGCACATTGGTCTTCAAATCCAAAGTCTGCACATTGGTCTTCGAATCCAAAGTCTATACAATGGTCTTCACTTGAAGTCTATACATTCGATGTGGAGAGTTGATGTCTATACATTGGCCTCCATGATTCTAAGTCTATACATTTGTTTTAAGGTAAAGTATGTACATTGCCTTTGTGCTTCAAAGTCTGTACACTGCATTCTCATTCAGCGAAGTCTCTATATTGCATAAAAGCATGAAAGTCTGTACAGCGGGCAAGTGTGTACATCCATCAGTGAACACATCAAGTCTATACACCGCATGTGTTCATCTGATCTTCATGAAGTCTATACACCGCGTGTGTTCAGCTGTGTTTCATGAAGTCTATACATCGCTTGCCTTCATCCGATCATCATGAAGTCTACACAGCGCCTGCCTTCATCTGAGGCTTATGAAGCCTTTGTATTCATTAAGTCTATACACTGCGTTGTGTATACTTTACATTGCTTTCACCTTCACAGCAAAGTCTATACAATGCAATGCATATACTTAGAACTAAAGACTTCGTTTCATCTGTCTGACAGGGACTGAAGAGGCTAATGAACCCCTTAACGCAAGAGGGCTGAAGACATCCAATTTCAGCTGCTAGAACACACCAATGCGTCAACGCCTTGATCAAGTGGCGTGGATGCAGTAGTTCAAACAATCAAGAAAGAAGCTTACTGGATTACTCTGGTGCGTCAACGCATTCATCAAGTGGCGTCGACGCAGCAGGTTGATGGATCGACAAGGTGACCAGAGGGTGGACGCAGTTGCATAATGCGTCAACGCACTCCACACGAAACGTGAGAGGGCTGAAGCCATCTAAGTTCAGATGCGGGAACACCAATGCGTCAATGCAGCATGCTGAGAGCGTCGACGCAGCACGCCCATCTGCTGAAGACTTGATCTCTGGATCACCGATGCGTCAACGCAGCAGGCTGATGGAGTCGACGCATCAGTTAAAAAGGTTGAAGATCTCTGAAGGCTGCGTCAACCCTTTGGAGCAAGTGTGTTGACGCCACCTCAACTCCAATTGCTGAGCGTACTGATGAATGGACACGTGACCTGAAGCTAGCGCCTGACACGTGATCCGAGGTGGGTGCTGAGCACGTGATCCGCGGAGGAATCTTCTGGACGAAAGGCGTGGGAAGCACACGCCCTATCTCTTCACTGCTGCTGGTATATATTGGAGCCTTCGTCTTCAGATGGAGGCTGATCGTGATCGAAGCCAGAGAGCAGAAGCTGAGAGAAGAAAAATGGGAAAAGAAGAGAGAGCTTCCACGATCCAGCAGAAGAAAAGAAAAAGGGAAAGAGAGAAAAGGAGAACTGATATCGAGAGAGGAAGAGAAGTGGAGCAGAGAAGAAAGAGAAAGAGAGAGAGTGAAGAAAGAGAGTGAGATCGAGGGAAGAAGAGAGAGAGAGAGAGAGAGAGAGAGAGAGAAGGAGTTCGTTCCTCAGATCTTTGGTTCAAAACCAGATCTGAGGTTGCTCATTGTTAGAGCTATATTTCGTGCTTCATTGTTCAGCTTTTAGTTGCTGTGTTTCCATCTTTTCTGTTTTCTATTTTACATCTTTGTTCAAGCTGTTAGTCAGCGGTTTGTAGAGGAGGACTCCTCTAGACAGCAAGCTGTGTTGCTCAGCGGGCGGTGGAGGTTTCCACTGGACGGGTAAGCTGTAATCCCCAGCGGTTGCAATGGTGGATTCCACTGGACGGTAAGCTGTGAGGCCCAGCGGTTGTAGGCTAAGCTGTATTGCCCAGCAGACGCAAGCTGTGTTGCGCAGCAGTAATCCACACTCGGGTTGAGTGTGGGGTGGATGAAGGTCTGCTGGACCGAACCACCTAAAACCCATCGTGTAGTGGTTTGATTTCTTATGTGGTTGGCGCTAGATGAATGCTTAGGGGCGCTTTGGTTTGATGTTCTATAAGTGTTCATCTATTTGATGCGCACACTATATGTTTGACTGTGGCTTGATCTCTTTTATCTGATTTCGCTAGATGAATGTAAAGGGCGCCTCAATTGGGTTTTCCGTCTGAATGCTTTAAGGCACAAGCTCCGTTGAATTGATTCAGTCTACTGTTTAGACTTGCTTAGGTTCGCTCTATATATATCTGCAATAGTTTTTAATTCCGCATCTCTGATTGGTTCAGATTTTAATTGGGCGAAATTTTTATAGGCCATATTCATTCACCCCCCCTCTGAATACTTGCACCGAACCCAACAATTGGTATCAGAGCGGTCTCTGACTTAACAGATCTAACAATCTGCAGAGGATCCTGCTAACTGTTTAGTGCATTTCAGAGTGGGTGTATTGTGCTCGTTGTTTTGTTTCACCGGTTTAGTGCTTTACCTTGCCCATCTGGTTTTGCTGCATTTCCTATCATTTGTTTTAGTGAGTTGAATCTGCTTGCCATCTGTCCAAATGGATCGTCCTCCAATTTATGATGGTTCTAACTTTGAAAGTTGGCTAGGAGGCCTAGCTGTGTATGTAGATTCCATTGATCCCAAACTATGGAGTTTGCTATCCAAAGGCCCACATCGATTACCCAGAGATCAGACCAAGTGGTCTAGTGAGGACACCTTTAAGAACCGTGATAATGTCATAATTCTTAATATTTTGAGAGCTGCTGTTAATATTGATGTATATTCTTTTGCTCTCAGGTGCAATTCTGGAAAAGAGATATATGACAAAGTTATCTCTGCGCATAACCAACAGAGTGATAGTTGTTTGATGGCCAACCGGGATAATGAAGATTCCTCATCCAAGGTAAATTCTGAATCTGAATCCGAAGAGATTTCAATTGATGAATTATGGGATATGTATGAGGAACGTTCTGAGAAATGTAAATATTTGAAATCTGAAAATAGAAAGCTGAAAAAGAAATGTGATCAGATTAATTCAAATGCTCATTGTAAAAAATGTCAAGATCTGAGAAAATCTCATGAAATGTGCTTAGCTAATCTGAATGTGAGTAAGGAACAAAGTTCCGTTTTGGAAAAGAAAAATCATGAACTCACTGCCAAGATTTCTGAACTTGAAGATAAGCTGAATTCATTAGGAAATGATCAAATCTTAACTAATGAATTAGTTCAGAATGAACAAACTAGAAAGGAGAATGAAGAACTGAAGCTGCTTAATTTTGCTATGTCTGAGAGACTCTTTGTAGCAACCCTGATAAATGAATATTAGAAATAAATTAAAACATATATATATTACAGTAGTAATACAGATAATGAGAATAGGATTAATTAGATGAAGTAAAACAAAAATTAAAATAACGCCTCTTATTAGGGCGTTAATTCAATAAGAAACGCCTCTATCAAAGGCGTGAATAAAGAAAGGACGCCCATACGTACGGTCGTCAACTCTCACGACCAAATAGGCAAGTAAAAGAAACGCCCATATATGGGGCGTGTTTCAAAAACAAGGAACGCCCTTATCCAAGACGTTACTTAAGGAAACGACCTGAACTAGGTCGTCAATTCAAGAATCGACGCCCTGACCAAAGGCGTTAATTCCATTCGAGTTCCGTTCGACACGGGAGCTTATCCAGGAAGGATTATGTTAATCCAGTAAGTATTTAATAGGGCAAGGACTCTATATTGGAAGCATTACTTCTACTAGAACACTAACCTTAACAGGACGTCCAAAATCCTATATATAATCTTGATCGAACAAACCCTAAACCTATTTGGACGATCGAACCGCACAGGTACGTGAAGAACATATCTTCTTCTTCTTCTTCTTTTCCTTATGAACGTAATAGCAGTTCATATAAGTTTCTCTTTGCTTCGGTTACATGAAGAACTAATAGTTCTTCATCCTCTTTTCCTCTTACAGGTTGAGGACGCAGCAGCATAAGTGAAGAACAAGGTAACGTTCTTCTAATCTCCTCTGTTCTGATAGGTGAAGAAATTAATAAATGTTTCTTCTTCTGTTCCTGTAGGAGTACAGAACCAAAGAACAAGGGTTCTTCATCAAAGCCATCAGCCAGTAGCTGCCATCTTAAATAGAGCATCGATCCCCTTCCCGAAACCTTCACGGTTCAATCTTCAGATTATCACAAGGTAGGATTTTCTCAAGTCACTGTAGCCCAAACTAAATTGATACAGTACAATAATTATCATGCATATACATGGTTTGGTTTACTATAGTTTCTGAACGATTTTCTGTTAATTTCTTGAAAGAAACGTCCTTACCAAGGGCGTGACTACGAAATACACGCCCCAGACAAGGGCGCTACTTTGCAAGTCACGACCCTTCCCAGGTCGTCAATTTCATATTTGACGCCCTGTACACAGGCGTTAATTTCATGTAAATCATAAGAATTGATTATCCACGCCATTACATGAAATCAAATCAATAATTGTTAACGGTTAAAAGTCAATAAACATGAAACATCAAATCTGATATACTGCATGTCAATTCCTACCAATTTTCCTGTCATGACTATATGATTGTTATTCCTGATATTTCTTGAATTCACGACCTAGACTAGGTCGTTTTTCCCTGTGGTAACGCCCCATCACAGGGCGTGAATTAAAAATAAACGCCCCTTACTAGGGCGCGTATCTGTTAAAATCCTGGAATATATATTCTGAGAAGATAAGAATTTATGATTAACGCCCCTGCCAAGGGCGCGTTTTTGATAATTTCTGAAAATAAATATGTTCTGAAAAATATTGAAAATAAAAGACGCCTGCTACAGTAGTCGTCAACTCTTGAAGAAACGCCCCTGCCGAAGGCGCGTTTTAGATAAATTATTGAAATTATTGAAAATTCTGCAAAACGGACCATATGTAAACGCCCCTCTGTTAGGCGTTAATTACTTGAGAAACGACTTGACCTAAGTCGTTATTTTACTGTAAACTGATTTTTCCTCTGATTTGATAACCGATGGTTTTATATATCATAATATATATATATCGGCACTATTCTCCACTCCGTGAGTATAGTCCCACTTTTCACGGTGTTTCATCGATCACACTCAACTCTCATTGACATACAAGCTCTCCATTGGACATTCCGTTCCTTTGGACTAGCGAGTTAGTCATAGAGACCTCCGTAAGACTCCTCGTAGCCTTGGATTCCCTCAAGGCCGACTGAGCTGGTTGTACCCTAAAAACCCATTACACCATTGATGCCATGTCACTCTAAAGAAACATGGTATACCGGCCCTTATGATTATACAAAGAGTATATCATAAGAATCTTAATGGGATGATGATATCATGCCATATCATGTCGTTCTTGTAAACCCCAATTCTATGATAAGAATGAGGGTATCTTACCTTGATATACTGTTCATGTGGACCTCAATTCTATATAAAGAATGTCCATATTGATTTGTCATGGTACCTAAGTTAAGGGAACCCTATTCTACCTAGTTTTATCGATATCGTGATTATACCGTTATTATCGCCATTCTATGTCCTTTGTCATATTTTGAACTCTATTCTATCAAAGTTGTCATACGTGTCTACAAGCTTGATTATTGAAATTCTATGATGGCTATAAACAAGAGTGGATGTCAAAACACATGATAAATGCCTGCGCATATAGGGCCCGATCTGGTCCTGGGAGGAGCACCCGAAAGTACTTGTGCCCATGGGAGTTAAAATGATAAGGTATCTGGCATTATACCGAGTACTTGACTTGCTTGATTGGACATTCCACACACATCTTGTACTTGAATCGTACTTGACTTTACATGAAATGCGTGGCCCGAAAAAGGGTAATTTACTTGCTTGATACATGATAGCCAAAGTTCTTGACATGACTCGATAATGGTACTTGCTTGAATATCTTGAATAACTTGTATCTTGTTGAAAGTTCATGAAAGTTCATCTTATTTCCTTGATATTACATTCTCTCTATCTTGTCGTTTCATGCGAGCATGCATAGCCTTACTGCATTCATGAAAATGTAATTACTTAAACCCCTTGCTAGTACTTGAGATATAATTTCCTACTGAGCGTTCGCTCATTCCGTTTGTCCCTTTCTACTTTTCAGGTAAGTCCGACGACGATGGAAGTCAATCGGATGGGAATGGTCAAGAGTGAAAGTGATAGAGCTTCTACAAGTGTCGTCTAGTCTTTTCCATAGTTTCTTGAGTCAAATATGTATTCTTTTCTTTTTTGTTAAACAGAGTATTAGATTTGTAATAGTCTATCTATTATGAAATAAAGGATTGGGTTATCTTGCTATTTTGCGCATCTCTGTCTTTGTGTCGAATACACGACCACTCTGATTGACATGATTGATATAGACACGTCGCGCATCTCCGGGTATCTTCCGCGCTCGGGGCGTGACAGTCTTTGTGGTATCAGAGCCTAAGGTATTCAATTCCTAGGAAACCCAAGTCCAAGGATAGGTTTCAAAACCTTTAACCAAGTGAGAGTGGGTAGAGCCAAGGGTTAAAAGATCAATGAGTCCTTTATAAGATCATAGTGATATAATACTAACATAGCTATTGTAATTGTAGGATAATGGCTGCCGAGCGTGCTCAATGGCGCAATATGCAGCGTACCCTTCAAGGGATGACCCAAGTGCTACAACAGGTAGCACAAGGTGGTGCTCCACGAGCTGGAAGCTTACACCAAGCATTCAAGAATATGAATCCCCCGAAGTTCATGGGATCGACCGATCCAGACGATGCCGAGCATTGGGTTCGGGAGATTGAACGTATATTCCGTGTTATGCAATGCACGGATCAGGACAAAGTCTTATTAGCTACTTTCCAGTTAGAAAAAGATGCTAGATGCTGGTGGGAGTCGATTGAAGCTACTATTGACCCAACTCAAGTTACATGGGGTGAATTCGTTGAACATTTCAACGCCAAATATTTCTCTGATAGGGTCCAGGAAAAGAAGGCCGCCGAATTTGCCGCATTAAAGCAAAGATCTTTATCGGTGGCTGATTATGAAGCACAGTTTTCTAGACTGTCTAGATATGCTAAGCATTTAATTAGCACGGAAAAGATGAAAGCCCGTAGATTTCTTAATGGGCTTAGGCCCCACTACATTACTCAATTGGCGCCTATGGATATTCAAGTTTATACTGAAATAGTGCGCCGAGCTCAGTTGCTTGAAGATGCCACGGAACTATCTGATAGGATCCGTGGGAAAGACAAAAAGGAGCAAGTCACAAGCTCGGGTTCTTTTAAACCCAACTTTAAGAAGAGGCCCAATAATGGAGGTTCTTCCTCTCAAGATCAGAAATTCAAGAAGACCAAGCCTTTCTCTATCACCACTACCCCTTCGAATACAGTTTGCAAGCATTGTGATAAGGCTGGTCACAAAACAGAAGAATGCTGGAGGAAGTTAGGAGCATGTCTCCGTTGTGGGAGTCGTGAACATCGGATTCCCGATTGTCCATTAATGAATGACCAAGACGGTGAGGGTAAACGCCCAGTGACAAGGAACGCGCGTCTTCATGCAATCCAAGAGACCGAACCAGAAGAAGAAGGCGGATTGGTGGAAGGTACATTAAAAATTTGTTCCAAATATGCACATGTCTTATTTGATACGGGTGCATCGCATTCCATTATTTCCAAGAAGTTTGCTGACCCATTACCTCTAGAACCAGAATGGATGAAGTTAATATTGTCTACTCCTCTCAGAAACGAGACGGATATCACACATCATTACCAAAACTGTGAGGTATTGGTTCGAGGAAAGAATTTTCCTATTGATCTTATCTGCTTAGATCTAAAAGAGTATGATGTTATACTAGGAGCAGATTGGTTATCCAAATACCAGGCAACGGTTGATTGCCGTGATAGCAAGATTATTTTCAAGGAATTTCCGGAACTAACTTATATTAGTCCTAAGAGTCGAAGCAAATCCCCTCTTATTTCGGCTCTTCGAGCAAGCAAGCTCGTCAAGAAAGGATGTGTATCCTTCCTTGCTTTTGTCACTATTAAAGAAGCTAAAGAAACCAAGATAGAGGACATTCAGGTAGTGCGAGAATTTCCAGACGTATTTCCGGAAGATTTGCCGGGATTACCCCCTCAAAGAGATGTAGCCTTCACCATTGACTTAGTCCCTGGTGCTGGTCCCGTTTCAAAGGCACCATATAGAATGTCCCCTGCTGAACTCAAGGAGTTGAAGGAGCAGTTGATGGAACTAATCCGAAAAGGGTTTATTAGACCAAGTACTTCCCCGTGGGGAGCACCAGTCTTATTTGTAAAGAAGAAGGATGGAGCCATGAGATTGTGTATCGACTATCGACAATTGAATCATCTTACTATCAAGAACAAGTATCCACTGCCGAGAATCGATGAATTATTTGATCAGATTTCAGGATCCAAATATTTTTCCAAGATTGATCTCAGGTCGGGATATCATCAATTAAGAATCAAGGACGATGACATTCATAAGACCGCATTCAGAAGCAGGTATGGCCATTACGAATTTGTTGTTATGCCTTTTGGACTAACAAATGCCCCTGCTGCCTTTATGCAGTTAATGAATAGCATATTCAGGCCTTACTTGGATCAATTTGTAGTAGTCTTCATTGATGATATATTGATATATTCCAAGACTAAGGAAGAACATGAAGAGCATTTGAGGATTGCATTGCAAGTCTTGAGGACAAATCAATTATATGCTAAACTCAGCAAATGCGAGTTCTGGCTTGAAGAAGTGGCTTTTCTCGGACATGTCATATCCAAGGACGGTTTATCTGTAGATCCGTCAAAGGTTGAAGCTGTAAGAAACTGGGAAAGACCCACTAATGCAAGCGAAATCAGAAGTTTCTTAGGTCTTGCAGGCTACTATCGGCGATTCATCAAAGATTTCTCTAAGATCGCCGTGCCCCTTACAAGGTTAACTCGCAAGGAGATCCGATATGAATGGAGTGAGGAATGTGAAAGAAGTTTTCAAACTCTCAAGGATCATCTCACCACAGCTCCGGTCTTAGCTCTACCGATGGAAGGAGAGAAATTCGAGGTCTACACTGATGCTTCTAGCATTGGCCTCGGATGTGTCCTAATGCAACAAGGAAAGGTCATAGCATACTCTTCACGTCAGCTGAAGAAGCATGAGGAGAATTACCCCGTCCATGACTTAGAACTGGCCGCGGTAGTATTTGCCCTAAAGATATGGAGACACTATCTCTATGGAGTACAGTTTACTGTATACTCCGATCACAAAAGTCTCAAATATCTATTTTCACAAAAGGAACTAAACATGAGACAAAGACGCTGGCTAGAATATCTCAAGGACTTCGACTTCAATATACAATACCATCCCGGAAAGGGTAATTATGTTGCTGACGCCCTTAGTCGAAAGCCGAGAGCAATAATAGCGAATTGTATGATACAAGAATGGAGGTTACTTGAACAATTCTCCGAGCTCAATATAAGCTTGGACACGGAATCCAAATTTGTCACACTATCTCATGTAAGCATACAGTCAGATTTGTTATCTGAAATACAAACACTTCAGGATGATGATCCTATGTTAGTAGAAATCAAAGGCAGATTAGATGGACAATCTGATTTTCAACTAACTTCTGATGGAAGATTATCGTTCAAAGATAGAACTTGTATACCCGATTGTCCGGAATTAAAGAAGAAGATCTTAGATGAAGCTCACCGATCAATGTATACTATTCATCCAGGATCAACCAAAATGTACCAAGATGTAAAGAGGAACTTTTGGTGGCCTAATATGAAAAGAGAAATAGCAGACTATGTATCACGCTGTCTCACGTGCCAACAGGTCAAGGCGGAACACCAAAAGCCTGCGGGAAAACTGCATCCTCTAGATATTCCTAAGTGGAAATGGGAGGATATTGGTATGGACTTCATCATGGGTTTGTCTAAATCCAAAGGAGGACATGATGGAATCTGGGTTATCATTGATCGATTGACTAAATCGGCACATTTCTTGCCAATCAAAAGCCGATGGTCAATTGATGTGCTAGCTGCACTATACATCAAAGAAATCGTCAGGATACATGGAATTCCTGTCTCAATCGTGTCTGATAGAGATCCCCGTTTTACTTCTCATTTTTGGAAGGGATTACAACATTCGTTGGGGACAAGGCTCAACTTTAGTACTGCTTTTCACCCGCAAACGGATGGTAAGACCGAGCGAACTAATCAAGTTGTTGAAGATATGCTGAGAGCATGCATTATTGACTTTGGAGGAAGCTGGCATGACCACTTACCTTTAGTGGAATTTGCATATAATAATAGCTACCAAGCTAGTATCCAAATGGCACCTTTCGAAGCCTTATACGGAAGGAGTTGCCGATCTCCCATATGTTGGAACGAAGTTGGAGAAAAACAACTATTAGGTCCGGACATGGTAAGGGATACAACCGAGAAGATACAAGTAATCAGGGAAAGATTACAAGTTGCTCAGACCAGACAAAAGACTTATGCAGATACAAGAAGAAGAGATCTTGAATTCCAAATTGGAGATCATGTATTTCTTAAAATATCCCCTGGACGTGGCATACGAAGATTTGGTGTTAAGGGCAAGCTTACGCCAAGATTCATCGGACCATTTGAGATACTCGAAAGAGTTGGCGAGGTTGCTTATCGCATCGCGTTGCCTCCTCAGTTGTCCGAGGTACACAATGTATTTCACATATCTATGTTGAAGAAGTATGTGCACGATCCATCTCATATTATTGAACATGGAGATCTGGTGATCCAGAAAGATCTCACATATGAACAGAAGCCTATGAAGATATTAGATCGAGAAATACGAGCTCTAAGGAATAAGGTTATTCCCATGCTCAAGGTGCAATGGAATAAGAATCCTGAACGCGAAGCGACATGGGAGACCGAAGAATCTATGAAGAAACGATTTCCCGAGTTATTCTAAGAGGTATATGTTCTACGCTCTCCACATGTATAATTATATATATATTGAATTTGGGGACCAAATTCTTTTAAGTGGGGGAGGGTGTAGCAACCCTGATAAATGAATATTAGAAATAAATTAAAACATATATATATTACAGTAGTAATACAGATAATGAGAATAGGATTAATTAGATGAAGTAAAACAAAAATTAAAATAACGCCTCTTATTAGGGCGTTAATTCAATAAGAAACGCCTCTATCAAAGGCGTGAATAAAGAAAGGACGCCCATACGTACGGTCGTCAACTCTCACGACCAAATAGGCAAGTAAAAGAAACGCCCATATATGGGGCGTGTTTCAAAAATAAGGAACGCCCTTATCCAAGACGTTACTTAAGGAAACGACCTGAACTAGGTCGTTAATTCAAGAATCGACGCCCTGACCAAAGGCGTTAATTCCATTCGAGTTCCGTTCGACACGGGAGCTTATCCAGGAAGGATTATGTTAATCCAGTAAGTATTTAATAGGGCAAGGACTCTATATTGGAAGCATTACTTCTACTAGAACACTAACCTTAACAGGACGTCCAAAATCCTATATATAATCTTGATCGAACAAACCCTAAACCTATTTGGACGATCGAACCGCACAGGTACGTGAAGAACATATCTTCTTCTTCTTCTTCTTTTCCTTATGAACGTAATAGCAGTTCATATAAGTTTCTCTTTGCTTCGGTTACATGAAGAACTAATAGTTCTTCATCCTCTTTTCCTCTTACAGGTTGAGGACGCAGCAGCATAAGTGAAGAACAAGGTAACGTTCTTCTAATCTCCTCTGTTCTGATAGGTGAAGAAATTAATAAATGTTTCTTCTTCTGTTCCTGTAGGAGTACAGAACCAAAGAACAAGGGTTCTTCATCAAAGCCATCAGCCAGTAGCTGCCATCTTAAACAGAGCATCGATCCCCTTCCCGAAACCTTCACGGTTCAATCTTCAGATTATCACAAGGTAGGATTTTCTCAAGTCACTGTAGCCCAAACTAAATTGATACAGTACAATAATTATCATGCATATACATGGTTTGGTTTACTATAGTTTCTGAACGATTTTCTGTTAATTTCTTGAAAGAAACGTCCTTACCAAGGGCGTGACTACGAAATACACGCCCCAGACAAGGGCGCTACTTTGCAAGTCACGACCCTTCCCAGGTCGTCAATTTCATATTTGACGCCCTGTACACAGGCGTTAATTTCATGTAAATCATAAGAATTGATTATCGACGCCATTACATGAAATCAAATCAATAATTGTTAACGGTTAAAAGTCAATAAACATGAAACATCAAATCTGATATATTGCATGTCAATTCCTACCAATTTTCCTGTCATGACTATATGATTATTATTCCTGATATTTCTTGAATTCACGACCTAGACTAGGTCGTTTTTCCCTGTGGTAACGCCCCATCACAGGGCGTGAATTAAAAATAAACGCCCCTTACTAGGGCGCGTATCTGTTAAAATTCTGGAATATATATTCTGAGAAGATAAGAATTTATGATTAACGCCCCTGCCAAGGGCGCGTTTTTGATAATTTCTGAAAATAAATATGTTCTGAAAAATATTGAAAATAAAAGACGCCTGCTACAGTAGTCGTCAACTCTTGAAGAAACGCCCCTACCGAAGGCGCGTTTTAGATAAATTATTGAAATTATTGAAAATTCTGCAAAACGGACCATATGTAAACGCCCCTCTGTTAGGCGTTAATTACTTGAGAAACGACTTGACCTAAGTCGTTATTTTACTGTAAACTGATTTTTCCTCTGATTTGATAACCGATGGTTTTATATATCATAATATATATATATCGGCACTATTCTCCACTCCGTGAGTATAGTCCCACTTTTCACGGTGTTTCATCGATCACACTCAACTCTCATTGACATACAAGCTCTCCATTGGACATTCCGTTCCTTTGGACTAGCGAGTTAGTCATAGAGACCTCCGTAAGACTCCTCGTAGCCTTGGATTCCCTCAAGGCCGACTGAGCTGGTTGTACCCTAAAAACCCATTACACCATTGATGCCATGTCACTCTAAAGAAACATGGTATACCGGCCCTTATGATTATACAAAGAGTATATCATAAGAAATTCTTAATGGGATGATGATATCATGCCATATCATGTCGTTCTTGTAAACCCCAATTCTATGATAAGAATGAGGGTATCTTACCTTGATATACTGTTCATGTGGACCTCAATTCTATATAAAGAATGTCCATATTGATTTGTCATGGTACCTAAGTTAAGGGAACCCTATTCTACCTAGTTTTATCGATATCGTGATTATACCGTTATTATCGCCATTCTATGTCCTTTGTCATATTTTGAACTCTATTCTATCAAAGTTGTCATACGTGTCTACAAGCTTGATTATTGAAATTCTATGATGGCTATAAACAAGAGTGGATGTCAAAACACATGATAAATGCCTGCGCATATAGGGCCCGATCTGGTCCTGGGAGGAGCACCCGAAAGTACTTGTGCCCATGGGAGTTAAAATGATAAGGTATCTGGCATTATACCGAGTACTTGACTTGCTTGATTGGACATTCCACACACATCTTGTACTTGAATCGTACTTGACTTTACATGAAATGCGTGGCCCGAAAAAGGGTAATTTACTTACTTGATACATGATAGCCAAAGTTCTTGACATGACTCGATAATGGTACTTGCTTGAATATCTTGAATAACTTGTATCTTGTTGAAAGTTCATGAAAGTTCATCTTATTTCCTTGATATTACATTCTCTCTATCTTGTCGTTTCATGCGAGCATGCATAGCCTTACTGCATTCATGAAAATGTAATTACTTAAACCCCTTGCTAGTACTTGAGATATAATTTCCTACTGAGCGTTCGCTCATTCCGTTTGTCCCTTTCTACTTTTCAGGTAAGTCCGACGACGATGGAAGTCAATCGGATGGGAATGGTCAAGAGTGAAAGTGATAGAGCTTCTACAAGTGTCGTCTAGTCTTTTCCATAGTTTCTTGAGTCAAATATGTATTCTTTTCTTTTTTGTTAAACAGAGTATTGGATTTGTAATAGTCTATCTATTATGAAATAAAGGATTGGGTTATCTTGCTATTTTGCGCATCTCTGTCTTTGTGTCGAATACACGACCACTCTGATTGACATGATTGATATAGACACGTCGCGCATCTCCGGGTATCTTCCGCGCTCGGGGCGTGACACTCTTAATGCTTGAAAGAGGGAAAAGTTCAATTGAAAATGAACGTGAGAGAGTGACTGCATTAATAGAAGAGATTGATAGCTACAAAGCCATTAATGTCTTACTTAATGAAAAGATCACAGATTCTGAAATTCTCATTTCCTCTCTCAAAAATGAAATCACTGAATTGAACAATTCTCTATCTGAGTCATTTAAAAATAAAGAAAATTCAAAGGCTGCTTCTAAGAAGAAAGTCTCTGATGGAGGCAGGAAACAGGAAGAGAGAAAAAGAATGTATACAACCTTTGTGCGTAGCTCTGAGTTAGCTAGCACTTCAGCTTCTCCTTCATGTCTGCCTGCGAATCAGATAGAAAAACAAAAGAAAACAAAACAGAATAAAAATTTGTATGCTGAAATTTCTCAGGCCAAACTGTCTCATGTTAAAAGAAAGAATGTGAAATGTTTCTACTGTGGTAAATCTGGCCATGGGATGGATGTTTGCTTTGTCATGAGAGAGGATGAACTGAAATCAGATAGAATTCATGCTAGGAATTCTAAATCAAAGAAACCTTCTCATAATCAAAATAAGAGAATTCAATGCTTTTACTGTCATAGAATTGGCCACTTTATGCATGATTGTAGATTAAAGAAGCAAGATGATTTGAATGCTAAAGAGCTTCATGATAGGAATCATGCATATCTGAGAAAGAAACTTCATTGCCTTCATTGTAACAAATTGGGCCATATTGCTGCAAATTGTTGGCATGCTAAGGGAAGAACAATTAACTCCAAAACTGCTATAATCCCTGTAAAAAGACATGCATTCTATAAGAATCTTGACAGAATGAATTCTTCATGTTTTGAATGTGGAAAACATGGCCACACAGTCAAGGACTGTTAGCATGTTCAAAAGAATCATATTAACCCCCATGCTGTCAAATTCCATGGAAAACAATTTGTGAAATTTTTTTGTTTTAATTGTGGAAAACCTGGCCACAAAGCCTCTGAGTGCTGGGTGGCAGAGTTTAGAAAACAAAATGCCCATGCACACAACAGAAATTTTGATGTTCATGCACATGAATTTAATACTTACAATAAGGTGCATAAAAGGAACTTAAATTCTGTTAGTTATCATGGTAAGTCTGGTCAATTTGGCTATTCCTTGTCCAGCTATAAGTTGATGGGCTATGATGATAATTCTGTTAAGAGACCAGTCAGAACACCTGTTAGGGCTCATACAGGACCCAAGGCAGCTTGGGTTCCTGCAAGATCATATTGATTGATATGTTGCAGGTGTGCCTTGGTGAGAGAAATAAAAGGGGTAATTTTGCCAAGGCACTTAAAAGGGAAGCCCCAAGATTCTACATTTCAGGTCAGTTCTGAACTTTGCTTTAAATTCCATTATCTGAAATTGTGAGCATGAAAATTATGAGTTTCATATTGATTTGCTTGATTGATTGTTGATGATCTCTTCATGTCTAGCTGATCAGTCTGCATTCCAGACTCAGCTACTGAATTTTACTCTACATATATCTGATGCTCTTCTCTCACTGATTATTGCACTGAATAAATGGGCTGTTGGATGCTCTGCACTATCATGTTTACAGTCGATGCTTTATATGAACCTTGTGTCAATGGACTGCATACTTGTTGTTGATTGCATACCTTGCTGATTGTGAATGATTCTTTAGTGTATAGAGTCAATGCATGTGTCTTGTGTCAATGCATTGCATGCTTGATTACATACTTGGACTGAACTTGAATGGGTCAGTTAGTGCATACAGTCAATGCATGTGTCCAGTGTTTGCATACATCATATGCATGACTGTCAATGAAATTGATCAATGCATGTAGGACAGTATGTTGCATAGCATATCTCTTGCATCATGATGTCAGGGGGAGCTGAGAGTTTTTCTGTTCAATTCATTGAATCCTTGCTACTTCTCACTGTCCCCATCTAGTTCTTTCATATCTTTTGACATCAGATGCTCCAGGAACTCAATGCCTATTGCTATCATTTCCCTAACCTTCATTGAACAACAATTCTGTTTCTGGTTTAGTACATTGAGTTGTGATTATTTCAATTGTTCTTTTATAAGAATCACTCTCACAAATTGAAAAGAACTAAAGGTTTAACCTTTATAAATTGAAGAGTCAAATGTCTGCCTTCAGAATCTGAGATAAAAGAAAAACTTTTATAGCTCTTAATCTTTGTCTCATGGTAAGATTAGAAAAGGTTTTTGTAATGCCTAATGTGTTGATCTGGAAATTTCTAGAAAATGTGAATAAGAGTGTGTACTGTTTTTCAAACAATCACTCTAAAAGAGATAAAGGCAGCAGTAAATAAGATCATAAATTCTATGAACTGAACATAGTGACAGAGCAATGGCTGAATTGCACTGAGAAAGTGTGATCTCCTCCAATGAAGCAGGAGAACTCATAGTCATGAAGTGCTTCAGAATATCTCTGTTCAAAGGGTCAAATCTATAGGGGGAGTTTTCACCAAGTAACTGGGGGTACTGGCCTCTAATCAAGGTGTACCCTTAATGTAAAAAGTGAAGACTATTCTTTGTGGGTTTTGACCTGAAATAGGTCTAGTAGTTTATGCCTAGTAACTGGGGGTACCTACCTCTGATCAAGGTGTACACCTAATGTCAACAGCATAAATGCCACTGATCTATTTACTTAGTTCAGGTTCTGAAAAATTCAAAAGTGAAAATCAAACTGCTGTAACCTTTCGAAAAATTATAAGTCAATGAGTGAAAATTGTTTTTATCAATACATGTTCTAGTTGCCTCTCTTGAATTTCCTTGTTTATTCACAAAAGGGTATTATTTCAGACTTATCTATTAATACCATGTGCCCTAGATTCATTGCTATAAATGGAATCTATAAACTCTTGTTCAGGGGTCAAATGTTTTACTCTAGATTTATCACTGTTAAACCTGAATTTTTGTCAAAATTGTATGTTGCTGATTCTTATACTTTAACAGTTGTTTATAATCATGCTTCCTTTCTGAACCTATGATTCAGCTGTTGTCAAGTGACCCTCCTACCTTCTCTTCCTTGTTTATCTGTTCATATTCCTTCTCAAAGGGGGAGCTATTATTTAGGGGGAGAAATAATTCAGGGGAGTCTTACATTCAGGGGGAGAATGTTCTAGAGGAATTTGCATGCATAATGCACTTTGCACTCTTGTTTTTACTATTTTTCTCTTTTTGATCATGTCAAAGGGGGAGAAAATCTTATGTGTGACTCACTGTCACATTGTGTTGCCATCATCAAAAAGGGGGAGAATGTTATGCCTCTTAGGCACAAGCATGTGCATTGTGTTTTGATGATAGCATCCTGATTTGTTTTGATGATTGCAACACAGTCAGTGCATTATGATATTGTGTTTTGAATATGGCTGCTGATATGATTGCATAGGACTGTGTCTGATATATAGCATTGAATGCATGAGTTTGCATGAGTATTGCATGATGCGTTGACACATGGGATCATTGCGTCAACTCACTGGTCTGTCCCAGAGCTGGTCTATAAAATGTGTCAACTGGTGCGTCGACGCAGTGGACTCAATGCGTTGACGCATTGGAATTATTTTGAAAGAGCTCTTGCTTTGCTTCATGCATTAGTCTAAACACTGTCCATCTGAGTGTCTCATGCAGAGTCTAAGGCAATGTCCATACACTGGACTTGAAGTGTATACATTGTGCGTCAACGCTGTGAGCATTCTCAAGTCTGCAGCGTCAACGCTGTGAGTATGTACATCGCATTCACGTTTCACAAAGTCTATACATTATGCATGTTTGAGTTGAAGTCTATACAGAGTCTGCATCTTTCAAAGTCTGTACAGCCACTGGTCTAGAATCTGAGTCTGTACATCGTCTTGTGCCTTCAACGTTCAAAGCCTCAAGTCTGTACAGCGTTATGTTCTCTTTGGAAAGTCTGTACAGCGTAAAGTCTACACATTGGCACTGTAGCTCGCTTGTGCAAGTCTGCACATTGGAGTCAGTTCACCAAGTCCATACACCAGTCGGTGGAAAGTCTATACACTGACTCGTTTCATTTCCTCAGAGTCTGTACATCCAGTGAAATCCAAAGTCTGCACATTGGTCTTCAAATCCAAAGTCTGCACATTGGTCTTCGAATCCAAAGTCTATACAATGGTCTTCACTTGAAGTCTATACATTCGATGCGCAGAGTTGATGTCTATACATTGGCCTCCATGATTCTAAGTCTATACATTCGTTTTAAGGTAAAGTCTGTACATTGCCTTTGTGCTTCAAAGTCTGTACACTGCATTCTCATTCAGCGAAGTCTCTATATTGCATATAAGCATGAAAGTCTGTACAGTGGGCAAGTGTGTACATCCATCAGTGAACACATGAAGTCTATACACCGCATGTGTTCATCTGATCTTCATGAAGTCTATACACCACGTGTGTTCAGCTGTGTTTCATGAAGTCTATACATCGCTTGCCTTCATCCGATCATCATGAAGTCTACACAGCGCCTGCCTTCATCTGAGGCTTATGAAGCCTTTGTATTCATTAAGTCTATACACTGCGTTGTGTATACTTTACATTGCTTTCGCCTTCACAGCAAAGTCTATACAATGCAATGCATATACTTAGAACTAAAGACTTCGTTTCATCTGTCTGACAGGGACTGAAGAGGCTAATGAACCCCTTAACGCAAGAGGGCTGAAGACATCCAATTTCAGCTGCTGGAACACACCAATGCGTCAACGCCTTGATAAGGTGGCGCGGACGCAGTAGTTCAAACAATCAAGAAAGAAGCTTACTGGATTACTCTGGTGCGTCAACGCATTCATCAAGTGGCGTCGATGCAGCAGGTTGATGGATCGACAAGGTGACCAGAGGGTGGACGCAGTTGCACAATGCGTCAACGCACTCCACACGAAACGTGAGAGGGCTGAAGCCATCTAAGTTCAGATGCTGGAACACCAATGCGTCAACGCAGCATGCTGAGAGTGTCGACGCAGCACGCCCATCTGCTGAAGGCTTGATCACTGGATCACCGATGCGTCAACGCAGCAGGCTGATGGACTCGACGCAGCAGTTAAAAAGGTTGAAGATCTCTGAAGGCTACGTCAACCCTTTGGAGCAAGTGTGTTGACGCCACCTCAACTCCAGTTGCTGAGCGTACTGATGAATGGACACGTGACCTGAAGCTAGCGCCTGACACGTGATCCGAGGTGGGTGCTGAGCACGTGATCCGCGGAGGAATCTTCTGGACGGAAGGCGTGGGAAGCACACGCCCTATCTCTTCACTGCTACTGGTATACATTGGAGCCTTCGTCTTTAGATGGAGGCTGATCGTGATCGAAGCCAGAGAGCAGAAGCTGAGAGAAGAAAAAGGGGAAAAGAAGAGAGAGCTTCCACGATCCAGCAGAAGAAAAGAAAAAGGGAAAGAGAGAAAAGGAGAACTGATATCGAGAGAGGAAGAGAAGTGGAGCAGAGAAGAAAGAGAAAGAGAGAGAGTGAAGAAAGAGAGTGAGATCGAGGGAAGAAGAGAGAGAGAGAGAGAGAGAGAGAGAGAAGGAGTTCGTTCCTCAGATCTTTGGTTCAAAACCAGATCTGAGGTTGCTCATTGTTAGAGCTATATTTCGTGCTTCATTGTTCAGCTTTTAGTTGCTGTGTTTCCATCTTTTCTGTTTTCTATTTTACATCTTTGTTCAAGCTGTTAGTCAGCGGTTTGTAGAGGAGGACTCCTCTAGACAGCAAGCTGTGTTGCTCAGCGGGCGGTGGAGGTTTCCACTGGACGGGTAAGCTGTAATCCCCAGCGGTTGCAGTGGTGGATTCCACTGGACGGCAAGCTGTGAGGCCCAGCAGTTGTAGGCTAAGCTGTATTGCCCAGCGGACGCAAGCTGTGTTGCGCAGTAGTAATCCACACTCGGGTTGAGTGTGGGGTGGATGTAGGTCTGCTGGACCGAACCACCTAAAACCCATTGTGTAGTGGTTTGATTTCCTGTATGGTTGGCGCTAGATGAATGCTTAGGGGTGCTTTGGTTTGATGTTCTATAAGTGTTCATCTATTTGATGCGCACACTATATGTTTGACTGTGGGTTGATCTCTTTTATCTGATTTCGCTAGATGAATGTAAAGGGCGCCTCAATTGGGTTTTCTGTCTGAATTCTTTAAGGCACAAGCTCCGTTGAATTGATTCAGTCTACTGTTTAGACTTGCTTAGGTTCGCTCTATATATATCTGCAATAGTTTTTAATTCCGCATCTCTGACTGGTTCAGATTTTAATTAGGCGAAATTTTTATAGGCCATATTCATTCACCCCCCCTCTGAATACTTGCACCGAACCCAACATAAAGAACACCAAACGGATAACTCCGGGGTGCACCTCAAATGTTGACCTCATGGCGGTCCAATAACCCAGATGTGAGTGTTGGAAAGCTCGAGGACTAGCCTTCAAGAGCTCTCACAACTCACGGGTGATGATTTTGCGGAACGGGACAGATGTAGGCCATAGGTAGCCATGAATGTTCACCCTTCGAACGGGTTCCCTCAGAGTTCATGCCATAGAAGGGCAAGCTTCTGAGAACCCCAGGTGATTTAGAAAACTGGGAGAAGGAAAACGGAAGAAAAGGGGAAGGGACCAGAGCTATAGAACACTATTTACGCCCACAAGAGTCACTCTTTTATTCATCCTCAAGGGAAAGGAGGGAAGAGAGGTACAAAAGGAGATCTACCCCCAAAGCACGGGGAAGAATACAACGGAGAAGATAAATGAAAAAGAACTAGGCGTTGAGGTGGGGGGAGAAGAAGATACACCGGTGGGGGGAGAAGGAGGAACAGAGCATAAGCTCTACCCCCTCTCTCCCCTCTCTCTTTCTCACCCTCCCTTCTTCTTCACCTTTCTGGCGTTGGGGGACGAAGCTCTCCTTCTCTTCGGGTGGCCTCCTCTGGTGAATCGCTCTCCGGGGGTTCCAACCTCTTGCTCCGTGGAATAGGCTCCCTATATATAGGGCGGGTTGCATTTTCTTCGAAGAATGGCCAGTGGGGGGAGGGTTCCCGCCACCTCTGCCTCATTCGCATCATCGTCGAGAGTCGACTCGTCATGTTGGCTACTGCTAGTTCGAGCCGTACCCTGTCATTCGTCCGACGACGGGATGTTCGCAGGTCTGTCGGCAGATTTGTTGCTGCTGCCACCGTCGCTGCTGGCCTCTGTTTCTACCACCGTTGTGCTGTCGAGTTGGGGTGTGCACAGCTCCATGGTCTTTAAATGGCTATGGGACGGGCATTGAATGCACTTTTCTTCTCCTCTCTGGACTTCGCGTGAGATTCATCAGGAAACAGAGCATCGGAGTATAGATGGGATGGCCCTTTGGTTAAAACGGCGCGGAGTTGTACGCGCCGGATTAGTAGCACACAAAGGGCGCGCCGGTTTAAAGCTTGATGGAGGGGCGCGCCGATTTAAGGCCAAGCAAGGGCGCGCCGGTTTAAGGCCAAAGCAAGGGCACACCGGTTTAAGGCCAAAGCAAGGGCGCGCCGGTTTAAGTGCAGGCCACGCCGGTTTAGACTTCGTCTTGGCTTCGCGACTATTCGAACAGATGCTTGTCCTCCCGCGCTGCTTTAGCTGTAATGCACCACCTCTGGGGTGTTTAGTTCAGGGCCTCTGCATCCCGATTTGGAACTTCGAGTGATCTCCGGCGCGTGCCGAACACGTGTTTGAATTCCTGAGTTTCTTTTGATTCGGCCTTTGACAATGTCGACTGGAGAGCCGGGGCCATCTCTTCTGCCCGAAGGGCTTCTTGTTGGGTGGTGGGGCGCCGAGTATATATGATCATCCTACTTAGAGGAGGTACGGGGTTTGTTCGGCCATCCCGTCTTCAAATCACTCTCGAGTGCTAAGACGTGCATGCCGTATGATCATCACCGTCATTTTTTGACGTCCACAAGCATCTTAAAGGATTCATAAAGTCTATGCATAGTGTCTGTACTTGCATGTATGTTATCTGACTGTGATTAATGAGTCATCAAAATACATCATCCTTAATGCATTTACTTTTGGTATTGCCATCATCAAAAAGGGGGAGAATGTTGGGTCTCCTCTGGCTTTGAATGATAAGGGAGAATGGCAACATGCTGAAGTGTTTTGATAATTGGCAACAGTATTGGTTGACTTTGTTGATTGCATAGTTGACTTTGTTAACTTTATATTGACATAATGATGTGTGTATTTTGATGACTTTTATATGTCAGATAATCACATAAGTGTTGTCTGCATAATTACACTTAGGCTTTGCATTAGAATGGAGCTGGTGCAATTCTCAGTCAGTTTGCATTGAGTCCGTGCATAGAGTGCATTTCCAGCACATTGAGTCCGTGCATGCATATATAAAGTCGGTGCAAGCCATGTTGCTGCACTCGACCAAGTCACTGCAAAGGTCATCCATGCTTTATGTAAGTCGATGCAGTGTTAGTTGTTACACGAGACCAAGTTCATGTAGGCTTAGCTCAAGGCACACTAAGTCGGTGCAACACTTCTCACTGCACGCTATCAAGTCGGTGCAACCCTTGCTGTTGCACACGACCAAGTCAGTGCAATGCCTTCCATGTATTAGGTAAGTCGAAGCAAGCATTAAGTCAGCACGCAACTAAGTCCGTGCATGCTTATGTCTAGGCACATAAAGTCTGTGCAATACGTTTTAGGCAACTGGGTGCATAAGAGCTCATGCATTCAGTGTTTGCACATTAAGTCTATGCAAGTCAAGTATGTTGCAGAAGTAAGTCTGTGCAACCTTTGCACATCACATGATCTAAGTCTAAGTAATGTTGCTATCGGCACATTGAGTAAGTGCAAGGTTTGCACTCTGCATATACACACTCAGTGCATTACTGCATGTCACACACATATAGTCTATGCACATCCACTAGGTCCATAAAACAAGTCTGTGCATTAGTTCAATGTGTGAACACTTGACTCCGTGCATATGTGTTCATACGTTATATCGATTCTGTGGAGTCTGTGCACATTTAGTTCAAAGCTTTAATTAACTCTGTGCATCTTTCTACTATCTTTCATATTATTTCATGCTGACATTAAGTCTGACCTTAACATGATATCTGCTCGAGGTGTTTAAGAAAGGCACGTGATCCAAGAATGGAGGAGGTGCCAAGATGATGCCACGTGGCCTGACTAATCCAGATCTGGATAAGGCTTTGGGCGGGAATTGTGGCGAGCACACGCCCTACCTTCTGCTGCTTCCTATAAATAAGGAGAGTCTTCTTCAAGAGAAGACTGATCATGATTGTGATATTGAGAGAAAAATAGCAGAAAGAGATAGAGCCAGCACGATCCAGAGAGAAGAAGAAAGAGTAGCAGATCTAAGAAGAGAGTTTGAGAAGTGAGAGATCTGAAAGTCTGAGAGAGTTTTGTATATCAGTTTCCTAGTTTAGAACTAGAACTGATTTTGCTCATTGTTGAGCTATATTCCCTTCGTGGGTTTTTTGTTTCTTCGTTTATTTCACTTCGTTTTTAGAAACTCTTGTTCAAGCTATTTGTCAGCAGATGTTAAGCTGTAATTCTTTAGCAGTTGCAGAGGTGTGGTATCCTCTGGTCGAGTGAAGCTGTAATTCCCCGGCGGTTGCAGAGGAGGACTCCTCTGGTCGGCGTAAGCTATAAGGCCCAGCGGTTTGTAGAGTTTTCACCCCGAAGCTGTGGATCAGCAGGTTAAGCTGTGTATCAGTGGGAAACCACACTCTGGTTGGAGTGTGGGGTGGACGTAGACCTCGGGTTTGAGGTTGAACCACCTTAAAAATTCATTATCTACTATGTGATTGCCTTCTGGTTTGTGCTCATCTCTATTTAGTTTCATCGTCCAGTAGATGAATGCTTAAGGCCGTCTATGTGCTGATCTTCTAGACTTGCTATAGTTCGATTGCGTTTGAGTGTTCTTCTTCATCCTACAGCAACTTGATGTTATTCCGCAACTGTTCCTGCTACAGTCAGTTTCTATTGGGTGATCGATCTATTCACCACCCTTTAGAACATCAATAGATTCTTGTCTATTGGTATCAGAGCGTCCATCTATTCTATCTGCATAGACACACAAGACCCTATACAAACCTATTGTTAGTCCAACCCATACACATGCAAGGGTGGACTAGGACACCCGAATGTGTGCCATACATGCATGTTACGTAACTGGAGGTTGACATCATTGTTGACATGTTTTCCTTCCTTTGTATCCTTCCTTGCCTTCCTTTTCCAAAGTCAAAAAAAAATGTAATGCCAAGCCAAACAAAGGAAGGAAAATAAAGAAAGAGTGCAAGGGTGCGTGTGATCGTGATCGCCACCAAGACACGGGTACCAGATGGTAAGATGTACCTTGGAAAAGGGGAGGAAGCACTCGCCTGATGTTCATCGCTGACAAGTGTAGACAGTCCTGGAAGGTCCGCTCAATGGATAGGACGGTCGCTCAATAGGCCGCTCATAATGCTGAAAAGGATGCGGGACGAAGACAGATCTGGCGACAGAACGGCTCGAATACAACCGCTTACAGGGCTGGACGGCTCTAAGAAGACCGCCCTGATCTGAAAACGGATGGAAGACGACCGTGCACAGTGCCAGACTCCAGAGCCGTAGGACTTGATCCTCCACCCCTTTCGTCCGGCCAGAGGGGATGGGCCTCGTGCTATGCTGATGCTGACCTGCAAAACAAAGTAGGAGACAAGAAAATGACACCCAAATTAGCCCTAAGGAGCTTAGCAACTGTAAAGAAGAATGGAAAATAAACGCGATAACATGGAATGGGCGATACCTGGGAGGTTTTTAAACCCCTAAAGGGCGTCAAAACAAATGGGAGGGTGTGTAAAATGATGTGAGAAGTGCAAAAACGTAGGAAGAAGATGATGAAAAGAGCATGCAATGGAGGAAGAAACACTTAAAAGCCTAAGACTAGGACTCAAAACAACAACTACTCCCTGAAATCGGAGGCTTAAAGGACGTAGAAAGCCTCCCTCCCTGGCTACAGTTCGTTCAGAAATCCGGCAGAGCTTCGCCGTCGACGTTGGATCTCCCCCCCTTCAAGCTTGGATTGGGGGTACTATTTATAGACCCTTGAAGTCCAACCCTGAAATTAGGGTTTTCCACTAAAGATTAGGGCAAGGTTATGAAAAAAAATATGTAGATAATATTCCCATCTTCCACCAGGATCAAACGGCACCCCATTTCATTGAGATTCCTTGGAGAAAATGGTGGAGGAAGGTGGAGGCCTAACCATGAACGGAGAGAGAAAAACCCAACAATCCACAGATCTCGGCCTATTACACGGTCACTCGATAGGCCGCCAAGGCTTGTACACGGTCTATTGCTAGACCGCGTACTGCTGTCGGTGGTAAATAAATAAACATTTAATTATCCAATCATCCCATCGAACTGACAGGATATCACGGCGCTGGACTCTTTAGGGTAGAACGGTCTACTGATAAACCTCTCAAGGAATGGAACGGTCCAATGGTAGACCGTGTAAAACGTGTCGGTGATAAATCCAGAAAAATAGGATAAATAGATAATTATCTGAAAAACCACCGGTATGGGACCCTGGGAGCTGGACGGTCTAAAGACATGCCGTTCAATGAAAGTGAACGGCTGCACTCAGACCGTGTAAAAGCTTGTCGGTGGAAATTCAAATAATAAAATAAATATCCAATAAATCATGTAAACGGTTCCCACCAGGCCGCTCAATAACTGAACGGCCCATAAATAGACCGTCCTCATTAAGGAGAGACGCTAGTTAAGACGTTGTTATGATAAACGCGGTCCCTCACTAGATCGTCCCACTAAGGATGAGACGCTAGTTAAGACGCTAGCCGTTCTTGCCTTTAAACGGTCCTTTAATAAGCCGTTCTGATGTGACACACCCTTGGATTTTAGCAAGCAAGCACAATTCGCAATATAAATGGACCGAACTCGGCGGCCACTCACCCGACACTCACCCACAACCCGGGGTAACTTGGTGATGCCAAGTGGAGGTTGTGAGTGCTGGACCCTTGTAGGTAGAGGGCCAGCAATGCCAAGGTTGTTTCCCAAGGGTATGGAGGCCCAATTCAATGGAGCCGACGATGTGCCTAGGGCACGGGTTACACACTTTCCCATGGTGGTCACTCGAAGCAATGGAGCTTGTGGGACCGAGCACTCACTCTCACGGGCGAGCGGAGATATGAGCTAATATTGAAAGGACAAGCACTAAGGGAAGCAAGGTTAGAACACTTACTCGACCGGTTTGAAGAAACCGGTCCCGCTCGGAGACGTGGGCGAGCGGGGAAACGTGGGTTCCCCACACGCTGCGCCGGAGTAGCTTGAACCTATTTTAAAGATTTACAACACTACTCCACATACAAGGGGGTGGAACAAGGGGAGAGGGGAGTCACACATACATTCAAACACTACCTCCCACAGGGAGGGGCTATAAGCCGGTCGGGTGGGGAGGGGAAAGGGGAACTAGGGACTAATTGACGGATGAAGTCGGTTCTGCCCACGCTTTGGAACAGCAGACAGGGGGTCGGTGTCGACGCCGCTGCGGTCGGTCCCGAACTCTGATTGCACCAAAACCAGTAAAAAACTCTTTTGAGTTGGCCCAGGAGGTCGCCTGATTTTTCGAAGAATTTCTAGTTACCGGCGTTGGATGGGGCAGGGTCGTGAGCAGGGCCTCTGTTCTCTGAATCTGACTGCTACGGTGCCGCTTCAGTAGGAAGACGAGATCACCACGGATGCTCCTCAGCTCCGATTTAAGCTTGGATGGAGTTGCTGGATTTGTTGTTGAGTCCCCTTCGAACGGAGACCCACGGGGGTCTCGGAGGAGGTCAGAGTAGATGGAGACAGCCCGAACAGTGATTAGGTGTCTGTTCAGTCCCAGAGTGGACAGAACAACACACCTGGGGGAGAAAAATGAGAAATCACAGCTCCGGATGCCGAATAGGGTTCCAATTCTTGATACTGGAAGTAGACTCAGTGTAGAAACTCTCAGCCAAGGCCCGCCTTCAGAGCTTCTGGAAGTTGGCTGTGGGAGCCTCTACAACTTGCTTCAGGTTGACTGTCAGGAAGCAGATGCGCAGTCCGGTGATGACGGCTCCCCCGGGAAGCCACAAACTCAGAACGGAACGAGACCACCTCCGTCACAAAGAGGACTGAAAGACGCTTCCAACAGTTCCTCGTGTGCTTCCAGGGACGTCGGGATGAAGTCATGGCCAGAGCTGCAAGACGTTGGTTCTCTGCAGGTCCTCAGCTACGAACAGAACCTTCGGTGTAGCTCTAAATGCTCATGAAATGGGGAAGAGGGGTTGTTGAATGGTGATGGGGAATGGATGAGTGGTAGGAGGGGGATGTAGAGAAGGTATGGAAGGTTGCTAGGGTAGAGATGGAGGGGTAGGAAGAGGGGGGCAATGCAGAAGAGTGGTTGCTGGCCTCTGCTCAAGGTGGAGAAGGAGGGGAGGTGGGGGATGATCTAGGTTGATGGAGGGGGAGAGTGGGGGTGACCAAATCAAGTGGGGGCTCACCTTTGGTCGACCTAGGGGATGGGAGATGAGAGAGGGGAGGGAGATTTTGAATTTTGGCCTTGGGAGGGGCTGCTGCAGCCTTGGGAAGGTGGGGATATGCTTGGGGAAGGGAAATGGGTAGTTGGGGTTGGGAGGTGAGATGAGGATTGGTGAAGATCTCTTGGGGATGGGGTGGAGTAAAGAGAGGGGTGTGGGGAGTTGGAGTAGCCTTAATGGAAGGTGGAGGAGAGAGAAAGTAGGTGGGAGGGTGAGGAGAGAGAGAAGGGGGCGAACCCCATAGAGAGAGAGAGGGGGGGGGGGGGGGAATGAGGTGGGTTTCTCATCCAAGGTTTCACACCTTCTCACATGGATTCTCTCCACTAAGATTTAAATTTTGAACTCACAAAATGGCAATTTTCATTGACTTGAAATGGGGGAAATGGGGTCCTATATATAGGCAACCCACATTTTACAAAAATTCCCTGACTCTTGCTACAATGACAAATAACCAAGGGGTAGGGGGCACCCTTTGGCCTAGCCTAATGAATTGGGCCCATTAACTAATGTAATCAGCCTAGACTCAAACTTAGGGGAATAAATAAAAAACATAGGGACATGACTCAAATAAAAGAGAAAATACATCAAATGACTCAAATAGAAAGCTCAAAATGGATAATTGGGCCCACATGGAATGATGCCCGAGCTCAAACAACTCTGGAGTGTGAAGATGACCCGAGCCAGAGGGAGTCGTGGGTGATGCCTCCATCAAATCCCCTGGGCTGCGAAGAGCTCGACTCCGTCGAGTAGAGGTCTATCCTGTTGTGATATTGCTCGTGAAGGTCGGGATCCAGCTGTTGGAGGTCTTCCCGACTCACCCACGAATCCTCCGAAGGAGGCCGATCCTTCCACCTGACGAGATAGCGCTCATGTACCTTGCTCCTGGTGGTAGTGACCTGTTCATCCAATATTCGCTCAACTCACTCACGCTGGGCTCTCTTGGCTGGTGGACTCTTCTCACAGGTGGGTGCTCTCTCAATAGGGGGAATGGTCTCAATATCCTCACTGGGTACCACCGTGGGACCCTTATATGGCACTAGGTTGGCCCCATTGAATGTGGGGTTCACTCCATATTCCTCGGGGAGATCTAACTCATAGGCATTAGTGCCAATGCACCTCAGAACCTGGAAGGGACCAGCCCCACGAGGCCTCAATTTCGAGATGGCTCCTGGGGAGAGCCTCTCCATTCTCACCATCACAAAGTCACCCATGTGAAATTCTTGGTGACATCGATGAGAGTCGACCTACCTTTTATAAGTATCATTCTTCTTGCTAATGTGCTTGCTGATTTCTTCATGCAATTCTCTAATGTGTTGGGCAAATGACTCAGCTGAAATAGACACTCTAGCATGCTGGGGAAGGGAAATGAGATCTGAAGGTTTCCTTGGCTTGTACCCATGTACAGCCTCAAATGGACTCATCCCTATGGATTTGTTGACAGAGTTGTTGTATGCAAATTTAGCCTGAGGTAGAATGAGATTCCAATTCCCTGGACGATCCTCAACTAGACACCTAAGGAGGTTCCCTAGACTCCGATTGACAACTTCGGTTTGGCCATCAGTTTGAGGTGGTAGACCGTGGATAATTTAAGGAGGGTACCCATCAAGTGCTAAAGGGTCTTCCAAAAGTAGCTGGTGAACTTGACATCCCTATCGGAGACTATGGTCTTAGGTAGGCCATGGAGGCGAACAACCTCATCAAATAATAATCGGGCCACATGGGAGGCATCGGAGGTTTTAAAGCATGGTATAAAGTGGGCCATCTTAGAGAATCGGTCAACTACCACAAAGATCGAATCATGTTTCCTTTGAGTCCTAGGTAGGCCTAACACAAAGTCCATGCTTAAGTCTTGTCATGGGCGGTCGGGGATAGGGAGAGGGGTATAAAGGCCGGTGTTTTGCTTCACCTGTTTGGCCAAAGCACATGTGTGGCATTGACCCACTATCTTGGCTACATCTCTCTTGAGACTTGGCCAAAAGAATTGACCCTCAACTAGAGCAATGGTCTTATGAACCCCAAAATGGCTAGCTAGCCCCCCTGCATGTAACTCCCAAACCAAGAAATCATAGAGTGAGGTCCGTAGTATGCAAATCTTTGGTCCTTTGAAGAGGAACCTATCCTCCAAGATGAAACCCTCATGTTCTTTGCTAGAATGGGTGGTCAAGGTGGTATAAATGTGCCCAAAGTTGGGGCAGCCAGGGTACTCGTCCTTGAGCCTCTCAAATCTGGTAACCTCTACTTGGATAGCGGACAACAAAGAGACCCTCCTACTAAGAGCATCTGCCGCTCGGTTCTCACTTCTCGCCTTGTGTTTGATGACAAAGGTGTAGGATTGGATGTACTCAACCCAACAGGCATGTCGGGCATTCAACTTTTGTTGGGAGTTGAGGTATTTGAGGGCCTCATGATCGAAAAAGATGACAAATTCTTTGGGCAACAAATAGTGCCTCCAATGTCGGAGGGACTGAACCACGGCATAGAACTCTTTGTCATAAGTAGAGTATCGTGTTCTAGCATCACATAGCTTCTCACTGAAGAAGGCCACAGGGTGACCCTCTTAACTAAGGATCCCTCCTATTCCTATCCCGGATGCATCACATGTGACTTCAAAGACCTTAGAGAAATCGGGTAGGCATAGGACCGGGACTTGGGTCATCTTCTCCTTAAGCTCTTGGAAGGCTTTGGAGGCTGGTTTGGTCCATACAAAAGTCCTATTTTTGAGGCAATCGGTGATAGGGGCGGTGATGGTGCTAAATCCCCGAATAAACCTCCTATAGAATGTGGCCAACCCATGGAAACTTCGGACCTCATGAAGGGTGTGGGGTTCCGACCAATCTAGAATAGCTTGGACCTTCTCGGGGTCCATGGAGACACCTTTGGTAGACACTACAAATCCTAGGAAGGTGATGGATGTGGTCATGAAGTGACACTTGCCCAGGTTGGCAAATAGACTCTCATGTCGAAGGACGGTGCAAACTTACCTAAGGTGGTCAAGGTGGGCCTCTTGGGATTGACTATATATGAGGATGCCATCAAAGTAGACCACTAGAAAGATCCCAATGAAAGGCCTAAGGACCTCCGTCATGAGACGCATGAATGTACTTGGGGCATTTAAGAGCCCGAAAGGCATGACCAACCATTCATACAAGCCATCCTTGGTCTTGAAAGCCATTTTCCATTCATCTCCGGGCCTAATCCTAACTTGGTGATAGCCACTCTTAAGGTCAATTTTGGAGAAAATAGTGACTCCAGCTAGCATGTCAAGCATGTCATCAAGCCTAGGGATGAGGAACCTATACTTGACAGTGATCTTATTAATGGCCCGACTATCCACACACATCCGCCATGATCCATCCTTCTTAGGAGTGAGAAGGGCCGGTATAGCACATGGACTTTTGCTAATGCAGATGAAGCCCTTCCTAATAAGTTCCTCCATTTACCTCCGAAGTTCGGCATGTTCCGTGGGATTAAGGCGGTAATGAGGAAGGTTGGGAAGGGTGGCTCCCGGAACTAGATCAATTGCGTGTTGCACATCACGCATGGGAGGGAGTTGGTCCGGGAGCTCCTCTGGGAACACATCACGAAACTCCTCTAGGAGGTGTCGAATTTCTATGGGATGGGGGTTGGAGGGGGTGGGCTCTCCTAGACAAATGACTACCGCACATAGAGGTGTCCCTTGGGCTATCTCCTCCTCAAGCTCTCTTTTGGTGATGAGGTGAAGACCCTTGGTTGTTCCCAAAGTCTTATCTTGGTTGGGATTTTGGGAGAGAGGTTGGGTTGGTGGGGTGGAGTTCCCCATGACTTGAGTTGTGGTGGGGTGTTGACCTTGAGGGGGTGGGCTTTTCTTAGGCAAGGGACGTGGTGGGGAGGGATTAGGACGGATGCTCTTTCCCTCATACTCAAAAGTGCATGTGTTGGTCTTACCTAAAATAGTGGCATCCACATCATAAAGCCACGGTCTCCCTAGTTGGATGCTACGTACTTCCATGGGGATAACATCACACCATATTTGGCCATGGTAGGAAGAGAAGGTGAGGGGCACAAGGCAGCGAGTGTTGACCGGGATGGAATTGTTGTTGATCCAAGAGACCCGGTATGGGCTAGGGTGGGGAGTAATGGTAAGCCCAAGGAGCTTAACGGTGTCGGGAGACACGGCATTGACACAACTCCCATTTTCAAAGATCACTTTTCTCACATGGCCCCCTATCTTAACAAAGGTGTGGAAGATTGAAGTTCATCGCAAGTCCTCCTCTTGGGGTTTGGTGAGGGTGCATCTAATCACTCCTAGATGGGAGTCGGTAGATGGAATGGTGTAGTCTAGACCCGACTCGTGGTATTGGGCCTCATACTCTTCTTCCCAATCTAGTGAGGCTTCATTGACCTCAACTGCACTCTCAAGTTCCCCTTGGGGTGGGGGAGCTTCTTCCTCAATAAGTAAGCTAGACAATCCTTTGGATGGACATTGCCCCGCAAAGTGGCCAAACCCAGGGCACCTATAGCATTGTTGACGGCCACTACCCGGGGTGGTCCCTTCTACACTTGGACCTTTGGAATTCTCTTCCCTCCATGGGGGAAGTTGGCTATGAGTGGTCTTGGTTGGAGTGATGGTGGGAGGGGGATTGTAGGGCCGCATTGGGGCATTTCCACTTGGACTAGGGGCCTTTATGGGGGGGCCAGGTTGGTTCGGGGTCCCATGCCTTTGGGATCGGCCGGTCAGAGAGGATCAAACCTAGGGATCCTAGAGAATCTTTCAACTTCCCGAGCTACTTGGTAGGCTTGTTCAAGGTTGGCAACATCTCTCATGAAAAGCTCTCTCTTGATGTGGTTTTGGATCCCATTCCTAAAGCGAGACAAGGTGACGGCCGTAGCTTCGTGTACTCCACACTTTAAAAGATAGGAGTCAAATTTCTCAATGTATTCAACCACGGTCTTTCCCTCTTGGGTGAGGCTTTGCCACTCATCTAAGAGCATTTGGTGGTAGGATGTGGGTAGGTACTAATTTCTAAGTTGATCCTTCATGCCTTGCCAAGTGTCAAAGGGCTCTTCTTGCCTAATCCTCATTAATCTCTCTTGATTTAGCCAATAAGTCTTGGCTAGTTTGGTAAGGTGCATTTTTGCCAATCTCACTTTCCGTTGGTCAGACATGGGGTACCAATCAAAGTATTGGTCCATGGCGGTCTCCCATTCTAAGTAGACACTTGGTTCATCGGAACCGTCAAAGTTCGGGGCTTCTACCTTGATCATCCTTAAGAGAGGGTATTCTGGGTCTTCCCGTGGGCGCCTTTCATTATATTGGTGGTGGCGAGGTCTCTCATGGTCATAGTAGGGGTCAGCATTCAAATCCTCCCTATCAATTTCAGCATGTGGAGGGCGGGCTCTTGGTCCATTGTTCCTTGGGTGGAACGCATGCTCTTCTAGCCGAGCAAGTCGGGTGGAAAGGGACTCTAGTTGGGCAAGGATGTTTGCAAGGGTAGCATCCACCCAGTCCATTTGGCCTTGGGGTTCTTCCCTATGGGCATCTTGATTGAGTTGGGGATTGGGATCCATGGGGGGAACCGAAGAAGATGGATCGGGTCGGTATATGACTCCACTATGGGTGGACATGCAAGGGAGGGGAATGACTTGATGGATGGACAACACAATGCAATGGTCCTAGGACTTAGACTTAGTAGAAACAAGTCTAAACTTGCTCTGATACCAATTGATGTGACACACCGTTAGATTTTAGCAAGCAAGCATAATTCGCAATATAAACGGACCGAACTCGGCGGCCACTCACCCGACACTCACTCAAAACCCGGGGTAACTTGGTGATGCCAAGTGGAGGTTGTGAGGGCTGGGCCCTTGCTGGTAGAGGGCCAGTAAGGCGAAGGTTGTTTCCCAAGGGTATGGAGGCCCAATTCAATGGAGCTGACGATGTGCCAAGGGCACGGGTTACACACTTTCCCACGGTGGTCACTCGAAGCAATGGAGCTTGTGGGACCGAGCACTCACTCTCACGGGCGAGCGGAGCTATGAGCTAATATTGAAAGGACAAGCACTAAGGGAAGCAAGGTTAGAACACTTACTCGACCGGTTTGAAGAAACTGGTCCTGCTCGGAGACATGGGCGAGCGGGGAAGCATGGGTTCCCCACACTCTGCGTCGGAGTAGGTTGAACCTATTTTAAAGATTTACAACACTACTACCCATGCAAGGGTGTGGAACAAGGGGAGAGGGGAGTCACACATACATTCAAACACTACCTCCCATAGGGAGGGGCTGTAAGCTGGCCGGGCAGGGAGGGGAAAGGGGAACTAGGGACTAATTGACGGATGAAGTCGGTTCTGCCCATGCTCTAGAACAGCAGATAGGGGGTCGGTGTCGATGCCGCTGCGGTCGGTCCCGAACTCCGATTGCACCGAAACAAGTGGCAAACTCTTCTGAGTTGGCCGAGGAGGTCACCTGATTTTTGGGAGAATTTCTAGTTACCGGCGCTGGATGGGGCAGGGTCGTGAGCAGGGCCTCTGTTCTCTGAATCTGACTACTACGGTACCACTTCAGTAGGAAGACGAGATCACCACAGACGCTGCTCAGCTCCGATTCAGGCTTGGCCAGAGTTGCTGGATTCGTTGTTGAGTCCCCTTCTAACGGAGACCCACGGGGTTACCGGAGGAGGTCGGAGTAGACGGAGACAGACCGAACAGTGATCGGGTGTCTGTTCAGTCCCCGAGTGGACAGAACAGCGCACCTGGGGGAGAAAAACGAGAAATCACAGCTCCGGATGCCGAACATGGTTCTGCTTCTTGATACTAGAAGTAGACTCAGTGTAACGCCCGGTAATTTTAAAATAGGAAAAAATATATTTAGGAAGAAAACCTATACATAATGATAAATACATATTCCTACAAATAAGTTTATAATGCTTAATAAATAAAATTTATTCAAATAAGTAAATGGCTAAGTGATATTCCTTTTAGGAGATGGAAGTAAAAATCTTGCTAGGATCGAACCTGCCTCTGATACCCAAGACCGTGATTAAAGAAGATGCTAACACGGAATAGAAAATTATTTTAAGAAGGCATTTAATTCATATTCTACTTCTATTTTGAATTAATAATAAAAAATCAACAATTGGTTAAGACCCAGACCTTGTGTGCAATCTCATGATTCCCTAACGAGCCTTACAAAAAGATCTCAGAGACCCTACACTTAAATTTTAAGGGATTATGAATTTAGAATCATTTTTAGTAGCCATTTAAAGTCGTACTATAATTTTATTTGAACTAATAATCAATCAACCTTAAAGAAAATGTCTATTTATATTTTATTAACAATTTAGAAAATTTAATATTTAATATTTATTACATTATATTTTTATTTGACGGAATAGGGGTATATAGATAATGATTTTAAGAAATTAAGATAATTAAAGGAAATGGGATGGATATATATATACAATTTTGGTTCTTTAGAGGGTAAGAGAAAAAGGTTAAAAAGAAGTAACGACCATTTACTTGGTCGTTATTCACAAATTAATGACATAAATTGTGTCGTTATTTAAATAAGGTATATAGATATGTTTAAAAAGGGCATATATGCGAATTCGGTTAATATAGGGTGTGTGGAAAAACTTCAAAATAATATAGCGACCCTTTGAATGGTCGTTGTTCACTAATGTCACGACATATATTATGTCGTCATTTTGTTAAAGTAAATATAACATACTATAAGACATATAGATAAGGTTTAAAAGGATATAAAAATAAGGGTTTTTTGCATATTAGTCCCTACAAATATGATGAATTACTTTTTAGTCCCTACAATCTCTCTATTGTTTAAAAAGTCCTTAAAATCATGTAACTCTTATAGAAAGGCCCGTGTAGTTCATCGACGTTAAAACAATTGGATATTCGATGGAATATTCCATCCTTCCGTTAAAAAAAGTTGAAAATCCTAAACTACCCTTACTCATGACCCTTTCCCAGTGAAACCCTTCACCCCCGCAGACGCCCCACCGCCATTGCAAGCTGCGGACTACCCCCACCGGCCGCTGCAGACGCCCCACCGCAAGGCCCCAGCCGCAGAAGCCCCACCGGTCGACGCTGACGGCCTACCGCCGACGGCCCACCGACCACCACCGGCCCTTGCCATCACGCCCAACACGACAAATCGACCCTTGTTATTCTCCCCATGTCTGAAATGGTATGCTATTTTGATGGCTAGATTATTCTCCACATCTATATTTACAGTGATAATAACTTGTTCGTGTCGTATGCAGTCATCAATTGTTAGTGGAATGCAGTTATCTCGAGGAGCTGTCCTCTCATCTCGTGTGCCGCCGATGGAATGCAACTGTAGAAGGGGTAATTGTCGGGTTTACGTCTCAAATCGTGAGAGGTCGAAAGGCAAGCGTTTCTATTGTTGTCCGTATGCAAATACTGACGGGGATTGCGGTTTCTTTGAGTGGGTTGATGATACTACATATAATGTTGTGGATGTCAAATATCAACTGAAGGCGATGGAAGAATGCATGAACTATGACTGTAGAGGGAATATCAGAGCTGGAGCCGGCTGGATGCTGGGAACTAAGCTGCGAGGAGATGTGAACTGTTAGAGTGTGGAGTCAGAACTCTTTCACTCGTGCGCCGCTGCACGGGATCACACTCTGCCTCAGGAGCGCATCCATTGCTTCAGGGGAGCATTCACAGCATCAGGGAATCATGGCGAGCATTCGCTGCTCCAGGGGAGCAATCGCTGCCCCAGGGGAGCATCCACTGCTCCAGGGGAGCTTCCTCAGCTCAGGGGAGCATGGCGAGCATATCGCATCTCCAGGGGAGCATTCGCTGCTCCAAGGGAGCATCCATCAGTCGCTGGAGAGCAATCGCTGCTCCAGGGGAGCATCCTTTCAGTACCAGGGAAGCATTCGTTACTCCAGGGGAGCATATGCTGTCCGGGTCTAGCAGGGAAGCACATGCTGTCTCTGGAGGGCATTCATTATCCCAGGAGAGCATCATTGGCGTCAGGGAAGCATGTATTGCGGGCTCAAGGCATTTCGATGTCACTTGGAGCAGGACGACCTGCATGAAGAAGTGTCGACTCTTGTCTTGGTAATGCATGAAGAGGTGTCGACACTTGTCTTGGCAATGCATTAACCTGACCGGTGGTGGGGGAGCATCTACAGTCGCTGGAGGGCATACTCAGTCCCAGGAGAGCATCCGGGGGGATAGACGAGCATGCGCGACTGATGTATCCCGGAAGAGGGTTTCTGTTTAACCGGGGTATTATTGTCTTTAATGTTGTGCCCCTTAGGCACAAGCATGTGCTATGTTGATTTGATGATAGCAATGATATTTTGTTTTGATGATTGCAACACAGTGAGTGCATTATGATATTATGTGTTCTTTATGATGATGGCATGTTGATTTGAATGCTTGATGTGTTATATCTGATTTAGTGTCTCATGCAGCGTCAACGCTGTGAGTGTGTCTCAAGTCTGCAGCATGCTCGCATAAGTCTATACATTGCATCTTAGCTTGTTTGCACAGCACACCATCAAGTCTGGACATTGGTTGCACTCAAAGTCTATTCACTGCTTCATGCGTTGCATTCTAAGTCTAGATAACATTGCACGATGAGTCTTCATATTCAAAGTATGTACAGCGAGTGACTTCATATATGAAGTATGTACATTGCACAGCACTGCATATATGATGTCTATACATTGGGCAGAGACGCATAAAGTCTATACAGTGCCTCAGGCTGAGCAAGTCCATACATTGGTCGGTGGAAAGTCTGTACATCTAGAAGTCTGTACATCCACCGTCTTTCTCAGCGTCTCATGCCAACTCTGTACATTGGCTTCATATGCTCCTAAGTCTATACATCGGTCCTCAAGCATTACAAGTCTGTACATTGGTTCAGACTCTTCAAAGTCTGTACATTGGGCCTTCAAGCTTTTGAAGTCCATACACTGTCTCGCTCACATCTTCAAGGGTGATTGAGCATCGTGAAGTCTGATTGAGCATCGTGAAGTCTGATTGAGCACTGTGAAGTCTATTCAGTGGATGAGCATTGTAATGTCTATACATTGGTTAGGCTCAATCATGCAGCGTTCATTTCATGTCTATACACTCATTCACTGTTCATGCATTCATAGTGAAGTCTGTACATCCGTTTGGCTATGCATCACTATCCACCAAGTCTATACATTGGTAGAGTCTGTACATCAGACGTGCATGCTCGCCTATCCCCCCGGATGCTCTCCTGGGACCGAGTATGCTCTCCAGTGGCTGCTAATGCTTCTCTAACTTTGAGGATGCTCCCCTGGAGCAGCGATTGCTCCCCAGAGACAGCATGTGCTCCACATGCTCCCCTGACGCTGGTGATGCTGTCCAGAGGCCATAGATGCTCCCCTGAGACTTCATATGCTCCCGTGCGACAACACATTTTACATTACAAGTCTATACATCATGATCATCTTTACAAGTCTATACAGAGCTCTTCACTTAACCAACACAAACCATCTATCATTCAAACCTGGTTTAAGCCCATCACAAAACTACAAATATCATTCATATCACCAACAAATAAACAGATACTTGTATCAGTTACATCAAAACTTCACAATCCATAAGAGTTTACATTGAGGACAACAACACATAAAATGGATATGAAATATTGTTCTTCAATATCATTCTTCACATCCGGTCGGCAACAATATTCTTCACATCAGCCAATGTCCTGTAGGTGTGACAAAGAGAGGATGTTAACTATTAGAAATAACATAATCTTTACCTACAAGTTAAAAAGTATATTTTAAACTCACAATTTGGCGGGAGTTATTGGAAGTTGAACATGGAGGAATGCTGATCAAAGTTAATGGATGCTTGACTGTCCATATTTATCACCGTGTGCACACGAATGTCTCCTCCGCTAGTGCTGCTGGAGCCCGGTGCCTCCACCGAAATTGTGCGACCTACATGAGTTATACTTGTATTAATATCAGTCTAATTCTTATTTCAATTTAGAAATTTAACATGTGTGCTAACTTACCTCTCCCCCGACTGCTTCCTTCAGTGCTGCCCCTACTGGTACCTCTCCTAGCCCTCCCGTGGGTCTGACCTAGACCAACCGAAGTTGTAAATTGTGGCCCTTCACCACCATCACTAGTTTCAGACTGAGTAGCCCTACCACTTACGAACCTGGGTGGTCTTCTTGGGCCTTACCTACAACATAACTTTCAATATTATGCATAAAGTAAATCAAATAGACAAAATATAAATCATAATTGCAATACAAACTTACTTCCGTGCCACAGTTGTGGAAGTAGTGCCAATGTCTGTAACTGCAGATTCTGGTCCTGGGAGGGGTTCTTTGCAAGTATTTTTATGGTGGCCCCATTGTCCACATCTTTTGCATTTATGGGATCTCCTAAGTGCCTTTTGATTTTCATCAGCATCTCTAATCCTCTTCTTCCGAGGGCGACCTCGGGGTCTTTGGCAGCGAGGAGGAAGCACCTCAACAGATTCTACAGTCTGCCACATGCTCTTACCTGGCAATGATTGTATTGACTTTGTATATGTGGCTTTATATGTCTCAATTGAATAACATCTATCAATAAAATTATTAATTTGGAGGCCCCTACGTGCATCAACAGTAGCAGCAACATGTTGGCAAGGCAGCCCACTGACTTGCCATTGACGACAAGAACAATACATCTCGTCCAATTTAACAACACACCTCTCATACGGACCTTCCACCTCAGCCATAAAATCAGTGGAATATCTGACTGCATATTTTCCCAACTTCCTAACAATTGCATTTAAATAGGCAACAGCCCGTGGCACAAACTTTTCTTTGATCCTACGTGCATGTCTCCTCCTGTGATCCATTTTCACCATAATTTTCTGCCTAATTCCATCTAACATGTCTACAAGTGGTAGGCCTCTCGTATCACCAACAAATGAATTGAATGACTCTGCTACGTTGTTAGTGATGTAGTTTAGCTTACCATTGTCATTAAAATGACATCTTGACCAGGCACAACGCAAACTTTCTAAATAGGAAGCAGCTTGTGGATCTAGTTTCTTCATCTCAAATATAGCTGCTTTATATTCTTGAACAGTGTAAGATTTTGCTGCTGCCCATGCAGCATTCTTGAAACCTGGGCCTGGCCATTTCTTCTTAAAATTCCTGTAAAGGTGCCGCATACAAAACCTACAAGCAATTCGAAATTACAATCTCATCATTAATATAAAACCTATAGTCAATGTCATTAAAATACATAGTCACTCAATTCATACATTATGGAAAATAAAACTAGCAGTAGATCAAACATTGTAAAAGGAGAAACTTAATTACCTATGCTCGGCACCTGGAAAGATATCTGGGACAGCTACCTCAATGCCCTTTTCCATATCAGAAATGAATGTAATCCCTGTCGGATTTCCAATAGCGTCTTTCAACTTGTGCAAAAACCATGTCCACGAGTCTATACTCTCCCCCTCAACAACACCATAGGCAACTGGGAACAAACCATGATTCCCATCAAGAGCAACTGCAGCCACCAAGATCCCAGTGTAATACCCTTTCAAGTGGCATCCATCTATGCCCAGCACTGGATGGCAGCCATCTTTGAAACCACTAATACATGCCCCTAAGGCAATGAACACCCTCTGGAAACAACCATCCAATCCAATCTTGTACTGTACAACTGAAGAAGGGTCGCTCTGCTTTAATTCATTCAGTAGCTATGGCAAATGCTTGTACGTTTCCTCAACCTTCCCAAACACCTTCTCCTTTGCCGACTCTCGTGCACGCCAAATGCGGTGATAAGGGATTGAAATATTGTAAGCCTTCAATAAATCAGCTTGCAACTTTCTTGGAGGTATGTCAGGATTCTCCTTCACTGCTTCCAATACGCTGGCTGAAATCCAAGATTTGGATGCCATCCTGCTATCACACCTAGATGTGGCTGAACATGTGTGCTTTTCCTGCATTGTTTTGACTGCAAAAGTAACTCCATCTTGCAGTCTTGAGGCATGCACTCTCCATTTGCAATTAACATTTGCACATACAACAGTAATTCTCATGCTGTCATTTTTCACTTGCTTGAACTCAAATTGATTTTTAATAGAATGCTGACGTAGAGCAATCCTGTACTCCTGACTATTTATAAATAGAGAACCAACTGATATATGTGGGGTCTCTTCATCAGCCTCCAACAAATCTCCATCATCATCTGAAACTCCTCCATCAATATCAGATTCATCTAAGGGACATGGCCTTGAATGATAGCTGTCCTCAGTGTGTACCTCATCAGAATCAGCCACACTCTCGTCAGATTCGCTTTACTCATCTTCATATGCAACATATTCTGAGTCACTGTGCTCAGCTTCAGAACATGTCCTCTTCTTTAAAATATGATAATCCTCATCAACTATAGGGGCAGGGGCAGGGGCAGGGACATCATGAATAACCTCGTCACGATGAACAACTGCAGCATCATGAACAAACTCAGGATGTTGACCAACCTCAGCATCATCATCCATCTCATCAATGTCAACAAATGTCTGGGAATGGGCCTGAGTAGACTGGCTGGCCATACCTTTCTGTGGAATATTGGTTGGCTGTAAGTCTAATGGCCGACTGTCCAATGTGCTAACATATATGGTCATCTTCCCTACGGGCAAATGGGCATTCATCACCTCATATAATTAAGCATCTGAAACAATTTCCTCATACTGAACAGGTCTGCTATTAGGTAATTCATAATGAAATTCTAAACAATGTGTACTTGCCCACTTAGATAGATGTCCCATATCCTCAATTAATATGCATCTACTGTAGTAATCAGGATATGCCACGACTGTCTTGCTCTGACCTAGTGCATATGCCCTCCTCCCAGACTGAAGAGTTTTCCAATAACCACCAAACTTATATGTCAACTTTAATGATGGCTCTCGTTCCCTCATTTTCACAATCTAACAATCTGAAGACAGAAATAAACTCTCTAGAACAGTTATCCACATTACAAAATCAGCACGCATACCCAATAATCTGAGTACAATAATAACATTCTTAACTAATATGAATTGAGTGACTAAAAAATATTAAAGCAAAAATTTTTGACAGAACCATAAAGAAACTGCACCCATGAATTCAGACATGTACAATTAATAACAAAACTTTTTAGAGCATTAAATAATCTAATAACATTATAGCAAAAAATGACATAACAACAATCTTATCCCTAAACCATATAGAAAGAAAATAAAAATTGATGTCCTTAATATTTCGACTCTGTAAACTGTTAGAGTGTGGAGTCAGAACTCATGCGCCCTTGCACGGGATCACACTCTGACTCAGGAGCGCACCCACTGCTCCAGGGGAGCATTCTCAGCATCAGGGGAGCATGGCGTGCACATGCTACTTCAGGAAAGCATGTAGTCATGTCTTTGTGTGTTCTCGCACGGGAGCATATGAAATCTCAGGGGAGCATCTATGACCTCTGGACAGCATCACCAGCGTCATGGGAGCATGACGTGCACATGCGCTATCTCTGAGGAGCAATCGCTGCTCCAAGGGAGCATCCTTCAGTGCCATGGGAGCAACCGCTGCTCCAGGGGAGCATATGCTGTCTGGTTTCTAGCAGGGAAGCACATGCTGTCTCTGGAGGGCATTCATTACCTCAGGAGAGCATCACTATCGTCAGGAGGGCAGGCATTGCGGGCTCAAGGCATTTCTATGTCACTTGGAGTGCGTCGACCTGACTGATGGTGGGGGAGCATCTGCAGTCGCTGGAGGGCATGCTCGGTCCCAGGAGAGCATCCGGGGGGACAGGCGAGCATGCGTGTCTGATGTATCCCGAAAGAGGATTTCTGTTGATCAAGGGTATTATTATCCTTAATGCCCTGACTAATGACGCCCTAATCTCCTAGTATAAGAGGATGGGCTCTCTCCTTGTATTGTAACTCTGGTCTGTGATTATCTTAGTGGAATCCTGCTGCGGCCGTGGACGTAGGAAGGCATCTTGCCTCCGAACCACGTAAAAAATCCCTGTGTGTTCTTGTGTGATTGGTTTTTTCTCTTCTTCCTCGTCTGGGTACTCCGGTCCATATCCCCAACAGTAAACATATAAAATGCATGAGTAAACATTTATATTTGCAGATCATACTGAGTGTGAGGTGGCAGGAGCGCCTGACGCGTACCGGAGTGGAGACGGAGGTGTGTGGCCCAGACCTAGACGTGGGGTGGTGACTCCGGTGATGCGGCGTCTGAACGAGGGCGGTCGTACGTCTGCGGCGGCAGATGGGGTGCCGTGAAGCGCCGCGGTTGTTACGTGCAGGTTTGGGCAATGGCGATGGTGCCTAATCGACCCTGGCAGTGGCCGGCGATCGTTGTTGTCACGACGACCAAAGAGTGAAATCGACGGCAATGGCGACTGTGTAGGGGGGAAGGGAAAGAGGAGGGTGGCGATTGTGTACGGGGGGAACCCTAAACAGGAGGGTGGCGCGGCAGAAGGGTTACTACGGCCATGAACCTCGATTAATCGAGGGTGGGTTGGTCTTTTCACCAACTACAGTCAAGTTAACTCACCTTGCGTTTAATATCATCGACAGTAAAAAACGATAGGGACTTTTAGTTTAACGGTAAGATTTCCAAGGACTTTTTAAACAATAGAGAGATTGTAGGGACTAAAAAGTAATTCGTCATATTTGTAGGGACTAATATGCAAAAACCCCTAAAAATAATTTCGGTCCTTTGAGGGTGAAGGGAAAATAGTTCAAAATGAAATGATGACCATGTAAATGGTCGCTATTTAAGTAATCAACGACATATCACATGTCGTCATTTCCTTAATGATGAATAGAGTGAATGAATAGTGCCACTTTTTATTTAAAAGAAATTTTATGAAACAAATTATATGAAAAATAAGAGAAAAATGTAAGGATCCTAGTCATGAAATTTCATAAATAAATTCTACCAATTTTTAAAGATAAAAATCATTGAAGTTAAATGCAGTGTTTTAACTAAATGATCGGGTTAAAATTTATTCTAGCATATTTTTAATAAAATAAACTTATGAAAATTATCATAAAAATCTAGGGATCATAAAAACATGTATTTTTCTATTTTTATTAACATGATTCATTAGATATAAAATTTTAAATGATGAAATTGTTATTAATAAATAAATATAATAGTGAATAACGCCCCCTCCTTGGACGCTATATCATGAATTGAAGACTCTCCTAGTGGCGTCATTTATCGAAATAATGCCCCTCCTCTGGGCATCATTTTTTTTGCAATGTTCGGTTCAAACTGGGAAGTAACTGTGTTTTGGAAAGTATTATTTAGTAGGAGTAATAATAGGGAAATTTCAATACTATTAGGATTACTTGCGTGGAATTTTAAATCCCTATACACATACAAATTATTAATAGGTATATGAGGGTTAGTAAATAAAAAATAGGTTTCGTTATATATATACATATATATATATAAAGATATATGATAACCACACACAAATAAGGGCCCTTAAGTCTCAACCCACTCATCCATATATCTGTGCATATATATATATAATATAATATAAATAAGGATAATACAACGTAAATAATCAAGGCCAGACTCGGTACACAACCCCCTGACATCCTAAGAAGTCTCACAAAAAGAACTCATGTACCCTACCGTTATATTATAATAAATTTAAGAATAACATGTTATTTTTATGTAAGAATTTAATGCACAACACAATTTTATTAGAATTAAGAATCAATAAATCTCGAAGAAAACATCAATTTATATTTTATTAGTAATTTAGAAAATTTAATATCTCACATTGTATTATATGATATTTGATTAGAAGGGAAAAGGGTATAAAGATAAGCTTTAAATACATTAAAGATAAGTAAAAGATAAAAGAATGGACATTTATACAATATCGGTCCTTTCAAGGGGATTGAGAAATGGCCAAAAACTCAATTGACGCCCCTTGGTGCAGGCGTATCCAACGTAAGAAACGACTTAATGCAAGTCGTTATTTGTAAAATAGCAATAGGATCTTTAAATCAAATAATGTATATAGTTAAAAGAGTTATATAAATAATAGGGATATATATATAATATTAGTCTTTTGGAGGTTAAGGTAAAAGGGCCGAAATCAAATGACGCTCATTGGTGTGGGCGTGATTCACGTAAGAAACGACATATAGTATGTCGTTATTTAGTTAAAGTACAAATGACATAAAATAAGATATATAGATAAGGTTTACAGGGTATAAATACAATTTTGGTCCTTATAAGGGCAAGGAGAAATGTCAAATGCCAAATGACGCCCATTGGTATAGGCGTTGTTTACGTAAGAAACGACTTAAACAAAGTCGTTATTTTATTATAAATGAATAGTGCCAATTTTTTAATTAAAGAATTTTGAAAAACTAATAAACGAAAAGATAGAGAAAAATAGAAAATGCATACTCATAAAATTTCCCAACAAGATCACATCAATAAAAAAAGATAAAATTCTAGAAAGATCGTTACACCTTAAATTAACAAATAGGGAAAGGTGAATGACGCCTCCGAGCAAGTCGTCATTTAATTTTTGACGACTGTGTATACAAGCGTCATTTATTGAAATAACGCCCCAACCTGAGGCATCATTTCCAAAAGGGACTGTCGGTGTTTTGTTCGAACAAAGATGTTATCTGGGTAAGTTTTGATTAAGGAAAGGGATCAATACGTGGATATCTCAGTTTAAGCAGGATTCTACATAGGAAATCCTAATTCTAATCAAACTCCTAGAACCCATTAGGATTCCTTCTCCTATAAATACCAACTCCTTCCATCAGACTCACGTTAACGCCAATTGCCAAAGACTTCCTGCTGCTACTCAAATACGTGAAGAATCTAAAGTTCTTCCTTTTCCTTCTACTACGTGGGAAGGGCGATCAGCGTTGTCCTCTTCTTCCCTCTGATTGGTTGTGCTGCTACGTGAAGAACATAGCAGTTCTTCATCACCGTCTTCTTCCCTTCTACACGAACAGGTGTTGTACCGACGACATCTTCTTCCTCCCACTACTTCTTGTGACAGCCGTTGCAAAGACGCATAGTCACTGAAGCATCTTCTTCTTCCTGTACTTCCTCCACCGCGGACGTCGCTGTGCGGTGGCTATTCTTCTTCATTCATCCCTGAAGCTGCCGTGAAGTTTGCTGCGTAGTCCTGTTGCTGTTCCCCTTCTGCCAAGTTCTCTGTTAAAAATAGAGTATCGGATATTGTATATTTCATCACTGTTCTTCATCGTCTGTCAACCAAAACACTCAATCAAGTAGGTGTTCTCAAGTAACGAACCCCAAACATGAAAATTTAAGAAAAACCATGCATATAGTCCGTAGCCTGATGATTTCTCTGATTTCTGTTTTGTTTTGCTAAATTTCAGTAAATAGCGACCCAAGCTAGGGCACTATTTTATTTGACGACCGTGCAAACAGGCGTCAATTGTCTAGTTATTTAATAAATACTCAATGTTCAAAATTTAATAACTTTGAACCCTTATATGTAAACTAATGCATGATCATGTCCATAACTTCCTGCTATTTTTCTCTATCTGTTCATATCTTTAGAATCTTAATCAGACATACTCCAAAAACCATGTGTACTCGGTGCAAATCAGATGACAAAGAAATAGAGACCCTGATTAGGTCGTCAATTGAATGAACGCCCATGTAAACGTGCGTCAATTTAGTGATAAACGGTGTATTATAGAAATATTTATAATTTTCTTGGATATTGAAATGACGACATATACCCCGCCCTTTAATTTGATATATGACGCCCCTGACTAGGGTGCTGTTTACAGAATTGAAGCCTTCATGAAAGGCGTCATTTCTCTAATAATTGAAATTTGAAAGTGTTTACAGATATTAATATTTACAAAAATCTGGATGTAACGACTGAGTGAACAGTCGTCATTTGATAAACTGACGACCCTGACAAGGGCGCCAATTTAGAAAATGAAGACTTAAACTCAAGCGTCAATCTACCGAATTCTTGATTTTCTGATTTTCGTGTTTCAGCAACCCTTGACCATGGGTTGTATATACTGGCACTATATTCCATTTCGTGAATATAGCCCCATGTTTCACGTTGTTTTATCGATTACCACTATTTCTCGGTGATAGATGAACCCTCCATGGGACGTTCCGTTCCTTTGGACCGGTGATTTTATCATAGAGGCCTCCGTAAGACTCCGCCAGCCTTAGATTCCCTCAAGACAGCTGAGCGGGTTGTACCATTAAAACCTATGACAATACTTGATTACCATGTCACTCTAAAGAAACATGGTATACCGGCCCTCATGACATGCTATGTGGATGCCATGAATATTCTTAAAATTATGAAATGGGAAACCATGCCATTAATGTTTCTTAAAGAATTATGTGCCATACTTATGGGCACTAATTCTATCTACCTTATCATGTACAAAGAACGAGCGATGCTATATAAGTGCTTATTCTTGATATCATGATCTCCACCCAGTTTATCGACATGTCATGGTTTCTATGCTTCACGTAGATTTTTATCGCAAGTCTGTCCTTGCTCAAGGGCCTTGCCCTTGAATTCCATGAAAAATCTTACCTTATCCTTCTATTAAAGCTTGTTCTTGAAACTCCTTATTGGCTATAAACTATCTTGGATGTCTAGATCTATCTTTAAATACTGTGCATATAGGGCCCGATCTGGTCCTGGGAGGAGCACCCAAAAGTACTAGCGCCCATGGGAGTTTTAATGATCGCGGTGTCTAGCATTGCACCGCAGTACTTATCTCTCTTGATCTTTGGCATTCCACACACTCTCTTTCTTTCGTGACTCGCGTGCGTGACTTGACTAGCGTGACTTTACTAGCGTGGCCCGAAACGGGCAAAGTACTTGCGTGAAATAGCCAATAATCTATAAATTCTTTCATGAATATCTCTTGATCGCTTGGAAGTTTTGTATACCGTCGTTAATCTTCTACTAGTTTTGTTTCACTTGCTCGGTTAAATCTACATGCATAGTCTTACTTGCATTTACATACGAAAATGTAATTATTTCAACCAATTGCTTGTTCGTGAGATATAATTCCTACTGAGCTTTCGCTCACCCAGTTTATTCCAACATTTTTCAGGTAATCATGTGGCTAGCAAGACCGAGACTCACATGGGAGGGACAAGTGTGCAAGCGAGCTTCGAAAACTAGTGAACCCGTGTCTTTTATCTTTCTTGAGTCTAGCATGGTGTCTCTTATTTAGTTATCTTGTCTAAGTCTGTTGGAGCGTCATCTCCTTTTTCTTTCCATTATTGATGTAGTTGAGTCTCCCAGTTTGAAATTTGAAAATTGTAAGAGACTTATATTTGAAATAAGATTTTATTATTGCTCCAAATTATTTGGTATCATGCCATTGCTCTTGATCGTTCACGACTGTTTAACTGCCACGTTCCGAGCAAACGACACGTTCCGCTACTATCGGTTCGGGGCGTGACAGAGGTGGTATCAGAGCTTCGGCTTTCACATCATCAAGTTATTAGGTTCCAATGATAGGTCAAGTATCCTTGTCAGTCATATCAGAGTTTCGGCTTTTAAAACCCTTAGATCGTTAAGTCTAAGTGATAGGTTGAGTATCCTTGTCAGTCATCCTATAGGAATTCCGAGAGAATTGGGTAGAACTTGGGGTTAAAGTTACAAAGGAAAAGATATTTACATTTCATTAACATTAATTCTTGAGTCAATAAATTATCTCCCCACTCATCTTTGCATGAACCTAGATAAAATGGAAGCGTCTAAGCCAAGCTTTGTTCCCGAGATGGTACTAATAGATGTCCAAGCTTATGCGAACCTTGTTAGAAGAGTTCAGGAGTTAGAGAAGGCGGAGGAAGAAAAAGAGAGAGTTGAAAGGAAAGATCAAACAGATAATTCTGAAAAGTTCACCATTTCCAAGAAAAGGGTAAACGAGGGTGGTAGCTCATGAAAGTGTAAGAAATGTCAGAAATATAAGAAGTGTAATAAGAAGAGAACTTCAACAGATCACTCGTAAGGTAAGTGTAAAACTTGTGGAAGATATGGTCACCAATCGGAAAAGTGTTGGTGGAGTTCGGGAGCATGCTTGCGTTGCGGGAGCTTAGACCATAAGATAGCGAAATGCCCTATTTTGATTAAGAAGCTTCCTAGAGAAACTCAAGCTGTGGCCGAACTTGCCAAAGGAGAAGTTGTGGAAGGTACCCCTCACCTGCAATCCGAAATTTGTTCTTTTCCATTCAATATGCTTCCTTACCTGTGTAGGGTCATAACGAGTTATAGCCAATCCCACGTCTAGAGTAGAAGGTGATGTGAATTTGGGGACCAAATTCTTTTAAGTGGGGGAGGGTGTAACGCTCGATAATTTTAAAAGAGGAAAAAATATAATTAGGAAGAAAACCTATACATAATGATAAATACATATTCCTACAAATAAGTTTATAATGCTTAATAAATAAAATTTACTCAAATAAGTAAATGGTTAAGTGATATTCCTTTTAGGGGATGGAAGTAAAAATCTTGCTAGGATCGAACCTGCCTTTGATACCCAAGACCGTGATTAAAGAAGATGCTAACACGGAATAGAAAGTTATTTTAAGAAGTCATTTAATTCATATTCTACTTCTATTTTGAATTAATAATAAAAAATCAAGAATTAGTTAAGACCCAGACCTTGTGTACAATCCTGTGATTCCCTAATGAGTCTTACAAAAAGATCTCAGAGACCCTACACTTAAATTTTAAGAGATTATGAATTTAGAATCATTTTAGTAGCCATTTAAAGTCGTACTATATTTTTATTTGAGCTAATAATCAATCAACCTTGAAGAAAATGTCAATTTATATTTTATTAACAATTTAGAAAATTTAATATTTAATATTTATTACATTATATTTTTATTTGAAGGAATAGGGGTATATAGATAAGATTTTAAGAAATTAAGATAATTAAAGGAAATGGGATACATATATATAGATATACAATTTTGGTTCTTTAGAGGGTAAGAGAAAAAGGTTAAAAAGAAGTAACGACCATTTACTTGGTCGTTATTCACAAATTAATGACATAAATTGTGTCGTTATTTAAATAAGGTATATAGATATGTTTAAAAAGGGCATATATGCGAATTCGGTTAATATAGGGTGTGTGGAAAAACTTCAAAATAATATAGCGACCCTTTGATTGGTCGTTGTTCACTAATGTCACGACATACATTATGTCATCATTTTGTTAAAGTAAATATAACATACTATAAGACATATAGATAAGGTTTAAAGGGATATAAAAACAATTTCGATCCTTTGAGGTTGAAGGAAAAATAGTTCAAAATGAAATGACGACCATATAAATGGTCACTATTTAAGTAATCAACGACATATCACATGTCGTCATTTCCTTAATGATGAATAGTGTGAATGAATAGTGCCACTTTTTATTTAAAAGAAATTTTATGAAACAAATTATATAAAAAATAAGAGAAAAATGTAAGGATCCTAGCCATGAAATTTCATAAATAGATTCCACCAATTTTTAAAGATAAAAATCATTGAAGTTAAATGCAGTGTTTTAACCAAATAATCGGGTTAAAATTTATTCTAGCATATTTTTAATAAAATAAACTTATGAAAATTATCATAAAAATCTAGGGATCATAAAAACATGTATTTTTCTATTTTTATTAACATGATTCATTAGATATAAAATTTTAAATGATGAAATTATTGTTAATAAATAAATATAAATACATAATAGTGAATAACGCCCCCTCCTTGGATGCTATATCATGAATTGAAGACTCTCCCAGTGGCATCATTTATCGAAATAACGCCCCTCCTCTGGGCGTCATTTTTTTTGCAATGTTCGGTTCAAACTGGGAAGTAATAGTGTTTTAGAAAGTATTATTTAGTAGGAGTAATTATAGGAAAATTTCAATACTATTAGGATTGCTTGCGTGGAATTTTAAATCCCTATATACATACAAATTATTAATAGGTATATGAGGGTTAGTAAATAATAAATAGGTTTAGTTATATACACACACACACACACACACACACACACACACACACACACACACATATATATATATATATATATATATATATATATATATATATATATATATATATATATATATATAAAGATATATGAAAATCACACACAAATAAGGGCCCTTAAGTCTCAACCCACTCATCCATATATTTGTGCATATATATATAATGTAATATAAATAAATATAATACAACGTAAATAATCAAGGTCAGACTCGGTACACAACCCCCTGACATCCTAAGAAGTCTCACAAAAAGAACTCATGGACCCTAGCGTTATATTATAATAAATTTAAGAATAACATGTTATTTTTATGTAAGAATTTAATGCACAACACAATTTTATTTGAATTAAGAATCAATAAATCTCGAAGGAAACATCAATTTATATTTTATTAGTAATTTAGAAAATTTAATATCTCACATTGTATTATATGATATTTGATTAGAAGGGGAAAAGGTATAAAGATAAGCTTTAAATACATTAAAGATAAGTAAAAGATAAAAGAATGGACATTTATACAATATCGGTCCTTTCAAGGGGATTGAGAAATGACCAAAAACTCAATTGACGCCCCTTGGTGCAGGCGTATCCAACGCAAGAAACGACATAATACAAGTCGTTATTTGTAAAGTAGCAATAGAATCTTTAAATCAAATAAAGTATATAGTTAAAAGAGTTATAGAAATAATAGGGATATATATATAATATTGGTCTTTTGGAGGTTAAGGTAAAAGGGCCGAAATCAAATGATGCCCATTAGTGTGGGCGTGATTCACGTAAGAAACGACATATAGTATGTCGTTATTTAGTTAAAGTACAAATGACATAAAATAAGATATATAGATAAGGTTTACAGGGTATAAATATAATTTTGGTCCTTATAAGGGCAAGGAGAAATGCCAAATGCCAAATGACGCCCATTGGTATAGGCGTTGTTTACGTAAGAAACGACTTAAACAAAGTCGTTATTTTATTATAAATGAATAGTACCAGTTTTTTAATTAAAGAATTTTCAAAAACTAATTACATAAAAAAATAGAGAAAAATAGAAAATGCATACTCATAAAATTTCCCAACAAGATCACCTCAATAAAAAAAGATAAAAATCCACAAAGATCGTTACACCTTAAATTAACAAATAGGGAAAGGTGAATGACGCCTCCGAGCAAGTCGTCATTTTATTTTTGACGACTGTGTATACAAGCGTCATTTATTGAAATAACGCCCCAACCTGAGGCGTCATTTCCAAAAGGGACTGTCGGTGTTTGGTTCGAACAAAGATGTTATCTGGGTAAGTTTTGATTAAGGAAAGGGATCAATACGTGGATATCTCAGTTTAAGCAGGATTCTACATAGGAAATCCTAATTCTAATCAAACTCCTAGAACCCATTAGGATTCCTTCTCCTATAAATACCAACTCTTTCCATCAGACTCACGTTAACGCCAATTACCAAAGACTTCCTGCTGCTACTCAAATACGTGAAGAATCTAAAGTTCTTCCTTTTCCTTCTACTACATGGGAAGGGCGATCAGCGTTGTCCTCTTCTTCCTGCTGATTGGTTGTGCTACTACGTGAAGAACATAGCAGTTCTTCATCACCGTCTTCTTCCCTTCTACACGAACATGTGTTGTACCGACGACATCTTCTTCCTCCCACTACTACTTCTTGCGACAGCCGTTGCAAAGACGCATAGTCACTGAAGCATCTTCTTCTTCCTCTACTTCCTCCACCGCGGACGTCGCTGTGCGGTGGCTATTCTTCTTCATTCATCCCTGAAGTTGCCATGAAGTTTGCTGCGTAGTGCTGTTGCTGTTACCCTTCTGCCAAGTTCTCTGTTAAAAACAGAGTATCGAATATTGTATATTTCATCACTGTTCTTCATCGTCTGTCAACCAAAACACTCAATCAAGTAGGTGTTCTCAAGTAACGAAGTCCAAACATGAAAATTTAAGAAAAACCATGCATATAGTCTGTAGCCTGATGATTTCTCGGATTTCTGTTTTGTTTTGCTAAATTTCAGTAAATAGCGACCCAAGCTAGGGCACTATTTTATTTGACGACCGTGCAAACAGGCGTCAATTGTCTAGTTATTTAATAAATACTCAATGTTCAAAATTTAATAACTTTGAACCCTTATATGTAAACTAATGCATGATCATGTCCATAACTTCCTGCTATTTTTCTCTATCTGTTCATATCTTTAGAATCTTAATCAGACATACTCCAAAAACCATGTGCACTCGGTGCAAATCAGATGACAAAGAAATAGAGACCCTGATTAGGTCATCAATTGAATGAACACCCATGTAAACGTGCGTCAATTTAGTGATAAACGGTGTATTATAGAAATATTTATAATTTTCTTGGATATTGAAATGACGACATATACCCCGCCCTTTAATTTGATATATGACGCCCCTGACTAGGGCGCTGTTTACAGAATTGAAGCCTTCATGAAAGGCGTCATTTCTCTAATAATTGAAATTTGAAAGTGTTTACAGATATTAATATTTACAAAAATCTGGATGTAACGACTGAGTGAACAGTCGTCATTTGATAAACTGACGACCCTGACAAGGGCGCCAATTTAGAAAATGAAGACTTAAACTCAGGCGTCAATCTACCGAATTCCTGATTTTTTGATTTTCGTGTTTCAGCAACCCTTGACCATGGGTTGTATATACCAGCACTATATTCCATTCCGTGAATATAGCCCCATGTTTCACGTTGTTTTATCAATTACCACTATTTCTCGGTGATAGATGAACCCTCCATGGGACGTTCCGTTCCTTTGGACCGGCGATTTTATCATAGAGACCTCCGTAAGACTCCGCTAGCCTTGGATTCCCTCAAGGCAACTGAGCGGGTTGTACCATTAAAACCTATGACAATACTTGATTGCCATGTCACTCTAAAGAAACATGGTATACCGGCCCTCATGACATGCTATGTGGATGCCATGAATATTCTTAAAATTATGGAATGGGAAACCATGCCATTAATGTTTCTTAAAGAATTATGTGCCATACTTATGGACACTAATTCTATCTACCTTATCATGTACAAAGAATGAGTGACGCTATATAAGTGCTTATTCTTGATATCATGATCTCCACCCAGTTTATCGACATGTCATGATTTCTATGCTTCGCGTAGATTTTTATCGCAAGTCTGTCCTTGCTCAAGGGCCTTGCCCTTGAATTCCATGAAAAATCTTACCTTATCCTTCTATTAAAGCTTGTTCTTGAAACTCCTTATTGGCTATAAACTATCTTGGATGTCTAGATCTATCTTTAAATGCTGTGCATATAGGGCCCGATCTGGTCTTGGGAGGAGCACCCAAAAGTACTAGTGCCCATGTGAGTTTTAATGATCACGGTGTGTAGTATTGCACCGCAGTACATGCCTCTCTTGATCTTTGGCATTCCACACTCTCTCTTTCTTTCGTAACTCGTGTGCGTGACTTGACTAGCGTGGCCCGAAACGGGCAAAGTACTTGCATGAAATAGCCAATAATCTATAAATTCTCTCATGAATATCTCTTGATCGCTTGGAAGTTTTGTATACCGTCGTTAATCTTCTACTAGTTTTGTTTCACTTGCTCGGTTAAATCTACATGCATAGTCTTACTTGCATTTACATGCGAAAATGTAATTATTTCAACCAATTGCTTGTTCTTGAGATATAATTCCTACTGAGCTTTCGCTCACCCAGTTTATTCCAACATTTTTCAGGTAATCATGTGGCTAGCAAGACTGAGACTTACATGGGAGGGACAAGTGTGCAAGCGAGCTTCGAAAACTAGTGAACCCGTGTCTTTTATCTTTCTTGAGTCTAGCATGGTGTCTCTTATTTAGTTATCTTGTCTAAGTCTGTTGGAGCGTCATCTCCTTTTTCTTTCCATTATTGATGTAGTTGAGTCTCCCAGTTTGAAATTTGAAAATTGTAAGAGACTTATATTTGAAATAAGATTTTATTATTGCTCTAAATTATTTGGTCTCATGCCATTGCTCTTGATCGTTCACGACTGTTTAACTGTCACGTTCCGCTGCTATCGGCTCGGGGCGTGACACTCAGTGTAGAAACTCTCAGCCAAGGCCCGCCTTCAGAGCTTCAGGAAGTTGTCCGTGGGAGCCTCTGCAACTCGCTTTAGGTTGACTGTCAGGAAGCAGATGCGCAGTCCGGCGATGACGGCTCCCCCGGGCAGCCACGAACTCAGAACGGAACGAGACCACCTGCATCGCGAAGAGGACTGGGAGACGCTTCCAACGGTTTCTCGTGTGCTTCCTAGGACACTGGTATAAAGTCGTGGCCGGAGCTGCAAGACGTTGGTTCTCTGCAGGTCTTCAGCTGCGAACAGAACCTTCGGTGTAACTCCAAGTGCTCATGAAATGGGGAAGATGGGTTGTTGAATGGTGATGGGGAGTGGATGAGTGCTAGGAGGGGGATGTGGGGAAGGTGTGGAAGGTTGCTAGGGCAGGGATGGAGGGGTAGGAAGAGGGGGGGAATGCAGAAGAGTGGTTGCTGGCCTCTGCTCAAGGTGGAGAAGGAGGGGAGGTGGGGGATGATCTAGGTTGATGGAGGGGGAGAGTGGGGGTGACCAAATCAAGTGGGGGCTCACCTTGGGTCGACCTAGGGGATGGTGGATGAGAGAGGGGAGGAGATTTCGAATTTTGGCCTTGGGAGGGGCTGCTGCATCCTTGGGAAGGTGGGGATATGCTTGGGGAAGGAAAATGGGTAGTTGGGGGTTGGGAGGTGGGATGAGGATTGGTGGAGATCTCTTGGGGATGGGGTGGAGTAAAGAGAGGGGTGTGGGGAGTTGGAGTAGCCTTAATGGAAGGTGGAGGAGAGAGAAAGTAAGTGGGAGGGTGAGGAGAGAGAGAAGGGGGCGGACCCCATAGACACACACACACACACACACACACACACACACACACACACACACACACACACAGAGAGAGAGAGAGAGAGAGAGAGAGAGAGAGGAATGAGGTGGGTTTCTCTCCCAAGGTTTCACACATTCTCACATGGATTCTCTCCACTAAGATTTGAATTTTGAACTCATAAAATGGCAATTTTCATTGACTTGAAATGGGGGAAATGGGGTCCTATATATAGGCAACCCACATTTTACAAAAAGTCCCTGACTCTTGCTACAATGACAAATAACCAAGGGGTAGGGGGAGCCCTTGGGCCTTGCCCAATTAATTGGGCCCATTAACTAATCTAATCAGCCTAATGACACTCAAACTTAGGGAAATAAATAAAAGACCTAGGGACATGACTCAAATAAAAGGGAAAATACATCAAATGACTCAAATAGAAAGCTCAAAATGGATAATTGGGCCCACATGGAATGATGCCCGAGCTGAAACAACTCTGGAGTGTGAAGATGACCCGAGCCAGAGGGAGTCGTGGGTGATGCCTCCATCACGTTCAATTAGTAGCGGTTCACTTGGGACCGTTTAATGAAAATAAGGTCGGTGCAGGAAAGCTCAAGTCAGTGATAGCTCATAGCAAGGTCGGTGCAGGCAAAGGCCAGGTCGGTGCAGGTTTAGTAGACGGTCCCAACCAGACCGCTTAAAGACTAAACGGTCAGTCGATAGGCCATTTTTAAGCAAAAGCAGGTTGGTGCAAAGACAACTCAGGTCGACGCTAGTTTCAAAGGCACGGTCCTCAAAAGACCATGTACTTAATTAAACGGTCAATCAAAAGGCCGCGTAAAGGCTGGACATTTAAAATCAATAAAATAGGATAAATGAACCCATCCAACCCAAAGATCAATCGAAATCAAGACCCAATAAGCCTGTATTTGAGAACAAACCGAGCCAGGGAGGAAGGTACCCATAGAACAAGCCCAAAGGCGAACCCGGAAATGGCCCAGTGAGTAATGGACAACTCGAGGCATCAACAAATGGTGATAAGAGGAATGACCCAACTCATAGGCAAAAACGGGTGTCAACAGATGCCCCTCCTTAACGTCCTTTTTGCAGGGGAGCGAGCGGAGGTGAAGTGAAAAGTGAAATGGAACATGGAGAAGAAGCGAAAATGAAGCGGAGCGGACTGAGAAGAGGACGTTAAGGTAAAAGACACCCGTTTTCTTGCCAACGAGTGATAGGAATTTTTATTCAAACTTCGAACCAAACATAAGGAATGATTGGACCGAAACGACGCTAGTCTGGAGAAACTAACTAAACGAAAGAAAAACACACGATCAACCTCATGGGGGACACAATCCCTCGGACCAGTGAGGAGACCGGAATAAGCAGTAAAAAGTAAAGAAATGGACGAAAACTCCAAACAGGGACCTTCAGTAAATCAAACCAGGTGAGCAGACCAGAGAAAACCTTCCAACTCTGAATGGAATAGTTCCTCGCACACAAAACCATGAACGCACAATCATCCATTCAAAATGAGACACTTTTAGACAAACCAGGGGTCATGAATGCTCAAAAGATGCGTATGATGCATGCTGGGCTAAAATAAAAGAAATCATTAAAACAAATGCAAAGAAAACCAAAAAATAGAAAATACTTGAGAATAATATTGCTAGACTAGGGCAATTAGGGTCAAGACACTATCTGCAACCACGGCGCGCGAGATAGAACCGTCGTCCCCTAATTTTCCCAACCTAACCGCCTATCCGATGATTAAACACGTGAACCTGGATCATCATCATTTTTGTTATAGGGGAACGTCAGATCCTGGAACACGCAGATAACCAGCTGGTTCTCGAGATAATATAACATAATATCATATAGTAATGCAATAAGGGATCATAGGGATCGAAAGCCATACCTGACTTACTTGTGCAGGCGAAATGGCATCTTTAAGATTTTTATTTTCTAGTTTTTATGGGTTTTCATGTATAAAACGTGACATGAATAAGTAAGCAAGCAACACGACTAACATAATAATCAAATGAAATGGGAGACAATGCAACATAACAAAGGCAAACAAGCACATATGCAATGGCATGGACAAACAACATGCATGCATGAACATGGTGTGACCAGACAACACCATGGTGGAACAACACACGGTTGGGACAAGGATATGAAGGATGACCACACAGTTAGGATAAAACACGGGACATAAAGGGGTGACTAACATGTGCAAGATAACTAACAACACGTGGCGAGGGATAAAATGACATGCGTGGGACAAAGACACGTTGGATGCCATGGAGGGATAAAGACATGTGTGGGATAACACGAGGTGCGTAGACACATGGCAAGACAAATGACACGTGCGACAACACGGCGGGACATAGATACGTGTGATGACTCGGCGAGACAAATGACACGTGTAACAACACGGCGTGACGAATGACACGTGTGACAGATACACTCTTCAATCAAACCCCAAGATCAGGTGAAGAGGAACCGCCTGGTTCAAAATCGTGAGGCAATGCCCACTCCGAGAGACATGATGCAGCGAAGCGAAGTTGAGTTGAGTAGGACATGAGCTTCAGAACAGATCCAGAGGTAGGATTGAAGAGATGAGAACAGATTAAGGATAGGAACAGGAGGCAGAGCGAAAGATAGAGCAAAGAATCCTTTCTCCTACAACCTGCACACTTAGCAAATAGATTACACATCCGTCCTCAAGACAAAGAAACAAAGAACAAATATTTTTGGATTTTTGAAATTTTTTTTGTTTTTTTTGTCTTGAACAATATTTTATTTTTTTTGTATCTTGAACAATATTTGATTTGTATCTTAAACAATATTTGATTTGTTTATATATATATATATATTTATATATTTATATTTTGAAAACATTTCTATCTGCAGCATCCAAGGACGGGCTCAAGCTACTAGCCAAGGGGTCGTCATCCCGCCCCCTCTTATTAAAGATTTCCCTTAAGCAGGGCGTGCCTTTAAGAGTTGCTTACCACAACCAACCGCCTCTAAAGAATGGTGCCCCTACTATGGCCATACTCAGGATTGAACCCAGCCTAAGAGGGAGAAATAGAAGAAGATTGGGAGATAAGCTTAGTGTATGATGGGAGATATCAGGATTCGAATTCCTCCCAAGGCACCACCCCTCAAAGAGTAGGTCTGTTGCGTCGGGGCTTTGAGTCTTTAATCATAATTTTGTATTGATTTTCATACCTAATTTTGACATAGCCCTTATTGGCCAAATATTGAAATAAAGCTCCTTCTTGATTTTGACATACGCATGATGCTGTTTCGAGGTTTATTTTTACTAGGGATTTATTTTGGTATATTCACGCGTCGATCAACCGATTAATTAACCGGTAATTAACTGACTGATTGATTGTGCAGGCGTGCCAGCCACGTACGTGACGAGTTTATTATGCGCTCATTCTGACCCGTGTCGGGCGAGAGAGAGATTCGGTCGGGACCAGCAGTCCGCCATATCATAAAGGTCATGTCGTTAATTACATCCCCCGCGAGGAGGGAAAACCTTTGATTAATTACTGAGATAATGGACTGTCGAGGCCGAGAAAAAGAGTGTAAGGGCTGCAGATGATCATGTAGGATATCGTACTCTACAATGCATGGTTTATTAGGGCGGAACTCTCAATACGTGGTGGAGGACATAGGTCCGAAGATCGCCATCACGCATGGCAAGAGCTTCCTGTCAGGCGTTGCCCAGCTTTCCGTCAATGCCATTTGATATACCGAGGGCCCGCGCACTCAAGCATACATTTATGCAACATGAATGCTTAGACTGAAACATGATGAGGAAGTTATAAAACTAACTAATTCAGGTTCAGACAAATCAATTTATTCAGTTTATCGAACACAGGTTTCATTTGGTTCCGTTATTAGCATTGGAAATCACATCGGAAGCGAGGGGAGGATTGAAACGGCACGACGACACGATTCGGAACAAAACTGGCATGGTACGCGTAGGTGTAGAGCTTAAAACGGCGCGGGAAACATAGGTGTAGGTTAAAACGGCGCCACCAGCCATAGGTATAGGGGATGGGTTAAAATAGGCGCGCCAGCTTCCTGGCGCGCCGGAATAGGGCGCGCCGTTTTAGGGCGCGTCGTATTAAGGCGCGCCGAGTGTCGACGGCAACGGTTTAGCCCTGTTTCACAGAAACTAAAATTTTATTGATTTATTTTTGGACTTATTAACAAATTCTTGAAAGATTTTGTGAGTTTATTAAATCAGCCATTCATCGGATCGGCCCCGGGCCGTCCGGAAGTCGAGTCATAGGCTTGCGCGAGGTTCGTACTCGAGCGCGTCGATCGTTCCGAGTCAAACTCATTCGAGCCAAAATTTCGGCAGCGTCTCCCCATCCCGGAGGATTGTCAGGGAGAAGCGGGGAGTACTCACGTAGCGGAGCAACCCCTAAAAAGCAGGGTGGCGCAACGGCGGCCGACAAACCCGAACGGATAGGAAAAACCCCGAGGGCTAGCCTACTAGGGGCACCAAATCCGTGTGTGGAGAGTAGACGGATAGCGCGACTCATAGTGGGAGTGAAGACCCCGAGGGCTAGCCTAAGAGGGGCACGCGACCCGAGTCGGTACAACGTCCAAGTCGGGACGACTGATAGAGAGGGAAAACCCCGAGGGTCAGTCTACGAGGGGCATCCGTCTCACGGCCACCACAAGGCCCACTAGGGGCTGTGGATTTGAAGTGTTGGGATTAACCCAATTTCTTTGCACTCACTGGCCTTCGGAGATCCATTATTGGCAAATGGACTCCTGCAGACCGAGCAATTAGGATGAGAAATCAGGGGAATGTTCCCCCTCCCCGGGTCACCAAATCTCACTAATGAAGTGGCAAAACTGCACTGTGGGAAGACTTGCACAGTCAGCAGACTAATGTTAATGCCTGTAGGTATGCATATATATATATATACGCATGTAAATGTTAACAGGTTAATGCAGCGTTCATCAGACGATGCTTAGAAAACGATGGCGAGGAGTACTGGGATGGCCTCATCTCCTCCTGTTCATGGCCGAGAACAGGGGGAATGATAAGAAGGCGGCCCAAGACCGATTGGAGGAACACACATATGCATTTTCCTTTGGCGGTGAAATCCTTTAGCATTTGAGCGGAAGAGAAACCCCCTGGGAGGGGGTAGATTGCTATAGCCCATGGGTTACAGGGGCATCTGCGGCGCCGAGAAAGCGAATCCGATGAACGTACGCACAGGGAATTAGCCAATCGCACAGACAGAGCCAAGATGGCGTACTGTTCATTCCGGTGCCGAAACTGTAGCACGGCACCGGTTCCATGGCCAAGAAAAGAAAATGCAAAGAGAAATAGAGAATAGATGACATCAATCATACACCATCAACGCGTATGCACATATATTTTTCATTCACAAAGAACTCACAACAAACGACATCATTCGATGCCGGCGTTGTCGCTCGGGCATTGTTTACATCACCCCCACGGGAGGAGTTACAGGGAGGAAGGGAGATTAGAGAAAGATGGTGAGAAGGGGGAGGAAGAAAGGCTCATATCATCACCTTCCTCCCCCTTGCTCATTTACATTGTATCGGAGAAGAAACCCAAACGGAGGGGGGTCGATGGAGAAATCACGATGACCCACCTAAATAAACAAGGAAGCAGACAATCTTCTTCTCCGACACCGGGAGGTTCGTGCAAAGCGGAGGACGGACGCGGCAAGAGAACCCTCGGAGGAAGCTTTTCTCTCAAGAAACCCCCCCCTCCGAAGCTCTGATTGGTGGAGGCTCTTCGACTCGATCTCTCTCTCCATGCTCCTCTTGTTAATTTTTCTTTTGTGGTCGAACAAGCGGTGTTTTGATAACACCAAGTTGATCCGACGCCATGGAGGGGCACGCCGGGGAACCTGGCGTCGGGGAACAGCCCCCTTCTTGGTGTTTTGTGCGCCGTTGATAACGGCGCCGTTTAAGGGGCGCGCCGGTGAACATGGCGCTGTATTAACCTCGTTCGGTTGTCGAAGGCTAGTCGATGAGTTCGGGGATGATTCTGGAGGTCATCGTTGACGATTCCTCTCACCGCAGTCCTTGGAAAACCTTGACGGGGCATTGACGAAGCTCTCGGTACAATGTACGGCCTTAATCCAAACTCCGTGCGTGTTTGGCTTGAGCACGTGGGTTTTTCGTTGACACAGCCTTCGACACTATGATTTGTGCTTCCGGCTCGGCCCGACTTGTGCTCAAAGCTTCCTTACGGGATGGTATCGCATCCGGGATAATTCTGCCTTGACTGGCGACCATTCGGTCACTAACGGACCCAATATAGCGAGAAGTTAAACCCGTGTGGGGTGATCGGGACCTTCCACTGCCAGAGCCTCCGGTTCCTTGTTATGAAGGACCAATGGTGTTCTTCTTCCTTGGGAGAGTCTTCATTCAGGTGGTGAGCTACCGGGTAGACCGTCGTCCTTGGTTGGGCGACAGGTGTAGGGTAGCGGCATGACGGAGTCGATGCCGAATCATTAGGTAGGCTTTGTCGCACTGCCGGTTGGTTGTGGATTCATCTTGATTCTCCAGAGGTGAAGTCCCTGGTGTTCATTCCAGGTGACTCGAGGCTCTGGCAGCTTGAGAAGTCTTCAGCAGGTTGTTCTTCATCGGCTTCTGTGCTTCAATGGGCCGTATCATTCATCTTTGCGGCGCGGTCGTCGTGCATCACATTTTGAGTGCCAACAAATGCCCCCCAGATGTGGGTGTTGCAAGCGAGGCAAGAGTGCAACAGGACCGACGGATGAGCTTCGTCCGGATTGATCTCCTCTGGTGATGGGAGCTCGGAACGGCACTCAATTCCGGCGTTGGATGCTAATCCGACGCGATCGGAGGCTTGAATGGCGCCGTTAAAACGGCGCGCCCTTGCCTTTGTTGTTAAAACGGCACCACGGCCAGAGAGAGAGAGGAGGAAGCCCCTCCAGCTTTTGTTGAAAGGGAGCTACCTTCACCAACACCCCATCAGGAGATGGAAGGTAGCTTGCAACTTGTCTATAGAGCTCGGTGGCCCACCGTGCCTTTAGTCATGTCTTGACTGTTTATTGCTTTTGCTTCCAGTCGACGTTCGACCGACGATGCCCCCCGAAGTTGAGGTCATGGGAGAAGCTGTTGCTGGAGAGCAGGTGACTTCCAGAAAAGAATCCCAAGATATTCAGCAAGCTGACGCTCCTGAGACAGAAACTGTTGAGGAGGTTCCGGCTAAGAGAGTCACTCTTAGTAGCACGGTACCTGCTCAAATGCTGGAGATTCGGGAGCAGGCCGAAGTGTCTTCCTCCCCCAAGTGGGTTGATTACGGTGGTGGCTCCAGTGACGACGAGCTTCCATCGGCTGATACAGAAACTGAAGATGCTGGGGCTTCTTCAGCTTACGAAAGTGACTTTTTTGACATTCAGCCCTCCGAGGCTACCAGGAATCGAGCACGGGCCATCATACCTGATTGCAGGAGGGGGGCCGGAACCGTCAGAGGCCACTCTTGGAGGCCTAAATATAGTGCCGGTCGAGGTAGGAAGTGTTCCGACACCCGCCAGCAGCCCCTCTTTTTATTTCCAAGCCAGCTGGCTGACATACATATATGTGATGCAGGCTGAGGTGGTGCCGCCAACTGTGACGGTTCGCATACCTCTTCCGGACTTGGGCATGGGCCAACCAACCTTTCCACCAGTTCTGCGGCCCATGGCCTTACGACTTCCACAGACTTATGCCGCAGCAGCAGCCTCAGAGGAGCCCGGAGCAATTGTAGAAATTAGAGGTTCGACTGAAGTCGCGGAATCTCAAGCCCCGACCGCCGGCAAAGAATTGCTGCTGTAACAGAGTAGCCTCCCGGAGATAGAAGCGGGAGAAATTGTTGAAGAAGAGGCCAATGCTTCTAAGGCCTTGGCCGTCATTGAGGAATCTTCTTCCGTGGGAGCCGGTGGGACTGTACACGAGGAGTGAGTATCCTCGGCTATCGAGATGGCCATCACGGCTTCATCTCAGGGGGCAAGCAAGGAAGTTGCTGTAGTAGAGACTCTTCCAACTGTATCAGCTACCGTTGCCGAATCCAGTGATGGTGCCCTGCAAACCATGCCGTCGACGTCCTTCAGGGCGAACGACGATATTTGGGCTGAGGTGGACAGCAAGGTGGACTTTCAGCTTCCCGAGACTTCGCCACTGGGTTTACAATTTTCTATTGACATGGTATGGCAGTCTCTAAATAATCTTCAGTGAGCCCTGTCGGCTTTCCCTGGCTTGACTTATGCGCAGCTGAGGAGTTTGATAGAACACCTCTCCCGCTCATTATTGGCATTCGGATGCCCAATGGATGATTGGACCCCGCGGGTTACCATGCTACTGAAGCATGCCAACAGGCGGGAGTACCTTAGCTGGGAGGTATCCGATCAGCTGGCAGCTGTAAAATTGGAGAAGGCTGATTGCCGAATTGTCGCCACCTCGCTGAGAGGGACCGTGGGGCAACTAAGAGATGTTGCTAGCACTACATCAGACCGCCGGTCCTTTCTCACAGCGCGTATAGTGGAACTACGTGCAGAACTTGCCAGGGCTGAAGCCGAATTGCAGGAGACTGAGTGCCTGGAGGTTCAGACCATAGAAGAAGCTGACCTAGCTGAAGGACAACTCGCCTCTCTCGATGAAAAATGATCACAGCTGATAGCTACCGAATCTTGGTTGCAAGAGCTGACTCAGTATCCTTCCCTAGGCCTCTTGGAATTGGAAGACATTTTTCGGCGTCCTCTGCAGTAGCTTTCCCTTGCATCTCTTATTTTTTAGTTTCGCTCCTTTTGTCTTCGGAGCTCATGTATCTCGGGGAATGCCCTGGGCAAAGATGTATTCTGACACTTCATATCAATGAAATATCTTTATTTGTCACTCCAATCATGACTTATTTCTTTCCTTTTCTTTTCTTTCTCCTTCTAGCCGATTGGCTCAGTCCAGGGATATAAGTTACTAGTGCAGGAGAGCGCTCACGCCTTCAGCGAAGGGGTGAGGTGTTCGCTACCGTGGATTAACTATTCCCGGAATTGAGCTTTGACCAGGGTGGGACATGGGTAAAGTAGGCGGATGCGCCCCACTAATTTCGTCGATGGTGACGAGAGCTGAGAGTGTGGTTTATTCATCGACATGGGTTAAATGTCGAAGGAATGGTAGTTTGTCTATTAACGAGGACGAAAGGTCCAAGTTAAGGGATAGTTGGTCGGGCTCGCCGATGATGATGAGGGTCAAAAATTAGCTACCGATCTTGCCGATGGTGACAAGGGCCGAGAGGTAGGCGGTCTTGCCGATGGTGACAAGGACCGAAAGGGTAGCGACCGATCTTGCCGATGGTGACAAGGGTCGAAAGGGATGGTGACCGATCTTGCCGACGGTGACAAGGGTCGAAAGGGTGGCCGATCTTGCCGATGGTGACAAGGGCCGAAAGGGTAGCGACCGGTCTTACCGATGGTGACAAGGGCCGAAAGGAATGGCCGGTCTTGCCGATGGTGACAAGGGCCGAAAGGATGGCCGGTCTTGCCGATGGTGACAAGGGCCGAAAGGGTGGCCAGTCTTGCCGATGGTGACAAGGACCAAAAGGGTAGCGACCGATCTTGTCGATGGTGACGAGGGTCGAAAGGGTAGCGACCGATCTTGCTGATGGTGACAAGGGTTGAAAGGGTAGCCGGTCTTGCCGATGGTGACAAGGGCCGAAAGGGTGGCCGGTCTTGCCGATGGTGACAAGGGCCGAAAGGGTAGCGACCGGTCTTGCCGATGGTGACAAGGGTCGAAAGGGATAGCGACCGATCTTGCCGATGGTGACAAGGGTCAAAAGGGTGACCGGTCTTGCCGATGGTGACAAGGACCGAGAGGGGTAGCAATCGATCTTGCTGATGGTGACTAGGGTCGAAAAGGGTAGCCGATTTTACCGATGGTGACAAGGACCGAGAGGGGTAGCGACTGATCTTGCCGATGGTGACAAGGGCCGAAAGGGTAGCGACCGATTTTGCTGATGGTGACAAGGGTCGAGAGGGTGGTGGAAGTGGAATGACGAACGAGGGTAACCTTGTTACTACATCATCGTTTCAATTAATTTTTTTATCATTTTTTTCTTTTATCACATTACTGACTCAAGCGCCCTTTCGGGTTTTCACCGAAGTCAGCCCCCTCTTACTTTTGCCCATGCGCCCTTTTGGGTTTTCACGTGGCGGGGTATCCGATTTTACCCGCAATGCCCTTTCGGGTTTTCGGTACGGCCGGGTTATAGCCCTTTTTGCCCTTGTCCTAGTTTAGGAGCAAGCCCGGCGGGGTATCTCTATTTTTAACCCCATTTTTGGTTTCTTTCTTTTTTTTGTACTTCGTGGAGGATCCGAAACACGAGAGAGCTTTGTCTGCTAGAATGCCGACCGGCTTTGTCGATGATGACAAGGGTCGGACCCTGGTTTAGTTCGTCGACATTGGTTAAATGCCGAAGCAAAGGCTATATAGTTCTTAACGGGGATGAAAGGTCCAAGTTAAAGGATAGAGATCAACCGGTCTCGTCGATGATGATGAGGGTCGAACACGGGTTTGTTCATCGACATGGGTTACTTGTCGAAGCAAAGGTATGTCCATTAACATGGACGAAAGGTCCGAGTTAAAGGATAGAGATCGACCGATCTCGCCGATGATGACGAGGGTTGAACACGGGTTTGTTCATCGACATGGGTTACTTGTCGAAGTAAAGGTATGTTCATTAACATGGACGAAAGGTCCATGTTAAAAGATAGAGATCGACCGATCTCGCCGATGATGACGAGGGTCGAACCTGGGTTTGTTCGTCGACATGGGTTACATGTCGAAGCAAAGGATATGTTCATTAATAGGGACGGAAGGTCTGAGTTAAAGGTAGAGATCGACCGATCTCGCCGATGATGATGAGGGTCAAACATGGGTTCGGTAGGAGATCTCCTGTGGGACTTTTGATGGTCGTCCCTTTTTTGGAGCCTCATTAGGAGGAGAGTAAAGCGAAACTTCTTTTTTTTTAGATTACCACTTCACTGACTTACACGCCCTTTCGGGTTTTCACGAAAGCCAGCCCCCTCTTGCTTTTGCCTACGTGCCCTTTCGGGTTTTCACATGGCGGGGTACCCGATTTTACCTGCAATGCCCTTTCGGGTTTTCGCCACAGTCGGGTTATAGCCATTCTTATCCTTGTCCTGGTTTAGGAACAAGGCCGGTGGGGTATCTCTATTTTTAACCCCATTTTCCTTTTCTTCTTCTTTTTTTTTACTCATATAACCAAAGGGCGTTGAGAGAGTCGGCTAGGACACGAAGTCTCGCGCCTAGAAAGAGGGTTTATTCCTCAGCAACGAGATAATGCTGACGCAAGGGATATATTCGTGCTGATTCGAGCGTAAGGCCCGCAATGGCAATGTTGTATAAAGGTCGGCTAGGACACGAAGTCTTACGCAGAGAAAAGGGGTTTATTCGTCAGCAAGGAGACAATGCTGATACAAGGGATAGATTCGTGCCGATTCGAGCGTAAGGCCCACAATGGTAATGTTGTATAAAGGTCGGCTAGGACACGAAGTCTTGTGTCGAGAAAAGAGGTTTATTCGTCAACAAGGAGAAAATGTTGATGCAAGGGATAGATTCGTGCCGATTCGAGCGTAAGACCCGCAATGGCAATGTTGTATAAAGGTCGGCTAGGACACGAAGTCTTGCGCCGAGAAAAGAGGTTTATTCATCGACAAGGAGACAATGCTGACGCAATGGATTGATTCGTGCCGATTCGAGCGTAAGGCCTGCAACGGCAATGTTGTTTATTATATGCGAACTCGGTCAGGGCAGAGTGCCACTAGCCTGAGGCGTGGGTAGCTCGATCAAGGCGGAGTGCCACTAGACCAAGGTAAGGGTAGCTCGATCAAGGCGGAGTGCGACTAGACCAAGGTATGGGTAGCTTGATCAAGGCGGAATGCCACTAGACCAAGATTAAGGTAACTCGGCTAGGACGGAGTGCCACTAGACCAAGGTATGGGTAGCTTGATCAGGGCGGAGTGCCACTAGACCAAGGTGAAGGTATCTCGATTATTCAGAGAATGCTGGTTGCGCCGTGTGATACAGCTTTATATGCTTTCCATTGAGGGGAGAGAACTGGACGGCTCCTTTGTGGTCTACCAGAACGTAGGCACCCCCTTCATATACTCGGCGGATGACATATGGTCCGACCCACTTTTCAACCAACTTCCCCTTGGGGTTGGAAGCCATCACCTCTCTCCTTTTGACCATCACCAGGTCTCCTTTCTTGAATTCTCGACCTTTGACCAGCTTATCGAAGGCACGGGCCATGCGAGCTTGGTAGAGTTGAATATTTTGTTGTGCACGGAGACGCTTTCCTTCGAGCTCGGTGAGCTCTTCCAATCTTCTTTCTGCATGAGTTTGTTTATTGTTGACTAGTCCATGTTGGATAGCGACTCGCAGCGAAGGGACTTCTAATTCAATCGGCACCACAGCCTCTGACCCGTATACTAGGGAGAATGGCGAAAAGCCGGTTGGGGTTTTATAGACGGTACGATAGGCCCAAAGCGCTTCGTACATCTTTTCTTACCAGTCCTTCTTATTGGACTTGACGATCTTTGCCAGCAACGTGCAGAGCGTCTTATTGAAGGCTTCTGCAAGTCCATTGGCTTGAGGGTTGTAGGGGGACGAAGTCCTCCAGCCAATCTTGTATTTATCAGCTAGCCGATAAACCTTTTGGTTTCTGAAATGGCTGCCGTTGTCAGAGATAATTCGGCTGGGAATCCCGAACCGGAATATTATGTTTTGCCGGAAGAATCTTGCAACCAATTCTCCCGTCACTTCTCTTAGTGCTACTGCCTCCGCCCATCTAGAGAAATAATTTGTAGCTGCTAAGATGTATTTGCACCCTGATGAAGATGCTGGCAGTGTCCCTACCACATCCGTGCCCCATTGATCAAACGGCCAACTCGGTATGGTGGGGTGTAGCGGCACTGGCGATCTTCTTGACACATTGGCGTGCTCTTGACATTTCTGACAAGCCCTGGCTAACTTGCAGCAATCATCAAACATAGTGGGCCAATAGTAACCCAATTTCTTTATCTCAATTTTCATTTTCGGGCCGGCCTGATGCGCTCCAGCTGAAGCCGCGTGGACTTCTTGCATCACCTGCCCAGCTTCTGTTGAAGATAAACTACGGAGTAGAACTTTTCTTCGGGCATCTGCCATTATTCGGAACAGGGTTCCGTTTCTCATCTCGTAAGAGTCTTTGACCCTCAGGAGTTTCATTCTCTGTTCTTTCTCCTTTGGGAGCTACTGGTGCTGGAACCATCTTAGGAGATGTTCTCGCCAATCGGGCTGTTGAACCTCTTCGACAGCTGCCACCTCACTCTCTTGTTCATCGGCGAAGACCTCTGTCACACTGGGGAGCTGCCGACGGTTGATCACTGTTATGTTCAGGCTTGTGTCTGACGGGATTGCCAATGAACTGGCCAGTTTAGCCAGGGCGTCCGCCTGAGCATTCTGTCCTCGATTGACATGCTTGATGCTGACGAAGTAGAATTTTGACATCAGGCGGGTTGCCAGCTGATGGTAGGGGAGGAGCTCTTGCTTTCGCACATCGAACTCTCCTTCTAGCTGTTTTATAACTAACATGGAGTCTCTGAATGCTTCCAGTATCTGAATTCCCATGGACAATGCGATCTGCAACCCGATTATCAGGGCTTCATACTCTGCTTCATTGTTCATGCATTGGTGAGGACACGCGCCGCTTCACTCGACGGAGCACACGGAGCACGCCGGCATCCCTTTGGCTCGGCGATCATTTAGCAGACTAGCAGAGTTACCCCCATTTATTTCATGCTTTAGGCCATGTTGGGCCTTGGATTAGTCCCTGCGTGGACACTTCTATCTAGTTGTAGGCCTTTGTAGGCCAATAAGACATCTTTTGTGCTTTGTAGGCTTATTTAGAGGGCAAAGGGGTTAGTGGGCCATCTTGTGCTCCACTTCTCTTGGCCCATTTGGGGTTTGCGCACCCAACCCCTAGGGTTAGGGTTTTGGGCGCACCTCTCACCTCCTCCAAGTGGAAGAGGTGGCAGCCGCCTTCCCCTTTCTCCACTCCCTCCTTTGGCCGCCCCTCCTTTGATCCCTCCTTGATTGGAGGAACCTCCTTGATTGAAGGAGAGATTCCCTCCTTGATGGGAGGAGAGCTGGCCGCCCCTACCCCCTCCCATTTGCGCCCCCATCTCCCCATTTGGTGGTAGAAACCCTAGCTCCCCTCCACAACTATATAGTCTTAGCATTTTCTTTGGAGGAAATTAATGAATACATGAAATATTTTGATTGAGCAGCCATTGGCGCAGCCACCCCTTGGAGAGGGCGACCCTCTCTTCCTCCTTTGCTCCTGCGACGGGAGCAACCCCGGGGTGTGACTCCCCATCCCCTCGGTGCGACGCCGAGGTTCTTCCTCCCTTCTACTTCGTCTCCGGTTCGAGTTCACGTGTTCCAGATTTGGCCCCGAGTTGCAGCGGCGTCCCCATCCGCTGCGGATCGAATCCGAGCCCCTCCTTTTTTTGGTGGATACTTCTACGAGTCGGCAGCGCGTGGGCTTTGGTTTCGCCTCGATCCGAGGTCGGCACCACCCGTGGCGAGTTTTCTCGTGAGCTAGCGCAGGAGCCTCCCTCTCTGCGCGCCCAGACCCACCCTCCTTCTTGCGAAAATCCCACATGACGGACAACTCCGAGTTTGGAGCTGATTTCTTCAGGGTTTGTACCTCTCATCGTCCTCTTTCCAACGCCGCCAACCTCGTCTCGTTCCGACGTCCGAGCTGTTCGTGGCGTCCGTTCCCGTGAGGTCGCGCGGGTCTGCCCAGTCCACCCGGTGCCAGGACAACCGGCGATTTCCAACGTTCACAGAGTCCAACCACGACCAGATCTGATCGAGCTCTTTGGTCCGGACCTGCTGCTCTGCGTCCCCGACGTCCTCCCACAAGCGGGGCCTCGTTCGCCTACCGGAGCAGCGAGTTACCATTTTCCCCGCTCGACAGCGCAGTTCTGGGAGCAGATTCCTTGTCCCCACTTGCAGGTGCGGCCACGGCTTCCACGGACGGAATCTGAGCACGCCTTTTGGCCGAGGCTTCCTCCTGCGACCTAACTACGCGCCCTGGCTGACGGCGCCCCAATCGGACTCCGGATCCATTCGTGGGAACGTTTACCACCGAGTCGCGCGTTGCTGCGATTCTGCCGATCGTCATCCGGACCCTCCTCGTGGCCAACCCTTCACCGAGTGCCGCCCGTCAGCCCGTGTATCGGCCGCCCCGAATGGAATTGTTGTAGCCTGTTATCTCCCTGCGAGGAGTGGGCACCATTGCTGGCTTGTACCTATTCTTTCATTGTGTGTATCGGGGTTGTCGGTCTCGGCCGGGGTTCCTTCCCCACGCCTAGGCGTGGAGGTACGTGCGACGCTCCCCCCCCTTGGCATTTTGCTTTACTAGTATGTGATCTTGTATGCCGCGTGAGAGTGTAGGGATCCTAGCTAGCATTCAACACCGCGAGATCGTGAGTGAGAGTATCCCATTCCGTGGCCCTAGTCGAGCACCGAGCTCGGACTAGACTCCTATAGTTGCGCGTCGGCTCCTTTGCCGCTTTGATCCACTCGCTTCCCTCATAGGGACGACCGTGGACTTGGGTTTCTTGTTGAGAGACGCCTCTCTTCGGAGGAATAGTACGGAGGTCGATCTCTCGGCTTGCCTTGTCACGTGTGAGTGCTGGCCGCACTTGGTCTTCATCATAGGTTTAGTCCATTTGTCAGTTCCGTCCCGCATCAAATTTGGTATCAGAGAATAGGGAACCAGTTTGTTCTAACAAATTGGGGTCTTAGGTCATGCGAGTCTTTAGGTTGTCTAGGGTGCAATTGAGGCCTTAGAGTTATCTAGGTTGCATTGAGTCTCTTAGTTCATCTAGGTAACCCACCATTGCATTGTAATGTTAGGTTTGTGTCTAGTTAGAGTTTTGTCCTTGTCTCGTTGAGTCTTGCATGTCCAGCTCCGCGCCAACCCCATGGTGGTTCCTCGAGCCCACATGTCAGATTAGTCATCCCTATTGGCCCGATTCGATGCTCTTATGGTACGACCCCTAAGTGTCGCCCCTACCACTCAGTCGTCGGGAGACCCGATCCCTATACCGATGACCGAGTCATTCCAGCGCCCTGTCATGTCCACTGCCATCCTACCTAATGGGAAGCATACGGAGATCGACTTCATCAGTAGGGTGTCGTCTAACTGTGTCTCACAAGACATTATTGAGTCACTCTCTAAGACTGGGGAGATTGTTCTCCGTGATGGTTTAGCTTTTATCGAGTTTCAACGGTGGTTTGGCCCCGTTAAATATTCCGATGGCGCTTGGTGCAAGATCAGCACACTTGCTGGTCCATGCATCATTTTAGGGCGAACTTGGTTGGAGGAAAGAAGTGCGACCATCGACCTGGATAGGAGGACCTGCACCTTACACCCATCTCACCTTCCCGGTGAGTTTGTCTTCCATGACGGCGTTACGCCGACCACCTCCATGTCATCACCTGGGTTTGTTCCAGTGAGTTACGAGGCTGAACAGGAGTTGATTGAGGAGTACCTAACTGAGGTTGAGGAGTTAGGGAGTGATCCCCTCCACATCATAGAGGACTCCGTTTCCACTCCCGAGAGAGAGGCTTCACCCTTAGACCCTCATATAGAGACATTCTTACCTTCCGAGGGTGAACTGGTCATTGGTGAGTCTTTAGCTAGCTGGCTAAGGGAGGGTCCACTTCTAGATGTCTCCATTCCTTGCTATACACCCATGGGACCAGCCCTCCCAATAATACCCCTTAACTCCTTTCACACCACTTTTCGGTCCTTTTGCTTTCTTGAAAATGTGAAGGACTTCCTTAGGAGTTTAGATTATCAATGGGAGTTGACTTATATGTTGACCTTAGGGTCTGACCAACCCTATAGTCATAGCTTTACACTCCCTGCTTTGGGGTCTATTACCTCGGTCTACACCATAGGACATATCACATCCGAGGTCCTTTTATTATTTCCCATACCCGTGGAGGTTGATTTTGTCCCCGCTTATGGTTTCACGGTCCCGAGGGAGGAACCTTGCCTTCCTTGCCTTCCTCATGAGCCTCTTGCCCCATACATGAGAGTGCCTGAAGGTGATTATCTGCACCTGGGCGAATGTCGCACATGGGCAAGTATAGTGAAGGGACCTGTCGGGAGGGGTCATCATTTCTTTGACCCTTTCGATCCCCTCCCTAGTGAGCCTCTCGACCCATATTCTTTTCCCCACCTTGTCGAGGAGGTCCACTATCATACACCACCTAGGCCTTCTAGTCAACACCTCACCTTACCGGCATCCAGATGCCCGAGCTTAGGAGGCCAGGGACACATGTCTCTCCCCCATGTTTCTTCATGTCCACCATCATATAGGGGTTTGTCTCATATAGGGAATGTCATGAGTGAGTTTGGGCAATTTAGTCCCCATGAGTCTACCACATTCCGTAGGACACCCATGCATGATAGATACAACTTTGGTTGTCCTGGTCCTCCCCGTGTTGTCCAGTCATGTAGGCGTCATAGACATGCTGGGTCTATGTTTGGATGCCCAGGGCCACCCATGCATTCATATCGGTATGAGTCCACGCCACTAGTTTGGAGTCTACATCATCATCACCCCCTCGAGGCCAGCAACGCACGTTATAAGGATCTAGCTGATGCGCATCGACGCACCCGTGAGTTCCAAGTGGGAGAGTACGTCATGATCAGGGTTAGACCTGAACGGTTCCCTTCGGGGGCCGTGAAGAAACTCCAGGACCGCGGTGCAGGACCCTTCCGAGTTCTGAAGCGAATAGGGTCGAATGCGTATGAGATTGAGCTACCAGACGACTATGGGATCAGTTCGACGTTCAATGTCTCTGATCTGGTGGCATATCGGGATCCCGCGGTGATTCCCAGTGAGCTTTTTGGGCCTACCCCTCCTGTTGAGAGCATTACACCATCTGAGCGTCCACCTCCTCCAGCCCCATTACAGACACGCGAGCATATAGATTGCATACTGGATGAGCAGGTGACCACGACCAGGAGCGGAGCCTACCAGCGCTTTCTAGTGCGTTGGAGAGGGCACCCTGCGACAGACGACACCTGGATCACACGTGGAGAGCTGGAGCAGATCGACCCGGACCTGCTGGAGCGTTACTTGAGCGACCGTGACCCTTACTCGACGGGGTCGAGTTCTTCCCACTCGGGGAGAATTGGTGAGGACACGCGCCGCTTCACTCGACGGAGCACACGGAGCACGCCGGCATCCCTTTGGCTCGGCGATCATTTAGCAGACTAGCAGAGTTACCCCCATTTATTTCATACTTTAGGCCATGTTGGGCCTTGGATTAGTCCCTGCGTGGACACTTCTATCTAGTTGTAGGCCTTTGTAGGCCAATAAGACATCTTTTGTGCTTTGTAGGCTTATTTAGAGGGCAAAGGGGTTAGTGGGCCATCTTGTGCTCCACTTCTCTTGGCCCATTTGGGGTTTGCGCACCCAACCCCTAGGGTTAGGGTTTTGGGCGCACCTCTCACCTCCTCCAAGTGGAAGAGGTGGCAGCCGCCTTCCCCTTTCTCCACTCCCTCCTTTGGCCGCCCCTCCTTTGATCCCTCCTTGATTGGAGGAACCTCCTTGATTGAAGGAGAGATTCCCTCCTTGATGGGAGGAGAGCTGGCCGCCCCTACCCCCTCCCATTTGCGCCCCCATCTCCCCATTTGGTGGTAGAAACCCTAGCTCCCCTCCCCAACTATATAGTCTTAGCATTTTCTTTGGAGGAAATTAATGAATACATGAAATATTTTGATTGAGCAGCCATTGGCGCAGCCACCCCTTGGAGAGGGCGACCCTCTCTTCCTCCTTTGCTCCTGCGACGGGAGCAACCCCGGGGTGCGACTCCCCATCCCCTCGGTGCGACGCCGAGGTTCTTCCTCCCTTCTACTTCGTCTCCGGTTCGAGTTCGCGTGTTCCAGATTCAGCCCCGAGTTGCAGCGGCGTCCCCATCCGGTGCGGATCGAATCCGAGCCCCTCCTTTTTTTGGTGGATACTTCTACGAGTCGGCAGCGCGTGGGCTTTGGTTTCGCCTCGATCCGAGGTCGGCACCACCCGTGGCGAGTATTCTCGTGAGCTAGCGCAGGAGCCTCCCTCTCTGCGCGCCCAGATCCACCCTCCTTCTTGCGAAAATCCCACAGGACGGAAAACTCCGAGTTTGGATCTGATTTCTTCAGGGTTTGTACCTCTCGTCGTCCTCTTTCCAACGCCGCCAACCTCGTCTCGTTCCGACGTCCGAGCTGTTCGTGGCGTCCGTTCCCGTGAGGTCGCGCGGGTCTGCCCAGTCCACCCGGTGCCAGGACAACCGGCGATTTCCAATGTTCACAGAGTCCAACCACGACCAGATCTGATCGAGCTCTTTGGTCCGGACCTGCTGCTCTGCGTCCCCGACGTCCTCCCACAAGCGGGGCCTCGTTCGCCTACCGGAGCAGCGAGTTACCATTTTCCCCGCTCAACAGCGCAGTTCTGGGAGCAGATTCCTTGTCCCCACTTGCAGGTGCGGCCACGGCTTCCACGGACGGAATCTGAGCACGCCTTTTGGCCGAGGCTTCCTCCTGCGACCTAACTACGCGCCCTCGCTGACGGCGCCCCAATCGGATTCCGGATCCATTCGTGGGAACGTTTACCACCGAGTCACGCGTTGCTGCGATTCTGCCGATCGTCATCCGGACCCTCCTCGTGGCCAACCCTTCACCGAGTGCCGCCCGTCAGCCCGTGTATCGGCCGCCCCGAATGGAATTGTTGTAGCCTGTTATCTCCCTGCGAGGAGTGGGCACCATTGCTGGCTTGTACCTATTCTTTCATTGTGTGTATCGGGGTTGTCGGTCTCGGCCGGGGTTCCTTCCCCACGCCTAGGCGTGGAGGTACGTGCGACGCTCCCCCCCCTTGGCATTTTGCTTTACTAGTATGTGATCTTGTATGCCGCGTGAGAGTGTAGGGATCCTAGCTAGCATTCAACACCGCGAGATCGTGAGTGAGAGTATCCCATTCCGTGGCCCTAGTCGAGCACCGAGCTCGGACTAGACTCCTATAGTTGCGCGTCGGCTCCTTTGCCGCTTTGATCCACTCGCTTCCCTCATAGGGACGACCGTGGACTTGGGTTTCTTGTTGAGAGACGCCTCTCTTCGGAGGAATAGTACGGAGGTCGATCTCTCGGCTTGCCTTGTCATGTGTGAGTGCTGGCCGCACTTGGTCTTCATCATAGGTTTAGTCCATTTGTCAGTTCCGTCCTGCATCATGCATGGCTTGTTTATCGAGCAAGATGTGTGCTCAACTTCTCCTTCTGGAGATTTCAGGACTATGCCTGCTCCTACTCTGACCCTGGCTGACCTAGTGGACGAGGTGTCAATTCTGGAAACGCCATCAAAATATAGCTGCCACAAGGAGGGCTGCACTTAAGCGGCTTCCAGGGTTTCATCTTCAGGAAGCTCCAGTTCCAGCGTGTAATCTCCGGGTACTGGGTGCTCGACGAAGAAGTCTGCAACAGCTTGGCCCTTGACAGCCTTTCGCGGCACATAGGAGATGTCAAACTCCATAAGTATCACCGCCCATTTGCCCAAGCGACCCTTGAGTGTTGGTTGGGACATAATATTTTTTAGCGGATCCTCTTTGGACACCAGGCTGATTTCATGCGACAACATATAGTGTCGAAGCTTTTTGACTGCAAAAACCAGTGCCAGATAGGTATTCTCAATATATGTATATTTCTCCTAGCCCTGACCAGTCTCCGACTGAGGTAGTAGAGGGCTTGTTCTTTCCCTTCTTCATTATTCTGGGCCAGCATTGCCCCCAGAGAGTTGTGTGTGGCCGCTATATATAATATCAACGGCCGACCTTTCACCGGTGCTCCCAGCACTGGAGGAGTCTTCAGATAGTCTTTCAGCTTGTCAAAGGCTATCTGGCAATCTTCATCCCAGTAAAAGGGAACATCCTTCATCATCAATTTGTGGAAAGGCTGGCATCGCCCTGACAAATTGGAAATGAACCGTCGGATATAAGCCAAGCGGCCTAGCAGTGATCTCAGCTCGGAGAGGTTCCTTGGTGCAGGTAGCTCCTGAATTATTTTGATCTTTGCGGGGTCTATCTTGATTCCCCGATATCTGACAATGAAACCCAATAATTTTCTGCTCGATACTCCGAACGCGCATTTCATAGGGTTCATTTTTAATTCATACTGCCTCAGCCTCTAAAAAATGATTCGGAGGTCATGCAGATGGTATTCTTTTCTTCGGGTCTTGACCACCAGATCATCTATGTAGCACTCGACCTTGTGGTAGAGGAACTCATCAAATATTTTGGTCATTGCGCGCTGATAAGTTGTGCCAGCATTCTTCAGTCCGAACGGCATCTCTTGTAGTGGTAGATGCCTTTAGGGGTTCGGAAGGCAGTGTAGAGCCGGTCATGTTCCGCGATCCATATTTGGTTGTAGCCGGACGACCCATCCATGAATGACAGGGCCTCATGTCCGGTTGTAGCATCAATCATGACTTCTGTTATTGGCACCGGAAAGTCATCCTTGGGACATGCTTTATTTAGATCTCGGAAGTCAACACATATCTGGATCTGTCCATTCTTCTTCTTCACGGGGATGATATTTGCCAGCCACGTGGTGTACTGATTTTCTTCGAAAAATCCCACGTCAATGAGCTTGGCAACCTCTGTAGAAATTTGAGTGATGAGCTCCGGCCTCATGCGCCGCGGTGGCTGCTTCACTGGCTCGGCTTGAGGGCTGATCGCCAGCTCATGTTGTGAAATTGTAGGGCTTAGACCTGGCATTTCTTTGTAAGTCCAGGCGAAGCAGTCCCGGTACTCTTACAACAGCTGTATATATAGCTACCGTTCTTCTGGGGATAGCTGGGCGCTGAGGAAGGTAGGCCTAGGGTCTTCCTCACTTCCCATGTTGACTTCTATCAGCTCGTCGATTGTAGCTTGGCCTCCATCTTCTATCTCCGGAGGTGCCGGTTGGAGGTCGACGAAATCTGGAATGTCATCTTCGGGGCCGAGGACCCCGATCTCCTCATTTGACATCATCAGAGCCTCCAGGGAGTCCTCTGCTTCATTCAGTAGCAGCTGTGCGGATTGTTCTATCAGCAAGTCCTTGGCCGTTGCAGTTTCTAAGGGTGAGAGAGCAGCTTCACCCCCGTAGATAGAGTTGTAGCCATGATAGGCTGGTGGTTGCTTATTGCCGGGTTGGGACAGACTCCCAGTCTTGTTGCAGAGGTTGAGGAGGCCTCGCCCTTTGAGGCAGTTGTATTTTCTGTAGAAGTGGCCGTTTCTTTCCTGGCAGCATGTGCCTCTTGATCGGAGTCGGCTGATGCTTCCCCGATTGGCAGGAGAGGTGCTGAGGTCATCATCAGTAGGACTCTACTGGAGGGAGAGGTCCCTACTTCTTCAACATCGTCGGCTTCGCTGCTGCTAGCCGTATCAAATTTGGCTTGAAGGGCCGCCTCTTCAGGATAGACCTGCTCCCAGCATCGGTAAGGAATGATGGCCTCCGCTTCTTGATTTCCGGGTTGAGCCGGCTCAGCATATTCAGCTTCCACTGGGTATTCATCAAAGGTTGCCCCCGGTGGGCTATCTTTAGTAGGGTAGAAGGCGGAGAAGGTGTCCACCTCGTATCGCCCACTGTAGTAGTATTCTTCCAGGGTGAAGCCCAACCCCGGGTGTTGAGAGATGCGCCTCAGCTCCTTGTCCAGACTTGCGGGATGTCACATTTTATGGAAAGCTTCTTTGTTTTTATGAGATTGATCAGAGGGGGTGTGTTGCTTTTAGAACATCCTGTGTTAGCTAGGTGCGATTGATAAACACTGATCCAGAGGGGGGGTGAATGGATCTTTCAAAGAATTCTACCCAATTTAAAATTCGCATGAGATGATAACAACTAGATCAGTGGACAATTGATCAAACAAGATATGCAAACTCAATTAACCTCTAGGATATAGATAATCAATTATATCACGGTCCTAGCATGCATCTAGCGGAAGCAGGCAATCAAACAAACCACTGCACGATGATTTTAGGTGGTTCGGTCCAAAGACCTACGTCCACCCCTCACTCCCAACCGGAGTGAGGCTTCCACTAGTAACACTAGCACAGCATACTCAGTTTGCAACAAATGCTGCCAAATAGCTTGACCAGGGGAACAACCTCCCCTCTTCCTCCCAACCGAGGGACACCCCAAGTGACTCCCAGTCACTTGGAAACCAGAGACACACGGTCTCTCTTCCTCCAGACCCGGAGGGAACCCCTAGACTTGCTACCCACAAGCCCAGAACCAGAGGACCAAACCTCCCTTCCTCCAAACCGGAGGGAAACCTAGAGACCCAAGTCTCTCTTCCTCTGAACCCCAGAGGGAAACATAAGTGACATTAAGTCACCTGCAAACCAGAGGTCTCGGACCTCTCTTCCTCCCAACCGGAGGGACCCCTGAACTTGAAACCTACAAGCCCAGAACCGGAGGACGAGCCTCCCTTCCTCTAACCAGAGGGAACCCACAAGTAGCACCTAGCTACTTGCAACCGGAGATAGCAATCTCCCTTCTCCTGAACCAACAGGAGGGACCCCGACCTCTCTACAGAGAATCGGAAATATAGTAAGTGAATAGTTCAAAGGAAAAACAAAAACCAGCAACAGAAAGCTGAAAAGATAAAATCAAATGTGGCTCTCACAGGAGCTGGCTGGCCTGGATTTGATCCACGGTCTAGCAGGAACTTCTTCTACTGCTTCTCTCTTTCTCCCAGCACGAACTCTCTTATCTTCTTCTTCTTCTTCTTTCTTACTTCTTCTTCTTCTCACTGCTTCTGCCTTCTCCTTCTTCTCACACTCTGTATCTCACTGTCTCTCTTTCTTTTTCTTCTTCTGCTATCTCAATCTAGCTCTCACCTTCTCTATCTCTTCTTTCTCTTTTGCACTTCTTCTTCTTTTCTGGCTGCTTCTACTTCAATCACTCTCTGCCCTCGCTCACTATCTTCAGAGGAAGAAGACACATATATATAGCAGCAGCAGATTAGGGCGGCGTGTACTCTCCACGATTCTCACCCAAATGCTTCAGTCCACGTGGAGGCTCCTCTGCATCTCGGATCACGTGCCAGATACCAACCTCGTATCACGTGCCCACTCTGCATAGGCTCCACGAACAGTAGAATAGAGCAAACTGGTTCGGATTTGATCCTGAAACCAGAATCCTTCTTCTTCTTCTTTTTCTTCTTCTCCTGCAAAGAGATTAAAAACATTAATACTTAGGGTTCTTTATATATATATATATATATATACCTGAAATAAGTCGGTTGACACTCAAGCTAAAGCTGCACGAGGTGTGTAGGAACAACAAAAGGTGCACTATACTGAGAATGACACGAGGTACATAAAATGACTACAGCACGAGATAAAAAGAAAACGACACGAGATACATACAGTATCAAAGCTAACACTACAAAGAGAACGACACGAGGTACATAAAATGACTACAGCACGAGATAAAAAGAAAACGACATGAGGTACATACAGTATCAAAGCTAACACTACAAAGAGAACGACACGAGGTACATAAAATGACTACAGCACGAGATAAAAAGAAAACGACACGAGGTACATACAGTATCAAAGCTAACACTACAAAGAGAATGACACGAGGTATATAAGATGACTACAACACGAGATAAAAAGAAAACGACACGAGGTACATACAGTATCAAAGCTAACACTATAAAAAGAACGACACGAAGTCAGATGAGAACAGCACAAGGTGAGAAGGAAATAACACGGAGTTAAAACAGTAGTAAAACACGCGATCATAGGAAACCTGGACGAAGATAGAAAGAAGCAACACGAAGACATAAAAACAATCACTAAGACACAAACACAGAAATAACATGAAGACTCAAACATAAAAATAACACGAAGACATAAAAATAATCACTAAGACACAAACACAGAAATAACATGAAGACTCAAACACAAAAATAACACGAAGACATAAAAACAGCAGATAACACGAAGACACATGAAAACGACTCGAACACGAGGACGACACGGGCTGAAAACAACTCGAAGATGAAAATAGAAACCGACACGAAGTGTGGTCACAAAGCAAGAAGGACACGGGGTCTTGGAAGAAACAACATGAATACAGAAGACTCGAAGACATAGGGGTGACACAGATGGAGCGACACGAGGTGGCACAGAAAGCAGCACGAGGTGCTGCAGTGTTCAGCACGCGATGGAACAAATAACGACACGAAGACAACTGGAATGATGCGTGTAACAGTTCGTAGTACATACTTCCAATGTACAGACTTTGAAATAAAGAGTGTACAGACTTGAGAGATCAAGGCCACGATGTATAGACTTTGCCCAAGGAAACGAATGTGTAGACTTTGGCTTGGAACGAAGGTAAGGATGAGGCTGTATAGACTTGGCCAGAACGTAAGGAAAAGCTATGAATGTATAGACTTGGCCAAACGTAGGAAAAGCCCCCAATGTGCAGACTTGATCATCCAAACTCAGAACAACCGATGTAGACTTGAACGCTGTACAGACTTCTCGAAGTGATGCTTGATCAAAGAGACAGTGTATATACTTAGTGAACAAGATGCAATGCTGACTGATGTATAGACTTGATGAACTACAACATGAACATATGAGCAGAGAAGTAATGCACAGAACAGAAATCAAGCACAAACCAATTTATCACAGCATGACTCAAGCATACACATGCATTCTTCACAATTCAGACATGGCACACTCATGCAATCTCCCACAATACACATGCATTCTTCACAATTCAGACATGGCACACTCATGCAATCTCCCACAGAATAGATCAGACATATTCAAGACGATGTGATGACTCATTCATGTTGCTATCATTAAAACACCACATCATCAACAAAGCACAAGGGGCACAACAATCTCCCCCTTTTTGATAATAGATCAGACATATTCAAGACGATTTGGTGACTCATTCATGTTGCTATCATTAAAACACCACATCATCAACAAAGCACAAGGGGCACAATAATCTCCCCCTTTTTGATGATGGCAATATAATGAGTCACTCTGACTCATCAAACTATTCTCCCCCTTTGACATAATCAAAAAGAAGGGAAATGGTTTGATAGTCAAATGCAGCACATAAATGCAGAGAATGAGTCATGGTTCTTTAACAAAATGAAGATCTCCCTTATGACAATGAAACAGCTCTCCCCCTATCAACATGCATGATTGACTACTCTCCCCTTAGATGTGAATAAACCATAACTCCCCCTGAAGCACAGGAATGGACTCTGGTTATCCAATAAATCAATCTGAAATCAGCCATTACAAAAAATCTGAATTCTGGTGAAAATATCACAGAATCAGAACTTATTGTAGAACAAGATGGAAGATTCCAACAGTGTGGAGAGAAATGCATCTCAGGAATCAATCTGAAATCCACCACCATAAGGATTCTGAAGTTCAGAGGGCTGCAAGTGAACAAGGTAATAAAGGGAGTGGCACCTCACATTTGTATGGTCAGAAAATGCAGAAGGAATCAGTCAACTGATAAGAGAGGAGTTGACTATACAGATCTTGTTGATCAAGCATGAATCTGATCATGAGGGATTTGAATGCATACATCACTTCAATAAGTCTTAAAAGATGTAGACTCTTCTATCATAAAGAATTATGAAGTGGCAACTTAATCAATCTGATTTAATTTTGATGTATACCAACTTTGCCAAATTTAACTCAATACTCATATCTGAATCCAAGTTTTAATAAAAGTGAACCAAATAGTCAGAAAACACTCAAAAACAATCATCTTTTATCTTACACATATGATCTCAATTGTACCTTTGAAAAATACACAGGTTAGTACTGAAGTTAAACACTTTTTCAAGAACATGAGTTGACAGATTTTTCAAGATAACTTTATTTGAAGCACATTATATTTTTCCTGAGCAATTTAAGTTGATCAACACCTTTTTACATGGGGCACAACAAGTCTTAGTTGAAGTGACCCAGTTAGTCAGTGTGATAACTGGCATTGCCTCTCACTTTGAGAGCAGAGTTAGCAATATGAGTGTCTTTTTACATGAGAAGACACCTTTATCAGAGGCCAGACTCCCCAGCTACTCAACACAAATAAGCTATTGCTCTGTCAGGTTTTGTTTCATTAAATTTTTATCAGAGATAACTGTGGCACCTCATGACATGAGTTACTTTATTTCATTGATAAAGAACTCAGTTTCTCAGTGACCGAGTCATTGCTTTGAATTCATAATTTTTTCATTTAGTCAACTTTTTCAAGTTAATGTTTAACCACAACACTCACTCTATGTATCTCTACCAAAGTAGCCTAGATTTCAAATTTTCAGATATCAGATGAGAGACTTTAAGGATTACATGACACAAGAGGTTAAAGTTTATTAAACCTTATCATTCAAATATTTTCAATTCATTTATTTACAAAGCTGTGAATACATTAATCTTATATCAGTCTGATTCAGTAATAATTCTTAAACCCATATGATAGGAGTTTCTACCAAAATCTCAGACTGAATTGCATGACATGCAGCTTAAGTTCCTCAGATCAGAAAATTAAGTTTAGCTGACCAACAAATCAATAGTAGAGTCAATTCAGTCACCCCAGCTGAGAAGAATGTGAAGGGTGAGTATAGGCTGCTGCAAGAGTAAATCAGCAATAGAGAAGAGCATCAGAAGAGATTTTTATCATCAGACAGTAGCTGAGTTTGGAATACAGACTGATCAGCTATTTTAGAGATACCAGTAGAGAATACAGTTGAATAGCGCATAGTCAAGAGATGAATCAGGTTACTTAAACAAAAGGAGTTCATGAGGTGAAGAAGATATGAAATAGGAATGCTCCCCTATCTAAGTGCAGTGAATTTATTTTTAGATTTTTTAAAATTTTATGATATGCACTATCCTACATATGTAGTACGCAACAATTCTAACACGGAGAGCATGATGATCAATCAACAGCAAACAAGCTCCCCCTGACAAAATGCATGATGTGCAATGAATCATTTCTTTTCGAATTTTATTTTCTTCAAATTTATGATATGCAATACACTGCTCTATATGAGAACTAGACCCATGGTACTAGGCGGAGGACTCAGTCCAAGGATCACCTCACACATGGCAGTAGCATCCAGACATACTCCATATGCCCTTCAGCACTGTTCCATTTAATATATCATGATGGTCATGCAAATGGCATATGCAGTGCAAAGCAATCTCATTTGTTTAGTGCAAACAACAGCATGAGAAGAACATCAAAAATCAACCAAGCAAAACAACAATTTCACATAATGAAATTGAAATAGATTTCAGAACTGACCTGAATTGAGTCCTGGGGTTTTCTTTTTGAGTGCCTTGGTTAACCCCTTTTATTTCTCCCTCCAAGGCACACCTGCAAAGTATTTGATCATGTTGATCCTGCAGGGACCCAAGCAGCTTTGGGTCCTACGTTAGCCCTGACAGGTTTTCTAAACATTTTCATAGCAACATTATCATCAAATTTCATCAGTGAACAGTCATCCATAGAATGTCCAAATTTTCCACAGTATCTACATGAAATGGCTGGTGTTTGATTCTTATGATGCATATTAACAGCAGGGTGATGTTTATAAACATGTTCATAAGATTTTCTGTTATATGCATGAGCAGTTTGATGCTTGTTCTTAACCATCCAACATTCAGCAGATTTATGGTCTGGCTTCCCACAGTTATAGCATGAAATTTTCACAAAAGGTTTTGCAGGGAATTTGACAAAATGGGGTTTAACATAGTTCTTTTGAACATACCAACAGTCCTTGACTGTATGCCATTTTTCCCACAGTGAGAGCAAGCAAAAGAATTTCTTCTATGAAAACCATTTTTACCCCAAGTAGATCTAAACCAGCACTTAGCAGCCTTGTGCCCGGGCTTATTACAGTTGAAGCACACAATGTGCTGACTAGAATTGTGTTTAGATTCATATGGATCATGAAAGTGCATGGAAGACCTGGCTTGTAGTTTGTTGTCTTCTTTCATGATAAAACAATCATTTATGAGATGACCATGTTTCCCACAATAATAACATGAGTCATCAGGCTTCCTAGCAACATGTTTTCTATCAAAAGAGTTTCTAGAATGTAAAGTTCTACTAGCATGCTCATCCTTTAACATCAATCCACAATCCTCCATTATGTGACCTCCTTTCCCACAATAATAACATGAGCCCTTTTTAATGTGAGTGTGTGAGAGATCATGTGAATTGTGTGTAGCCTTCTTTATAGTAACAGGAGTGTCTTTATCCTTCTTCTGTGAAGTTTCACCCTTTTTCAATTTTTGATTTTGTTCCACAGTTTTGGGTTTCACGGTGGATTTTTGTGCAGTGAATTTGAAGACAGAAGGAGCAGAGGTTGTGTTCTGATTGGTGGCTTTGACAAAAATAGTAGATGTTTCATTCCCATTACTCCTTTTATTTGTCGGACTATAGCCCAGTCCCTTTCTCTCAAAGTTATCACTCTTTCCAAGAAGCTTATTCAGATTGTCCTTACCTTTGACAAATTTTGATAGAGAATTTTTCAAATCTTTAATCTCAAAATTCAAATCAGCAATTTTAGCTTCATATTTGGACAGATCTATTTCACAGGAAATGATTTGTTGATGCAAGGCATCATTCAGACTCTTGAGTTTTTCAACTTCCTGTTTTAGTTTTGTTTCATTGACAGCTTCAGATAGGGACTTATAAAGATCATCAACTTCTTGTTGAAGGGATGTGATAGTAATCTCATATCCAGCTATTTTCCGTTCACTACAACTGACATTTTCATTTAACATTAAGTTGATGGTTTTCAGACTCTCAATTTCTTGTTCAGCATTCATCAACCTATCAGAATTATCCACACTCACACACTTGCCTTTTTCCATTGTCATTAGCCTATCTGTCAGCTGGGTGTTTAGATGTTTCAACTCATTGATTTCCTCTTCCAGTTTACTGTTCTGCTCTAGGAGATCAGCATCAAGCACCCATTCATCTCAGAGAGACTGACATTCATGAAACATTTCCTGTTATTTTTCAGAATCTTTCTGTAATTCTATGTTTACAGATTTTATGGCATTAAGCTTTTCAATCAGCAATTTGTTCTCCTGTCTAAGTTTCTCTGATTTTTCATCATTTTTATTGGAGAACTCTTTAAGAGAATCATTTTCAGATTTCAGCTTGTTTAGTTCAGACATAACACATTCAATTTCTTTCAGCAAATCCTTGCTCTGAACAGAATCATGACTAGCTAGACTAATCTTCATTTCAAGTTCAGAGATTTCTTTCACATGATCTTGATTCTCAGTTTTCAATAAAGAAATTTGTTTCTTCAACATTAGAAGATCAGACATACAGGCATCATGAATATTTTTCAATTCAACACAATTTCTACAAGGAGAACTTGAACTATCTAAACCAGTACTCTTCTTCAATTTTTTATACTGTTTTCTTAACAGTTCATGAGATTCAAATAATTCAGCATATGCATTCTCCCAATCTTCTAGAGAAAAATTCTCGAAGAGATTTACCTCATCATCATCATCTTCAGTCTGACTGCTGCCTTGATTACTGCCAATTGGATTACTTCTTTTAGCCATCATGCAGTTGTCCTCGTTTACCCTGTGAAATTGCTTCAGCCTATCCAGATGTCTTTTACTGAGCTGCAATTATGAAGACAAGACCATAAGGCTCTGTCAGTAGCTACTTTCAACAGGTTAAAGGCTTTCTGATTTTCTCCATCCTTTGATCTGTGTCTGTCGGTCCATTTGGACACTTTCGTTGGTAAGGTGTGAGGACCTTGTGAAATTAATTTCCACAAATCAGGATTAGTAGAATTTACATAAGCATGTAAAGCAGTGTACCACTGACTGAAACCAGAACCACTAAAGACGGGTGGTAGAGCCATTGAAAAACAAATAGCGAGTAAGTTCAAGGCAACAGGAATATTTATGCACTAAAAACAAATTAGCACCTAAGATAGCAAGATCGAATCTGTAGGTTGCTAGACCTTGTATGCAGACACCGCTCTGATACCAATTGTTAGCTAGGTGCGATTGATAAACACTGATCCAGAGGGGGGGTGAATGGATCTTTCAAAGAATTTTACCCAATTTAAAATTCGCATGAGATGATAACAACTAGATCAGTGGACAATTGATCAAACAAGATATGCAAACTCAATTAACCTCTAGGATATAGATAATCAATTAAATCACGATCCTAGCATGCATCTAGCGGAAGCAGGCAATCAAACAAACCACTGCACGATGATTTTAGGTGGTTCGGTCCAAAGACCTACGTCCACCCCTCACTCCCAACCGGAGTGAGGCTTCCACTAGTAACACTAGCACAGCAGACTCAGTCTGCAACAAATACTGCCAAACAGCTTGACCAGGGGAACAACCTCCCCTCTTCCTCCCAACCGGAGGGACACCCCAAGTGACTCCCAGTCACTTGGAAACCAGAGACACATGGTCTCTCTTCCTCCAGACCCGGAGGGAACCCCTAGACTTGCTACCCACAAGCTCAGAACCAGAGGACTAAACCTCCCTTCCACCAAACCGGAGGGAAACCTAGAGACCCAAGTCTCTCTTCCTATGAACCCCAGAGGGAAACACAAGTGACATTAAGTCACCTGCAAACCAGAGGTCTCGGACCTCTCTTCCTCCCAACCGGAGGGACCCCTGAACTTGAAACCTACAAGCCCAGAACCGGAGGACGAGCCTCCCTTCCTCTAACCAGAGGGAACCCACATGTAGCACCCAGTTACTTGCAACAGGAGATAGCAATCTCCCTTCTCCTGAACCAACAGGAGGGACCCCGACCTCTCTACAGAGAATCGGAAATACAGTAAGTGAATAGTTCAAAGGAAAAACAAAAACCAGCAACAGAAAGCTGAAAAGATAAAATCAAATGTGGCTCTCGCAGGAGCTGGCTGGCCTGGATTTGATCCACGGTCTAGCAGGAACTTCTTCTACTGCTTCTCTCTTTCTCCCAGCACGAACTCTCTTATCTTCTTCTTCTTCTTCTTTCTTACTTCTTCTTCTTCTCACTGCTTCTGCCTTCTCCTTCTTCTCACACTCTGTATCTCACTGTCTCTCTTTCTTTTTCTTCTTCTGCTCTCTCGATCTAGCTCTCACCTTCTCTATCTCTTCTTTCTCTTTTGCACTTCTTCTTCTTTTCTGGCTGCTTCTACTTCAATCACTCTCTGCCCTCGCTCACTATCTTCAGAGGAAGAAGACACATATATATAGCAGCAGCAGATTAGGGCGGCGTGTACTCTCCACGATTCTCGCCCAAATGCTTCAGTCCACGTGGAGGCTCCTCTGCATCTCGGATCACGTGCCAGATACCAGCCTCGTATCACGTGCCCACTCTGCATAGGCTCCACGAACAGTAGAATAGAGCAAACTGGTTCGGATTTGATCCTGAAACCAGAATCCTTCTTCTTCTTCTTTTTCTTCTTCTCCTGCAAAGAGATTAAAAACATTAATACTTAGGGTTCTTTATATATATATATATATATATACCTGAAATAAGTCGGTTGACACTCAAGCTAAAGCTGCACGAGGTGTGTAGGAACAACAAAAGGTGCACTATACTGAGAATGACACGAGGTACATAAAATGACTACAGCACGAGATAAAAAGAAAACGACACGAGATACATACAGTATCAAAGCTAACACTACAAAGAGAACGACACGAGGTACATAAAATGACTACAGCACGAGATAAAAAGAAAACGACACGAGGTACATACAGTATCAAAGCTAACACTACAAAGAGAACGACACGAGGTATATAAGATGACTACAACATGAGATAAAAAGAAAACGACACGAGGTACATACAGTATCAAAGCTAACACTACAAAAAGAATGACACGAAGTCAGATGAGAACAGCACGAGGTGAGAAGGAAATAACACGGAGTTAAACGGTAGTAAAACACGCGATCAGAGGAAACTTGGACGAAGATAGAAAGAAGCAACACGAAGACATAAAAATAATCACTAAGACACAAACACAGAAATAACATGAAGACTCAAACACAAAAATAACACGAAGACATAAAAACAATCACTAAGACACAAACACAGAAATAACATGAAGACTCAAACACAAAAATAGCACGAAGACATAAAAACAACAGATAACACGAAGACACAGGAAAATGACTCGAACACGAGGACGACACGGGCTGAAAATAACTCGAAGATGAAAACAGAAACCGACACGAAGTGTGGTCACAAAGCAAGAAGGACACGGGGTCTTGGAAGAAATAACATGAATACAGAAGACTCGAAGACATAGGGGTGACACAGATGGAGCGACACGAGGTGGCACAGAAAGCAGCACGAGGTGCTGTAGTGTTCAGCACGCGATGGAACAAATAACGACACGAAGACAACTGGAATGATGCGTGTAACAGTTCGTAGTACATACTTCCAATGTACAGACTTTGAAATAAAGAGTGTACAGACTTGAGAGATCAAGGCCACGATGTATAGACTTTGCCCAAGGAAACGAATGTGTAGACTTTGGCTTGGAACGAAGGTAAGGATGAGGCTGTATAGACTTGGCCAGAACATAGGGAAAAGCTATGAATGTATAGACTTGGCCAAACGTAGGAAAAGCCCCCAATGTGCAGACTTGATCATCCAAACTCAGTACAACCGATGTAGACTTGAACGCTGTACAGACTTCTCGAAGTGATGCTTGATCAAAGAGACAGTGTATATACTTAGTGAACAAGATGCAATGCTGACTGATGTATAGACTTGATGAACTACAACATGAACATATGAGCAGAGAAGCAATGCACAGAACAGAAATCAAGCACAAACCAATTTATCACAGCATGACTCAAGCATACACATGCATTCTTCACAATTCAGACATGGCACACTCATGCAATCTCCCACAATACACATGCATTCTTCACAATTCAGACATGGCACACTCATGCAATCTCCCACAGAATAGATCAGACATATTCAAGACGATGTGGTGACTCATTCATGTTGCTATCATTAAAACACCACATCATCAACAAAGCACAAGGGACACAACAATCTCCCCATTTTTGATAATAGATCAGACATATTTAAGACGATGTGGTGACTCATTCATGTTGCTATCATTAAAACACCACATCATCAACAAAGCACAAGGGGCACAACATCCTGGCCATCCGGTCAGTTGTGAACGCCAGACCTCGAATGGGAACTGACGTGTTTTCTATGTCTTCGGGCAGGCAACAATATGTGTCTTTCCGAGTAGGGTGTTCTTTAGCTGTGTAGAAGAAGCTGCTGGGCCCATCTATCTGCGCCACCTCCCAAGCTTTGAAAGGCTCGACAGTGGGGTTATCAAGGCCGAGAATCGGCATGGTGAGGCTGTCAGGGACCCCAATGTGGTTGTGCTGCCGATCGAGCTGCACTTCATTAGCTTCGGGGTACAAAGCTGGGGTTGCTATTCTGCCCACGTCCCCGGATACGGTGATATGAGAGACCGCCCTGGCCTTGACATATCTGCGTGGCGGTGGTGGATACCAATTGTCGGCAGACGCATTGCTTGATGCCCCCGCAGGGGCTTTGACTTCAGAGGTCTTCTGAGAAGGCCCCGCATATAGGTTGTCGTCCACCAAGTGACATTCGAATACCTCGAACGGGTGGAGGTCAGCAAATATCCTCTCCTCCTTCCCCTGGAGACTATATTTGATACATTGGTAGAGCGTAGAGAGCACCACCATATTTTCATGCAGCCATGGGCGGTCGAGCAGCGCCTTGTACGAGGTGCAGAAGTCGATGACATGGAACTACACCGTCGTAGTGAAATCTACCAAGGTGAGTGTGAACTCCGCGACCCCCATCGACACTTCACATTTTTGATTGAAGCCGGTGATATGCATATCCCCGACCTTCTCAAGACGTACATTGAAATGGTGCTTCTCATAGATTCTGTAGAGTAGAATGTTGATCGCTGCACCAGGGTCGACCAGAATCCTGTTCAGCTCCCTCCCGTTCAGGTGCCCCTTCATGTACAGCGGCCTGTTGTGGCTGATGGTAGGTAGAAGCATGTCTTCTTGAGTGAAGGTCATGCTGGCTTCTGGTAGTGCTTCAGCCAAGCAGGTCTCAAAATGAGTAGGCATCTGCAGAGCAGTGATGATCGCCTGTCGGGTCTCTTCACTCAAAGAGAGGATCTCCCAGATTGTAAATCTAGCAGGGAGCTTCTTGAGTAACTTCATTATTCAGCTCCCAGCTCGGACGTTGGAAAGTTTCATCTCTTCCGCCCACCTGGGCCTGGGGGAGTCCTGAGTCGCGGCCCCCGATGGACCTGCTTCATTTGCATCGGACTCGGCACCTTTCTGGCTAGCACCGGATCCTCGGTGTTCTTTATTAGCCGCTGTAGGGCAAGCTCCACCTGCATTCGGAGCTTCGACAGATTGTGCTGGCTGCGGGTGAACATCCCCAGGCACAGGGTTAGCCTCCTGGCATGGTTGCTTCACTTTAGACATCTTCATGAATTCAAGGAATGAAGGGACTGCCTTGCCCCCACTCTTGTTATATAGGCCTGGCGGAGGAGGGATTTGGACACTCTTGACCTCCGGGGGAGGCATCTTGTAGGGCTGCTCTCCCCTGAATATAATGTTGTGGTTGGGCGGCGACTGGCGCCCCCATTTCTGGCCTGACCGGGTTGCATGTGCAACAGTTGCGGCCTCGGCCTTGCCTCCCCCAATAGGGGGTGTGAAGCAGATTTCCTCTTCTTCCTCCTCTCCGGGCAGGTTGAAGAGTGCTGATAGAGTATTACAGGAGACAACCTGCACTTTATCGGCCTTAGCGGCCTTTCTTTTCTTCTTCTTTTGTTTCTTCTTTGCTTCAGTAGGCGCCTGCCCCAGAAAAAACTGCCCTCCTTATCGGATGCTGCATCAGCTTCTTCCTCTTGCCCGAGTGAGAGTTGCTCCAGTTCTTGCCATGGGACATGGTCTCGCACCAGTAAGGGCTTCAATTCGGGCTGCATGTACTCGTCTAATCCTTCAATAATGTCTTATAGTCTGCGGATCCCAGGACTGATTTCCTTGACAACCGACAGCGGAGTCTATCTCCTCCGATTGTGTGTAGGTATCCTGATGACTACAGGTGGAGTGGTCCACATAGATGCTGCCACCGGTGGAGCAAGTCGTGGTGTGAGGCCACGGACATGTGCCCCCGCTTTCGGGCGGGGTGCCCTCTTCTTTTTATGCTTCACAGGGACCTGCTACCATCCCTATTGTTCTTTCACGGGCTCCAAGAAATGAATTTCATAGGTGTGCTGCGTGCTTGCTTTAGAGATATCCTCGGGCAATGCATGGTATAGGGAGATCATGTTGACTCCTGCCCTCCTCAAGGGGGCTTCATGTGGTTGAGGAGGGTCCACTTTGTACTCTCCCAACTCGATTTCATTTTTCTTCACCATCCCTTCGATGATGTCCTTGAAAACATAGCAGTCTTCGATTGGATGCCCCAGCATCTGGTGGTAGGGGCAGAATCTTGGGCTATCTCTTCTCTTCAGGTCCTCCGGCCTCTTTGGCTCTGGTAGGGTGACTATGCCATATTCCGTTACCCAATCGAACAGAATCCTACTCTTGTCCTTCGGAAAGGAGTAGGCTTTCTTCATCTTGTCCCGCAGCGAGGGACCTTCTTTGCCATTTGGGGCTTTTGCAGGCTGTGGGGCGACCGCCTTCTTGCCTTTATCTTTGTGTTGTTCGAACGCCTTGATGTCAAGAGCATTCGCTTCTTTAGGCACCGGGCGCCGCTCCACTGCCTTGCCCTTCTGGGTTGTGCCGGCAGTTGATGCAGGGGCAGGTCTGGCCAGGAAGGCTTCCACTTCGGCCACGACATTTGTTCAATCGGTCAAACGACCGTATTTCCCTCCCAATCAACTTTTCCAGAACCTCCCTCCTGAGGTTCTATTTGCATATTTACACAGCGTCCTCCTGATGCGGGGGCCGCTTGCATCTCATTCTGAGGTTCCTCATCTCCTAATATAGTCGAGGGCTGTCTCATCTGCCCTTTGCTTTGTTGAGTAAAGTTCGGCCACTGTGACCTCCCTCTCTGTAACATGGAATCTTTCCCTGAACTTCCTCTGCATATCTGACCAGTCGTTGATCGACCCGACCGGGAGGCTGGAGTACCATTCAAACGCGAGCCCCGTCAGTGAGGACCCGAAAAACATTAACAAGTATGATTCATCGGTGGCCAGATCACCCATGATGGTCATATAATATGCGACGTGTTCTTTCGGGGATCCCTTCCTGTTGAACTTGTCGAACTTGGGCGGCTTGCTGATCCCTAGGGGAAGCCGCTTGGCAGCATGATGTTGCGGGTATGGAACCCGATAGGCATCAAATGCGACGTAGTCGCCTTCACTCCTTTCTGCGAGCTTTAGCTCAATCATCCTTTCCACCATCATCCGGTTCATGACCGTGGGGTCAATTGGGTACGGATAGAAGTGTGCCGGCTGTAGGTACGGGGTGACCAGAGTGGTCGCCTGTGGCGGGCGTAGCAATGGGGGTGTCTGGTGCACTTGAGGGAGCACCGGCGACATCAGCGGCTGTGGCGGCCATTGTTGTGTCGTCGCCAAGCTTGGATCTGACGGCTGGGGCATAGTGTAGATTGGCAGAGGGTTGACATGATGGACCACTCCCCGGGATGATTCGCCCTGGACTTCAGGCGGCTTGGAAGCTGATGATTGTTCAGTCTTCTCCATCAGCTGTTTCTTCAGCAAGTCTATCTCTTGCCTGTATCTTTGAAGTAACATCAGGACCGACGGGTCCATAGTTGCCATGCTAGGGATAGCCTCCGTTGCTTCCCCAGACGTACCCTTGGGCAAGATGTCGAGGAGGACGTCATCATCTTCTTTTGTCGTCACTACATTGGCGGTTAAGATAGCGGCTCCATCATTCCGCTGGTGATAACCCAGGGGTTGTTTTCCTTTAGCCGTCGCCAGGAGCTCCCTTGCGGCTTCTGTTCTTCGAGTATTTGGTCCCAGCCTCGCGGCCAACTGAACTAATTCGCGAGGGTCTTCATGGATCCCTCCATAGCGACCGAACACGCCATCCATATTGCTGGTGAAAACCTGCATCCTTCTTCTCTGTCGATGGACCCTCCTCTTAGCCTGCTCCGGGAAGGCCAGCCTCTCGAACACAAAAGTCCTTCTTGTTTCTTCCCGCCCAGGGGCGGCTTCATCGGCTTCGATCTCAAAGCCGTCATCATAGCCATTATCGTCAACCGATGACACCATCATCCTTTCTCCTGCATCTTCTTCTAACCGCCATTGATGGGTAGTAGTCTTCATTGGTTGCGGCAGGTTGCTGAAATCTTCATCCCACAGCAGGGATGTTGGCTTGGTGGGCGCAGGCCCGGAAGCTTTCACGGCGCGGAGGGTCCGCAACCACCTCTTCTTCATTCGGGGCTAGGCCCCTTTCCTTCCTTCCTTCCGCTCCATCGCGAGCAAGGCGACCGCGGGCAGGTGCAGCTTGGTAGATAGGCTGGACCCTCTTGGGGACCCACACCTGTTTAAAATTCTTTGGCTTAGGGGCCAACCTCTCCTGGCCGTAGCGGCTGGCTTCTTTTCTTTCCGCCCTCCTTCCAGCGAGGGCTTGGTATGAGTTGCGGACGGGGATAGCGGGGATGACCCGGTCCGAGATTATTCGTGCGTTACGTCCAGTGAGGAATACGCGTACGCCACCAACCATCATGGATTTACCGGATTGAGATAGAGATCTAGTAACCATAGCAGTGCTCCTCCGGAGTTGTTTGCGCTGACGACTTCCGGACTTGTTAGCAGCATCGGGGCGGACCCCATGGATAGCATGGTGCACCAAGCAGCTGGCGACCAGGGTTGGACTCCTGGGCGAGTCGTGGGAGCCTTCAGAGGCTCCATCTTCTTTGTAGCTCCCTCGACGGGCTCCGAGGGTTCCATCTCCAACATATCCACAAAGGCTAACCCCAAGAAGTTGGGGAAGCCAACAGCAGCAGGGAAGTTGCCGAACACAGTGGGAACCGCCAGGTACCCTTGCGCATGACCGGCCACTATTGAAGGGCCGAAGCCGACACCAGTCAGCCCAGTTGTTGTCATCGTTCATCTGAAAAGACAAACAAATCGACGATCAGCAACCTTTGAGAGGGCCTCGAAGCCCAAGTATCTCGGCAAAGAGATGAATGGTGACACTGGTCCCACCGGGCGTGCCAGTCTGTTTCGAGGTTTATTTTTACCAGGGGTTTATTTTGGTATATTCACGCGTCGATCAACCGATTAATTAACTGGTAATTAATTGACTGATGGACTGCACGGGCGTGCCAGTCACGTACGTGATGAGTTTATTATGCACTCATTCTAACCCGTGTCGGGCGAGAGTGAGATTTGGTCTGGACCAGCAGTCCGCCATACCATAAAGGTCATGACGTTAATTACATCCCCCGCGAGGAGGGAAAATCTTTGATTAATTTCCGATATAATGGGCTGTCGAGGCCGGGATAAAGAGTGCAAAGGGTGCAGATGATCATGCAGGATATCGTACTCTACCATGCACGGTTTATTAGGGCGGAACCCTCAATACGTGGCAGAGGACATAGGTCCGAAGACCGCCATCACGCATGGCAAGAGCTTCCCGTCGGGCACTGCCCGGCTTTCCGTCAATGCCATTTGATATACCGAGGGCCCGCGCACTCAAGCATACATTGATGCAACATGAATGCTTAGACTGAAACATGATGATGAAGTTATAAAACTAACCAATTCAGGTTCAGACAAACCAATTTATTCAGTTTACCAAACACATGGTTCATTTGGTTCCGTTATTAGCATTGGAAATCACCCCGAAAGCGAGGGGAGGATTGAAACGGCACGACGACGTAATTCGGAACAAAACCGGCATGGTACGCGTAGGTGTAGAGCTTAAAATGGTGCGGGAAACGTAGGTGTAGGTTAAAACGGCGCCACCAGCCGTAGGTATAGGGGATGGGTTAAAATCGGCGTGCCACCTTCCTGGCGTGCCGGAATAGGGCACGCCGTATTAACGCGCACCGAGTGTCGACGGCACCGGTTTAGCCCTGTTTCACAGAAACTGAAGTTTATTGATTTATTTTTGGACTTATTAACAAATTCTTGAAAGATTTTGGGAGTTTATTAAATCAGCCATTCATTGGATTGGCCCCGGGCCATCCACAAGTCAAGTCATAGGCTTGCGCAAGGTTCGTACTCGAGCGCGGCGATTGTTCTAAGTCAAACTCGTTCGAGCCAAAATTTTGGCAGTGTCTCCCCATCCCGGAGGATTGTCAGGGAGAAGCGGGGAGTACTCACGTAGCGGAGCAACCCCTAAAAAGCCGCGTGTCGCAACGGCGGCCGGCAAACCTGAACGGATAGGAAAAACCCCGAGGGCTAGCCTACAAGGGGCACCGAATCCGTGGGTGGAGAGTAGACGGATAGCGCAACTCATAGTGGTAGCGAAGACCCCGAGGGCTAGCCTACGAGGGGTACGCGACCCGAGTCGGTACCACGTTCAAGTCGGGACGACCAATAGAGAGGGAAAACCCCGAGGGCCAGCCTACGAGGGGCATCCGTCTCACGGCCACCACAAGGCCCACTAGGGGCTGTGGATTTGAAGTGTTGGGATTAACCCAATTTCTGTGCACTCACTGGCCTTCAGAGATCCATTATTGGCAAATGGACTCCTGCAGACCGAGCAATTAAGATGGGAAATCAGGGGAATGTTCCCCCTCCCCGGGTCACCGAATCTCACTAATGAAGTGGCAAAACGACGCGGTGGGAAGACTTGCACAGTCAGCAGACTGATGTTAATGCCTGTAGGTATGCATATATATTTACGCATGTAAATGTTAACAGGTTAATGCAGCGTTCATCAGACGATGCTTAGAAAACGATGGCGAGGAGTACGGGGATGGCCTCATCTCCTCCTATTCATGGTCGAGAACAGGGGGAATGATAAGAAGGCGGCCCAAGACCGATTGGAGGAACACACATATGCATGTACCTCTGGCGGCGAAATCCTTTCGCATTCAAGCGGAAGAGAAACCCCCGGGGAGGGGGTAGATTGCTATAGCCCATGGGTTACAGGGGCATCTGTGACACCAATAAAGCGAATCTGATGAACGTATGCACATGGAATTAGCCAATCGCACAGACAGAGCCAAGATGGCGTACTGTTCATTAGCACGGCGCCGGTTCCATGGCCAAGAAAAGAAACGCAAAGAGAAACAGAGAATAGATGACATCAATCATACACCATCAATGCGTATGCACATATATTTTTCATTCACAAAGAACTCACAACAAACCACATCATTTGATGCCGGCGATGTCGCTCGGGCATCGTTTACATCACCCCCACGGGAGGAGTTGCAGGGAGGAAGGGAGATTAGAGAAAGATGGTGAGAAGGGGGGGGGGGAAGAAAGGGTCATATCATCGCCTTCCTCCCCCTTGCTCATTTACATTGTATTGGAGAAGAAACCCAAACGGAGGGGGATCGACGGAGAAATCACGATGACCCACCTAAAAAAACAAGGAAGTAGACAATCTTCTGCTCCGGCACCGGGAAGTTCGTGCAAAGCGGAGGACAGCCGCAGCAAGAGAACCCTCAGAGGAAGCTTTTCTCTCAAGAAACCCTCCCCTCTGAAGCTCCGATTGGTGGAGGCTCTTTGGCTCGATCTCTCTCTCCGTGCTCCTCTTGTTAGTTGTTCTTTTATGGTCGAACAAGCGGTGTTTTTATAACACCAAGTTGATCCTGCGCCATGGAGGGGCGCGCCGGGGAACCTGGCATCGGGGAACAGCCCCCTTCTTGGTGTTTTACGCGCCGTTGATGACGGCGCCGTTTAAGGGGCGCACCGGTGAACATGGCGCCGTATTAACCTCGTTCGGTTGCCGAAGGCTAGTCGATGAGTCCGTGGATGATTCCAGAGGTCATCATTGACGATTCCTCTCGCCGCGGTCCTTGGAAAACCTTGACGGGGCGTTGACGAAGCTCTCGGTACAATGTACGGCCTTAATCCGAACTCCGTGCATGTTTGGCTTGAGCACACGGGTTTTTCACTGACACGGCCTTCGGCACTATGATTTGTGCTTCCGGCTCAGCCCGACTTGTGCTCAAAGCTTCCTTATGAGATGGTATGGCATCCGTGATAATTCCGCCTTGACTGGCGACCATTCGGCCACTAATGGACACAATATAGCAAGAAGTCGAACCCGTGTGGGGTGATCGAGACCTTCCGCTACCAGAGCCTCCGGTTCCTTGTTATGAAGGACCGATGGCATTCTTCTTCCTTGGGAGAGTCTTCATTCAGGTGGCAAGCCACCGGGTAGATCATCGTCCTTGGTCGGGCGACGGGTGTAGGGTAGCGGCACGACGGAGTCGATGCCGAATCATTAGGCAGGCTTGGTCGCACTGCCGGTTGGTTGTGGATTCATCTCGATTCTCCCGAGGCGAAGTCCCCGGTGTTCATTCCAGGTGACTCGAGGCTCTGGCAACTTGAGAAGTCTTCAGCATGTTGTTCTTCATCGGCTTCTGTGCTTCATTGGGCCGTATAATTCATCTTTGCGGCTCAGTCACCGTACATCACATTTTGAGTGCCAACAGATGCTGCACTACCCTTCACCGTTTTACGTGAACCTCATCTCTTGCCTTAGGAGAAGTAGTCCCGGTTACTAGCATCAGGGGCATTTTTCATGGTGTTTTTCATTCATTTATTTCTTTCTAAGACTGCCCCTATTTGAAACCTCTCTCGTATTGGGGAAAGCCTAGGTTGGTTATTTCATCCATCACTCTCTTGCCCCTGCACTCGGTCGAGCAAAGAAGAGAAAAGGCCTTCATGCATACCCATAGTATGGCCAAAGCAGCAACGGTGTTACCCAGAGAGATCAGCTATGGCTTGCCGTGAAGTCTGTGAAAAACCCGTGCTAAAAGGTCACCCTCAACGATCGGGGAAAAGAAACTAAACTCCCAGCTTGAAGCTATCACCAGCCTAAGAATGCTGCAGAAGCGGACTCTTTTATTTGACACAAAGTTAAGATCTAATTAAACAAAGATTCCTAAAGCCACTTAATCGTGTTGAGGAATTAACATTATAACCATGTGCAGAAATAACAGAGACAATGGAAATGAAAGCACGTTTCTGGCAGAAAATAAAAGATATCTTTGCAAATTCATGGCGTGGAAACCGGCATCCTGAAGCATTTTCGATCATCGAGCTTTGAGGAGCGCGAGCTTGATATTCCTTGCTTGTCAGGATAAAGGATGAAAGGAGAGCAAAGGATTGAATTTTTCGACATAGAGGAGTGGCAGACATCATAATGGACGAAGAAGGGATAAGAAGGAAGAGAGATGAGGGCTAGAACTCACTCGTCAAGGCACTGAGGCCCTGATAACAAGGAACCAGATACATAATAAACAGAGATTAATTGAGATCAAGGTGGGCTAAAGCCTCGAAAATAGCAAGAAAAAGGGCAAGAACCCCGAAAGGGGAAAGAGGAGTAAGTAGAAAGATAGTGAGAGGATTGCTGTGAAGATGAGGAAAAAGGAGAATAATCATCTGACGTGGTCGGAGAAGAAGAATGAGAGTCATCCGCCAGAGATGGGGAAGAAGAAGAAGTGACATGATCGCCCGACAAGGTCAGGGAAAAGGAATGTAAACCACCCGACAAAGTCGGGGAGGGAAAGTGACGGTCACCCGACAAAGTCGGGGAATGATCAGAAAAACCACCCGACAAGGTCGGGGAACGAGCATGAGGAACCCCCAACAGGGTCGGAGTAAAAGGATGAGAAGTGGAATCCGAACGTACCCGGGGAGGAAAACTAGAAGAGGCCCCTAGATCAGGGGAAGAGGAGGACATAGGCCGAGACCTAGAATGGTGAGGGTAGGAGAAGATGGTAGAAATATTGTCGAGTGGCGGAAGGTACACCGCCCACGGATAGGAACTGAGCAAGAGAAATGATGAATGGACAGAAGGAGGAGGTGGAGTGAGGCCCCGAATGCACAACTGGCGGCCCCTGAACTTACGCCGCCGCCTTTTCTTGGCAGAAACTATCTTGTAATGAACCCGCCTGGCGCGGACTCGGACCTTCGGCCTTCTCAATTTGAAATACTTTCTCAAATAATGGGCCCACCTGGCAGATGGCCTAGCCCGGTCATGAATATGTAGTTTTACCGGTTGTGGCTACCCCTAGACACCCGGTGCTAACCATGGGCGAACATCCTTGAACAAGAAACTCTTTAGGATGAACACCAAAAAACCATGGAGTCTTGTCCCTCGGCACTAGTAACACGAGATTCAGCATCTCCATTCGGCAATCAGGCATGAAGCATAACTCCCTTACCAGAAGAGCAGGACAAAACTGAGGGAGAGTAATGTGCGGCGTTGCCGTGGCCGATTCACCAATAAACCGAGAGAGATTGCATAACAAGTGCAGAATGCCCCTAGTCAATCTTAAAAATATGACCAATTGCATCTTGAACACAGAACATAGCAGGCTCTTGGCGGCCGTATGGGTTAGCACAACCTGAGTAGAGAATCCTGCTCGGCCAGTGAAATGTATAGCAATCGAGCGAGGAGAAATAACAGTATTGATAGTGAATCCTCCGGCGAGCAATGAGATTGCCACCTGCCTCGCTTGTAAAGAAACTAGCGCTAGTGCAAGGGAACTTTTCTTAGCAACCGTCTCCATAGGAAATGCAGGCTCATTATCCCCAAAATGGCCAGGGACTCGAACTCAGACCGGCATGCTAAAAATGAACTCTTGAATCTTGTAGTGCAGAACCGACACTGAACTGTCCCTTGGCTCATGATCTCCCTGGGGACCAAACCCGAGGGGCACCAAAGATAACTAACACTCGTTCCGTGGGGTAGAAGTAGATGGAGAGAAGATGGGAATAGGCCCAGATGGCATAGGTGAAGGCTCGGAGAGCGTAAGTAGGGGTAAAGGCAAGGGTAGAGGCGTAGCTTGCTCAGGTTCAGGCAAGGAAGGTAATGGTGGAGAAGGAGACGGTGGTGAAGACGGTAGTGGGGGTAGTGGAGATGGTGATGAGGGTGATGTGGGTAATGAAGGTAGCGAAGACGGGGGTGGAGAAAGTGGTGGCGAGGTAGAAGAGGTGGCAGGTCATGGTGCCCATCTCTGACGTGTCGGTACAACACGTCGAGCGGCATTGGGAGTAGGAGCGGTGGTGGAAATGGAAGGGGAAGGAGAAGAATTTTTGCTGGCCTGAGCAGAGGCTTGGGTTTGTGGGAGTGGAGACAGGGTAGGAGATGGTGAAGGTGAGGAGGTAGGTGACGGAGCGGGCGCTTCATTAATTAAAGAACCACGGGGGTGTCCCTGGTCTTGAAGTGATGGAGATGGCTGCCTGGGCGGCGCTTGCTGCTGATGCTGCTTGCTGTGGAGATCCAAAATAATTTTATGCATAACTGCCCAATCGATCCTCTTATCATTCTCCAGAACATAAACAAATTCCCAGAATTCGGGACAATTCTCGATCAAATGCCCCTGTTGACGATGAAACTCACAAGAATGGAGCAAATTTTTGACCGCGGATTAGCAAGGCATAACCAAAGGAGGTTGCAATGCGCGGATGGCCATCAAAGCCCTGAAGATGTCAGTAAAGGATTCCGTCAACGGAGGGTGAGGAGCCCGCTTCGGGCAAGGTGGATGCCGAGGGATATGAGAAGATGATGGGGATGGTAGTGGGGGTTGCGTAGGCAATGATAATTGTGTAGGTAGAGGCGCAGGGCTAGTGAGTGGATTTGGAGGAGGCATATGTGGAGCAGGATGAGGGGGGTATATAAATGGCATCCAATTGCTCGGGGTGTGGTGTTTCCTTGACCGAAGGGGAAGGTGCGTGCGGATATGAAACGGCGGAAGGCTGACTCGTGGATGGTTGATATATGAAAGGATATGTGGAGGTACGTGGGTATGTGGGAGCAGAAGGCCGACTCATGGAGGGATATGAGGTGGAGGGTTGACTCATGGGGGATGATGGATAGGAGGCGTACGTGGGCGTAGTTGGTGAAGGAGACTCAGGGTCAAGGGAACTTAGGAGTTGTTGGCGGATGAAGCGGGCTCGGCTACATAATTGCTGCCATGAAGTGACATCGTTGAGGGCTAAGACAAAGCGGTACTCAGGCGTTGCATTAGAAATGATCATTTTGATTTGCTCTCCCTCCGGAATACACCCCGAGACTTGAGTGGCCAAGCGACGCCAGCGGTCGGCGAAGGTCGAGAATTCCTTGTTGGGCTTCATCTTCTTATGGGCCAAATCCACTATAGAGTACTTGGGCCCAACCTGGTCTTGAAACTGCTGAAGAAATGTACAATTCAAAAATCCACCACTTGCTCTTGCGGCAATGTAAAGAACCAATTTCGAGCCGGGCCCTCTAAGGATAGACCAAATAAATAGGCCATCAAGTGTTGGTCATGCTGAAAGTGGGCCGACTCATAGATAAACTCCCTCAAGTGCACATAGGGGTCACCTACTCCACCATAGCGGCGATATGTAGGAAGTTGAAGACCCTGGAATGCCAAAGGGACATTCAAAGAAGTTTGAGGATTGATTCGACGTTGTAGTTCATCAAGCTGGCGTTGAGCTTGGGCAATCATCTCCTCACTGGGGAGAGATCGGGAAGGATGCGGGCCAGCTTGAGCAAGGGAATGTGAATTTGGACTAGGGTTATGGTATTGGGCCGAATAAGGGACCCAGCCTGAGAAGAAGAGAGGCCCAATCCGGGAATGGAAGGGTGCGTGGGCTTGGACTGATCACAAGAATAAGGGCCCATCGGGCTAGCAGCAACATAGGCAGAAGTGGAGGGCCTATTAAGAGAAGCGGGCCCACTGAAGAAAAGGGGCCCATTAGGGGAATAAAGCCCGCCAGTTGAATGAGGTGATGGGCCTGCGTGGGAAGAGGAGTCCACGCGGGAATGGGAAGTCAAATAGGAATGGTACAGAGGGTTGATGCAATGCTCCATGGAAGAGAATTGGAGACCTTTTACAATGAGAATAAGGGGAATACAATGAAGAAAACAGGCCTAGGACAATGTGACCAGACAATGGATACATAGAATGGACTAGCCTAAATGGGTTTAACACAAAATTTATATGGATGCTGGTGGATGCGACACGAAATAACACAAATGGGTATGGACAGGCCCAAACAAACAATATGGGTGTGAGGGAGTTCAACCAAGATCGAACATGTTGATATGATCGTTAATTTTTATTTTGCCAAGGTTTCGGTGGACCTTTTAATGATTTGATTTAGGATCAATTCTCTCAAGGTAGGAAACCTATAAAGAATAAAGTCCAAACCTTGGGTTAATCTATGGTTAACTCTCTCACGACGTATGCAACATGCAAAGCTACGAGGTGGAAGGTACAATCGGCCCGGCGTCTGTGTGAGAATCCACGGCTCACGGGGACTTACGGAGGTCCCAGGTAAGGTCGCCTAGTCGGCTCCAAGGAATATGGAGACGAGAGATTCCCCTACCTAGGTAGGGACGCAACTATAAATGATAAAGATGCATGAACCTATGCGCACCGGAGTGCATGCAAAAGCTAACCTAAATCGAACAATCAATGATCAACAAAGATAAGAAATATGACAATACTCATGCAAAATTGAATGACAAATAGGGGAGATCAAAATAGCACCAAATGAATATGAGATGATATGCAATAATCCTTAAATGTATAACTTCGGGTGCACTGTAGCATATAAACATGGTCTGATGTAGACCGCTCAGGGAGATGAACGGCCTGGGAAAGGCCGCACAGTGACAGGGACTAGTAAATGACTAAAATAAAACACAGAACTGAAATTAATATTCTAATCGCTTGCCTGAGCAGACTGGACGGTCTATCGACCGACCGTGCAACATGTAAAACGGCCCTGAACAGACCGCGGAGTATCAACAAAACCACAACTGTAAAGGCAGAAGCGTACCTGAGCCAGCAGAAGTGGACGGCCCCCAGAAGACCGTGGAACAAATGAACGGTCTGAGTGAGACCGTTTAATGCGACAGGTTCGTAGAATGATCACTACTGGTGCTCAGAACAGAACGGCTGCCTCCAGGCCACTCAAGTGGGTGAACGGCTCTGATAGAACCGTGGATTCCTCCGAAGATAGAAACGAGAGGTGGACTAGAGAGCAACCTTAAATAACTGGAACACAAACCTTACAAGGACAGAAGCTAGTCAGCATAACACTAACACGATGGGCACTAGGCGTCCCATCGTGATCGCCAAAATAGAGGATGTTGACGTGTTTTCCTTCCTTTGTATCCTTCCTTACCTTCCTTTTCCAAAGTCAAAAAAAAATGTAATGCCAAGCCAAACAGAGGAAGGAAAATAAAGAAAGAGTGCAAGGGTGCATGTGATCGTGATCGCCACCAAGACACGGGTGCCGGATGGTAAGATGTACCTTGGAAAAGGGGAGGAAGCACTCGCCTGATGTTCAGCGTTGATAGGTGTAGATGGTCCTGGAAGGTCTGCTCAATGGATAGGACGGTCACTCAACAGGCCGCTAACAGTGTTGAAAAGGATGCGGGATGAAGACAGATCTGGCAACAGAACGGCTCGAATACAACCACTTACAGGGCTGGACGGCTCTAAGAAGACCGCCCTGATCTGAAAATGGATGGAAGAAGACCGTTCACAGCGCCAGACTCCAAAGCCGTAGGACCTGATCCTCCACCCCTTCTAGCCGGCCAGAGGGGATGGGCCTCGTGCTATGCTGATGCTGACCTGCAAAACAAAGTAGGAGACAAGAAAATGACACCCAAATTAGCCCTAAGGAGAGTAGCAACTGTAAAGAAGAATGGAAAATAAATGCGATAACATGGAATGGGTGATACTTGGGAGGTTTTTAAACCCCTAAAGGGCGTCAAAACAAATGGGAGGGTGTATAAAATGATGTGAGAAGTGCAAAAATGTGGGAAGAAGATGATGAAAAGAGCATGCAATGGAGAAAGAAACACTTAAAAGCCTAAGACTAGGACTCAAAACAAAAACAACTCCCTGAAACTGGAGGCTTAAAGGACGTAGAAAGCCTCCCTCCCTGGTTACATTTCGTTCAGAAATCTGTCAGAGCTTCGCCGTCGACGTTGGATCTCCCCCCCTTCAAGCTTGGACTAGGGGTACTATTTATAGACCCTTGAAGTCCAACCCCGAAATTAGGGTTTTCCAGTAAAGATTAGGGCGAGATTATGAAACAAAATCTGTAGATAATATTCTCATCTTCCACCAGGATCAAACGGCACCCCATTTCATTGAGATTCCATAGAGAAAATGGTGGAGGAAGGTGGAGGACTAACCATGAACGGAGAGAGAAAAACCCAACAATCCATAGATCTCGACCTATTACACGGTCACTCGATAGGCCACCCAGGCTTGTACACGGTCTATTGCTAGACCGCGTACTGTTGTCGGTGGTAAATAAATAAACATTTAATTATCCAATCATCCCATCGAACTGACCGGCTATCACGTCGCTAGACTCTTTAGGATAGAACGGTCTACTGATATACCACTCAACGAATGGAACGGTCCAATGGTAGACCGTGTAAAACGTGTCGGTGATAAATACAGAAAAATAGGATAAATAGATAATTATCTGAAAAACCATCGGTATGGGACCCTGGGAGCTGGACGGTCTAAAGACAGGCCGTTCAATGAAAGTAAACGGCTGCACTTAGACCGTGTAAAAGCTTGTATGTGGAAATTCAAAATATCAAACAAATATCCAATAAATCATGTAAGCGGTTCCCACCAGGCCGCTCAATAACTGAACGGCCCATAAATAGACCGTCCTCATTAAGGAGAGACGCTAGTTAAGGCGCTGTTATGATAAACGCGGTCCTTCATTGGACCGTCCCACTCAAGATGAGACGCTAGTTAAGACGCTATCCTTTCCTGCCTTTAAATGGTCCTTTAATAGGCCGTTCAATTAGTAGTGGTTCACTTAGGACGGTTTAATGAAAATAAGGTCGGTGCAGGAAAACTCAAGTCAGTGCTAGCTCAGAGCAAGGTCGGTGCAGGCAAAGGCCAGGTCGGTGCAAGTTTAGTAGACAGTCCCAACCAGACCACTTAAAGACTAAACGGTCAATCGGTAGGCCATTTTTAAGCAAAAGTAGGTCGGTGCAAAGATAACTCAGGTCGACGCTAGTTTCAAAGGCACGGTCTTCAAAGGACCGTGTACTTAATTGAACGGTCAATCGAACGGCCGCGTAAAGGCTGGACATTTAAATTCAATAAAATGGGATAAATGAACCCATCCAACCCAAAGATCAATCAAAATGAAGACCCAATTAGCCTGTATTTGAGAACAAACCGAGCCAGAGTGGAAGGTACCCATAGAATAAGCCCAAAGGCGTGCCTAGAAATGGCCTAGCGAGTAATGGACAACTCGAGGCATCAACAAATGGTGATAAGAGGAATGACCCAACTCATAGGCAAAAATGGGTGTCAACAGTCATGGTGGACTCTGAGACACCCAAGTATAAACCAGTCTAGCAATGACGTCCTATTGGACTTGGGTGTGGGAGGTTCGGGTGGTCTAGGTGGACCAAGGAAGCCAAATTCACTTTCTCCATTTCCTGAGTGAACTGAAGGACTGACCCATGAAGAAAGGGCGTGGATGGGAAGTGGTGGGTCACGGGGCTCTCTAGGGAAGGGGTCGAAAGGATCGAAGAAAGTGTGACCTACCGTGCTGGATTCCCATGGGAAATGATCAAAAGGATCAAGAAGAGTTAGGGATCTAGTGATTTGGCTCACTTTTAACCCCGAGTAGAAATCCCCAATGTAAGCCAACCCCTCGTCACCTGAGGGGATCAGGGAAGCATCTGACTCCCTAGGATGTGTGGACTTCTCTATGGGAGAGAAGGGGTCATGGAAGGGAAAGTGGTGGAGCTCGTCTGGTAGAGGTAAGAGCAAGATGAGCTCACTGGTGAATGGACCCACCGTGCAGACAGAGGTGATGGAACCCAAGGATGGGTATATGAAGCTAAGGCACCTAGGTGGGTCAGGCCTGAGAGCCAACAGACTGGTCAGCTCCATTTGCCTACTTAATCCCTTAAGCAGGTCATTTATGGTGTCCACGAAGTAAGAGGATTGGCAAGTAGTGCTAAAAGCTGTGGTGGACACTATCTGTAGGGTTGGTTCTATGGGAGGGTAGCAAGGGAGTGTGGTATGTAGAAATAAACCCTTCCTTAGCCAACTAGCTAATGGCTCCTCAATAATTACCTCACCCTTTACGAGAACGAGGGGCTCCGTATGGAGTTCCATGGGTGAAGGCCGTGGTGAATTGTCGCCCTCAGATGGGGAGAGGACATCCTCCATGATGGGGAGAGGGCTTGGGGACTCCGTAGATGGGGCCGGGTTAAGACTACCGGCGATGACCTCCTTAGGCTTGGGTAGGCGTCCATCACTATGAGCACGTGTCCTATCCATCCTATCCAACCGGTCCGACAACATTTTTAAGAGTTCGGCAAAGGTGCGGGTTGGAGTAGGGGCATCGTGGTGGACTCGCTCATCGTCTCTCGGCCTGGGTGTGGACCTAGGCTCGGCTACATGAGGGGCTTCTTGCCTCCGGATATGACCCACTTGGTTGGAAGTGATTTGGTGGGGTCGGCTGGAGGTGTGACCCACGTGGTTGGAGGTAAATGGGTGGGGTCGGTTGGAGGTGACTGGGTGGGACGGGTTGGAGGGGACCGGATGGGGGAGGTAGACCCTCCTAAGCTCTCTCTTCATGTCCCACCATGATTCGATGGGCCATTGCCTCCTAACCTCTCTCAAGCCTTCGATGTCTCTCCACTTTTCGGTAGCCCCGTGGAGAAGCCTCTCCTTGGCAAAATAGAATTGCCCGACCTCGGACATGGTATAACATTCGAAATATTTGTCCATGGCGGCCTCCCACTTGAGGTAGTCACCCAGGTCATTGGAGCCATAAAAGTCCGAGGCTTCGGGCCTACGGAAGTGGAGAGGATGGCTGCCCAACCCATGGGTGTCATGTAACTAGTGATATCACCTGGGCGACTTGGAGTCCATTGGACACTTGGGAACTACAAGGTGGACATGCCGACACAAAGAGACAAGACAAACCGACTAGACACGACCCTAAATGACAATGCAAGTTGGAATGCCGACTCGACTATGAACCTAGACTCAACCAATATCCGGTACTAGGCGGAGTTCCGGGATCTGAAGATCCTCTCTCGCAAATGTGCGACCTTCCCGATAGGCGTAACCTAACGTTCGGGTAACACCTTTTGATATACCGAATAATGGTATGCAAATGCGACACCTAGACTTAGATACTTTTTTTTGTTTTTAACCAAAACTACCCTAGACTCGACTCGCTCTGATTCCAATTTGATGCGGGACGGACAGCGGACTCGACTCCAAGTTGATATGCGATCCTTGGACTCTAGACAAGCTCGCGATCGTCCCTAAGCGAGGGATGCGTGGGACCGTGCGTGGTTGAGAAATCGGCAGTGAGCTAGGGTGGTCGGCTCTCTCTCGTGCCAGGATCGAGTCACGGGATAGGTTTCGCTCTCTCGCTCGCAGCGGTGAATAACAATATACGAGCTAGGATCCTAATATGCTCTCTAGCAGTGGCATATACAAATAAATACGAGTAAAGTAAAATGCCGAGAGAGGAGTGGACACGATACCTCCACGCTCCGCGCGTAGGGAAGGCGATCTCGGCCAAGTACGGTAATTCCCGGTACAAACAATTTCAATAATTTATAGAAATGACTTCTACTACCCACTCCATGCAGGAAGGTAACGGGCTACAAGTGGGGCCCAGGAGGACCGATCTTGGGTTGACGAACAGCACTTTGATTCGCGTCGTCGACGCCGTCCGGAAGACGCTTGCTGCGGGTTGTGGGGCCCACGTGCTGCTCGGACCTCCAAGTTGGGCAGGGTGGGTCCCGATACGAAGAGGACTCCTGGGGGGACGCTCCCTCGGAGGGTAACGCCCTGGTTCGCCTCGTGGAAGGCTGTGCAGCTCCGACCGTCAAGTGTGAACTTGCTGTCCACGGATCTGAGTTGCTGTTTCAGACCCGCGTGACCCGATGAAATATGCCGCTGCGATCAATCCCGATGTCGATTCGACGCGAAATTAGTGCCGTTGGAAAGCTGATTCAAAATACTTTGACCAAGGACTGTGGCAGGAATTTTTAAGGCTCTATATTTTTCGTGGTGGATTTAGGAATAGACTGACTGACAGACTCAGAAAACAAAGGACAGAAATTGATTTTCCTGAGAATAGGCATTGACCGCGACTCAAACTTCAAATCTGGGCATTGGGCTCTTTATAAAAGTTGGAGAGGGGAAAGTAAGGAAGACGTGGATTTTTTTTTTTGTAATTTATGGTGGAGGTTTGGATGGGGAAACATATTTTCTAACACTGGTGGGTCGGATCTGGACTGTACAGGACAGAATCTCAAAGCCAAAATTTTATCTTTTTCTCTTGTTGTCTGATAGAACCCAAATTTTGAGGGTTTGTTCTCCCAGTCTCCCCTAATCTCCAGTTCAAATTGTGTGCCATTTGGCCTTTGTTTGATATTTTCCCCGTATTTTTGTTCTTCCCCTCAGTAATCAGCTAGTTTGCAGATCTCCGGGACAGTGTCCCCTTGTCGTAATTTTCCCACCCCTTTAGAAATTTTCAGAAAATACCCAAAAATTACCAAGTGTTCCTCATGTCACCCCCTTCCACCATAATTTTTATGGAGTCTAGATATTTCATTTTCCCTTCGGTCAAAATTCATTTTCAGGCAGCTCCTTTGCTGTCCTGATAGTCTATAACTAGATCCACAGGAAAACCCGTAGTTTGCAGAGATTCCCATTTCTAATCCCTTCTCTAGATCGACGGGAAATAAATATATGTTATAGATCTGTGAGACCTCGTTCCAATGGCACCAACCACGTCTCGATCCGTCTTGGGATCTAAGAGCAATAGTTCTTGCCACTGGGTCGCTCAAATCTGTACAGTGAACAGACCTATAGAAACAGCAACAAGTTAAATCTTGCAAAATTATCAAAGCTCAAATTCAGGAACCGCCACTTCAAGGAGTCGACCAGGGGCATCTCGCCATTGTCCCAGCCAAGTGTCGCCTTCAGAAGATTTCAGGAGGATGACGTCCTTTGGACGCCATTGCTTGCTATCCGGCGAGCAGAACCGAGTCGAGCTGAGTTGGAATAGTGCCGAGTCGGACCAGCATCCCTTCTTTGGCCCGAACACCCTTCCGGCTTGTTGCCCGTCAACCCAAGATCGGTCCTCTCGGGCCCACTTGTAGCCCTTTACCTCCCTGCGTGGAGTGGGCAATAATTCACTGCTGTAATTAAATTTTTATCATTGTACCGGGAGTTACCGTACGTGGCCGGGAAGTCTTCCCCACGCCCGGAGCGTGGAGGTACACTCGCCACCCTCCTCGTAGGCATTTTCTTTACTCGTATTTATTTGTATATGCCGTTGCGAGTGATAGGTTCCTAGCTCGTTATATTTTTATATCGCCGCTATGAGAGAGAGAGCGAGACATGTCCCGTGACTCGTTCCGAGCACGGAAGAGCCGAATACCTGAGACTCACTGCCGGTTCCTCAACCGCGTATGATCCCGTGCTTCCCTCGCTTAGGGACGAGTTGCGAGCTAGAGTCCCAGGTTCGCTGGTCCATCCCGCATCAGCATCATTCATCTTTGAGGCTTGATCACCATTGGATATATATTGAGTGCCAACAAATGCCCCCCAGCCGTGGGTGTTGCAAGCGAGGCATGAGGGAAGCAGGACCCGCGGATGAGCTCCATCTGGGCAGATTTCCTGTCTGGACGGCAGAGGCTTGGAATGGCCTTTAATCTAGCGCAGTGCTTAATCCGACGCACCCAGGGCTGAAGATTAATACGGCATGCCCTTAACTGGTGCGCACTTTTGCTTGGGAGGTTAATACGGAGCTCTCTAGCCAGTTAGCTTAGTCCGAATATGTAAGTTACTAGGGCAGGAGAGCGCTCACGCCTTCAGCAAAGGGGTGAGGTGTTCACTTCGCCGCGGCGTAACTATTCTCGAGGCCAAAATATGGCTAATGTAGGCCAAAAGTTTGAAGGACGAGGGTGTAGAGGGCCCCTAGGACCAAAAGAATAAGGTCAGAAGACCTATCAATAGGATTCGTCGATGGTGATGGAAACTGAGGGTAGGGCCTATTCATTGACATGGGTCAAATGTCAAAGCAAAGGAGGCTTGTTGGTTAACGAGGACGAGAGGTCCAGGTTAGAGGAAATGTTGACCAGTCCTGTCGATGGTGACAAGGGTCAATAGATGCGGACCGATCTTGCCGATGATGACAAGGGTCGTAAGGACGGTCGATCGATCTTGCCGATGATGACAAGGGTCGAAAGGAGGTGGACCGATCCTACCGATGATGACAAGGGTCACAAGGAGGTGGACCGATCTTGCCGATGGTGACAAGGGTCAAAAGTAGGTCGGCCGATCTTGCCGATGATGACAAGGGTCGCTAGGAGGTTGACCGATCCTGCCGATGGTGACAAGGGTCAAAAGGAGGTCGACCGATCTTACCGATGATGACAAGGGTCGCAAGGAGGTTGACCGATCTTGCCGATGGTGACAAGGGTCAAAAGTAGGTCGACCGATCTTGTCGATGATGACAAGGGTCAAAAGGAGGTTGACTGATCCTGCCGATGATGACAAGGGTCGCAAGGAGGTTGACCGATCTTGCCGATGGTGACAATGGTCAAAAGTAGGTCGACCGATCTTGCCGATGATGACAAGGGTCACAAGGAGGTTGACCGATCTTGTCGATGATGACAAGGGTCGAAAGAATGTCGACCGATCTTGCCGATGATGACAAGGGTCGCAAGGAGGTTGACCGATCTTGCCAATGATGATAAGGGTCGCAAGAAGGTTGACCGATATTGCCGATGGTGACAAGGGTCAAAAGTAGGTTGACCGATCTTGCCGATGATGACAAGGGTCAAAAGGAGGTTGACCGATCTTGCCGATGATGACAAGGGTCAAAAGGAGGTCGACTGATCTTGCCGATGATGACAAGGGTCGCAAGGAGGTTGACCGATCTTGCCGATGATGACAAGGGTCAAAAGGAGGTCGACCGATCTTGCCGATGATGACAAGGGTCGCAAAGAGGTTGACCGATCTTGCCGATGATGACAAGGGTCAGAAGGAGGTTGACCGATCTTGCCGATGGCGACAAGGGTCAAAAGTAGGTCGACCGATCTTGCCGATGATGACAAGGGTCAAAAGGAGGTTAACCGATCCTGCTGATGATGAGAAGGGTTGGAAGGAGGTTGACTGATCTTGCCGATGGTGATAAGGGTCAAAAGTAGGTTGACTGATCTTGCCGATGATGACAAGGGTCGCAAGGAGGTTGACCGATCTTGCAGATGGTGACAAGGGTCAAAAGTAGGTCGATCGATCTTGCCGATGATGACAAGGGTCAAAAGGAGGTTGCAGATCCTACCGATGATGACAAGGGTCACAAGGAGGTTGACCGATCTTGCCGATGGTGATAAGGGTCAAAAGTAGGTCGACCGATCTTGCCGATGATGATAAGGGTCAAAAGTAGGTCGACCGATCTTGCCGATGATGATAAGGGTCGTAAGAATGTCGACCGATCTTGCCGATGACGACAAGGGTTGCAAAGAGGTTGATCGATCTTGCCGATGATGACAAGGGTCGTAAGGGTGTTGAGGAAAAGGTCTCCGGTGGGACTTACATCGATCGTCCTTTTTGGAGTTTCATTGGGATGAGGGTGAAGAATAACTTTAAATTACCACATTACTGGCTCAAGTGCCCTTTCGGGTTTTCGCCAAAGCCAGCCCCCTCTTGGTTCTGCCCACGCGCCCTTTCGGGTTTTCACGTGGCAGGGTACCCAATTTTGCCTGCGGTGCCCTTTCGGGTTTTCGCCACAGCCGGGTTATAGCCATTTTTGCCCTTGTCCTGATGTAGAAACAAGGCCGGTGAGGCACCTCTAATTTAAGCCTCATCACTTTCTTTCATTCTTTCTTTTTTTTCTTGTTGAATTCATGTGACAGGGGAATGCTGACAGGTCAACATGTGATATTTGACCCTTGGCGACGGCAGATAGCTACTGGCCGAGGCATAGGGTCTTATGCCAGTAAAGGCAGTTTATTCGTTGGCAGGGGAAAAATGACAGCGCAAAGGAGGAGCTTTAGCCACTTCGGACGTAAGGCCCACAATGGTGATATTGTGTGAGGGTCGACTAGGACACGAAGTCTTTTACCGAAAAAGGGTTTATTCGTTAGCAAGTAGGTAATGCTAATGCAAGGGATAGACTCCATGCCGATTCGGGCGTAAGGCTCGTAATGGCGACGTTGTATGAGGGTTGGCTAGGACACGAAGTCTTGCGCCGAAAAGAGGGGTTTATTCGTTAGCAAGAAGACATTGCTAACGCAAAGAATAGATTTCATGCCGATTCGGACGTAAGGCCCGTAATGGCGATATTGTATGAGAGTCGGCTAGGACACGAAGTCTTACGCCGAAAAAGGGGTTTATTCGTTAGCAAGAAAGTAATGCTAACACAAAGGATAGATTTCATGCCGATTTGGGCGTAAGGCCCGTGATGGTGATATTGTATGTGAGTCGGCTCGGACACGAAGTCTTGCGCCAAAAAAGGGTTTATTCATTAGCAAGAAAGTAATGCTAACGCAAAGGATAGATTTAATACCAATTTGGGCGTAAGGCCCGTGATGGCGACATTATATAATATATATTTTTGGGAGCTCGGCCAGGGAGGAGTGTCACTAGACCAAGGTGGGTAGAGCTCAGCCAGGGCGGAGCGCCACTAGACCAAGGTGGGTTTCGGTCATTCTGGGAGCACCGGTTGAGATGTGTGATACAGCTTCATATGTTTTCCATTAAGGGGAGAGAACTGGATGACTCCTTTATGATATACAAGGACGTACGCACCCCCTTCATATACTCAGCGGACAACATATGGTCCGACCTAATTTTCAACCAACTTCCCTTTGGGGTTGGAGGTCATCACTTCTTTTCTTTTGACCATTACTAGGTCACCCTTCTTGAATTCTCGACCTTTGACCAGCTTGTTGAAAGCACGGGCCATGCGAGCTTGGTAGAGTTGAATATTTTGTTGCACGCGAAGATGCTTTCCTTCGAGCTTGACAAGCTCTTCCAGTCTTCTTTCTATGTTGGTTTGTTCGCCGCTAGCCAATCCATGTTAGATGGCCACTCGCAGCAAGGGGACCTCCAATTCAATCGGCACCACAGCCTCTGACCCATATACGAGGGAGAATGGTGAGCAGCCGGTTGGGATTTTATAGATCGTACGATAGACCCAAAGCGCTTCGTACATCTTTTCTTCCCAGTCCTTTTTGTTAGACTTGACAGTCTTTGCTAGCAGCGTGCATAGTGTTTTATTGAAGGCCTCTGCAAGTCCAGTGACCTGAGGGTTGTAAGGGGACGATGTCCTCTAGTCGATCTTGTTTTTATCGCAAGTCGATAAACCTTCTAGTTTCTGAAATGGCTGCCATTATCAGACATAATCTAGCTGGGAACCCCGAACCGGAATATTATATTTTATCGAAAGAATCTTGCGACCGATTCTCCCATTACATCTCTTAGCGCAACTGCTTCTGCCCATCTGGAGAAGTAATATGTGGCTGCTAAGATATATCTGCATCCTGACGAAGATGCTGGCAGTGGCCCCACTACGTCCTTGCCCCATTGGGGGAACAGCCAACTTGGTATGGTGGGACGTAGCGGCACCGACGGTCTCCTGGACACATTGGCGTGCTCTTGACATTTTTGGCAAGCTTTAGTAAACTTGCAGCAATCATCAAACATGGAGGGCCAATAATAGCCCAATTTCTTTATTTCAATTTTCATTTTCGGCCCGGCCGGATGTGTTCCAGCCGACCCGGCATGGACTTCTTGCATTACCTGCCCAGCTTCTACTGAAGACAAGCAATGGAACAAAATTTTCTTTCGGGCATCAGCCATTATTCGGAACAAGGTTCCACTTCTCATCTCGTAGGAGTCTTTGACCCTCAGGAGCTTCATTCTTTGTTCTTTTTCCTTCGGGAGCTGTTGGTGTTGAAACCAACGTAGGAGGTGCTCCTGCCAATCGGACTGTTGGATTTCTTCAACAGTCGCTACTTCATTTTCTTGTTCATCGGCCAGAGCCTCCGTTACACAGGGGACCTATCGACGGTTGATTACTGCTATATTCAGGTTGTTGTGTCTCTGTGGTTTTGATGATAGCAATCACCAAGATGATTCATATGTGTGCATGTGTGCATGAAGGACCATGATGATTCATATGGGTGCATGTTAAAATGATTCATATCTGTGCATGTGAAATGATGATGAAGTATGCATTTGTGAATGTGTGCTTGTGCATGAGATTTCATCATATACCATGTGTGCATATTATTTCCTTGTGTGCATGTCATTTCTTTGTGTTTGACATTTTGAAAAACACTTGGTCGATGCATTCATAAGGTCTGTGCTTTCTTCGTTGTTTAGCACACAACGTCTGTGTGTGTTTTGGCTTAATTGTCTAAAAGTTAGTGCATGTTTGCAGACGACGTCTGTGCTAAGGATTTTAAATGTCTGTGCACTTCACTGTTCAAGTCGGTGCACATTCTGTGCCCGTCTAACTTTGCGTCTCATATGGCTGAGAGTCGGTGCATGTATTCGTCCGTCTTATCTTGCGTCTCATGTGGCTGAGAGTCGGTGCACGTATTTGTCCGTCTTATCTTGCGTCTTATTAGGCCTCGGTCAGTGCATGTGAGCGTCTCACTTAGCATCTCATGCTGTGTCTCAACATACCCAGGTCCGAGCGATGCATTTGTGTCTCAGTGCATGTGAGCGTCTCACTTAGCGTCTCATGTTGTGTCTCAGCGTACCCAGGTCCAAGCACGTTTCATGTCTGTGCATTCTTTAAAGTCGGTGCTAGTTTTGTCTATACAGGTCGGTGCATACTTAGTATGCTGCATCTGAAGGTCCGTGCATATATGGGTCGGTGCATAGTTTGCCTTACACATGTAGGTCGGTGCATATTCTCTGCTGTGAGCGCCTCAGGTCGGTGCATACTTTTGCGCTGGGTAGATAACAATTGTGTACGTTTAAGGTCGATGCACGTTGGTATTAGACTGATCTAAAGTCTATACTCTTCACTATTGAGAGTCATGTTAGGGTGCTAGGCCCGGATACAGAGGGGGGGTGAATGTATCCCTCTAGAAAATATAGCCCAAATTAAAAATCTAAAGCTTAGATATGCGGAATAAAGACTAATGAGCTTTCCAAAATGAAATGATAAGGCAACACATGGACAAACAGTTGGACTGCAACAATGCAGCCACCTGATCAATCAGAAACGAAGGCAGAGCTAAACAACCCAAACACACTTAGTAGAATATAATGCTCAAAAATTAACTCTCTAGATAATGCAACTAGCCAAGCATGCACAACCTGTGAATGAGAGGTAGAAGATATGGAGCTAACGCAAGGCAAACCACTGCACAAATAGTTTTAAGGTGGTTCGGTCCTCCAGACCTACATCCACCCCTCACTCCCAACCGGAGTGAGGCTTCACTAGCCAATGTTAGACAAGCAGACTCAGTCTGCAACAGACGCTGCCTCACAGCTTGACTAGGGGAACAGCCTCCCCTCTTCCTCCACGCCGGAGGGAACCCACAAATGGCACCAGCCACTTGCAACCGGAGGAATCAACCTCCCTTCCTCCAATCCTAGAGGGAAACACCTAGCAGCACCCAGCTGCTGGCAGACCAGAGGCCTAGCCTCTCTTCCTCCTCAGCCGGAGGGAACCCACTCGCGGCACCCTGCTGCGAGCAAATCGGAGATCCCACGATCTCCCTTCTCCTGATCACCAGGAGGAACCCGACCTCAGACCAGAGGATCGGAAGAACAAGAATAACCAAATGAAAAAGGAAAAAAAATTAGAAAGGAAAAATACACAGCGATCAGAAAGCTGTAAAGAAAGATAACACAGATGTGGCTCGCTTGGAGCTGACTGGCCTGGATTTGATCCACGGTCCAGTAGACAGATCTTCAGGTAAGCTTTTTCTCCACTCTCTCTCTCTCTCTCTATCTCTCTTTCTTTCTCTTCTGCTCTCCTTTTCTCTCACGTTCTTCTCTCTTTCTTCTCACATCTCACAAGCACTATCTCTCTCTTTTCTTTCTTCTGCTCTCACTCTCTTTCTTCTTCTTCTCTTTTTCTTCTTCTTTTCTTTTTCTGGATCGAAGGGCTTTCTGCTCTTCAGGCTTCTTCTTCGATCAGCCTTCTACAAAGGATGAAGGCTTCCTTTTATAAGCAGCAGCAGCAGGCACACTGGGTGCGTGTGGCTTCCACATTTCTTGCCCTAGAAATTTGGACCACGTGGCAGCATCCTGCCCCTTTTTCCCATCGGATCACGTGCCCCCCTCATCAGTATGCTCAGCAACTGGAGTGAGGTGGCGTTAACGCACTTGCTTCAAGGAGTTGACGCAGCCTTCAAAGACATTCTACTAGCACAACTCAAGTCTGCTGCGTTGACGCTTCCAACCCATGGCGTTGACGCATTGATGCGTTCCAGTGAGCAACCAGCCTACCCCTATTGACAGTTGCGTCGATGCTGCTCCACTGCTGCGTTGACGCATCGGTGATCCAGTGATTAGGTATTCAGCAGATAGACGTGCTGCGTTGACGCTCTCATTGTGCTGCGTTGACGCATGGAGCTGTAGCGTCTGAACTTAGATGGCTTCAGCCCTCTCACGTTTCGTGTGGAGTGCGTTGACGCATTGTGCAACTGCGTCCACCCTCTGGTTACCTGGTCGATCCATCAACATGCTACGTCGACGCCACTTGATGAATGCGTTGACGCACTAGAGTAATCCAGTAACCCATTGGCTCTGCCTTTGTAACTGCTGCGTCGACGCTCTCAGCATGCTGCGTTGACGCATGGAGCTGCAGCGTCGATGCTGCCAATGTACTCCATAGGCTGCAATAAGGGATTCTTGAACCGCTGCGTCCACGCTACTTGCTCACTACGTTGACGCACCAGAATAATCCAGGAGCTTCTTTCTTGATTATTTGAACTGCTGTGTCCACGTGTCAGCATTTCAGCCTCTTGGATCACGTGCCAAGTCTTGATGGCCTGAATCATCTGCAGACAGATAGAGGAAAATGAACTTAGTTCAGACGAATGTATATACTTAAGCAGAGCTGCCAGTGTATAGACTTGGTAAAGTGAAGTCCAGTGTATAGACTTCAGATACGAAGCCAATGTACAGACTTAGAAGGATTTGAACCAGTGTCTAGACTCCAGGTTTAACTGTGGATGTACAGACTTCAGGTGTGAAGACCATTGTGCAGACTTTGGAGAGCAGTGGCCAATGTATAGGCTTTATGGAGCGAAGCAAATGTGTAGACTTCACGCTGTACAAACTTTGCCAATATGAGACACTGTACAGACTTTGTAAAGAGAACGTAACGCTGTACAGACTTGAGGCTTTGAACGTTGAAGGCACAAGACGGTGTACATACTCAGATTCTAGACCAGTGGCTGTACAGGCTTTGAAGGAGGATCAATGTATGGACTTCATGAGCATATGACACGGCTGTACAGACTTTGGTACCAAAACGAATGAATAGGCTTTGCCACAGTCCAATGCATAGACTTAAGAACTTGAACTGAAGCGTCGACGCATCAGCTCAAGGAGTTGACACACTACTGTGTGGACAGAGACAAATATGACTGAAGGGTCGACGCATCAGCACACTGAGTTAACGCACTGCTGTGGAGACTGTGCAAACAGAGTGTAGACAGAATTAAGGTAGAGCATGTTAGAGCATGTTATCTGACAGCCATATGAACTCCATTCACTTACATGATAAAACATGAATTTATCGAGCATATAAAGGACACAGCTAGATGACTCACAGTGAATAACTCACTTCAAGGACCAATCATCAAAACCATCATCAAAATCACAGGGGCACAACAATCTCCCCCTTTTTGATGATGGCAACACTACACAGTGAGTCATCTGATGACTCAAACTATTCTCCCCCTTTGACTTCATCAAAAATAAAATAGTTTGAGAAATTAAAGCATGTATAAAAATTCAGTCAATTTCTCCCCCTTGCAAGAACATGATCAAAAGGAACCTGCATGCAATGATTGAATGATATTCTCCCTCTTTGGCAAACAATCTCCCCCTTTGGTATAATCAAAATAAACCATGGGAAGGGGTATGAATGTAGATGCAGATATCAGAGATATGAATGCAAGAGCACAATTCTTCTCCTTCTATGCAGCATGATGCATATGACAAGGAGGCTCCCCCTCAATAAATGGAACCTTAGAAATGAATGAGAAGGAGACCACAGGGGCAAACAAGGAGAAGTTCAGGTCAATGAGCAGAAGAGGTTCAATTAGCAGATTTTTAAAGAAGCTCCAATCTCAGAAAATTCAGTCAGATTTTCAGAGAGTTATCAATCTCATAAATCCAAAACATAAGTTTTTCAAAGTCTTCCATTAGAAGGGCTTATGAATGAGCTTTATTGAACAGCATGGTTTAAACATGATGTATGTAGAGTTTATCAATAAAATTCTGTATTGATATCTAAAACCATGTTTTAATAAAAATGAACCAAGCCCTCATATTTATCTTGATAAAACTCCCTTTGTCTTACACAATCAAATTTATTGACTTCTTTCAGAATTACATGCACTAGTATTGAGATTAAGCAATTATGAAGTCATTATTTTATCTAGGGTTGTAGCAATTTGATTTTAGCATCAATATTCAGATATTGTGATATGTTCAGCAGTTTTTCATGCTACAAATTTTACGAGCAGTCTAGTTCAGTGCACACCTTGTAACTAGAGGATATACCTTGATCAGAGGCCAATATCCATAAGCACTTAGTGTGACTAACTGTCATGCTATATATGAACAGAGATAGCATTTACACATCATGACACACTCCAAATCATTTCTTGATGAGTGAGTTGTATTTCTCAGTGTGCATGCCATTGCTCTGCCTGAATTTCAATGAATTCTTAATCAGAGTTAACTATGGTACCTCATGACACAGTCCTTTGAACATGTGTTTCTCAGTGACTAAGGTCATTGCTCTGACAGATATTACCCTTTAGATTTTTTAGAAAAATTCATTGCTTCAAGTCAATAATAATTTCATGTACTTAATCAGTTGAAGTCATGTATTCAAGAGTGCAGATTTTAGAAGTTTTCACAAGACTCAACATGAAACAGATGGTTAAGGTTTATTAAACATGCTTCAGATATTTTTAAGAGATTTTAAAGCCAAACTCATGAGTACATTAAACTTAAACCACCTGAGTTGTTTCAGATATTCATAAAAACGTATAATAGAAGATTTCTAGATCAAAAATTTTTGGATTTATGATCGAGATAGTGATGGGGACATCACCTCCCATGCCCACGTTCACAGCTCGTCTCCTCACCCCGGTTGCATCCGACATGGTCTAATTATTTAATTTCGAGTCCTATGTAATTTTTATTTGAGTCATTTGATGTATTTTCCCTTTTATTTGAGTCATGTTCCTAGGTCTTGTGTTTATTTCCCTAAGTTTGAGAGTCATTATGTTGTTTAGTTAGTTATTGGGCCCAATTCATTGGGTTTGGCCCAAGTGCACCCCCTACCCCCTCGGTTATTTGTCATTGAGTCTTTTGTCAGGGACTTATTGTAAAATGTGGGTTGCCTATATATAGGACCCCATTCCCCCCATTTCAACTTAATGAATCAATCAATGAAAAAATTGCCATTTGAGAGTCCAAAGCTTAGTTTAGTGGAGTGATTCCAACATTTTTTGGGTGAGAAACCCTAGGGGAGAGATTCCCCACCCTTCCCTCTCTTAATCCCTCTTTTTCACTCCACTTTCTCTCTCCTCATCACCCAATTTCGAATTTTCTTCTCTCTCCTCCCTTCCCAACCACCTCAACCCCCACCTACCATCATTAAAGCCCTCCACTTCCCCATGTCCTCCATTACTCCACCCCCCTAGTCCCAAGGAGATCCCTCACCATTCCAACACCACTTTCCCCATTCCAACACAATCAACCCCTTCCCCACACAACCCCACAACTTCCAATGCCATTTCAAATTTGAAATCCACCCTTCCCTCCACTCACTTGTGCCCCCCCTCACCTTCTCCTCTCACCCACCTTCCCAAATTCGTAGCTCCTCCTCCCACCACCTATTCGACCCCCTTCCAGACCCCATTCTTCCCTTCCCCCACCTTAGAACACCTCCTCCTAGACCCCCTCACAGCCCGGGCTTTCCCCACACTCATCCACCCTTATTTCCCCTCCCATATACCCCATTCCCCCCATCATCATCAACCTACAGCTCTCAACTGAAGATCTACAGCAGACCAGCAACTTGCAGCGGCCACCACGACCTCCTCCGGATGAGTTTGAAGACCCAAGAGCCATCGTCGGAAGCGTCCGCCAGTCGCCTTCGCAACCGAAGTGGTTTCGTCTTCTTCCGATCTCCGAGTCGTCCAGGAGGTCCATTCGCCCACAGCTGCGCGGTTCTGCCTCGGCTGAGGACCTGAGCTGGCTTAGAAGCTCTGCCACGACCAGTCCCGAAGGAATCAGTCCTCAAGTCCTTCTTCAACGTTCTTCATCGGCCTGTCTACTCTCAGAATCAAGAAGCGGAAGCCCATTCAGCATCGGGGAACAGAAGTTACCAATTTTCTTCCACGGTCGCGCGGCTCTGCCTTCCCCAGTCTGCATCGACACCTCCTCACTCTTCTGGCTCCACAGATCGTCTCCGTTCTCTTCTGGCATCCCCGTTTATTTTTCTGCAAAGAGGACTCACCCACGGTTCTAACGGCGCTGACGGCATCAAAGTTGGAGTTCGGGAGTGGCCAGGACAGCCTCTGCATCCTACTATTGGTGACCTGCCCCTGCTAGTCTGAGAAACAGAGGCCCTGTTCAAGCTTCTGCCCCGACCTGCAACGACTCCAGAAGAAATTACAAAAATTCTGAGGCACTCCCCTTCCTGTTACGAAGATTTCGCCGCTGGTGTCGCCATCAGCAAAATTCTTGAGCAAGATCTACAATAGAAACACCGACCCTCTATCCTGGTTCGCAGACAGCAGGCAGATTCGGCGCCCACCCTTGTTCCTTGTTCTTTGCTTTGGTTTCCCCACCCGCTTGGCCGGCTGAAGACCCCTCCCTGCGTGGAGGTAGTATTGATGTAATATCATTAACCCCCACCCCAAGTTCCCCCTCCTGCGAGAGTTGTAGTGGTGTACTTTGTTTGGGCAGGTCAAGCGACACCGCCGCGGCGTGTGGGGATCCACTCGCCTCCCCGCTCGCCCTCGTCTCCGACCGGGACCGGTTTCTTCAAACCGGTCGAGTAAGTGCTTAAACCTTCACTCCACTTAGTGCTTGTCTTTCAATATTAGTTCTTAATTCCGCTGGTTATGCGAGTGAGAGCCCGATCCTCAAGCCCCGTTGTCTTGAGTGATCACCGTGGGAAGAGTGCAACCGGTGCCTTCGGCACTTCGTCGGCCCCGTTGAATTGGGCTTCCAAATCCATTGGGAATCAAATCTTGGCCTTGCTGGCCCTCTACCAGCAAGGGCCCAACCCCACATCCTCCACTTGGCATCGCCAAGTTACCCCGGGCTTGGGTGAGCGACGAGAGAGCGGCGGCCGAAATTGGCCCATTTAGATTGCGAATGTGCTTGCTTGCTTAAGTCCAAGGTCGTGTCACATCAAGTGGTATCAGAGCAAGTTCTAGACTTGTCTCTACTAAGTCTTGTCCTAGGGCCATTGCATTTATCTCTCGATCATCATGGCCACTTCCTACTTAGCCTACTCGTCTCGCTTGGACCCAATAGATGCCTTTGTGTTTGATGGATCCCACCCTAGTTTATATCTAGAATGGGAAAGCTCCATAGATCACCACTTTGGGAGGTTCACCCTGTCAGGGTCTATGCAAGTCAACTATGCCAAAAGTTTGCTATGGCGCCAAGCTAGGAATGAATGGCAAAACATTGTAGGCTTAAGGGAAGTTGGAAGGCAAGAGCCAATCGACTCTTGGGTTGAGATGAGAAATGAACTTAGGAAGATTTATGCCCATATGGACCCTCCTATCACCATAGAGGAAGCCCAAGATCCCACCAATAAAGAAGAAGAGCCTCAATCTTTTCCCACCCCTCATGGTCCGGATCCTCAAAGGCCATGCACCATCACACATGGCACCCTCACCATAGATGAGTCCATACTCCAATGGCTCAAGCAATGTCCCACCCTCCCTAGCTCACCACCATTGGGATATAAATCCCAAATTGTTCCCACCCGACCTCCCCATGTCACTTATCAAAACTTCTACTCTGTGGAAGACTTGGGAGACCTTGTGGATTGCCTACATTGCCAAGGCCACTTAACCGGCCTACTAGCCATGGGACCATTGGAGCCTAGCACCGTCAACTTTGTCCACCCATCCATCGGTTCCATCACCTCCCTTTGCACAAGTGGGCATTGTACTAGTGAGATCCTCCTATTTCTCCCCTTGGAGGAAGAACCCATCCCGGTCTACTCCCCACCCCTTGAGATCCCAAGTACCTTGAACGGTCAACCCACTAGAGACCTTGGACCAACTACTTGGGAGGAGGATGACTCACCACCTTGTAAGGACCTTGGGAACATAGAGTTCCTCTCTCTAGGTAGCCCTTACCATGATCCCTTTGACCCATTCCAATGGGAGTACGGATACCCATGTGGCCCAACCATCTTACCCACCACCCACCCTTTCCTACCCTCACCCACCATATTGGGCCAAACTAACCTCATCCATGACCCGGGTTACACCTTGGGAGCCATGACATTGGGCCACATATCCCTAAGTAATAAGGTTGTGCCCCACCCCATGATGACCACCTTCTTAGATCTATTCGATCCTTTCCAATGGGAGTTCAAAGGTTGTCCCACACCTATACACATGGAAGTCACCTTTGAGAAAAGTATGCATGTGTCTAGGCTTACCACACCCCTTGGCATGAACACTATGTTGGGTCCATTCATTCATATCACCCACATGTCAAGTAGAAAGTATGAGTGGTCCATATTCGGATGTCATGGTCCTCCTTCATTCATCATGGATCTTAAGCATGTCAAAGACATCTACGGATGTCCGGGTCCCCCGATATTTATCACCAATTTGCATGATAGGGCCACCTACGGGTGCCCCGGCCCACCTAGGCTAACCAAAGTCTACACTGCATCATTACACGATAGGTCTACTTTTGATTGCCCCGGTCCACCCATCACCCCTAGAATGTCTGCATTCACAACATTGCATAAAGAGATCCGCAAGCACATTAGCAAGAAGAATGTGACTTATAAAAGGTAAGCCGACTCTCATCGACGTCACCAAGAATTCCATGAGGGTGACTTTGTGATGGTAAGGACGGAGAGACTCTCCCCGGGAGCCATCTCCAAATTGAGGCCACGTGGGGCTGGTCCCTTCCCGGTCCTGAGGCGCATTGGTGCAAATATCTTTGAGTTAGATCTCCCTGAGGAGTATGGAATAAGTCCCACATTCAATGTTGCCGACCTAGTGCCATATAAGGGACCCACGGTGGTACCTAGTGAGGAGATTGAGCCTACTTCTTCCCTTGAGAGAGCACCCACCCGTGACGAGAGACCACCAGCCAAGAGAGCCCAGCGTGAACAAATTGAACAAATATTGGATGAACAAGTCACTACCACTCGGAGCAAGGTATACGAGCGCTATCTCAGCAAGTGGATAGATCGGTCTCGTTCGGAAGACTTGAGGGCAGTACCACTTCTACACCCTCCAAGGAGGAAAGGACACTTAGTCGACGGAGTCGAGTTCTCCGCACCCCGGGAGTATGATGGGGACATCACCTCCCATGCCCACGTTCACAGCTCGTCTCCTCGCCCCGGTTGCATCCGGCATGGTCTAATTATTTAATTTCGAGTCCTATGTAATTTTTATTTGAGTCATTTGATGTATTTTCCCTTTTATTTGAGTCATGTTCCTAGGTCTTGTGTTTATTTCCCTAAGTTTGAGAGTCATTATGTTGTTTAGTTAGTTATTGGGCCCAATTCATTGGGTTTGGCCCAAGTGCACCCCCTACCCCCTCGGTTATTTCTCATTGAGTCTTTTGTCAGGGACTTATTGTAAAATGTGGGTTGCCTATATATAGGACCCCATTCCCCCCATTTCAACTTAATGAATCAATCAATGAAAAAATTACCATTTGAGAGTCCAAAGCTTAGTTTAGTGGAGTGATTCTAACATTTTTTGGGTGAGAAACCCTAGGGGAGAGATTCCCCACCCTTCCCTCTATTAATCCCTCTTTTTCACTCCACTTTCTCTCTCCTCATCACCCAATTTCGAATTTTCTTCTCTCTCCTCCCTTCCCAACCACCTCAACCCCCACCTACCATCATTAAAGCCCTCCACTTCCCCATGGCCTCCATTACTCCACCCCCCTAGTCCCAAGGAGATCCCTCACCATTCCAACACCACTTTCCCCATTCCAACACAATCAACCCCTTCCCCACACAACCCCACAACTTCCAATGCCATTTCAAATTTAAAATCCACCCTTCCCTCCACTCACTTGTGCCCCCCCTCACCTTCTCCTCTCACCCACCTTCCCAAATTCGTAGCTCCTCCTCCCACCACCTATTCGACCCCCTTCCAGACCCCATTCTTCCCTTCCCCCACCTTAGAACACCCCCTCCTAGACCCCCTCACAGCCCGGGCTTTCCCCACACTCATCCACCCTCATTTCCCCTCCCATATACCCCATTCCCCCCCATCATCATCAACCTACAGCTCTCAACTGAAGATCTACAGCAGACCAGTAACTTGCAGCGGCCACCACGACCTCCTCCGGATGAGTTTGAAGACCCAAGAGCCATCGTCGGAAGCGTCCGCCAGTCGCCTTCGCAACCGAAGTGGTTTCATCTTCTTCCGATCTCCGAGTCGTCCAGGAGGTCCATTCGCCCACAGCTGCGCGGTTCTGCCTCGGCTGAGGACCTGAGCTGGCTTAGAAGCTCTGCCACGACTAGCCCCGAAGGAATCAGTCCTCAAGTCCTTCTTCAACGTTCTTCATCGGCCTGTCTACTCTCAGAATCAAGAAGCGGAAGCCCATTCAGCATCGGGGAACAGAAGTTACCAATTTTCTTCCACGGTCGCGCGGCTCTGCCTTCCCCAGTCTGCATCGACACCTCCTCACTCTTCTGGCTCCACAGATCGTCTCCGTTCTCTTCTGGCATCCCCGTTTATTTTTCTGCAAAGAGGACTCACCCACGGTTCTAACGGCGCTGACGGCATCAAAGTTGGAGTTCGGGAGTGGCCAGGACAGCCTCTGCATCCTACTGTTGGTGACCTGCCCCTGCTAGTCGGAGAAACAGAGGCCCTGTTCAAGCTTCTGCCCCGACCTGCAGCGACTCTAGAAGAAATTACAAAAATTCTGAGGCACTCCCCTTCCTGTTACGAAGATTTCGCCGCTGGTGTCGCCATCAGCAAAATTCCTGAGCAAGATCTACAATAGATACACCGACCCTCTATCCTGGTTCACAGATAGCAGACAGATTCGGCGTCCACCCTTGTTCCTCGTTCTTTGCTTTGGTTTCCCCACCCCGCTTGGCCGGCTGAAGACCCCTCCCTACGTGGAGGTAGTATTGATGTAATATCATTAACCCCCACCCCAAGTTCCCCCTCCTGCGAGAGGTGTAGTGGTGTACTTTGTTTGGGCAGGTCAAGCGACACCGCCGCGGCGTGTGGGGATCCACTCGCCTCCCCGCTCGCCCTCGTCTCCGACCGGGACCGGTTTCTTCAAACCGGTCGAGTAAGTGCTTAAACCTTCACTCCACTTAGTGCTTGTCTTTCAATATTAGTTCTTAATTCCGCTGGTTATGCGAGTGAGAGCCCGATCCTCAAGCCCCGTTGTCTTGAGTGATCACCGTGGGAAGAGTGCAACCGGTGCCTTCGGCACTTCGTCGGCCCCGTTGAATTGGGCTTCCAAATCCATTGGGAATCAAATCATGGCCTTGCTGGCCCTCTACCAGCAAGGGCCCAACCCCACATCCTCCACTTGGCATCGCCAAGTTACCCCGGGCTTGGGTGAGCGACGAGAGAGCGGCGGCCGAAATTGGCCCATTTAGATTGCGAATGTGCTTGCTTGCTTAAGTCCAAGGTCGTGTCACATCAGATAGCCCATTGAAATCTTCATGAAAGACTGATAGAAATCTGAAGCCAAATGATACAAATTGATAGGAGAGATTTTGAAGCTCAATGTTTTCAAAAATATGTTCAAGGTCTGTCAACAAAATCAATAAGGAAGGATATGCAATGAATTCTCACATGAGTATGCATTTGACAACCTATATGCAATGCATTGACTCCCCCTCACAACATGCATTCAGACAATCTTTTTGGCATTTTCAGTTTAAGGAAATGCAATGCACTATACGTATGCAAAAACTCAACACTGAAGGCTATGCAAGGATATGCAATTAACTCCTCCTGAAAACATGCAATGTTTGTACTGAAAACTGATCATATGAAACGAAATGATATTGTGACTTGTGCACAATCAGACTGTCCTATCAGATTTTTCAGCATGGGCAACATGCATGGATCAAATTTCAGATAGCATTCAAATGCAGTTCAAATTTTTCAATGTACTATATATGCAAATCACATATATGCACTTCAGATGAGGAGAGTTCAGAGGCATCAATTCAGACAATGCAGATGAAGAGTGATTATGTAAAAACAGATTTAGTATGTCATGTAGTAGAACTAAAAATAGGAAGTGCAAGAAATTTACCTGAAGGATTCAGGAAGGGGTTTTCATTCTTGAGTGCCTTGGTTTATTATCCCTTTTTATTTCAGTCCCAAGGCACACCTGCATAGCAATGTTATTTTGCACAAACAGGTACCCAAGAAGTCTTGGGTCCTGACATGATAGTATTACTCCTAGCAGGTTTTCTCAGCACATTTCTAGGAGCAGTTTTCAGATCTGATTTATGCACATTCTTGTTGGCATGAATTCTATGTGCATATGCATGAGATTTTATGTTAACAGAATAAAAATTCTGTTTGTCAAAACCAGTTTGGTTTTGATATCCTGCCAGCCAACAGGTTGCAGCCCTGTGACCTGGCTTCCCACAATGATGGCATGTGAATTTTGAAACATGGAGTTTAGCAGAGTTATTCTGAACATGCCAACAATCTCCGACTCTATGGCCTGGCTTCCCACAGTTATAACATGAAAGTTTTACAAATTGTTTTACAGGGAATTTGACAATTTCAGAATTGAATTTTTTTTCGTGATTATGCCAGCACTCTTTTGCCCTATGGCCTGGCTTCCCACAACAAAAGCAATTCAGATTCTTTCTCCTAGGAACATGATTTCTAGCATGATATTTTTGTACAGTAGTAGCAGTAAAGTCATCTAACTCCATTGTCTTGCATTCATGCATGAGATGACCCATTTCATGACAGTAAAAGCATTTGGATATCCTGTTTTGAGCAGAATATGATTTCTTAGCATAAGAGGTCCTAGCATGAAATCTATCATTATCATTCTTCATGACAAGGCAATCATCAAGTACATGGCCAGAATTTCCACAATAGAAGCATTCAACATTCCTTCCGTGAATAATTGGAAATTTTATAGCCTTAGGCTTGTTTGCATGAAATTTACTATTCTTCTTCAGTGTTCTCATTTTCACATTTTCCTTCTGTTTTTGAATCTTCTGATCATCAGACTGTTTTGAAGACGGTGCAGAAGTACTAGCTGAGTTTGAGCTACTCACAAATGTTGCGTATAGTTTGTTCCTTACAGCCTGCTTAACTTGAGAATTACACCTTTTCTCTTCATTCAATTTGGTGACTTCCACATTCAAAGAATCTTCCATTTTTTCTTTACCTTTGGCAAATTTTGACAGAGAGTTGTTTAGATTTTCAATTTCAATTTGCAAGGTCATAATGTGGTCTTCACATGAAATAACCTGATTTTGTAGCCCATCATTCAGACTTTTCAGGATCTCATTCTCCTGATTTAACTTCAATTCAATGTTCACTTCTTTTTCTTTCAAAGCTGATTTTTCTCTTTCTACCATTAGCCATCTTTCAGAGAAAACAGTGTTAAGGACCATTAGCTTTTTATTTTGTTCCTTCAGATGGATGTTTTCTTCAATCAGCTTATCTTTTAATTTATCAATTTCCTTCAATTTAGATTTTAGATTTTGATTTTCAGCCTTTAGACTTGTGATTTCAGCATTTTTCTCTTTTCTTAATTTTCTCTTTTCTGATTTGACTCTTTCATATTTATCTAGAAGATGCTCATGCATGGCAACTAACTCATCATGGCTAATATCCTCGGTCTCAGAGATTACCTGGGATGAGGACTCATCTGATTGATCACTCCTTCTTGCCATGAGACATTCTTCTTCCTGTTCCACATGTGTTGCAGTCACTCTATCAAAAATTTCTTTTGCAGTGCTACAATCTGAGATAAAAGAAAAATCATCAGAATCAATTGCAGCCTTCATTAGATTTAGAGCTATCTGATTCTCTTCATGCATAGACTTGTGACTGTCAGTCCATTTGGACTTTTTCTTTGGCAGTTCATGAGGACCATGTGAAATTACTTTCCACAGGTCTGGATTGACAGATTTGATATAATTCTTCAGACTAGCGAACCATGCATTAAAATACGTACCACTGAAAATCGGTGGATGAGCCATGAGAACACAACAAATTAATGCAACAGGAATATTGATGCACTAAAAACAAATTAGCACCTAAGACTGCAAGATTGAATCTGCAGGTCACTGGACCTTGTATGCAGACACCGCTCTGATACCAACTGTTAGGGTGCTAGGCCCGGATACAGAGGGGGGGTGAATGTATCCCTCTAGAAAATATAGCCCAAATTAAAAATCTAAAGCTCAGATATGCGGAATAAAGACTAATGAGATTTCCAAAATGAAATGATAAGGCAACACATGGACAAACAGTTGGACTGCAACAATGCAGCCACCTGATCAATCAGAAACGAAGGCAGAGCTAAACAACCCAAACACACTTAGCAGAATATAATGCTCAAAAATTAACTCTCTAGATAATGCAACTAGCCAAGCATGCACAACCTGTGAATGGGAGGTAGAAGATATGGAGCTAACGCAAGGCAAACCACTGCACAAATAGTTTTAAGGTGGTTCGGTCCTCCAGACCTACATCCACCCCTCACTCCCAACCGGAGTGAGGCTTCACTAGCCAATGCTAGACAAGCAGACTCAGTCTGCAATAGACGCTGCCTCACAGCTTGACTAGGGGAACAACCTCCCCTCTTCCTCCACGCTAGAGGGAACCCACAAATGGCACCAGCCACTTGCAATCGGAGGAATCAACCTCCCTTCCTCCAATCCCGGAGGGAAACACCTAGCAGCACCCAACTGCTGGCAGACCAGAGGCCTAGCCTCTCTTCCTCCTCAGCCGGAGGGAACCCACTCGTGGCACCCTACTGCGAGCAAACCGGAGATCCCACGATCTCCCTTCTCCTGATCACCAGGAGGAACCCGACCTCAGACCATAGGATCGGAAGAACAAGAATAACCAAATGAAAAAAGAAAAAAAATTAGAAAGGAAAAATACACATCGATCAGAAAGCTGTAAAGAAGGATAAGACAGATGTGGCTCGCTTGGAGCTGACTGGCCTGGATTTGATCCACGGTCCAGTAGACAGATCTTCAGGTAAGCTTTTTCTCCACGAACTCTCTCTCTCTCTCTCTATCTCTCTTTCTTTCTCTTCTGCTCTCCTTTTCTCTCACGTTCTTCTCTCTTTCTTCTCACTTCTCACGAGCACTATCACTCTCTTTTCTTTCTTCTGCTCTCACTCTCTTTCTTCTTCTTCTCTTTTTCTTCTTCTTTTCTTTTTCTGGATCGAAGGGCTTTCTGCTCTTCAGGCTTCTTCTTCGATCAGCCTTCTACAAAGGATGAAGGCTTCCTTTTATAAGCAGCAGCAGCAGGCACACTGGGCGCGTGTGGCTTCCACATTTCCTGCCCTAGAAATTTGGACCACGTGGCAGCATCCTGCCCCTTTTTCCCATCGGATCACGTGCCCCCCTCATCAGTACGCTCAGCAACTGGAGTGAGGTGGCGTTAATGCACTTGCTTCAAGGAGTTGACGCAGCCTTCAAAGACATTCTACCAGCACAACTCAAGTCTGCTACGTTGACGCTTCCAACCCATGGCGTTGACGCATTGATGCGTTCCAGTGAGCAACCAGCCTAGCCCTATTGACAGTTGCGTCGACGCTGCTCCACTACTGCGTTGACGCATCGGTGATCCAGTGATTAGGTATTCAGCAGATAGACGTGATGCGTTGACGCTCTCATTGTGCTGCGTTGACGCATGGAGCTGCATCGTCTGAACTTAGATGGCTTCAGCCCTCTCACGTTTCGTGTGGAGTGCGTTGACGCATTGTGCAACTGCGTCCACCCTCTGGTTACCTGGTCGATCCATCAACATGCTGCGTCGACGCCACTTGATGAATGCGTTGACGCACCAGAGTAATCCAGTAACCCATTGGCTCTCCCTTTGTAACTGCTGCGTCGATGCTCTCAGCATGCTGCGTTGACGCATGGAGCTGTAGCGTCAATGCTGCCAATGTACTCCAGAGGCTGCAATAAGGGATTCTTGAACCGCTGCGTCCACGCTACTTGCTCACTGCATTGACGCACCAGAATAATCCAGGAGCTTCTTTCTTGATTATTTGAACTGCTGTGTCCACGTGTCAGCATTTCAGCCTCTTGGATCACGTGCCAAGTCTTGATGGCCTGAATCATCTGCAGACAGATAGAGGAAAATGAACTTAGTTCAGACGAATGTATATACTTAAGCAGAGCTGCCAGTTTATAGACTTGGTAAAGTGAACTCCAGTGTATAGACTTCAGATACGAAGCCAATGTACAGACTTAGAAGGATTTGAACCAGTGTCCAGACTTCAGGTTTAACTGTGGATGTACAGACTTTAGGTGTGAAGACCATTGTGCAGACTTTGGAGAGCAGTGGCCAATGTATAGGCTTTATGGAGCGAAGCCAATGTGTAGACTTCGCGCTGTACAAACATTGCCAATATGAGACACTGTACAGACTTTGTCAAGAGAACGTAACGATGTACAGACTTGAGGCTTTGAGCGTTGAAGGCACAAGACGATGTACAGACTCAGATTCTAGACCAGTGGTTGTACATGCTTTGAAGGAGGATCAATGTATGGACTTCAGGAGCATATGACACGGCTGTACAGACTTTGGTACCAAAACGAATGAATAGACTTTGCCATAGTCTAATGTATAGACTTGAAGAACCTGAACTGAGGCGTCGACGCATCAGCTCAAGGAGTTGACGCACTACTGTGTGGACAGAGACAAATATGACTGAAGGGTCGACGCATCAGCACACTGAGTTAACGCACTGCTGTGGAGACTGTGCAGACAGAGTGTAGACAGAATTAAGGTAGAGCATGTTAGAGCATGTTATCTGACAGCCATATGAACTCCATTCACTTACATGATAAAACTTGAATTTATCGAGCATATAAAGGACACAGCTAGATGACTCACAGTGAATAACTCACTTCAAGGACCAATCATCAAAACCATCATCAAAACCACAAGTCAGTGCATGTTTTGTTTTGAACACTTAAGGTCGGTGCATTCTTAGTCTTTACCTACGTTTCATGCATTCGCATGCTCCGTGCATTGTTTCATCGCGCATACACATAGTCGGTGCATGCTTTACATGCACACATATAGGGTCTGTGCAAGTTTGCTGCTAGCATACTCAAGTCAGTGCACATTTCATTAAGACTATGCATATTAATGTGTCAACACTTGCTATTAGAGTAAAGTCTGTGCATATTTGAAATATGGCTTACTACAAAGGGTTTGTCTAATTGGTTTAATTTCTTACTGGCAGGAACTTCATCATCATATATATATATATATATATAGGGAAGAATTCATTAAGTCTCAGGCGAGCACGTGAGATTGATCTAAGGCCAAAGCTTGTGATCCAAGACTAATCTATCTACTAGAGATGTTGACACGTGGAAAGTCAAAGTGGTAAGATTACAACACGTAAAATGAAGAGATCCAGATCTGCATGAAAGTTTGGGCGGGAAATGTGGTCCCCACATGCCCATCATCTGCTGCATTATAAAAGGTGACAGATCGCCCCATTGAAGAGAGCGAGAGCATCCAGAAGAAAAAGAGATCAAAGCAGCCAGAGAGAGCAAGAGAGCCAGAGTCTGAGAAGAAGAAGAAAAAGGAGAAAAAAGAAGAAGAGAGGATCGAGAGAAGAGAAAGAAAAGAGAGAGTGGTCAAGATTGAAGCAGCCTGTGGCTAGCTATCTGTTGGTTTCTTGATCAGATCTAGACCAATCTGCTCCTGCGACAGCTACATTTCTAATTGAGCTTTATTCGCTAGTTTGTTTTTCCTTTTTGTTACTTTCATCTTCCAGGTTCTTGGTCTTCCGATACTCAGGTTCAGTTCGGGTTCCTCCTGTGGACTCAAGAGAAGGGAGACTTGGTGTCTCCGGTTGCAAGTGACTTGGTGTCACTTGTGGTTTCCCTCTGGGTTTCAGAGGAAGGGAGACTTGGTGTCTCCGGTTGCAAGTGACTTGGTGTCACTTGTGGTTTCCCTCTGGGTTTCAGAGGAAGGGAGATTTGTTCTCTGGTTTGCTAGTGACTGGGTGTTACTATTGGTTGCCCTCCTTGGTGGAGGAAGAGAGAAGTGTGTTCCTCTAGGTCAAGCTGTTAGGCAGCGTCTGTTTGCAGACTGAGTCTGCGGGTCTTGCTATTGCAAGGGAAGCCTCACTCTAGTTTGGAGTGAGGGGTGGACGTAGGTAGACTCTGGGTTTGGCTGAACCATTTAAAAATATCTTGTCCATCGTGGTTTGCTCTTTGCGCTCCTCCATATCATCTTTCTCCCCTTCACAGGTTATGTGTGCTTGATTACTTACGTTTGCCCTTGTGTTACGTTGAGAGTTTTTATATATGTCTATGGAGTGTTTGTTCCTATGCTTAGTGGAATTATATATGCGAGCCTGAGTGTCTCAGCTCACGGTTGTGAGAAGAGAGTAGTTGTGCTGTCTCATTTGATTACTGAGTATTATTAAAAGTTTGATTCCGTAATTGTTTTTAATTGGGTGTATTTGTTGAAAGATTCATTGACCCCCCCCCCCCTTATGAATCCGTGTCTTGCATCCATATATTCTAACAAGTGGTATCAGAGCAGGTTCCTGTCTTATCGGATCCAACGATCCGCAGTAGATCCTACAGCCTCTTTGGTGCATTTCTGAGCATACCTATTCTGGTGCATTGATTTGTTTATCGATTAATTCCATGGGTCATCCACCGGTCTTCAATGGCTCTGATTTTAATTTGTGGGTTAGCAGTCTCCATAGCTATGTGAAACTGATTGATCCTGATCTGTGGAAGTTGATTTCACTCGGTCCTTACAGATTATCAAAGAAAGAGTCCAAATGGACTGACAGTCACAGATCAAGGCATGGAGAGAATCAGAGAGTTTCAATCTAATGAAAGTAGCTACTGACAAGGCCTTACACTCTTGCTTCCATGACTGTAGGTCTGCTAAGGACATTATGAATCAGCTGAAGCTAGCACACAGAAGAAGGGAGGATAGCTGCATGATGGCTAATGGCAGCGATCAAGGCAACAATCAAAATGAAGTGGATAATGATGAGGAGGTAAATCCCTTCGAGAATTTTTCTTTAGATGATTGGGAGAATGCATATGGTGATTTATTAGAGTCACATAAGAGATTGAGAAAATAATATAAAAAATTGAAAAGGTGTACTGGGGTGGATAGCTCAAATTCTTCTTGTGAAAAGTGTCTAGAGTTGAAAGAATCTCATGATGCTTGCTTGTCTGATATTCAAAAGCTTAAAAAATAAATTGGTTTATTTAAAAATGAAAATCAAGAACTTGCAAATGAGATTACTGAACTTGAAGAAAAACTTAGATCAACTAATGATAATCAGACTCTCATTAGCAATCATGTTCAGAATGAAAAATTGCTGAAGGATCTTGAACATGTTAACACAGATCTAGATAAACTGAAATCAAAAAACGAATCTCTTAGAAAATCTGTTAAAGAAAATGAAGAAAAATTTGAAAAACTCAAACAAGAGAAGAATATGCTTGTTGAAAAATCTGATGCAATAAAGACTGTGAACATGGAGCTTCAGAAAAACATCGAAAATCTGCTAAGAGAATCTGAAACTTCAAATAATCCCAAAGCATCTCATGATGACCAGATTCTTCTTGATGAGTTAATTCAGAATGATGCTCTGGTTAAGGAAAATGAAAAGTTAAAACAGCTGAACTTTGCTATGTCTGAAAGACTTCTAGCCTTAGAAAGAGGAAAAACTGTTTGTATTGAAGATTCTGAAAAATTGAGGAATCTGGAACAAGAAATTGAGAAATACAAAACTACTAATAAAGTATTGAATGAAGCTGTTAATTGTAGTGATCAAAAGATTGCAAGTTCTGAAATACACATTACATCTCTTGAAAATGAAATTCAGGATTTGAACAGTGTTTTGTCTAAATTTGTTGATGGGCAAGAAAATCTGGACAAGTTGCTAGGAGTGAAGGTCAATCTCAGAAAAGAAGGGCTGGGCTACAAAACTGCTAATAAGAAAGCCTTTGAAAATAAACTGATTACTTCATTTATAAAAGCTTCAAATATTGCCACCATATCTCAAGTTGAACAGCCCACTGCTCAGGGAAATCAAAAACAAAACAAAATTCAGAAAACCAAAATTCAGAATCAAGCTAAAAAAGTGAAAAAGAATGTTCAAGTGTAGAATAGGGAAAGAAACATTCATGCCGGTGCTGTGCATAACCCAAACACACACACACCTGCACATAAAATGAAAATGTCATGCCACTATTATCATAGATTTGGTCATCTGATGCATGAGTGTAAATTGATGGAAAAGGATGATATGAGTGCCAGCATAATGCATGCTAGGAAATTTCATGATAAAAATCCTTTATTTCAGAAAAAGAAATATGAATGTTTTCACTGTGGTAAATTAGGACACACGATTACACAATGCTGGTTTGCAAGTGATAAAAAAAATCACATTCATATCATGTTAAATTTCATACAAACATTCATGCTGTAAACAAGAACAAGTTTGTTTTAATAAACCAGCATATGACATACTTTAACTGTGGCAAATTGGGTCATAAGGCATTTGAATGCTGGTAGAAGAAATTTTAATTCATGTTCTCACTGTGGCAAGAAGGGCCACACTGGTGCCCTATGTTGGCATGCCCAGGGAAGAAATTTCAACTCCAAATTTGCTAAATTCCCTGTAAACAAAAAGTTTTTTGATAGGAATAAATTTTGTTTTAAAGAAAAACTCATCACATGCTTTGAATGTGGAAAGCCGGGCCACAGGGCTGCAACTTGTTGGCTAGAAGGTTATAATAAACAAGCTGGGTTTGATAAACATAATCTTAATTCTGTTAACAGAAATTTTCATGCAAAAATATATCGATTTCATGACAACAGTAGTTTGCATAACAAGAATTTGAAATCTACTGCATCATGCCATTACTGTGGTTAGATAGGTCATTCAATGTATAATTGCTACTTGATGAGATTTGATGACCTTCATGCACAAAAAGTGTTTAGAAGTTCTGCTAAAGGTGTCTCTGTTACTTCAGGACCCAAGATGTCTTGGGTACCTGCTAGTGCAAAATAAGGAATTGCTTTGCAGGTGTGCCTTGGAAGCTGAATAATAAAGAGGTTAATAAACTAAGGCACCCAAGTATGGTAAAATCTCATTCTTGTACGTTTCAGGTAAATCAACTGAATTCTCTAACTTTATGATTACTGCATAATTTTTGATTACACATAGTGCATCCTCATGAGCTATATGTTTAGTCCAAGTTGATACCTCTGACTGTTCTCAGATTGTTCAAAAAGTATTGAAATTCCTATCTCTGCTATTGCATGATTGAGTCTTTCTTCAAGGAATAAATGTTCTGATTGTGTGACTTCTGAAGAGTTTATTTTGAAATTATTCATGCATACATTAAGCTGTTGCTTGTGATGTTTTTTAAAAACCTGAAGTGCATGAATCTAATTAAATGAGAGTGTAACAGTCTACTGTGATGCACATCATTTGTCAATCTGAAAATCATGCATAGACTTGCTGCTCTTTCCACATATGGAAATTCATATCATCATATGTATTTTGGTAAAAGTATCAGTGGCAAGTTGTATACTGCACACTGTCAGGGGGAGTCTGTCTGTTCACTAGTTAGTGCAATTCATCCTGAGGAGAGCCATTGTATATGCATACATGTAGTGGACTACATTGCATCACTTATTTTGAAGACTCCAAAAAGAAGTGACTGACTGCATATAGAACTGCATTGGCACTACATTGTCATGCATGAGCATCATGGTATATTAAATGGAACAGTGCTGAAGGGCAGATGGAGTCTGTCTGGATGCTATTACCATGTGTGAGGTGGTCCTTGGACCAAGTCCTCCGCCAAGTACCATGGGTCAAGTTGCATAATATCTTTGTTAGACCTGCATACACATTGTAAAATACATACACTGATCTATGAGTTCATGCCTAGTACATGCATACTCTTAGGGGGAGCAAAATGCCTTTGTGACTCCAAATCTGTCTAGTTCGATCGACCAATCTGCTCTCTTTAGTCAACCGAAGCTCCCAATTCAGAATGATGCATCATTGCATATAGATAGGGGGAGTTTATGTCAAGAAAGCATTATGTACATTGCACATGTTGCATACCTTCTGATGATCTTAATCTTGAACTCTTCCTGTCCACCTAATTGATGTATCCTGTCATATCTGTCATTCTAGTGACTCACATCATCAAATAATCATTGTTGGCTGCTGTTGATTACTCAATAATTGTACTGAGATTTGAAGTAAACCTTCAGTTTGAATACTGCTTCATAAATGTTAAAACATCTTTAATGTAAAATCTTCCATTATATAGGCTTAAGAATATTTGTTGATTTGGAATTGGTTTAAGTCTAATGTACTCTTAAGTTTGAGCTCAAAGAACTTGAAAATATCTAATTCAACTTTTTAATAAACCTTAACTGTTTGTCTCATGTAAATTCATGTAAGACTTCCTGATATCTAAAAAGTTGAAATCATGATTCTCTTTGATTGAAATATTGAGTGTTAGTATTGCTATTAAACATTTAATCTATCTGAATGTGTTCTAAAAAGATTATGGATAGAGCAATGACTGTGGTTACTGAGAAACCTGTCCAAAGGACTGTGTCATGAAGTACCATAGTTAACTCTGATTAAAATCATTGAAAATAATATGAAAATATGGTAGAGCAATGGCATAGTTGTATTGAGTAACTAGGGATTCTGGCCTCTAATCAAGGTGTCTCCTCATGTCAAAGATACTTCTGATGCTATCTCTGTTCTCTAAAATAGAGAAGCAATACGGTTATCACACTAAGTAACTGGGGATTATGGCCTCTAACCAAGGTGTCTCCTCATGTCAAAAGGTGTTGATCAACCAAAATTGCTCATTAAAAGAGTATATTGATCAAAAGAAAAATATGAAATAGTGTGAATCAAAAATTCTGGAAGAACAATAAAATTCAGATGCATTCACGAGTGTTTACTCTCAATACTACATTATGTAAATCTTAAAGAAGCCATGGAAAGTAAACTGAGTAAGATGGAAGAAGGTTGAACTAGAAGTATATATGAGCATTTAGTTTATTTTTATTAAAAACTGTTTCAGATATGAGTATGGGTTTCTTTTTGAAAAACTTTATTTACATCATTCTTAAACCATATCTGTCAATCAAAGGATTCATAAGCTTTTATAGTGGAAGACTCTAAAACCTAAATTCTGGTTTATGAAGTTGGTAACTTATTGAAAAATTCTGTATCTTAGGGTCTTTGAAAATTCAATAATGCTTTTGCTCAATTGTTGATCTCTGTTACTTTCATTGATCTTTTCAACAGAAATTGTTCCTGAAATATATGTGCTTTGATTGATCTCTGCACATCAGCCTGAGTCTCTTTCCTAGGATTCCACTACCATATTTCTTTTGGGCTAGCAAATCCTGATAGTTCTGTAGACCTTTCATCTGCAGACCATACGAATGTGAGGATCCACTGTCATTATTACCTTGTTCACTTGCAGCTTTCTGAACTTCAAAATTATTGTGGTTGAATATTCCAGATTGATTCCTTGAATGGTCAACTTGCTCAAAGGGGGAGAATAGGTTATCTTGTCAAATTTTGGATCTATTGTGCCTTTACTCTGCTGGAAAGCTTTTGCTAGCTTGCTCTCATTTTGTCTCAAAGGAAACCCTGAACTCATCTTGATGACCATATTCCTGGTTGCATTCCTCACTGCCATATCTCTTGGCTCGTTTAATTGCCACTATGTTTTTGATTGATACATTCTGATCATTCTTTTGATGTATGACCCTTGGTATCCTCTCAGGGGGAGAATTGTTTGATGCCTACATTTTAGCTCATGATTCAATCATCTTACAATTGGTGTTAATCTATTTTTTCTTTTTGATGAAGTCCAAGGGGGAGAATAGGTTGACATGAGTATCTTACCTTGCTTTATGCTTTATTATCATTATGACTCATCATGGTGTTGCCATCATCAAAAAGGGGGAGATTGTTGTGTCTCTGTGTTTTTGATGATAGCAAACACCAAGATGATTCATATGTGTGCATGTGTGCATGAAAGACCATGATGATTCATATGGGTGGATGTTAAGATGATTCACATGTGTGCATGTGAAATTATGATGAAGTATCCATTTGTGAATGTGTGCTTGTGTATGAGATTTCATCATATACACTGTGTGCATATTATTTTCTTGTATGCATGTCATTTTTTTGTGTTTGACATTTTGACAAACACTTGGTCGATGCATTCATAAGGTCTGTGCTTTCTTCGTTGTTTAGCACACAACATCTGTGTGTGTTTTGGCTTAATTGTCTAAAAGTCAGTGCATGTTTGCACACGATGTCTATGCTAATGATTTTAAAGGTCCGTGCACTTCACTGTTCGAGTCGGTGCACATTCTGTGCCCGTCTAACTTTGCGTATCATATGGCTGAGAGTCGGTGCAAGTATTCGTCCGTCTTATCTTGCATCTCATATGGCTGACAGTCGGTGCATGTATTCGTCCATCTTATCTTGCGTCTCATTAGGCCTAGGTCAGTGCATGTGAGCGTCTCACTTAGCGTCTCATGCTGTGTCTCAGCATACCCAAGTTCGAGCGATGCATTTGTGTCTCAGTGCATGTGAGCGTCTCACTTAGCGTCTCATGTTGTGTCTCAGCATACCCAGGTCCGAGCACATTTCATGTCTGTGCATTCTTTAATGTTAGTGCTAGTTTTGTCTATACAGGTCGGTGCATATTTAGTATGCTGCATCTGAAGGTCCGTGCATATATGGGTCGGTGCATAGTTTACCTTACGCATGTAGGTCGGTGCATATTCTCTACAGTGAGCGCCTTAGGTCGGTGCATACTTTTGCGCTGGGCAGATAACAACTGTGCACGTTTATGGTCGATGCACGTTGGTATTAGACTGATCTAAAGTCTATACTCTTCATTGTTGAGAGTCAGTGCATGTTTTGTTTTGAACACTTAAGGTCGGTGCATTCTTAGTCTTTACCTATGTTTCATGCATTCACATGCTTCATGCATTGTTTCATCGCGCATACACATAGTCAGTGCATGCTTTACATGCACGCATATCGGGTTTGTGTAGGTTTCCTGCTAGCATACTCAAGTCAGTGCATATCTGCTGGCTATATATAAAGGTCGGTGCACATTTCATTAAGACTATGCATATTAATGTGTCGACACTTGCTATTAGATTAAAGTCTGTGCATATTTGAAATATGGTTGACTATAAAGTGTTTGTCTAATTGCTTTAGTTTCCTACTGGCAGGAACTTCATCATATATATATATATAGGGCAGAATTCATTAAGTCTCAAGCGAGCACATGAGATTGATCTAAGGCCAAAGCTCGTGATCCAACACTGATCTATCTACTAGAGATGTTGACACGTGGAAAGTCAAAGTGCTGAGATTACAACATGTGGAATGAAGAGATCCAGATCTACGTGAAAGTTTGGGCGGGAAACGTTGTCCCCACACGCCCATCATCTGCTGCCTTATAAAAGGTGACAGATCGCCCAATTGAAGAGAGCGAGAGCATCCAGAAGAAAAAGAGATCAAAGCAGCTAGAGAGAGCAAGAGAGCAAGAGTCTGAGAAGAAGAAGAAAAAGGAGAAAAGAGAAGAAGAGAGGATCGAGAGAAGAGAAAGAAAAGAGAGAGTGGTCAAGATTGAAGCAGCCTGTGGCTAGCTATCTGTTGGTTTCTGGATCAGATCCAGACCAATCTGCTCCTGCGAGAGCTACATTTTTCATTGAGCTTTATTTGCTAGTTTATTTTTCCTTTTTGTTACTTTCATCTTCCAGGTTCTTGGTCTTCCGATACTCAGGTTGAGTTTGGGTTCCTCCTGTGGACTCAGGAGAAGGGAGACTTGGTGTCTCCGGTGGCAAGTGACTTGGTGTCACTTGTGCTTTCCCTCTAGGTTTCAGAGGAAGGGAGACTTGGTGTCTCCGGTTGCAAGTGACTTGGTGTCACTAGTGCTTTCCCTCTAGGTTTCAGAGGAAGGGAGATTTGTTCTCCAGTTTTCTAGTGACTGGGTGTCACTAGTGGTTGCCCTCTTGAGTGGAGGAAGAGAGGAGTGTGTTCCTCTGGGTCAAGCTGTTAGGCAGCGTCTGTTTGCAGACTGAGTCTGCGGGTCTTGCTATTACAAGGGAAGCCTCACTCTGGTTTAGAGTGAGGGGTGGATGTAGGCAGACTGTGAGTCTGGCCGAACCACCTAAAAATATCTTATCCATCGTGGTTTGCTCTTTGTGCTCCTCTATATCATCTTTCTCCCCTTCACAGGTTGTGTGTGCTTGATTACTTACGTTTGCCCTTGTGTTACGTTGAGAGTTTTTATATATGTCTGTGGAGTGTTTGTTCTTATGCTTAGTAGAATTATATATGCGAGCCTGAGTGTCTCAGCTCACGATTGTGAGAAGAGAGTAGTTGTGCTGTCTCATTTGATTACTGAGTAGTATTAAAAGTTTGATTCCGCAATTGTTCTAAATTGGGTGTATTTGTTGAAAGATTCATTCACCCCCCCTTCTGAATCCATGTCTTGCACCCATATATTCTAACGCAGGCTTGTGTCTGGCGGGATTGCCAAAGAACTAGCCAGATCCGCTTGGGCATCCGCTTGGGCATTCTGTCCTCGGTTAATATGCTTGATTTTGATGAAATAGAATCGCGCCATCAAGCGGGGTGCCAGCTGATAGTAAGGGAGGAGCCCTTGCTTCCGCACATCGAACTCTCCTCTCGGCTATTTTTTGACTAGCATGGAATCTCCAAATGCTTCCAATATCTGGATCTCCATAGACAGAGCAAACTGCAACCCGATTATGAGGGCTTCATATTCTGCTTCATTGTTTTTGCATGGCTTATTTATTGAACAAGGTGTATATATGACTTCTCCTTCTAGAGATTTCAGGACTATGCCTGCCCCGGCTCTGACTCTGGCTGATCCAGTGGCTGAGGTGTCAATTCTTGATGCGCCATCAAAATACAACTGCCATAGAGAGGGCTGCACCTGGCCGACCTCTAGGGTTTCATCTTCAAGAAGCTTTGGTTCCCGCGGGCAGTCTTCAGGCACTGGATGCTCAGCAAAGAAGTCTGCGATGGCCTGGCCCTTGACGGCCCTTTGCGGCATGTAGGAGATATCATACTCCATGAGGATCACCGCCCATTTGCCTAGGTGGCCTTTGAGTGCCAGTTGAGACATGATATATTTAAGCGGATCTTCCTTGGAAATTAGCTTAACTTCATGCGACAGCATATAGTGTCGAAGCTTCTTGACCGCGAAGACCAGTGCCAGGCAAATCTTCTCGAGATAGGTATATCTCTCCTCAATTCTGACCATTTTTCGACTGAGATAATAGAGGACTTGTTCCTTCCCTTCTTTATTGTTCTGGGCTAGCATTTGCCCCAGGGAGTTATATGTGACTGCTATGTAGAAAACCAGCAGCCGTCCTTTCACCGGTGCGCCCAGCACTGGAGGAGTCTTCAGATAGTCTTTGAGCTTGTCAAAGGTTGTCTGACAATCTTCGTCCCAGTAAAAGGGAACATCTTTCATCGTTAGCTTGTGAAAGGGTTGGCACCGCCCTGACATGTTGGATATAAACCGCCAGATGTATGCCAGGCGGCCTTGCAGAGATCTTAGTTCGGAGAGGTTCCTCGGTGAGGGTAACTCCTGAATTGCTTTGATCTTTGCGAGGTCTATTTCAATTCCTCGGTATCTGCCAATGAAATCCAAGAACTTTCCGCTCGATACTCCGAACGCACACTTCATAGGGTTCATCTTCAATCCATACTGCCTTAAACTCTGAAAGATAACTCGGAGGTCCTGCAAATGGTCTTTTTTCTTTCTGGTCTTGACTACCAGGCCATCTATGTAGCACTCGACCTTATGGTAGAGCAGCTCATCAAATATTCTAGTCATCCCCCGCTGATAAGTTGCGCCGGCATTCTTTAATCCGAATGGCATCCTCTTGTAGTGGTAAATGCCTTTGGGGGTTCAGAAGGCAGTGTGGACCTGGTCATGTTCCGCGATCCATATTTGGTTATAGCCGGACGACCCATCCATGAATGATAGGGCCTCATGGCCGGTTGTTGCATCTATCATGACCTCCGTTATTGGTACCGGAAAGTCATCTTTGGGGCAGGCTTTATTCAGATCTCGGAAGTCAACACATATCCGGATCTGCCCATTCTTTTTCTTCACAGGCACAATATTGGCCAGCCACATGGTATATTGATTTTCTTCGACGAAACCCACATCAATGAGCTTGTCAACTTCTTTGCATATTTGAGTGATGTGCTCTGGCCACATACGCCGCGGTAGTTGCATCACCGGTTCGTCTTCAGGGCTTATTGCTAGCTAATGTTGTGAGACTGCGGGACATTTCCTTGTAGGTCCAGGCAAAGCAATCCCGGTATTCTCGCAGTAGCTTGATGCATAGCTTCTGTTCTTCAACAGATAGCTGGGCGTTGAGGAAGGTCAGGCTATGGTCATCCTCATCTCCCAGATTAATTTTTATCAGTTCATCGACTGTGACTTGGCCTCCATCTTCTATTTTCGGGGGCGCTGGCTGAAGGTCGATAAAGTCTGGAATATCATCTTCAAGGTCAAAGACCTCGATCTCTTCATTTGGTTTTATTTGAACTTCAGCAGGGATCTCCGCGCCAGTCAGCAGTGGCTGTGCAAATTATTCCATCAGTGGATCCATCGCCGTTGCAGCTTCGAGGGGTGAGTTGACAGCTTCATCCCCTACCGATAGGTTTGCGGCCATGGAAGACTGGTGATTGTCTACTGCTGGGCTAGGGTAGCATCGTAGCTTTGTAACAGCAGGTGAGAAGGTCTCTCCCTCTTGGATTGTCATGTCCTCGATGGAGGTGGCCTTTTCCTTTTCAGCAGCATACATCTCTTGATCGGTTTCGACATAGGCTTCCCCTATTGGCACGAGAGGTACTGAGATCATCATTAGCGGAGGCCCGCCAGAGGGAGACGTCCCTGTTTCTTCAACATCTTCGGCTTCGCTACTAATGGCCGTGTCAAATCTAGCTTGAAGGGCCACTTCTTCAGGATAGAGTTGCTCCCAGCATCGGCAAGGAGTCATGGTCTCTGTTTCCGAGTCTCTTGGTCGAGCCGATTCAACATATTCCGCTTCTGCTGGGTATTCATTGAAAGTTGCCCCCAGCGGATTATTTTCAGCAGGATAGAAGGCGGAGGTGGTGTCCACCTCATAGCGCCCACTGTAATAATATTCCTCAAGGGTGAAGCCCAACCCTGGATGCTGAGAAACACATCTCATCTCTTTGTCCAGACTTGCGGGATACCACATCTTCTTGAATGCTTCTTTGTCCTTACGCGACTAGTTGGAGGGGATGTGCTGCTTCTAGAACATTCTGGCCATCCGACTTGTCGTGAATGCCAGACCCTAGACGGGAGCTAGCGGATTCTCTATATCTTTGGGTAGATGACAATCAGTGTCTTCCTGTGTAGGGTGCTCCTCAGCTGTATAAAATAGGCTGCTAGGGCCATCTGTTTGTGCTACCTCCTAGGCCTTGAAATGCTCGACAGTGGCGTTATCGAAGCTAGGGATTAGCTTGGTAAGGCCTTCCGGGACCCTTAAATGGTCATGCTACTGATCAACCTTGACTTCACTGGCTTCGGGGTATATAGCGAGAGGTGCTATCCTACCCACGTCTCCAATGACGGTGATATGAGAGACTGCCTTAGGCTTGATATATCCGCGTGGTAGTGGTGGACACCAATCGTCGTCGGAGGTGCTTTTTGGTGCCCCCACAGGGGTCTTGGCTTCAGAGGTCTTTTGAGACCAATCTGCATATAGATGAGCGTCTGCCAGGTGACACTCGGACACTTCGAATGGATGGAGGTCAGCAAATATCCTCTCTTCCTTCCCTTCGAGACTGTATTTAATGCACTGGTGGATTGTGGATGGCACCACCATATTTTCATGTAGCTAGGGATTGCCAAGCAGTGCCTTGTACGAGGTGCGGGAGTCGATGACATGAAACTGCACCTTCGTACTAAAGTCTGCCAGAGTGAGTGTGAAATCTGCTACCCCAGCGATAATTCACACTTTTGGTTGAAGCCGATGATATGCATCTCTCTGACTTTATCGAGGCGTACATTAAAGTGGTGCCTCTAATATATTATGTATGGTAGAATGTTGACAGTTGCGCCAGAGTCGACCAGGATCCTGTTAAGCTCCTGTCCATTTAGGTGCCCCCTCATGTAGAGTGGCCTATTGTGGCTGATAGTAGGGAGCAACATGTCCTCCTGAGTGAAGGTCATGCTGGCCTCTGGCAGTGCTTCAGCTAAGTAGGTTTCATATTGAGTAGGTGTCTGCAAAGCAGTGATAATCGCATGTCGGGTCTCTTCACTCAGAGAGAGGATTTCCCAGATAGTGAATCTCACCGGGAGCTTTTTCAACAATTTAACTACCCGGCTTCCTGCTCGGACATTGGACAGCTTCATTTCATCTACCCATCTAGGCTTGGAGGAGTCTTGGGCTGCGGTCCCTAACGGTCTTGCCTCACCGAGTTCAGATTCTGCATCCTTTTGCTTGGAGCCATGTTCCTGTTGCCCTTCATTGGCTGCTACCGGGCAAGTTTTATCTACCTCCGGAGCTTCGGGAGACTGCTGGGGCTGCGGGTAAGTATTCTCGATTGCAGGGTTGGCATCCTGACATAGCTACTTTCCTTGGACATCTTCAGAAATTCCAAGAAGGAAGGGGTAGTAGTGCTGCCCCCACTCCGGTTATAAAGGCCTGACAGAGGAGGGATTTGGACCCCTTTGACCTCCAGGGAAGGTATCTTGTAGGGTTGCTCTCCCCTGAATATGATATTATGGTTAGTAGGCGGCTGGTGCCCCCATTTCTGGCCTGACCGGGTTGCATCTACTGCAGTAGCGGCTTCAGGCTGGCTTGCCCCGGCAGCGGGTGCAAAGCATATTTCTTCCTTGTCCTCTTCACCGGGCAAATTGAAGAGAGCTGATAGAGTATTGCAGGACACAATCTGCTCTTTGTTGACCTTGGCAATCTTTCTTTTCTTCTTTTATTTCTTTTTCTTCTTTTCTTCAACTGGCGCCTGCCCCCAGAACAGGTTGTTATCCTTGTCGGATGCTGCGTCAGCTCCTCCCTCCTGCTTGAGTGAAAGCTGCTCTAGCTCCTGCCACGGGACATGATCCCGTACCAGTAAGGGTTTAAATTCGGGATGTACATATTCATCTAGCCCAATTATATAGTCTTGCAGCCGCCGGGCTTCTGGACTAATCTCCTTCACCATCGACAGTAGAGTCTGTCTTCTCCGATTGTGCGTAGGTATTCTGATGACTGCGGGTGGATTGGCCCACACAGGTGCTGCCACCGGAGGGGTAGGTCGTGGTGTGATGCCACGAACACGTGCCACCACTTTCGGGCGAGGTGCCATTTTTTTCTTGTTCTTTGTAGGGACTTGCTGCCATCCCTGTTGTTCTTCTATGGGCGCCAGGAAACAGAGTTCATAAGTGCGCTGAGTGCTGGCTTCAGAGATCTCCTCAGGCAAGGCCTGGTATGCGGAGACCATATTGGCTGCAGCCCTCTTCAGAGGAGTTTCATGAGGCTGTGGAGGGTCAACCCTGTACTCTCCCAAGTCAATCTCATCTTTCTTCACCATGCCTTCAATAATATCTTTGAAGACATAGCGGTCCTCAATTGGGTGCCCCAGCATCTGGTGATAGGGGCAAAACCTTGGACTGTCTTTTCTTTTTAGGTCCTCCGGCCTCTTTGGCTCAGGCAGGGTGACCTTGTCATATTGGGTTACCCAATCGAACAGAATTCTGGTCTTCTCCTTTGGAAAAGAGTAGGCCTTCTTCATTTTATCCCACAGTGAGGGACCTTATTTGCCATCTCCGGATTTAGCAGGCTGTGGGGCAACTGCCTTCTTGCCTTTATCCTTCTACTATTCAAATGCCTTAATATCAAAGGCATTTGCTTCTTTAGGCGCCTGGCGCCATTCTATTGCTTTGCCTTTTTGTGTGGTAGCAGTAGTTGATACAGGGGCGGGTCTAGCCAGGAAGGCTTCCACCTCGGCCACAATGTTGTTTAGTCGGTCGAATGACCAGATTTCCATTCCTATCATCCTTTCCAGGACCTCTCTCCTGAGGTTCTGTTTACATATCTATACAACATCCTCCTGATGCGGGGGCCGCTTGCATCTCATTTCAAGGTTCCTCCACCTCGTGATATAATCAAGGGCTATCTCATCTGCCCTCTGTTTTGTTGAGTAGAGTTCGGCCACTGTGACCTCCCTCTCTGTAACATGAAATCTTTCTCTGAATCCTCTGCATGTCCGACCAGTCGCTGATTGACCCGGCCGGGAGGCTGGAGTACCATTCAAAAGCGAGCCCCGTCAGTGAGGACGCAAAGAATTTTAGCAAATATGACTCATCGACGGCCAGATCACCCATGACGGTCAAATAGTAAGCGACATGTTCTCTTGGGGATCCCTTCCCATTGAACTTGTCAAATTTTGGCGGCTTGCTAATCCCAGGAGGGAGCCACTTGGCAGCATGATGCGGCGGGTATGGAACCCTGTATGCATCAAATGTGACATAGTTGCCTTCACTTCTTTCAGCGAGCTTCAGCTCGATCATTCTCTCCACCATCATTTTGTTCATGATGGTTGGATCAATCGGATCTGGGTAGAAATGTGCCGGCTGTAGGTAGGGGGTGACCAGGGTGGTTGCCTGCGGAGGAGGACGCAGTAGTGGAGGTGTTTGGTGCACCTGGGATAGCACCGGCGGCATCAGCGGCTGTGGTGGGCGTTGCTGAGTTGTCACGAAGCTTGGTTCTGCCAGCTGGGGCACGGCGTAATGTGGCGAGGGGTCATTCCGGTTGACGGCTCCTCGTGACGATTTGCCCTGCATCTTGAGTTGCTTGGAGGCTGAAGACTGCTCCGTCTTCTCCATCAGTTACTTCTTCAGCAGCTCTATCTCCTGGCGGTACCTTTGTAGTATCATTAGTACTGTCGGATCCATAGCTGCAGTGCTGAGGATAGCTTCTGTTGTCTCCCTGGATGCACCCTCAGGTAGGATGTCGAGCAAGACATCTTCTTCTTCTTCCCCCATCACCACATTGGCGGTCTGAACAGTGGCTTCATCACATCGTTGGCGGTGGGCTAGAGCTTGCTCTCCTTTAGCCGGTGCCAATAGTTTTCTTGCGGCTTCTGCCCTTCGAGTGTTCGGCCCCGGCCTGTTGGCCAGTCGAGCCAGCTCATGAGGATCCTATGAAAGCCTTCCATATTGGCCGGATATGCCAGCCATATTGCAGGTAAAGACCTGCATTCCTTTTCTCTACCTATGAACCTTCCTTTTTGCATGCTCCGGGAAGGTTAACCTCTCGAACACAGAGATTCCCTTTCTTTCTTCCCGCCGAGGAGCGGTCTCATCGGCTTTAGCATCGAAGCCATCTTCATAACCATTGTCTTCGACCGACGACGTCATCCTTCTTTCTTCCTCTTCTTCTTCAACTGCCATTGGTGGGCAGTAGTCTTCTTTGGCCACGGTTGCTTGTAGTAGCCGTTCTTGGCCCAGCGAGGGGTTGCCCAAACCCCTGAAGTAGCTCCTGACCATGTTGTTCATTTTTTCTTGCCCCCGTTCCTGATGTAGGACTGGGGATAATTGCCGACCTCCCACGGGAGGGATGTAAGGCGAGTTGCTGGAATCTTCTTCCCACTGTGGGAATGTTGGCTTGTCGGGCGTAGGCCCTGAAACTTTTACGGCGTGGAGAGTCCATGACTGTCTCCTGCTTTCTTGGGGGCAGGCCCCTTTCTTCCTTCATTTCCGCTCCATCACGTACAGGGCAGTGACGGACTGGTGCGTCCTGATGAGCGGGTTGGATCTTCTTAGGGACCCAAACCTGTTTGAACTTCTTCGGCCTGGGGGCCAGCTTCTCATGGCCATGGCGGCCGGCTTCTTCCTTCTCAGCTCTCCTCCCAGAGAGGACCTGGTAGGAGTTGTAAATAGGTACGGCGGGGATGACCCGATCCGGGACCACCTGGGCATCACGTCTGTCTAGGAAGATGTGAACTCCACCGATCAACATGGATTTGCCAGACACGGAAAGGCATCCCGTAACAGTAGTAGTGTTCTGCCGGAAGCCTCTGTGCTGGCATCCTCCGGAGTTCTTGGCCGGAACGGGGCGGGCCCCATTGGTGATATGGTGCACCAAGTAGCTGGCGACCTGAATCAGACTCTTGAGCGAGCCGACGGAGCATCGAGCCTTCAAGGCCTCAACCTTCTTCACAGTCTCCTCGGCAGGCTCCGAGGTCTCCACTTGAAGCAGATCAGTGAAGGCCAATCCCAAAAAGTTGGGGAAGCCTACAGCAGTAAGGAATGTCCCGACGACAGTGGGCACCGCCAGGTACCCGTGTTCAGCATGGCCGGCGACGATCGTAGGGCCAAAGGTGAGAGCAGCAAGTCCCGATGATGCCATTGTTCGCCTACCACATAGAACAAACAAACGATCAGCAGTCTTTGGGAGGGCCTTAGGGCCCACATATCTCGGCAAAGAGATGAAAGGTGACACTGGTCCCCCCAGGCGTGCCAGACTTGTTGGGATGGGATTTGTTCGATCATTTTGTTCGGGGTCGATCAACCAGTTAATTAATCGATAATCAATCGGTTAGTTAACAACGTAGGCGTGCCAGTCACATAAGTGACATATTTGTTATGCGCTCATTCTGACCCATGTTGGGCGAGAGTGAGATTCGGGTCGGGACCAGTAGTCCGTCATACCATAAAGGGTATGACATTAATTACATCCCCCATAAGGGAGAAAACCTTTGATTAATTTCTGAGATAGTGGGCCGTCCGAGGCCGAAATAAGATGTAAAAGGACGCACGTGACGAAGTCACATGACAAGCTTCTATCTATCATACAAGAGAGACATGGTTCATTGGGTTGGAAACCCTCGATACATGGCGGAGGACACAGGTCCGGAGACCACCATCGCGCATAGCAGAGACTTCCGGTCGGGTGTAACTCGGACTTCCGTCAGTGCCATTTAATATACCGGGGGTCCATTCAAGCATGCATGCACGACGCTCATGATTATACTAAAGCATGATAACAAAATCATGAAGATAAACAATGATTAATCGAGTTTATTAACCTCTGCCGAGGGAGACGAACATGGTGACAGAGGCGTGGTAACTAAAGCATGATGATACCAAACATAATAATAGAAGCATAAAAGGAAAATGGTTTGGGCTTGAACATCCCCTTTTATTTGGTTTATTATTGATTGGGGTTTATTAACGTCGACCGTGGGAGGCAAAGATTGCTCCGAAGGCGAGTGAGGGATTAAAATAGTGTGATAGAGAGTATTTATTCAAAATCGACGTGACCAAGCGTAGGAATAGGGTTCCCCGGCGTAGTCAAACATAGGTAAAGCAGCCTAATCCGACGCGGCCATGGCAAGCTACTTACCCGACGTGATGCCCTTGGGGCGCGCCGGGTAAGGACCGTTTGAAACCATTTGAATTTGAGTCTAGTGTTAATCCGGTGTGGGGGGTACCGCACCGTGTTAGGGCGTGCCGGGTTAAGATCGTGCCGGTTAAGTTGATTTTTGGGGTATTTTTGAATCTATTTGGTTTATTAAGATGTTCTAGAGAACTTTGAGGTTAATTGGGTTCATTGTTTATTGAATTGGAGCCCCAGGCTCTCAGGAGCAAAGTCATAAGCTCGTGCAAGGTTCATACTCAAGCACAGAGGTTCATTGCTTAAAAACATATGTTTTATTAAGTCCAAATCATGAAGGTAATGTGGACGCACTAAGATTCGAAAAAAATCAGTTCGCTTTCTGATCGGGGTTAATTCATTTATTTAGTGCGAGGGCGTGCCCGTCACCTAGGTGACGATTTATGCGGACATCGATGAAGTCCATGGTGCGCTCGATCTGACTAATCAGACAATTGTGTAGTTCGTGTCGGGACCGAAACCCGCCGTGCCATAAAGGCCACAGCGTTATTTACATCCCCCATACGGGGGAACACCCTTGATTGATTGTCGGGAATAAGGGCCCTACGGCCTAAAGAGAATACTAATAATGCAGGAGGATGGTGAAATATGAACTATGCTAGAAACTCGTATCGGGACGTGAATGTTCAGACTATGTCGGCCACTCATGGGCCACTTCATGTTCGGATGAAGGTCCGTGTTTGTAGTATAAAAGACGGTAACAAAATCGCTCAAATGTCTACCACGAACAAGGCAAGTTTAATGAGAATGCAGGATTGGATCCCGGTAAGGACGGGTCAAGTTGATAGACTGTTGGCCGGAGATGATTTCGGACTATGGCCATGACGAAAATTCCGTAAACCACGTTCGATACCATGAGGCGTCGTTGATTTTCTCTTTGCACCCAGTCCGAGGGAGTGAATTATTAAGTGTGTAACCCAAACTCACTAACGTGCGCCCTCACACGCGGATCGACCAGCGCGGTCAGGTCGCGGGGGTCAAGGGGGCAGCGCCCCCGGAACAAAAATTTTAATTGAAGCATGGGTAAATAGAGTTCCTTTCATTTTTTTTTTGGCATTGATCTTTGCATTCTTCTTTTTGTTTGAACATTTCTCTTCTTTTTTTTTATTTTTTCTTTTACCTCCCCCTCCTTATATAAAAGAGGCGCGCCGGGTTCGAAGTGGACAAAAGGGGAGGCGCGCCGGATAAGGGAGCACAAGAAGGGGGCGCGCCGGTTAAGGACTTCAAAGGTGGGCGCCAGATAAGGGAGCACAAGGGGGGCGCGCCGGTTATGGGTATTACAAGGGGGGCGCGCCGGTTATGGTATTACAAGGGGGGGCGCGCCGGTTTAGCCAAGAATAGGAGGGCGTGTCGGATTGAGGCTAAGGGGGGGCACTATTCATTTCAGGAGTTTGAAGATGGTTTTGAGTGTGGGGTTAAACTGGCGCGGGGGGGTGCCACGCCGGATTAACCCGCGCCCGATTAAGAGCGCACCGGAATAGCTTCTGTGGGTTTTATTTCATTCTGTTTGATTCTTTTTGCTTCTGTTCTTGTTTCTTCAACCTGCACACTGATCCAATGGGTGGATTGTTCGTTCAATTGACACTTTAAATCAATGGAATGCTTCTTAACATTTGTTGAGATGAATGAGTATGTGTATTTGGATGTTTTACTTGAGGGGTTTATTACGTAGGAACTCAGAGGTTTAGCTTGACTCAGGGGCTTTGTTTGTTCAAACATGTTCTTCACCTGGCAACATTTGGGCAGCATCTCCCCCGACTGGGAGTTGCCAGAGAAAATAAAGAACACCAAACAGATAACTCCGGGGTGAACCTCAAATCCAGACCTCACGGTGGTCCGATAACCCAGATGTGAGTGTTGAAAAGCTCGAGGACTAGCCTTCAAGAGCTCTCACAACTCACAGGTGATGATTTCGTGGAACGGGACAGATGTAGGCCATAGGTGGCCATGAATGTTCACCCTTTGAATGGGTTCCCTCAGAGTTCATGCCACATAAGGGCAAGCTTCCGAGGACCCCAGGTGATGTTGAAAACTGGGAGGAAGAAAATGGAAGAAAAGGGGAAGGGATCAGGGCAATAGAATGCTATTCACGCCCACAAAAGTCACTCTTTTATTCATCCTCAAGGGAAAGAGGGAAGAGAGGTACAAAAGGAGATCTACCCCCAAAGCACGGGGAAGAATACAACGGAAAAGATAAAAGAAAAAGAACTAGGCGTTGAGGTGGGGGGAGAAGAAGATACACCGGTGGGGGAGAAGGAGGAACAGAGCACAAGCTCTACCCCCTTTCTCCCCTCTTTCTTTCTCACCCTCCCTTCTTCTTCACCTTTCTGGTGTCGGGGGATGAAGCACTCCTTCTCTTCGGGTGGCCTCCTCTGGTCAATCGCTCCCCGGGGGTTCCAACCTTCTTTCTCTGTAGTAGGCTCCCCATATATATTGGGCGGGTTGCATTTTCTTCGAAGAATGGCCGGTGGGGGGGGGGTTCCCGCCACCTCTGCCTCATTCGCATCAACGTCGGGAGTTGACTCGTCACGCTGGCTGCTGCCGGTTCGAGCCATACCCTGTCATTCGTCCGAGGACGGGATGTTCACAGGTCTGTCGGGAGATCTGCTGCTGCTGCCACCGTCGCTGCTAGCCTCTGCTGCTACCACCGTTGTGCTGTCGAGTTGGGGTGTGCACAGCTCTACGGTCTTTAAATGGCTATGGGACAGACATTGAATGCACTGTTCTTCTCCTCTTCTGGACTTCGCGTGAGATTCATCAGGAAACAGAGCATCGGAGTATGGATGGGGTGGCCCTTTGGTTAAAACGGCACAGAGTTGTGCGCGCCGGATTAGCAGCACACAAGGGGGGGAGCGCCGGTTTAAAGCTTGATGGAGGGGCACGCCGGTTTAAGGCCAAAGCAAGGGCGCGCCAGTTTAAGGCCAAAGCAAGGGCACGTCGGTTTAAGTGCAGGCCACGCCGGTTTAGACTTCGTCTTGGCTTTGCGGCTATTCGGACAGATGCTTGTCCTCTCGTGCTGCTTTAGCTGTAATGCACCGCCTCCGGGGTGTTTAGTTCAAGGCCTCTGCATCCCGATTCGGAACTTCGAGTGATCTCCGGCGCATGCCGAACACGTGTTTGAATTCCCGAGCTTCTTTTGATTCGGCCTTCGACAATGCCAACTGGAGAGCTGGGGCCATCTCTTGTGCCCGAAGGGCTTCTTGTTGGGTGGTGGAGCGCCAAGTATATATGTTCATCCTACTTAGAGGAGGTACGGGGTTTGTTTGGCCATCCCGTCTTCAACTCACTCTCGAGTGCTAAGACGTGCATGCCGTATGATTGTCACCGTCATCATTTTTTGACGTCCACAGGTAACTGAGAAGTTAAAACATGGTGAAAATTGGATAGCATCTCCTCATCCCTGAAGGATTGCAGGGGAGAAGCGGGGTCATACTCACGTGCGGAGTAAGCCCCTAACAAGCCGGACGGCACGACGGCAGCCAATAAATCCCAATCGGATAGGAAACCCCGAGGACTAGCCTACTAGGGGCACCAAGATTCCGTGGGTTGAAGCGATCGGATGAGACGACCAATGAGGGAAGGGGAACCCCGAGGGCTGGCCTACGACGGGTGCACGACCCATGGTCAAATCACAATCCAAGAGGGGACGGCCAATAGAGAAGGGAAGCCCCGAGGACTAGCCTACAAGGGGCATACAACCCATGGCCACCACAATGTCCCTAATAATAGTGGGTTTGATATCGGGCTAAGCCCTGTCAATATTCACCTTATGGCCCATAGGGACACTCATCACTCACAGATGGAGCCCTTTAACCAAATGATGATCCTGAGGTACGAATGGGGTATGTTCCCCTCCCCGGAGTACTGAAGCTACTGTTATCAGAAGTAACAGAGCTTGATAGTCGTAAATCGTATATAAAACAAAGGGGGAAATACAACAGCATGACATAAAATCCGATGAGTTGGAAAATTGTCACTCACAGAGTTAGCAAGTTAGTGCTCACGGGGTTATTAAGTTAGCATTCCGAATTATAACGATCAGGATATAGAAAGTGGCCATTAGAATCATTAGCATATAACTTATCCACAGGTTATGGGGGTGACCCCGTTCCCTCTGAACTATGAAGGAGTGCAGAGGGGCGTTGATAGGATCAACCTCGAAACCGAAGTGGATAAGGATGCACACACGGATGTGTCCCTAACCATGAAATCCACGACGCGTATGAATCAAGTTTTGCACAACCATTGCATTTGAGGAGAGGGACCCCGGGGAGGGGTGGCATCAATGTAGCCCGTATGGCTCCGGGGCATGATCGGCATCACGAGATGAAAACTCGGCTTTCGCATACACAAAGTGATTGGGCATGCAGATTGAGCACAGAACAGGAAAAGCAATATACAGTATAACTTCATTCATTCCCTCAATGGGAGGCAAAGGACACGACATATTATAAACATTCAGCGCGCCGACGTTGTCGCTCGGCAGCCGTTTCATTGATTGCAGAGAAGAAATTACAGAGGAGAAACGGATGAAGAGGTGGTGAGGGGGAGATGGGCTCATATCATCGCCCTTCCCCCCTCACTTACACAACAGCAAAAAAAGGAAACCAGAAGGGGATCGCCGGGAAACAACCCACAGAACCCACCTAGACTTCGCCAGCAAAATAGAGTATCGGATTCTCTCCCCCTCCGGCTCCGGTGTGCTTCAGGCAAGTAGATCGAAGAGGGTGGTGACAGGAATACACTCGGTAGAAGAACCCTACTTCTTCCCCAAGACTCCCTCTCTCCTCGGATGAATTGATTGGCTCTCAGGCTGTGCTTCAGGAATGTTCTCTTGAAATCCTTTCTCTCCCTTGCAGCCTCCTGTATATGTCTCCCTCTTACTTGGTCGAACCAAGTGGGGTTTTATAGGCGGAAGCTTTCCCGGCGTGAAGAATGTGCACCGGGGAGTAGTCCCTTGCATCTGGCGCGCCGGGCATGAGGGCGTCGGAATAGAGGGAGCGCTGAGATGGGGGCGCACCAGATAAGTATTGTTTACTTAAGTTGGGTTAGATAGTGGGTCCCGGGCTGGTTTCGGGAGTCACCGTGACCATTCATCTCGCCGTGGTCTTGCAAAACCTTGGTGAGAAGTCTTTACGAAGCTCCCGGGTCGACGTGCAACCTCCTTCAGAACCTCGTGCATCTTCAGTCTCAACACGCTGGTTTTTCGCTGACGCGGCTGTTATGGTGGATATTTTGTTCTTGTGTTTGGTTGCATGCCTTGTCATGTGGATATTTTGTGTCTTGTGTTTAACTTTGTGGAGAACTTTATTATGGTGTTTGTTTATGGTATGTGGACATGGCTAATGGACAATGCTGAAGTAATGAGTTATCTTGTGAATGTCATATTTTATGAACTTGTGGTTATTTTGTGGAATGATCATCTATGATGGAATGAATATATCCCGTTGATGGATGGCTATTGATATCTTAATTCATGGTTAAAATGCATCATATCCATGATTGTGTTCAAAAAGTGAGAACTGCACTTTGAGGATGAGAGTTATTGGTTTGTTAAGCATGGTTTCATGTCTAGAATGCTAGATGTGAGTTGAATTTTCCTTGAAACATTTTTTATCTATCAACTCTAATTTGTCAAATTGCACATAGTATTTGTCATCATCAAAAGGGGGAGATTGTTGAGCCCTGTGCACTACCATGTATTAAGGAATTTTGATGATGAACTAAATACCATGTGATTGGGTTCCATGTAATTAAGTGCAATATGTGATTTGTGGATGAGGAGTGATATGCTTTAATCTCTTCATGACTGAATGGAGTTCATTTCCATACCCTTGCAATTGTTGAATGAGATGCCTTTTAAATTCATGAATTATGTGCTGAATTAGATTGACATTGCCTTGCATGTTGCACAGGGAGAGATGAAGACAGGGAGTGATTCAAACCAATTCATGGAATCACCTTATTGTACTTTTGGTCAATTTAGACTATGGTTGATTCATTTAATTCACTTAACGGTTGTGTGTATGGAATGGAATGAACATATAGACTACTTTGGATATCTTCCAAGTGGATCTTTATAGGCATATGGACCAACAAAATGGTAAGTTATGTTGTTTGGTTGGTTGAAGGAGATTTCGTGTGTTGCTTCGATGAACAGACCCCAAGGTAACTCCATATCAATTTCTACTCGGTTTATCGGTGATAATAGGGGTAGAGTCACTTAATTCCTCCCATCATGTAGTTATCCTTGATGTCTCATGATTTCAGAGTTAGCCCATCGTGTGTTTTCTCATAGCTTGTTACGTCAGGAAAAGTGTCGACCCCGTGGTCGACACTTTGTCCAGGGGATGCTGTTTTCAGCCGGCCCCCTTATGTCTTCGAAGTTGGGGATAAAAAGTTGACCCATGGGGTCGACCTTTTTATCACTCAGTTCTGTCTGGGCTTGTTTTTCAGAATCCAGGACATAAGTGTCGACCCTTCCAGGTCTTTCTGCCGTGGCTTGTTTCTTTGTCACAGGCAGAAAGTGTCGACCCCGTGGGTTGACACTTTCTTCGCTGGGTGCTGTTTCGGCCTTTGTTCTGCTTTGCCCGTATGCGAGTGTCGACCTTAGGGGTCGACACTTTCCGGTGATCAAAAAATACGCCGGTTCACGCGGCGGCCGGAGCCCTAGCTCAATCCCCTCTTTTGGTGCCCAATCATGATTGGTCCTTGGGGGATATTATCCTCCACGTGGCCCTCATTTCCCTGGTGTCATATATATCATATGAGATAGGTTTTCCATTTAAGAAAGTAGGAGCATCTAATGCATATACGATTGGGGTTTTACAGGAAGAGCGGCTGGAACGTGTTGAAGCTTCTTCCCACATTATGCTGAGATCGATTCAAGGTTGAAGACGTTCATCCTCTACCTTCCAGAAGCCATTGGGTTGAAGAACGACGACTGAACCATCTCTCCATCACCCATGGACTTGATGCGCCATGAAGTCACCAAAGAAAAGGGGATTGAAGCATCTGCGTCCTTTCTTCTGATCTTAACCAAAGGAGCTTCGTGAAGGCATCTTCTCCAATCTGTACATCCCCGGAAGTCATCAAGGAACCCAGCTTCATCTTTGATGCTCAGGAGTTTCCTCAACTCTATATTCATCATAGTTTAGAGTTATTCATGCTTGTTTAAGTCAATTGAGGTTACAAATGTATATCTGAGTTCATCTTTTAAACCGAAGAATATTGTGTGTGTGTTCAGAGCGGGGTCTCCGAGTGTGTAATCATTGTTGGGTTGCATCCCCGTCATGGTGTGTGTGTGTGGTGCTGAGCACCATGTTTTGGGTTCACCCTCGTGTCTGTGCCGCTCTGCAGCGTGTTGAGCCTCGTGCTCGTGTGTGTGTTTTGGTGCCGTCGTGCAGCGTGTGGTGTATTGGGGCTCGTCCCCGTGTGCTACCTCATGTAGCATTTTAGTGAAGCCTCACTGAGGTGGTGGGGAGCGGACGTAGGGTACCCGTCGTGGTCCCGAACCACCTAAAAAATCCTTGTGCATGTGTGATTGGTTGTATGCTTGTTTCCTATCTTCTACCACCATTCACAGGATGAGTTATTGATTATCTTGCACATTGATGCTAAATTTGTCAACGTATACTGCTAGTTCAAATTGCCATCTCACCGTGTGTGATCTTGTCACTTGCATGTTCGGTGAGGTTTGATTGAGAAGCCTTCAAGTCTTTTTAATTGGCTATAATTTTTAGAGAGAGATCTATTCACCCCCCTTTAGATCCGTGCCACTACACTGTGGGACCCAACAATTGATATCAGAGCCCGGCTCTGTTATAGTAGATCAAACGATCTTCAGAGGGATCCTAGTGTAGTTTTGAATGATGAATGCTTCTTCAGATATTGCTTCTATGACTTCTTTACCTGTTTATAATGGTGATGACTTTAACTCATGGCTGGGAAGAATGTGTAGAACCATAAATTTAATTGATCCAAATTTATGGAAATTAGTTACTGATGGTCCTCATAAGTTGCCTCGGGATGAGACCAAGTGGTCCAACCGAGATAGACTAAAGAGTCATGAAAATGCTACAATTCTAAGGTTGATAAAAAATTCTGTCAATGCTAACAAGTTCACGTTTGTCTCCTCTTGCAGAACCGCTAAAGAACTTATGGACAAATTGATGCAAGCTCAAAAGAAGCAAGGACTAAAGGGATTAATGGCTGATGATATCTATCAAACCTGTGATGAAAGTGCTGAGGAGGTAAGCTCTAAATCAGATGAAGATGAATTGTCTTTTGAAGATTTAGTAGATGCCTATGAAGAATTGTCAAAAAAATACCAAAAGGTGAAGCATGAAAACAAAGCCCTGAAGAAAAAGCTTAATGAAAATATCCATGATAATTCCCCTTGTGTGAAATGCATTGATCAGATTTCAAAGATTGAGGAACTAGAAAAAGAAAATGAACTTCTGAAATGCAAAGTTTCTCTGCTCAAGAAAACTGAAGAGAGTTTAAAAAGTAAGTTATATTCTTTATCAGATGATGATAAACTCTTTGATAAACTTTTTGATACTGAAATATATGCCAAGTCCCTTCTGGATAAAAATGGAAAACTAAAAGGGGACAATGATGTTTTACTTATTCAAATCTCCTTGCTAGAGGGAAAATTGAAGTACCTTGAGACATCTGAAATAGAAAATGATCTGTTGAAATCTGAACTTGAGGATATAAAGCAATTAAATACGACCATGGTTGAAAGACTCTTGACATTTGAAAAAGGCAAGCCCATGGTCACTCAAGAGAGTGAGAATGTAAGTATTCTAGAACAGGAAATAGAATCTTACAAAACTATAAATGCGACTCTAAATGAAAAGGTCACTTCCTGTGAAAATGAAATCTTGTCCTGTGAACTTCTAATTGCTTCACTTCAAAGTGAAATTGTTGACCTTGTTAGGGTGCTAGACCCGGATACAGAGGGGGGTGAATGTATCCTTCTACGAATAATGCCCAAAAAAAAACTCAGATGCTAGACGCAATCACAGAATAAAACTAATTCAATTAAACTTATGAGCAAGCACATGGAGCGCGCCTATCCAAGCATCTAGCAAAAGCAAACACACAAAGCAAACCACTGCTCAATAGATTTTTAGGTGGTTCGGTCCTCGAGACCTACATCCACCCCTCACTCCCAACCGGAGTGAGGCTTCACTAGCAAACGCTATAACCAAGCAGGCTCAGTCTGCGAACAAGGTGCTGCCACACAGCTTGACCAGGGGAACAGCCTCCCCTCTTCCTCCCAACCGGAGGGACACCCCAAGTGACTCCCAGCCACTTGGAAACCAGAGACCGAAGTCTCTCTTCCTCCAGACCAGGAGGGAACCCGCTAGTGACTCCCAGTCACCAGCAACCAGAGGTCGCAGACCTCTCTTCCTCCAACCGGAGGGACCCCTGGACTTGCAAGCCACAAGCCCAGAACCGGAGACAAGTCTCCCTTCTCCTGAATCCACAGGAGGAACCTGATCCCTAGCAGGGCAATCGGAAGAACAAGGCTAACCAAAGAAACAAAAGAAAAAATAAATAAACATAAAAAACACAGCAACAAAAGCTGGAAATGAAACACAAGAGATGTAGCTCTCAATGAGCATAGTCGTTCTGGATTTGATCCACGAACAGACTAAACTGATCTGCAATAGACTCTCTCCTCCTCTTCTTTTCTTCCTCTTCTTTCTGCTTCTCTTTCTTCTCTCTTTCTTCTCACTTCTCACGAGCACTATCTCTCTCTTTTCCTTCTTCTGCTCTCACTCTCACTCTCTTCTCTGCTCTCTTCTTTTCTTTCTTTTCTTCACTGGATCGAAGACCTCTCTGCACTCTGCTTTTTCTTCACAGCTTCTACTCTCTCAACTTCGATCTATCTTCATCTGTGGAAGAAGGCTCGTATATATAGCAGCATCAGCAGCAGCCAGGGCGCGTGAGGTTTCCACATTTCCCGCCCTAAGAATTCGGACCACGTGGCAGCATCCAGCAGGCTGTCAGTACTTGTGTCCTCATCTGGGCACCTCGTCCTTCCTTGGATCACGTGCCTTCATTAGGCTTCACGAAGATTCCCTGTTAAGACAAATAACAAATTTATCAGTTAAGTCCAAACCCTGTACAGTCTCTGCAAAATACAACACATTGTATAGACTTCAGTTTAAAGCCAACGAACAGACATTACTGTATGGACTTTACAAGACAAACAGCAATGTATACACTTTGCCCCAATGTGTAGACTTCATAATACAAGCGTCAATGTGTAGACTTAACGATGCAAGCGATGTATAGACTTTGCCAGGGCATGCACAATGCAATGCGTTGACGCTACACTACATGTCAATGCACTGCGTTGATGCAATACAATGTGACTATGAAAGCTGTGAACAACAAGGCATGCTGTACAGACTTCAATCAATATGCATCAGACGACTCTGTATGGACTTGAAGACCCTTAGCCAATGTATAGACTTCAAGTGGAGACCAATGTGTAGACTTCACGTGAAAGCCCAATGTGCAGACTTGAGCTATGCAAGCTACAGTGTCGATGTATGGACTTTGTGAATGTTCAGACTTGAATGCTCGACCAGTGTACAGACTTGCAGAGTCGAACCCAATGTATAGACTTGAGGAATTGAAGCCAATGTACAGACTTGTCGAATGGCTCAGCAATGTATAGACTTGGCGAACCACGGTCCATTGTATAGACTTGAAGCCTTAAGACGCAGCATGAGACGCTGGCTGAGACGGACGCTGTACATACTTGCTAAATGAAATGCTTCGTGAGACACAGCAAGAGACGGTCAACGAGACGCTGACTCTGTACAGACTTAAGCTAAAGCAAGACAGTCGATGTATAGACTTGATGCAGAAGCCTTCAAGTGATGTGTTGAGTTTGACCAGATGAGACGCTGCAAGAGACGGACCAATGAATAGACTTGACAGTGATCTCTGCAGCGAATGTATAGACTTTGCAAACTGAGACGCAAAGTGAGACGATGAAAGACACTGTGGATGTTCAGACTTTGGCAAGTGTGAGCGAGACAATGCAGACGCTGTACATACTTTGAAGTTACACTGTTGATGTATAGACTTGAATGAGCATGGAGTGTATAGACTTGAAGGTCTGAAGGCGATGTACAGACTTGGATGAACGTTGCATGAATAAGCCTAACTAATGTATAGACTTTGATGCACAAACACACAATGTATGGACTTATGTTCGATCAACAATGTATAGACTTCACAGAGATGTGAACAGGAGAGTGTATAGACTTGGTGCCTTGAAGGCAATGTACAGACTTTGAATGCACTAAGACGCTGAACAAGACGGACCGGCTGTACAGACTTCGACTTTAATGCATGGGCCTTGAATGCTTGAGAGACGATGCAGTGTACAGACTTCATGAAATGCAAATGGCTGTACAGACTTGAATGAGATGCTGCATGAGACGATGCAGCTACAGTGATGTACAGACTTTAGGTGAAGACCAATGTATGGACTTCGAATATGAAGACGCTAAGAAAGATGATCCAGTGTATAGACTTTGAAGAAATGAGGTGATGTGCATACTTGCTGAGTTGACGCTGCAGCCCAATGAGTTGACGCTGCAACGTATATACTTTACGTTCAACTGAGGATGTATAGACTTGCTGAGTTGACGCTGCAGCCCAATGAGTTGACGCTGTATAGACTTTGTCTTCCAGCGTATAGACTTGATGAACGCATGAAGACATTGAATAAGACCCAGCAATGTGTAGACTCTACAGTGAATGCATGACCCAATGTATACACTTGATGCAATGCATGCCGATGTACATACTTCAGTTGAAGTCAACCGAAGAGTGTATGTACTTTATGAATCCATATCCCAAGACCAGTGTACAAACTTGATCGAATGTCTAGACTTTGCATGAACAGTCGATGTGAAGACTTCACATGAAGATAGTTTGTACGTGTGTGCTGGCAGTGTATAGACTTGGAGAGCTACCAAATAGGATGTGTAGACTTGCACAAACATACAACATAACTGAACATGCTTTATGCAGCAGATAAAATGACTAACATAAAACATGCAATGCTTTAAATCTGTTAAACTAACTGAACAGCAATACAATGCTTTGATAATCAGACTGAACATCAGAATATGCAATGCTTGACTGAACATTTGAAAAAGACTGCATTATGAATAGAAAACAACTGAATGACAGCATGATGACTCACACAGCAAGATGACTCACAGTGATTAACTCACATCAAAAACCAATCATCAAAACCACAGGGGCACAACAATCTCCCCCTTTTTGATGATGGCAACACTTTCAACACATTGAGTCATTATGATGATGTGAGGCATTCTGATGACTCAAATTATTCTCCCCCTTTGACTTCATCAAAAAGAAAATAGTTTGAGAAATTAAAGCATGTATAAAAATTCAGTCAATTTCTCCCCCTTGTCAGAACATAATTCTCCCCCTTTGGCAAACAATCTCCCCCTTTGGTATAGTCAGGATGAACCATGGGAAGGGGTGAATGCAGATGCCGATACCAGAATGCAAGATCTTCCCCTTTAAGAGTTTCTATGCAGCATGATGCATATGACATGGAAGCTCCCCCTCAATAAGTGGAATCTTATGAGATAGATGAGAAGGAGAGCACAGGGGCAAACAAGGAGAAGTTCAGGTCAATGAGCCAAGGACATGAGCAGAAGAGTTTCAATTAACAAATTTTTCAAGGATGCTCCAAACACAAGAAATTCAGCCAGATTTTCAAAGAGATATCAATCTCATAAATCCAAAACATAAGTTTTCAAAGTCTTCCATTATAAGGGCTTATGAATGAGCTTTATTGAACAGCATGGTTTAAACATGATGTATGCAGAGTTTATCAATAAAATTCTGTATTGATATTTAAAACCATGTTTTAATAAAAATGAACCAAGCCCGCATATTTATCTTGATTGTCCTCCCTTTGTCTTACACAATCAAATTTATTGACTTCTTTCAGAATTACATGCACTAGTATTGAGATTAAGTAATTATGAAGTCATATGATTTTGTCTAGGGTTGTAGCAATTTGATTTTAGCATCAATATTCAGATATTTCAATTTGTTCAACAATTTTCCATGCTACAAATTTTACGAGCACTCTAGTTCAATGCACACCTTGTAACTAGAGGATATACCTTGATTAGAGGCCAATATCCTAAGCACTTAGTGTGACTAACAGTCATACTTTATATGAACAGAGGTAGCATTTACACATCATGACACATTCCAAATCATTTCTGGATGAGTGAGTTGTATTTCTCAGTGTGCATGCCATTGCTCTCCCTGATTTAACAATCAATTTTTATTTTGCAGAGTTAACTAGGCACCTCATGACACAATCCTTTGGACATGGTTTCTCAGTGACAGAAGTCATTGCTCTGACAACTATTTACCCTTTAGACATTTCAGACAATTTCATTTGCTTCAAGTCAATAATAATTTCATGTACTTAACCAATTAAAGCCATGAATTTAATAATGCAGATTTCAGAAGATTTTACAAGATACAGCATGAAATAGATGGTTAAGGTTTATTAAAACATGCTTCAGATATTTTAAAGAGATTTTAAAGTCAAACTCCATGAATACATTAAACTTAAACCACGTGAGTTATTTCAGACATTCATAAAAACATATAATAGAAGATTTCTAGTTCAAGATTTTCAGATTTATGATCGAGATAGCCCATTGAAATCTTCATGAGAGACTGATAGAATTTTGAACCCAAATGATACCAATTGATAGGAGAAATACCAATTGTTAAGAGAGATTGTGAAGCTTAAAGTTTTCAGAATGTGATCAAGGTTTGTCAACAAAATTAATAAGAAAGGATATGCAATGAATTCTGACAAATGTATGCATTTGACAACCTATATGCAATGCATTGACTCCCCCTCACAATATGCATTCAAACTCTCTTTTTGGCATTTTCAATATAAGGAAATGCAATGCACTATATGTATGCAAGGACATGTAAAGACTCAACATTGAAAGCTATGCAAAGATATGCAACTAACTCCCCCTGAAAATATGCAATGTTTGCACTGAAAACTGAACATATGATTCCAAATGATATTGTGACTTGTGCACATTCAGACTGTCGTATCCAGCAAAGTGACCCATGGTACTAGGCGGAGTACTTGGTCTAAAAGACCACCTCTCACATAGTAAGAACCTCCAGACAGATTTCCTTGCCTTTTGGTAGCTTACCATTTGATATACCATTGAGGTCAATCATGATAATTCAAGATGGGCAGCATGCATGGATCAAATTTCAGCTTATCAGATTTTTCAGAATGCAATAGTCAGATTTCAAACAACATACATATGCAGTTCAGATTTTCAGAAATTACAAGTTTATTCTCATTTCAATATCGAAACAGCCAATTCATATTAGCATTAAGAGACACGAATGCTCATAGTGTTCAAAAGATGACAGATATGCAAGAACACATCAAACCAGATATGTAATGAGTTTCAAAACAGGAAATGCAGAGAATTTACCTGAAAAGTTCAGAAGGGGTTTTCATTCTTGAGTGCCTTGGATTAACACCCCTTTTTATTCCATTCCAAGGCACACCTGCAAAGCAAAGTTATTTTGCACAAACAGGCACCCAAGAGGTCTTGGGTCCTGAATTGACAATGACATTCGTAGCAGGTTTTCTAAACAATTTTCTAGCTGCTTGGTCATCGGATTTCATCAAGTAGCAATTATTCATTGAATGACCAATTTGTCCATAGCAATGGCATGAATTAGCAGATTTTAAATTCCTCTTATGCACATTACTATTGTCATGAAGTTCATTGGCAGAGAGAAAGTTATGTTTACTATAATGATAGTAAGATGCATCAGGTTTAAGGTTTGATCTATGCACATTCTTGTTAGCATGAAATCCATGTGCATATGCATGAAACTTTTTGTTGTTGACAGAGTTAAAATTCTGTTTACTAAAACCGGCCAGCCGACATTCAGCAGCTCTATGGCCTGGCTTCCCACAGTTAAAACAATGAGAAGAATTCATTCTCTTAAAATTCTCATGAAAAGCATGTCTATTTGCAGGGATTTTAGCACGTTTAAAATTCTCATTTCTACCCTGAGCATGCCAGCATTCAATGGCCCTGTGGCCACTCTTTCCACATTTAAAGCATGAAATAGAGTTTCTCCTACCAGCATTCAGCCAGCATTCAATGGCCCTATGGCCATGCTTTCCACAGTGAGAGCATTTGAAAGAATTTCTTTTAAAAGAACCTGACCAGCATTCAGAGGTCTTGTGACCAATCATATTACAGTTAAAACAGATGATGTGCTGGTTCATTGAAACAGATTTGTCTTTACTAAAAACATGTTGGTTTACAGGGAATTTAGCATGATATGAATAAAAGGTTTTCTTACCACTAGTAAACCAGCAATGAGCAATTGAGTGTCCTGATTTGCCACAATTAGAACATGTGACACTCCTTTTCTGAGGTGAAGGATTTTTATCATGAGATCTCCTAGCATTCTTATCATCCTTCTCCATCAACATACACTCATACATCAGATGACCAAATTTATGACAGTAATGACAGATAATCTTCTTTTTAGATACCTGTGAGTGTGTGTGAGGACTGTGATCAATATGCACTGATGAACCCTTTTCATTTATTTTCTGATTTACAGTCCTTTTCTGATTTTTATCCTGTTTTCCTATTTTCTTAGCCTTGTATTGAGTTGGAGATGAAGTAGAAGGCTCATCCTGTTCAGAAGATTTAACAAAAACAGTTTTCAGGTTGACTCCATCAACCTTTCTCATGACTGGACTGTAACCCAGTCCTTCTTTCTTAAAATTAATCTTTGTTCCCAACTTTTTCTGATTAGTGGGCTGTTTATCTTTTGATGTTGTGGCTACATTTGAAGCATTTACAAATGATGTCATTAGCTTGTTCTGAAAAGCATTTTTATTGACATTGTTGTAGCCCAACCCTTCCTTTTTGACATTGACTTTTGTTCCCAGCAATTTGTTCAGATTATCTTGCCCACTAACAAATTTAGACAAAGAGTTTTTAAGTCTTGAATTTCATTTTCTAAAGAGGAAATATGCAACTCGTAACTGGCAATCTCTTGCTCACTGCAATTCACACATTCAGTTAACACATTGTTAATAGTTTTATATTTTTCAACTTTCTGTTCCAGATTGCTCAGTTTATCAGAATCTTCAACGCAAACACTTTTACCTCTTTCTAAAGCTAGAAGTCTCTCAGACATAGTGGAGTTTAGCATTTTCAATTTCTCATTTTCTTCCTTAAGTTTGTCATTCTGAACCAATTCATTTATTAGAGTCTGATCATCTGAGTTAACTCCAAGTTTTCTTTTATCCTCAAATTCCTTTAATTCTTTTTGCTATTTCTCCAAATCTTTCTGTAATTCTATATTTACAGATTTTATGGCATTGAATTTTTCAGCAAACAAGTTCTTCTCCTGCTCAAGTTTCTCAAATTTTTTATCATTTTCATCAACTGATTTTCTCAGGGAATCATTTTCAGATTTTAGCTTGTTTAAATCTGAGCTCACACTTTCAAAGTTTTTCAGCAATTTTTTATACTGGTCATGATAGTTAACAAGTGTCTGATTATCATTATCTGACTTGAATTTTTCTTTGAGTTCAGATATCACATTTATATGATCTTGATTCTCAGTTTTCAATAATGAGATTTGTTTCTTCAACATTTGAAAATCAGACATACAGGCATCATGAGCATTTTTTGTTGGCCCAGACTAGATGGCGGACAAGAAGGGGGGTTGAATTGTCCCCTTGACCTAGATGGCGGATTTAAAAATTCTCTTTACTAAACACAGTGGAATTAAATATCAACTACTTGATTAGCCTAAACACATATGAGATTTAACAGGTTCTCTCAATCTTTCCGATCTCACTCGTAATAACAATGCAAATGTTAGAGAAAATTATGCCTAGTACGAATAATAGAAGTAGCAGTGTGCAGTGGTGTAGTGAGTAAAAATCTATTAAACTAACCTGTGAAGCGAGATGGAAGAAAGGGACAAACACACAGGCAATCACAAAGGACGCGGAGATTTTTAGGTGGTTCGGGACCACAAGGGCTCCCTACGTCCACCCCTCACCCAACCGGGTGAGGCTTCACTACACGCTACTTTCGTAGCAACACGGGGACGAACCCCAACCACACACACACCCACACACAAAATCGGAGAACTCGCCCCGGACACTGAAAACCACACGGAGTCACAGCTCCGTCAACACACAACAATCCACAGGGAAACTTTCCCATAATAATGCCCAGCACACGGAGACGCAGCTCCGCCCACACACTATGACTTTCCAAGTTTGATAAAATGAAAGAATATACGATGAACACCCAAACTATTTATCTATGCTCAGCTAAAAGGATAGAAACCCTTGTAAATCAAAGATAGATGACTCAAATGGATGCAAACAAGATGCAACAATGAACCCCCATGTGTAGAGAGAGGTTTAAGAAGATCTTCTCTAAGCCCCAAGTCGGAGGGTAGCCGGATTCCAATGTTGAGGACGTCCATGCGATCCTCTCTTCAATCCGCTTCTTTCTTTCTTCAATCACGAGCTCAAACTCCTCCTGGATGTAGATGATATCCGCGTTCTTCTCCAGCTCCTCTCCTTTCCCTCTTTCTTTTCCTACAAGACAAGGAGAAAAAGATAGCACGTTAGAGCTCTCCTCACCTTTTCTTCCAAATTCGCAACATATATATACCATGAGGATAAGTTGTGCAAAAGAGCATTATACCCTTGCAAAACCCTAACAAAACCACTCTAATATGTTCATTAGTAACCTAAGGGCATTAGGGTAAATTTTTAGCCCAATCGGAGGTCATCTGGATGGGTTTCGGCAATTTACGAAAAAGCCGCGCGGACCTGTGAACAGGGGGGGGGTCGACCCACTTTGGAGGGGGGGTCGACCCACCTGCCAGACAGAATGCTGTCTGGTAGGTTTTGTCATAGGGGGGTCGACCCACTTTCAGCCAGAGTGCTGAAAGTGCCCTGTTCTGCCCAGGGGACGACCCATTAGCATGGGGGGTCGACCCACTGACCTAGAAACTTGATCAAAAGGTTTCTAAACAATTTCCAAACATTCTAAACATGCAACCCAATAGATTAAAACAAGAATTGCATTAGAAAGTAAGTTCTCACCTTGTCATTCATGATTTTGAGAGCATAACCTGAAAAACTCAAAAACTTCATCTTCATGATGCATGAAACACATTTAATCTAATAATACCTCATAGAAGGTGTTCAGAAAACAACCCACACAATTACCACCTCCTCAATGCATTTCAACCTTGATGAACCTGCACATTAGTATGTTGAAAGTGCAACTATATGCACAACTGATTCAAACATTTCCAAACCATATTTTTCACAGGTTCACCTTTCAAATACAATTTAATCAAGCCAACATGAATTAGATGAATTGAGAGCAAACTCAAATCTCCACTTTGTATATGCATGAAACTGAATGTATAGACTTGGAAACTTGAAGGCACAAGACAATGTATAGACTTGGCAGAAGGCCAATGTATAGACTTGGATTGAAGGCCAATGTACAGACTTGGTGGCTTGAACCAATGTATAGACTTGGCTGATGAAGGCCAATGTACAGACTTTGAAATATGAAGCCCAATGTATAGACTTGAAGTATGAAGGCCAATGTATAGACTTGGTGGCCAAAGGCCAATGTACAGACTTGGCTGATGAAGGCCAATGTACAGACTTTGTGGCCAAAGGCCAATGTGTAGACTTGGTTTATGAAGGCCAATGTATGAAACAGAATGTATGGACTTTGAGTATGCATGAAACACAATGTCAAGCATTTATATGAATTCATTAAAAGAGTCATGACCCAAATTGTGAACATGGTATAACCAAGTTAGATAGCATGGTTAGAGGGTCTTAAGAACATCCAATAACCTTGGATCAAAAAGAATCATAAAAAGCATGTTAAGCAGAAATCCACATCAAGTGTCCCATATAGGACATGCATGAAGGCACCAATACAAACACCAACATCAAGGATGTGTGCATGAAGGATCATTGTGTTTGAACCACCTGTAAAATAAGATATCATAGTGTTAGTTTGTTTTACGATCAGGATGCCATAAAACATAGACAATCAAGATTTCCACTTTGAAGTAAACACAAAACAAGAAAACACAAAACACACGATATATTGGAATCATCAAAACCATTGTCAAAGACAACGAGGGGACGCACAGAACCCAACATTTTTCAATTCAACACAACTACATGGAGAACTTGAACTAACTGACCCAGTACCCTTCTTCAATTTTTTATACTGTTTTCTTAACAGTTTATGAGATTCAAGTAGCTCAGAATATGCATTTTCCCAATCATCTAAATTATAGTTTTCAAAGGGATTTACCTCATCATCATCATCATCTTCATCTTGACTGCTGCCTTGATTATTTCTGTCGGCCATCATGCAGCTGACCTCATTTCTTATCTGAGTTCGCTTCAATATATTCAGAATGTCTTTAGCAGAACTGCAATCAAGGAAACATGAATGAAGGGCTCTATCAGTAGCTGCCTTTATTAGGTTTATAGCTATCTGGTTCTCTTCATGCATAGATTTGTGACTGTCAGTCCATTTGGACTTTTTCTTTGGTAGTTCAAGAGGACCGTGTGAAATTACTTTCCACAGGTCTGGATTAACAGAATTAGCATAATTCTTCAGACCAGTAAACCATACATTAAAATGCGTACCACTGAAAATTGGTGGATGGGCCATGAGAACAAATAACAAGAAAATTCAATGCAACATGAATATTGATGCACTAAAAAAAAATAGCACTGAAGACAGCAGGATCGGATCTGCAGGTCACTGGACCTTCTAAGCAGACACTGCTCTGATACCAATTGTTAGGGTGCTAGACCCAGATACAGAGGGGGGTGAATGTATCCTTCTACGAATAATGCCCAAAAAAAAAACTCAGATGCTAAACGCAATCACAGAATAAAACTAATTCAATTAAACTTATGAGCAAGCACATGGAGCGCGCCTATCCAAGCATCTAGCGGACGCAAACACACAAAGCAAACCACTGCTCAATAGATTTTTAGGTGGTTCGGTCCTCCAGACCTACATCCACCCCTCACTCCCAACCGGAGTGAGGCTTCACTAGCAAACGCTAGAACCAAGCAGACTCAGTCTGCGAACAAGGTGCTGCCACACAGCTTGACCAGGGGAACAGCCTTCCCTCTTCCTCCCAACCGGAGGGACACCCCAAGTGACTCCCAGCCACTTGGAAACCAGAGACCGAAGTCTCTCTTCCTCCAGACCAGGAGGGAACCCGCTAGTGACTCCCAGTCACCAGCAACCAGAGGTCGCAGACCTCTCTTCCTCCAACCGGAGGGACCCCTGGACTTACAAGCCACAAGCCCAGAACCGGAGACAAGTCTCCCTTCTCCTGAATCCACAGGAGGAACCCGATCCCCAGCAGGGCAATCGGAAGAACAAGGCTAACCAAAGAAACAAAAGTAAAAATAAAGAAACATAAAAAACACAGCAACAAAAGTTGGAAATGAAACACAAGAGATGTAGCTCTCAATGAGCATAGTCATTCTGGATTTGATCCACGAATAGACTGAACTGATCTGCAATAGACTCTCTCCTCCTCTTCTTTTCTTCCTCTTCTTTCTGCTTCTCTTTCTTCTCTCTTTCTTCTCACTTCTCACGAGCACTATCTCTCTCTTTTCCTTCTTCTGCTCTCACTCTCTTCTCTGCTCTCTTATTTTCTTTCTTTTCATCACTGGATCGAAGACCTCTCTGCACTCTGCTTTTTCTTCACATCTTCTACTCTCAACTTCGATCTATCTTCATCTGTGGAAGAAGGCTCGTATATATAGCAGCATCAGCAGTAGCCAGGCGCGTGAGGTTTCCACATTTCCCGCCCTAAGAATTTGGACCACGTGGCAGCATCCAGCAGGCTGTCAGTACTCGTGTCCTCATCTGGGCACCTCATCCTTCCTTGGATCACATGCCTTCATTAGGCTTCACGAAGATTCCCTGTTAAGACAAAGAACAAATTTATCAGTTAAGTCCAAACCCTGTACAGTCTCTGAAGAATACAACACATTGTATAGACTTCAGTTTAAAGCCAACGAACAGACATTACTGTATGGACTTTACAAGACAAAAAGTAATGTATACACTTTGCCCCAATGTGTAGACTTCATAATACAAGCGTCAATGTGTAGACTTAACGATGCAAGCGATGTATAGACTTTGCCAGGGCATGCACAATGCAATGCGTTGACGCTACACTACATGCCAATGCACTGCGTTGACGCAATACAATGTGACTTTGAAAGCTGTGAACAACAAGGCATGCTGTACAGACTTCAATCAATATGCATCAGACGACTCTGTATGGACTTGAAGACCCTTAGCCAATGTATAGACTTCAAGTGGAGACCAATGTGTAGACATCACGTGAAAGCCCAATGTGCAGACTTGAGCTATGCAAGCTACAGTGTCGATGGATGGACTTTGTGAATGTTCAGACTTGAATGCTTGACCAGTGTACAGACTTGCAGAGCCGAACCCAATGTATAGACATGAGGAATTGAAGCCAATGTACAGACTTGTCGAATGGCTCAGCAATGTATAGACTTGGCGAACCATGGTCCATTGTATAGACTTGAAGCCTTAAGACGCAGCATGAGACGCTGGCTGAGACGGACGCTGTACATACGTGCTAAATGAAATGCTTCGTGAGACACAGCAAGAGACGGTCAACGAGACGCTGACTCAGTACAGACTTAAGCTAAAGCAAGACAGTCGATGTATAGACTTGATGCAGAAGCCTTCAAGTGATGTGTTGAGTTTGACCAGATGAGACGCTGCAGGAGACGGACCAATAAATAGACTTGACAGTGATCTCTGCAGCGAATGTATAGACTTTGCAAACTGAGACGCAAAGTGAGACGATGAAAGACACTGTGGATGTTCAGACTTTGGCAAGTGTGAGCGAGACAATACAGACGCTGTACATACTTTGAAGTTACACTGTTGATGTATAGACTTGAATGAGCATGGAGTGTATAGACTTGAAGGTCTGAAGGCGATGTACAGACTTGGATGAACGTTGCATGAATAAGCCTAACCAATGTATAGACTTTGATGCACAAACACACAATGTATGGACTTATGTTCGATCAACAATGTATAGACTTCACAGAGATGTGAACAGGAGAGTGTATAGACTTGGTGCCTTGAAGGTAATGTACAGACTTTGAATGCACTAAGACGCTGAACAAGACGGACCGGCTGTACAGACTTCGACTTTAATGCATGGGCCTTGAATGCTTGAGAGACGATGCAGTGTACAGACTTCATGAAATGCAAACGGCTGTACAGACTTGAATGAGACGCTGCATGAGACGATGCAGCTACAGTGATGTACATACTTTAGGTGAAGACCAATGTATGGACTTCGAATATGAAGATGCTAAGAAAGACGATCCATCGTATAGACTTTGAAGAAATGAGGCGATGTGCATACTTGCTGAGTTGACGCTGCAGCCCAATGAGTTGACGCTGCAACGTATATACTTTACGTTCAACTGAGGATGTATAGACTTGCTGAGTTAATGCTGCAGCCCAATGAGTTGACGCTGTATAGACTTTGTCTTCCAACGTATAGACTTGATCAACGCATGAAGACATTGAATAAGACCCAGTAATGTGTAGACTCTACAGTGAATGCATGACCCACTGTATACACTTGATGCAATGCATGCCGATGTACATACTTCAGTTGAAGTCAACCGAAGAGTGTATGTACTTTATGAATCCATATCCCAAGACCAGTGTACAAACTTGATCGAATGTCTAGACTTTGCATGAACAGTCAATGTGAAGACTTCACATGAAGATAGTTTGTACGTGTGTGCTGGCAGTGTATAGACTTGGAGAGTGACCAAATAGGATGTGTAGACTTGCACAAACAGACAGCATAACTGAACATGCTTTATGCAGCAGATAAAATGACTAACATAAAACATGCAATGCTTTAAATCTGTTAAAGTAACTGAACAGCAATACAATGCTTTGATAATCAGACTGAACATCAGAATATGCAATGCTTGACTGAACATTTGAAAAAGACTGCATTATGAATAGAAAACAACTGAATAACAGCATGATGACTCACACAGCAAGATGACTCACAGTGATTAACTCACATCAAAAACCAATCATCAAAACCATCATCAAAACAAATCTTTGGGCAAGTTTGTGAGTGGTGAGGAGAATCTAAACAAACTCTTGGGAACTAAGGTGAACTTCCAAAGGGAAGGTCTAGGATACAATCCTAGTAAAAAGGAAGCATTTAATCTGAAAACAAAAACTTCGTTTGTGCATGCTTCTAGGTCCTCAAGTACACCAAATACCTCTTCATCTGTCAAACAGAAGCCCATTATGCATGCAAATAAAATTGATGTGAAAACCCAAGCACCAAAAAAAAATAATGCTTCATGTCACTTTTGTGGTGAGCTTGGACATTTAATGCATGATTGTAGTGTGATGAAAGAGGATGATTTGAATGCCTCTAAGATGCATACCAATAGATTTCATGTTGATGAGAAAAAGAAAGTCAAATGCTTTCATTGTGGAAGAATGGGCCATGCTATGAAAAATTGTTGGTCGTTAAATGTGTTACCAAAATTTCACAATCAAAATCATAGAGTCCCCAGGCATACACAAAAGTCTAATGGTTATGCTCAACCAAAGAAACTGAAACAACGTGTGTATTGCCATTATTGTGGTTATGTAGGACACCTAATGGATGATTGCTCTTTGTTGCACCTTGATTATATGAATGCAAGGAAATTATGGAGAGCTACAAATCGTGGTGCACCTAACCCCCAAGGACCCAAGATGGCTTGGGTCCCCAAAACATCAAAGTGAAGATTTTGTCTTGCAGGAATGCCTTGTGATGGAAGAAGCTGTCAATAGAATAAAACTCCTCCAAGGCAAGAAACTGATGAGCCAACGTGGTAATGCATTCCACTTTTACTTTCGCATGTAAATAAAAACCTTTTGTTACTGTTCATAGAGTTTATCTGCTTTCACTCATGTTTTCCTATGTAAATAACATAATTTTGCAGTTGTTCACAAAGTCCTTGTCACGCCCCTAACCGATAGCAGCGGAACGTGTCGTTTGCTCGGAACGTGGCAGTTAAACAGTCGTGAATGATCAAGAGCAATCTCATAAGACAAAAATAATTCTGAGCAACAAATAGAAATTTTATTTCTAATATAAATCTCTTACAAGAACTTGTTTTCCAATTTAGAGACTCCATCATAATGGAAAGAAAGGAAACGACATACTAACAGACTTAGACAAGATAACTGAATAAGAGACGATAAGCTAACTTAGCTAGACAATACTATCTAGACTCAAGAAAGATAAAAGACTCGGGTTCACTAATTTTCGAAGCTCGCTTGCACACTTGTCTCGCCCGTGTGAGTCTCGGTCTCACTAGCCACCTGCTTACCTGAAAAATGTTGGAATAAAACTGAGTGAGCGAACGCTCAGTAGGAAATTATATCTCAAGTACTAGCAATGGGTTTAAGTAATTACAATTTTTTTCACATGTAAATGCAATATGGCTATGCATGTAGAAATAACTGAGCAAGTAAAACTAATCAACAGAATAACAAGTCGTGCAAAACTACCAAGCGAGTCTTAAACAAGAGATATTCATGAGAGACTTTATAGATTATTGGCTAATTCACGCAAGAACTTTGCCCGTGTCGGGCCACGCTAGTAAAGTCACGCAAGTCGAGTCACGCACGCGAGAAAGAGAGAGAGTGTGGAATGCCAAAGATCAAGAGAAAGAGTACTTCGGTGCAATGCAAGACACCGTGATCATTACAACTCCCATGGGCACTAGTACTTTTGGGTGCTCCTCCCAGGACCAGATCGGAGCCTTATATGCGCAGCATTAAAGATAGATCTAGACATCCACGATAGTTTATAGCCAATAAGGAGTTTCAAGAACAAGCTTTAATAGGATGATAAGATAAGATTTTCAGGGAATTCAAGGGCAAGGCCCTTGAGGAAGGACATTCTTGCGATAAAATCCACGTGAAGCACATAAACCATGACATGTCGATAAATTGGGTGGAATTGGTTCCCTAACTTGGGTACCATGACAATTAAGTGTCCATACATAGATGGTCACTCTTTTATATAGAATTGAGGTCTACAAGAACAGCCTATTAATGGCATGATGTTCTTACCCCATTAAGAATATTCTCATGATATCCATTAGCATATCATAAGGGCCGGTATACCATGTTTCTATAGAGTGACATGGCAAAATAGTGTGAAAGGTTTTTATGGTACAACCCGCTCAGTCGGCCTTGAGGGAATCCAAGGCTCGAGGAGTCTTACGGAGGTCTCTATGACTAACTCGCTAGTCCAAAGGAACGGAATGTCCAATGGAGAGCTTGTATGTCACCGAGAATTAAGGGGTAAGGCGATAAACCATCGTGAAACATGGGACTATATTCACGGAGTGTAAATATAGTGCCGATATTATACTTACATATATACATACATATATATATATATACATACATATATATATATACATATATATATATATATCTATATATATATATCAAACCCTCGGTTAACAGGAACAGGGAAAACAGTAATATAGGAAAATAGCGACTTAGGTAAAGTCATTACTCATAAAAGTAACGCCTTATACAGGGGCGTTTATTAACAATTTAACGACTATAATAGCAGGCGTCCATTATATTTTTAACATTTTTGCATAATTGCCAATTTTCTGGTATTTCCATGAAACGCGCCTTACAGAGGGGCGTTAGTTTTTAATTCGCGCCCTGGTGCAGGGCGTCACTTTTATAAGAGACGACTTACAGGATGTCGTTATTTCAGGATTTATCAAATTTTCATATGAACAGTAGAGTTTCTAGATAATAAAATTTCAGGAAAATAAATTATGGAGTTAGGACAGGAAAAATAGCAGGATTCAACAGGTATGATCATGCATCATATTAGATTCTAGTTTCATAGATATTAAATTTTAAACACGGTTAATTAACAATTAGGTGAAATTGACTACTCCTGGGCAGGGCGTCAAAACTACAATTAGCGCCCGGTGTGGGTCGCTTCTTTTAAATTAGCGCCCTGGTCAAGGGCGTTTCTTTAAAATTTCATAGAAAACATTCGAAACCACAATAAAACTATATGCATGGATGAATATATGTTATTACTATGATTTCATAAGTTACTTTGGGCTACAATCCTTGAGAAAACCTACCTGGTTTAGAGGAAGATATGTAAAAGATGTGAAGAGATGATACTCTGTTTGCAACAGAGTTTCCTGATCGCCGGAAGAAGAAAACCAGATGAAGAACTTCTCGTCCTTCAACTATATGAGAGTTTCTTCACGTTGCAGGCATCCTGCAGAGGAAGAAGGAAAGACGAACGATCATTATCTTCCTTAAACCGTGACTGAAGGAAAAGAAGAACACTACTTGTTCTTCGTGCACGGCAGCAGCAGACGAACGCCAAAATACCGATCAGGGCTTGATTAGGGAGTATTTATAGAGTTTTTAGGATCGTAATGGAGTTAGTGTTGTATTGGAAGTAATATTTCCCTAATAGAGTTCTTACTCTATTCAATCTTCCTCGTTGTTATCCAGAAACTTGCTCTGGATAGTCTCCTCGGTCGAACGAAACTCAAACTGAATTAACGTCCTAAGTGAGGGCGTTAATTTAAATTGACGCCTTGTCAAGCGTCGTTTATTGTATAAAACACGACTAGGTCGAGGGCGTCACTTCTACTTTCCTTTTTATTTATTTTGACCGTTTAAGAATTGACGACCTCACATGTTGGCGTCCTTTCATAAATTAGCGCCTTGTATAAGGGCGTTTCTTCTTGAAGTAGCGCCTTGACCCAAGGCGTTATTTTCCTTCTGGCTTATTCTTATGCGTTTAGGCTTTCATCATCTATTTACTTATCTTTTATTTTAATTTGATTTATTTAAAAATCTTATTTGTATCAGGGTTGCAACATTGCATTAAATGCCTTACTTAAAAATAACTTGTTATTTACTAACCCTCATATACCCATTAATAATTTGTATGTATATAGGGATTTTTTTCCTCATAATTTGTTTAACTTTTATTAGTCCTTGTCCTAGGTATCAGAGGTCCTAGGTATCAGAGGCAGGTTCGATCTGAGCAACCCTATAGGAATATCACTTGACTATTTATTTATTTGAATAAATTTTAATTTATTAAACATTATATACTTATAAGAGTATGTATATCATTATGTATATTTTTATTCCTATTCCAAAATTACCGGGCGTTACACCCTCCCCCACTTAAAAGAATTTGGTCCCCAAATTCACATCATCTTCCATTCCTAACAGAGAACTTATTATGAGCTTATATAGAAGAAATCTTAAGTATGGAAAAAGAGCTAGTTTATGATTTTGGGTGAGGGGTACCTTCCGCAACCTTCCCTTTGACAAGTTTGGTTAGATCTTGAACTCCTCTTGGAGGCTTCTTGGTTAGAATAGGGCATTCTGCTATCTTATGATATAAGCTCCCGCAACGCAGACACGCTCCCGAACTCCACCAACACTTCTTTGATTTGTGACCATATCTTCCACAAGATTTACACTTATCTTGCGAGCGATCTGTCGAAGCTTCCTTATTACACTTCTTACATTTATGGCATTTCTTACACCTTGGTGAAATATCACCCTCATTTATCCTTTTCTTAGTAACGGTGAACTTTTCAGAGTCATCTGTTCGATCCTTCCCTTCAACCCTTTCTTTTTCTTCCACCATTTTCTCTAGCTCTTGAACTCTCTTGACAAGGTCCGCGTAAGCTTGGATATCCACTAAGATCATCTCATGAACAAAGCTTGGCTTAGATGCTTCCATTTTATCTAGGTTCCTGCAAGGATGAGTGGGGAGATAATTTATTTATTCAAGAATTAATATTATTGAAATGTAAATATTTTATCTTTCTTTTATAACTTTAACCCCAAGTTCTACCCATCTCTCACGGAATTCCTATAGGATGACTGACAAGGATATTCAACATATAACTTGGATTTAACAATCTAAGGATTTTGAAAATCGAAACTCTAATATGACTGACAAGGATACTTGACCTATCATTGAAACCTAATAACTTGAGGATGTGAAAGCTGAAGCTCTGATAGGACTGACAAGGATACTTGACCTATCATTCGAACCAAATAACTGGAGGATATGAAACTCGAAGCTCTGATATGACTAACAAGGATGACCTATCCTTGGGACTTAATAACTGGAGGATATGAAAGCCGAAGCTCTGATATGACTAACAAGGATGACCTGTCCTTGGGACTTAATAACTGGAGGATATAACAACTGGAGGATGTGAAAGTCGAAGCTCTGATATGACTAACAAGGATGACATATCCTTGGGACTTAATAACTGGAGGATGTGAAAGCCGAAGCTCTGATACCACTGTAGACACGCTAAAATTGACATTATTTTGAGTATATCTCGTATTGCCATGTGATGTCCCATTTGACCCTCAAATCGGCTTATTTGAGTAGTTTTTCCCACTTTTCTTGAATTTCCCCTATTTTTCCCTATTTTTTCTATTTTTTCTATTTTTTTGGATTTTTTGGGCATTTATCTCCATTTTTATGAATTCACGCCTTGATCAAGGGCGCTTTTTGATTCACGACCTGATTGAGGACGTCTCTTAAAGAAGTGACGACCTCTGGAAAGGGCGTCAATTCCTGGAATTATCTAATTTTTGAAAAAGAATAAATATTTTAAAAATATTAATTCACGCCCTACATTGGGGCGTGTTTCAATTAACGCCTCTCCCTGAGGCGTTTCTTACAATTTCCAAATAAAAGAAATGTTTATTTCTAAAATTAATCCAGGAAGAAACGCCCTTACCCAGGGCGTGTTTTGAAAAGACGCCCTATGACAGGTCGTCAATTCTTGAATTGACGCCCTGACCCAGGGCGTGTTTCATCTTCTGTCTTCGCAGCCCTTTCCCCAGAGAGTCCTTGCTTCGTTAGGCACCTTCCTTGATTGGGGACTGGAGTCTTGCCTCCGTAGGGCTCTTGCCATTCTTATCCTTCTATCTCTTGGTTCGCCCCTTTTTATAGAGCTCATGCGGCTCTGTATAGGGGGTTGTGGATTCGGATTCCTCTTTCTCCTCCCTCCGTTCTTCTTCTTCTTCTGTTTTTCTTTCTTCTGTTTTTTTTTTGTTTTCTTCTTCTTTTCTTACGCAGGTGCTATTCTTGGCTAAGGAGGGGCTTCTTCACGGTTCACCTCTTCATCCAACTGAAGCTTTTCTCCCCATCAAGCATTCAAGCCAAGGAGCACCAACCACAAACAAGATTTTTTATGTCATCTCCTTTTCATCATCTTGTATTTTCATTAATTCATGCATGCATCATATTTCATTATTTTATTGATTTTTCTCTCCATCATTGAGATCTCCCATAAGTGCAACTCTTGCACTCTTTCCCCTTATTTTTATTCATATTTTCATGCATTCATCATATCTCCCCACACCCTCTTTGCATAGGGGTTTAAGGGCCAACACCCTTAAGGTGTGTTCTTCACCATGATTTCATGCTCATACATTTTTATGAATTGATGCTACACTCACCATATTTCTAATTCAATTTCTTTATTGGTGTTTGTTGATTTTTTTTTTGCAAGGGTAATAAAGGAAGAACTCTCTTCATCGGCCGGCCGATTTGAAGAGAAAGGAAGCACTCACATCCCCGCATCTTTTGAGGTACTTTTCGCGATCATTCCTCCCATGTTCTTATTGATTATATTTTTGAGACCTAGCGTCTCTGGCGATCACATACTCCCCTTGTGCACCTCGTGCATATATTTTCCTCCATATTGATGATTATTGCATGTCTTTTCTTTGATATTTTTCTTAAGTGGATTTATTCTAAATTAGAGATCTACAAATTGGTGATCACGGTGGGACGCTTTGCGTTCTCTTTATTACCCCTTTCCCCCTTAGGCACCCGCGTGTGCCGTCTCCCCTATTGCACCCTCGGTGCGTCTCCTTTTGTGCCCCTCGGGCACCCTCCATTGGCTTTGCTTTCTTCCCTAAAGTGATTTGCCATTTTGTTGTCTTTTCCTTAGAATCTCCACTTATTTAAAATTCATGATGAGCATGCTTATCCTGTTGATTGCCTTATTTATGTGGTTGTGAGTGTGCCTGTTTAATATTTCTGGCCGTGCTTTCCTGAGGAATTAACGCCTCTGTCAGAGGCGCTTTTTCGATTTCACGCCCTAACTCAGGGCGTCTTATTCGTATTTTACGCCCATTGACAGGGCGCCTTCCAGCATATTTCCTGATATTTCTGGTTTTATTACGCTGCCTGAGAATTGACGCCCTGCCCAAGGGCGTTTCTTTGTTGATTAGCGCCCCTCAGTAAGGCGTTTCTTTTGATTTGACGCCCTCTGTCAAGGGCGTCCTTTCCTCTTATAGCGCCTCACCCTAAGGCGTGTTGTTACTGCCCCTGGCACCTCGCTTTGAGTCACGACAGTCACACTGTCGTGTCTTTTGTTAGTAGCGCCCCCTGCCAAGGCGTGTTTTTACTGTGGGTTTCCAGAACCCTTCCCGTGGGTGAGTTTTCATGATATTTCATATTGATTGATCATATTGTGTAGTTGGCCTGATTTCCCCTGTTGCATTCATTCTTTGCATTGGTTTGGGAGCCGCCTCCTCTTCATTAGGATCCACACACCCTCTTGGAATCGGGACGACCCTCTATTGAGCATTCCGTCTCTTTGGACTGGAAATCTCTTTTCCAAGTCTCCGTAAGTCGCCACACCCGTGGATTCCCTCACGGACGCCGGGCAGGTTGTACCCTTTTGAAGTCCCGAGTTAGTTGGCCTATACGTGGTGAGAGAGGGTTCCTAGTTGGCATTGGAGTTCAAACCATATTGAAACTAGGTTCCCCCCCCCTTTGTGAATCATTCAAAACTTTGATAAAATCCTTAATTCACCAAGGTTCAAACAAATCAAATCAAGGTAACCATCTCTTTTGTGTGCTTCTTTGCATATTTTTTTGAACTTTGATTGCATGATGGCTTACTATAAACAAGATAACATGTTTAATTCAATTCATGAGGATGCACAACCTAGCACTTCTTATAATCCTCATTTTCAACATGTTCAAAATTCTCACCATACTTTCAAAGGACCACGTCCTCACTCTTATGGTGTTGCCCGACCCTTGGGCAATGTCCAATCCAATGGTCCTTCAACTCAATTTCGAGCCACTATTCCCATTAAGCCCTCTCGTCCCAATGATGAGAAGGTCTCCCAGATTTTGCATGCATTAGATCATCTTACCCCTCAACAGATCCAAGCCCTTAAGGCCGCCGTTGAGGGTACATCTCATGCATCTCCCTCCAATTCTACACGGGTGGCCCATCATCCACCTCCTCCTTCCAATCCTGATCGGGTAGCCCATTACCCATCTCCTCCTGTTCATTCTACTCGGGTGGCCCATCACTCGCCTCCTTCTATTCCCTCTCGATCACGGCCCCAAGGCCCATTTATTCATTGCAATCCGGCCCATCCGGGTTCTTCTATGGGTCGGCCCATTAATTCCCCTCCACGGCCTTTTTATACGGCCCTTCCTCCTTCAAGGCCCTGCCAACCTTCTGTCGCTCAAGTCACACCCCTCCAACAATCTCTGCTTGATAAGATTACTTTGATGGAGGAACAAATAAAGAGGGTCACGGCTCCTCCTACTCCAGTCAATCCTCTCCATGCCGCTTTGGACGAGATTACAAAGATGGAGAGAGAATGGAAAGACAGGAGGGATGAATACGGCGTCGGCGGTTCAAGTGAGCAAGAGCCGGCATTCGAAGAATCCGAGGCAGTATACGATGATGATGAAGCTCCGCAGGCACCCCTTCCGAGTTTCCTTAACTTTCCGCTTTCCCCATTTTCATTCGATGAACCCCCTGCTCAGGATGAAACCATCCCTGATCCAACCCCTATTTATGAGACTAATTGGTGTTACGATGATGGGTCGATACTTCAATCACCCACACCGGCACATTGTAAGTCTCCTCCTATCCTTGACACCGCATACATTACACCTCCTCCAGTTACACCATTAACCTCCGCAACACTGGCCTCCCCCAAGCCTTCCACTATTAAACCTCCACCCGTTAAGCCATCTACCTCCACACCATTAGCCTCCATCGAACCCACCATTGAACCTTCCCCAATTAACCTCCCATTACCGCCACCTCGGCATCCTATTATCCCTTTAAAACCCACTTTGCCCATTCCACCATTTAACCCTTTACCCTTACCCATGGCTAATCCTGAGCAGGATCCACCCCTTTTTGCACCCGAGCCAATCCCAACTGCTTCCGAGCAAAGGGAGAAACTCGGCGTGTTTGAACCCCCGCTTACGCTCACCCATTTGCCAACGCTTTCCATCATGCCTCCACCATTCATGGAGCCTTCCGCCTCCGCTTCACCTCCCCTTACTACTCGGAATGGGGGGCCTTCTACAAGCACAGGTGCCGAGGACGATCAAGAGCCGGGCAGCAAGGATTTGGCCGCGCCATTCAAGATTCAAGAATTCATTTGCCGGATGCCAATCCGGGTTATTGTGCCAAGCACGGTCGAAGAAGCCAAGTCGCCGACATGCCAAGCATTGATGCTGTGTAAGGGCCGGGCAGGGCACCCTTTGTTCCAATTTCCAAATTTTGAATCTTTGGGCAACATAATGCTTCCGAGCCCAACTTTCCAACTCCCTCACACCATTACTTTGCACTCTCCAAGGGAGTTGACATTCACCATTGAAGCTTCGGCAGGGGCTATTTCTCATACACTTTCACTGCCGTGGAGGGGCAGTTATCTTAATGCTAAGGGGCCATCCCTTATTTGTTCCACTTTCTATTCATCCATCTCTATCACTTTTTCTTCATGGGCCATTCCCAGGGTTAGGAGGAGGATCTCATCCTCTCGCCCTTCACATTCTTCATATTCTTTGCATTTCATGCATTCATCGCATCCATCCCATTGCATGCATTTGCACCTCCTGCTTCCCGGGTTTCCAAACCCGTATCTTCCCCGCCTTCCGGCACCTCCGGATATTCCGCACTTCCCATCTTATTCATCTTCACCTTTTTATCCACTATCCCTGGGGCATCGCGTCCCTTTTCCTGCTATCTCCCTGGAACCTCCAGGAATTTTATCCCTCCTCTTTGGGCATCTCGCCCTTTCTGATTCTATTCCTCCGGAACCTCCGGACTTTCCCCTCGGGCATCGCGCCCCTTTCCATTCTCCTCCTCCGGAACCTCCGGACCTTTCTCTCGGGCATCGCGCCCCTTTCCACCTTCCTCCTCCGGAACCTCCGGATTTTCCCCTTGGGCATCGCGCCCCTTCTCATTTGCTACCTCCGAAACCTCTGGATTTTCCTCCTGATCCTCCTTCATTCCCCTCGGACATCGCGCCCCTTTTCATTTTGCTTCCTCCGGAACCTCCGGACTTTCCCCTCGGGCACGACACCCCTTTCCACCTTTTTCATTTTCCTCCTCCGGAACCTCCGGACTTTCCCTTTGGGCACGACGCCCCTCTCCACCTTTTTTATTTGCTTCCTCCGGAACCTCCGGACTTTCCCTTTGGGCACGACGCCCCTCTCCACCTTTTTTATTTGCTTCCTCCGGAACCTCCGGACTTTTCCCTCGGGCACGACGCCCCTTTCCACCTTCTCCTTCTTGATTTCATTCCTCCGGAACCTCCGGATTTTTCTCTCCTCCCGGGGCATCGCGTCCCTCGGCATTTGCTTCCTCCGGAACCTCCGGACCCTCCATCTTTCTTCCGATTCATCTTTCTAATCTTCCTGAACATCACATCCTTCATTTTTTTCTTCCTTTTCCATCATCTTTTTCCAGGGCATCGCGTCCCTTCTTTTGTCATCCCTCCGGAGCCTTCGGATTTTTCCTCTCATGATTCTCCTCCGCCTCCGGACCCTCCGGATCCGCCTCTTTCTATCTACCAATTTCTTCTTCTAATTCCTCCTAATTCTGGGTCCGACCCAACTTCTTCCACATCCACTGCCTTGGGCATCTGCCCATTCTCCCATTGCTTTCGAGGCTTTAGTCCTCACTCCTCCTTCTAATTCTCCTCTCCTTCTGTAGACTGTTCCATGTGATCAGGGTCTCCGCGCCTTAGTGAGGGAGTTCTAGCCCTCGCCTCTTTTCCTTTTTTTCCTTATTCGTCTGAGTCTGGTCTTGGCACCACTCCTTCTTGTTAAGCCACTTTCAATCCTTTGCTTCCAATCCTTTACCTGCCTAAGAGGACTATCCCACGATGATCAACCTCTCGCGGCAGCTGCTTTAACAAAGGTTGCAAGGTAACATATTGGCGTAAGTATGCATTTATATGATATCATTACCTCATTACTTCACGCATGATTTTCAAAATGAAGTGTTTCCTAACAAGATTAAGAGTGGTGTTTTAGATCTTTATCTTAGGCTTTTGTTAAATTAAATCATTGTTAAAAAGAGTCTTTAGGCTTGCTTATGCAGCACCTTGGTTAATAAGAACCCCGCGCTGGGAATTCAACATTCTCTCCCTGCTTGTTAAGATCAACCCTCAGCTGGGCACCTCACACACTTCACGGCGTCCTTAGCCAGCTCCTTTGGTTAAACATCGTTGCTACCTTGGCCATGCCATGAGTATATATGAAAGTCTTTTCTCTTATTTACTCGGCCACGTGCAGGGGCAAGAGGTTGACGGATGAGATGACCGACCTTGGTAATCCCCAATACGAGAGGAGTCTCAAATAGGGGCAGTCTTGACCCAAACTAAATATGAATTTCATGATATACATCTCGCCAAAAGGGCTATTATGAAAATCAAGTCAGAATTTTGATAAAAGTAAAATTGTGAATTATGGCATGTCAAGAGTGGCAAAGTCCCCGCAGGGAAAACCCTGGTCGTATAAATGTCGAGGGTCTGAAAATCAAAGGCATAAAGCCCCGGCGCAACAGACTACCTCTTTGAGGGGGAACACCTTCGAAAGAATTCAAGTCCCGACATCTCCCATCCTGCATAAAGCTTACCTCCAATTATTCTTCTCTTCTCCCTCCAAGACCGAACATTTCTCAGGTATGGCCTTGGTAGGGGTACCGTTGATCAAGGGCAGTCGGTTATAGGGCGCCACCTTTCAATGCACGCCCAGCTTTGGGCAGTTTTTAGCAAAAGGGGAAGGAACGAGGACCCCTAGCCAGTGGTTTAAGACACCCTTTGATGCTGCTTTAGCAATGTCTAACCAAAATCAAACAAAATTGAATATTTCTTGTCCAAAATCTATAAAAATTTGAATATCTTTCCCAAAATTCATAAAAATTTGAGTATATTTTCAAAAACCACATAAAAATTTATATATTTCAAAAAAAAAAAAACTCCATAAAAATTACATTGTATTTTCTGATGGTGTTTTACAGGAACAGCTTTGCAAGGACCAAGAGCACGGGATGAGTCCTATCTCCACTCATTGCTATCAATCTATTGATTCTCCCGATATTCTCTGGGCATTTTTGGTTATCACCTCCTTATATCATTTTGGTTATATCTCCCGATTATCATTCTGATTATTCATCTCTAGATCTTTCAATCAACTCCTACTAATTTCTCTTGATCAATTCTGCCGATGGGCATTGTCAGATCTTGATCATTCAACTCCAAATCTTGATTAGCCAAGTTGGCATCCTCATGACAAAATAACAAACAATGATGCTTTGCAATATCATGATTCAACTCATAATGGTTACTATGTTGTGACATGCTATTGATGCTTTGATTCATTCTATGCTTGCTACGCTTAAATGCCTTATTCATTGCTTGTTATCTTTTATACCTTGGCTGATGAATTTTTGAGCGCAGGATAAGAAGCTCTTGGTCCCACCGACTGGGCATCATCATCCAAGTCCCACGGTGCTTGCAGCTCAGTTCTCAGTTCCCATGCTCATTGCACCACCATCTTCTGTATGCATTTTACTATATGTTACATATGCTACTAGATTATATCAAGGATCTTATGGCTTTGGTAAATCTGGAATTTGAGTTCCCCTTCATCAAAAACGATGACGATTCCAGAGGCATCTCAGTCATACGGATAAGCCGTTGAGCCGTCCGAGACTGGGGACGATAGTTCCTTTTTATGAGTTGGTGCGTGGATAAACGGGTTTCGGCTTGGTATCAGCTCGTGAAATCGGTTTCTTGACCCAGTCTTGGCAGCTTAGCAATATTATCCTTGATTATCTTATATTTTCATTTGATTTAATTTTTCCTTTTAAACCCAACATGCATTCATGTAGGAATTTGAACAATTGTTGAAAAATCATTCTGATGAGCTGACTTTGAGGGTTGAAGTTGATCTTAATCTTTCCAGATATGAGATATTCCATGCCGGATTGAATCTTCAGTTCGTTTTGTTGCTGTTTTGGGTGATTTTCTCGAAAGCTCCTTGTTTGGATTTTTATCATCTTATTTCAATCCTTTCCTTTGATCCACCTTGGCTGCAGCACGTCCACATTGGCTGGTAACCGCTCCCCAGTGGTGAAACTTACAGGTTTGTGACCTGGGGTACTTCCACCGCACTGGAAGTTGATCATTTATTTTATCTCCTTCGTGCACCTCGTGCACAACTCCCCTTTTATCCAAACATTGTTGACTTCGTTGGATTTCCCGAGATTTGCTTCATCTCGAGCTTTTGATTTCTTTTCTTATCAAGTGATGTTGATTGCGTGTCTCATCGCACCTTGGCATCTACTTTTCAGTTTGCTACGCTCCCTTGCAAAGCAGACGCCAAGGCGGGGCAGCTGTAGACACGCTAAAATTGACATTATTTTGAGTATATCTCGTATTGCCATGTGATGCCCCATTTGACCCTCAAATCGGCTTATTTGAGTAGTTTTTCTCACTTTTCTTGAATTTCCCCTATTTTTCCCTATTTTTCCTATTTTTCTATTTTTTTGGATTTTTTGGGCATTTATCTCCATTTTTATGAATTCACGCCTTGATCAAGGGCGCTTTTTGATTCACGACCTGATTGGGGACGTCTCTTAAAGAAGTGACGACCTCTGGAAAGGGCGTCAATTCCTGGAATTATCTAATTTTTGAAAAAGAATAAATATTTTAAAAATGTTAATTCACGCCCTACATTGGGGCGTGTTTCAATTAACGCCTCTCCCTGAGGCGTTTCTTACAATTTCCAAATAAAAGAAATGTTTATTTCTAAAATTAATCCAGGAAGAAACGCCCTGACCCAGGGCGTGTTTTGAAAAGACGCCCTATGACAGGTCGTCAATTCTTGAATTGACGCCCTGACCCAGGGCGTGTTTCATCTTCTGTCTTCGCAGCCCTTTCCCCAGAGAGTCATTGCTTCGTTAGGCACCTTCCTTGATTGGGGACTGGAGTCTTGCCTCCGTAGGGCTCTTGCCATTCTTATCCTTCTATCTCTTGGTTCGCCCCTTTTTATAGAGCTCATGCTGCTCTGTATAAGGGGTTGGTGGATTCGGATTCCTCTTTCTCCTCCCTCCGTTCTACTTCTTCTTCTGTTTTTCTTTCTTCTATTTTTTTTTTTGTTTTCTTCTTCTTTTCTTACGCAGGTGCTGTTCTTGGCTAAGGAGGGGCTTCTTCACGGTTCACCTCTTCATCCAACTGAAGCTTTTCTCCCCATCGAGCATTCAAGCCAAGGAGCACCAACCACAAACAAGATTTTTTATGTCATCTCCTTTTCATCATCTTGTATTTTCATTAATTCATGCATGCATCATATTTCATTGTTTTATTGATTTTTCTCTCCATCATTGAGATCTCCCATAAGTGCAACTCTTGCACTCTTTCCCCTTATTTTTATTCATATTTTCATGCATTCATCATATCTCCCCACACCCTCTTTGCATAGGGGTTTAAGGGCCAACACCCTTAAGGTGTGTTCTTCACCATGATTTCATGCTCATACATTTTTATGAATTGATGCTACACTCACCATATTTCTAATTCAATTTCTTTATTGGTGTTTGTTGATTTTTTTTTTGCAAGGGTAATAAAGGAAGAACTCTCTTCATCGGCCGACTGATTTGAAGAGAAAGGAAGCACTCACATCCCCGCATCTTTTGAGGTACTTTTCGCGATCATTCCTCCCATGTTCTTATTGATTATATTTTTGAGACCTAGCTTCTCCGGCGATCACACACTCCCCTTGTGCACCTCGTGCATATATTTTCCTCCATATTGATGATTATTGCATGTCTTTTCTTTGATATTTTTCTTAAGTGGATTTATTCTAAATTAGAGATCTACAACCACCTCTGTCATGCCCCGAAACGATAGCAGCGGAACGTGTCGTTTGCTCGGAACGTGGCAGTTAAATAGTCGTGAATGATCAGGAGCAATCGCATAAGATAAAAATAATTCTGAGCAACAAATAGAAATTTTATTTCTAATATAAATCTCTTACAAGAACTTTTTTTCCAATTTAGAGACTCCATCACAATGGAAAGAAAGGAAACGACATACTAACAGACTTAGACAAGATAACTGAATAAGAGACGATAAGCTAACTTAGCTAGACAATACTATCTAGACTCAAGAAAGATAAAAGACTTGGGTTCACTAATTTCCGAAGCTCGCTTGCACACTTGTCCCGCCCGTGTGAGTCTCGATCTCACTAGCCACCTACTTACCTAAAAATGTTGGAATAAAACTGAGTGAGCGAACGCTCAGTAGGAAATTATATCTCAAGAACTAGCAATGGGTTTAAGTAATTACAATTTTTTTCACATGTAAATGTAATATGGCTATGCATGTAGAAATAACTGAGCAAGTAAAACTAATCAATAGAATAACAAGTCGTGCAAAACTACCAAGCGAGTCTTAAATAAGAGATATTCATGAGAGACTTTATAGATTATTTGCTATTTCACGCAAGAAGTTTGCCCGTGTCGGGCCACGCTAGTAAAGTCACGCAAGTCGAGTCACGCACGCGAGAAAGAGAGAGAGTGTGGAATGCCAAAGATCAAGAGAAAGAGTACTTCGGTGCAATGCAAGACACCGTGATCATTACAACTCCCATGGGCACTAGTACTTTTGGGTACTCCTCCCAGGACCAGATCGGGCCCTTATATGCGCAGCATTAAAGATAGATCTAGACATCCACGATAGTTTATAGCCAATAAGGAGTTTCAAGAACAAGCTTTAATAGGATGATAAGATAAGATTTTCAGGGAATTCAAGGGCAAGGCCCTTGAGGAAGGACATTCTTGCGATAAAATCCACGTGAAGCACATAAACCGTGATATGTCGATAAACTGGGTGGAATTGGTTCCCTAACTTGGGTACCATGACAATTAAGTGTCCATACATAGATGGTCACTCTTTTATATAGAATTGAGGTCTACAAGAACAGCCTATTAATGGCATGATGTTCTTACCCCATTAAGAATATTCTCATGATATCCATTAGCATATCATAAGGGCCGGTATACCATGTTTCTATAGAGTGACATGGTAAAATAGTGTGAAAGGTTTTTATGGTACAACCCGCTCAGTCAGCCTTGAGGGAATCCAAGGCTCGAGGAGTCTTACGGAGGTCTCTATGACTAACTCGCTAGTCCAAAGGAACGGAATGTCCAATGGAGAGCTTGTATGTCACCAAGAATTTAGGGGTAAGGCGATAAACCATCGTGAAACATGGGACTATATTCACGGAGTGGAAATATAGTGCCGATATTATACTTACATATATATATATATATAAAACCCTCGGTTAACAGGAACAGGGAAAACAATAATACAGGAAAATAGCGACTTAGGTAAAGTCATTACTCATAAAATTAACGCCTTATACAGGGGCGTTTATTAACAATTTAACGACTATAATAGCAAGCGTCCATTATATTTATAACATTTTTGCATAATTGCCAATTTTTTGGAATTTCCATGAAACGCGCCTTACAGAGGGGCGTTAGTTTTTAATTCGCGCCCTGGTGCAGGGCGTCACTTTTATAAGAGACGACTTACAGGAGGTCGTTATTTCAGGATTTATCAAATTTTCATATGAACAGTAGAGTTTCTAGATAATAAAATTTCAGGAAAACAAATTATGGAGTTAGGACAGGAAAAATAGCAAGATTCAACAGGTATGATCATGCATCATATTAGATTCTAGTTTCATAGATATTAAATTTTAAACACGGTTAATTAACAATTAGGTGAAATTGACGACTCCTGGGCAGGGCATCAAAACTACAATTAGCGCCCTGGTGTGGGTCGCTTCTTTTAAATTAGCGCCCTGGTCAAGGACGTTTCTTTAAAATTTCATAGAAAACATTCGAAACCACAATAAAACTATATGCATGGATGAATATATGTTATTACTATGATTTCATAAGTTACTTTGGGCTACAATCCTTGAGAAAACCTACCTGGTTTAGAGGAAGATACGTAAAAGATGTGAAGAGATGATACTCTGTTTGCAACAGAGTTTCCTGATCGCCGGAAGAAGAAAACCAGATGAAGAACTTCTCGTCCTTCAACTATATGAGAGTTTCTTCACGTTGCAGGCATCCTGCAGAGGAAGAAGGAAAGACGAACGATCATTATCTTCCTTAAACCGTGACTGAAGGAAAAGAAGAACACTACCTGTTCTTCGTGCACGGCAGCAGCAGACGAACGCCAAAATAGCGATCAGGGCTTCATTAGGGAGTATTTATAGAGTTTTTAGGATCGTAATGGAGTTAGTGTTGTATTGGAAGTAATATTTCCCTAATAGAGTTCTTACCCTATTCAATCTTCCTCGTAGTTATCCAGAAACTTGCTCTGGATAGTCTCCTGGGTCGAACGAAACTCAAACTGAATTAACGTCCTAAGTGAGGGCATTAATTTAAATTGACGCCTTGTCAGGCGTCGTTTATTGTATAAAACGCGCCCAGGTCGAGGGCATCACTTCTACTTTCCTTTTTATTTATTTTGACCGTTTAAGAATTGACGACCTCACATGTTGGCATCCTTTCATAAATTAGCGCCTTGTATAAGGGCGTTTCTTCTTGAAGTAGCGCCTTGACCCAAGGCGTTATTTTCCTTCTGGCTTATTCTTATGCGTTTAGGCTTTCATCATCTATTTACTTATCTTTTATTTTAATTTGATTTATTTAAAAATCTTATTTGTATCAGGGTTGCTACATTGCATTAAATGCCTTACTTAAAAATAACTTGTTATTTACTAACCCTCATATACCCATTAATAATTTGTATGTATATAGGGGTTTTATTCCTCATAATTTGTTTAACTTTTATTAGTCCTTGTCCTAGGTATCAGAGGTCCTAGGTATCAGAGGCAGGTTCGATCTGAGCAACCCTATAGGAATATCACTTGACCATTTATTTATTTGAATAAATTTTAATTTATCAAACATTATATACTTATAAGAGTATGTATATCATTATGTATATTTTTATTCCTATTCCAAAATTACCGGGCGTTACAGTCCTTTACTAGCTACTCGTCTCTTTTGTGAATAAAAGTTGAATTTTACACATAGAGCACACACACATCTTTTTACGTACTTGTGAATACAAATAAAATGATAATCATCTGTCATCCTATTGCACTAACTCGCATACATTTCATATTCGTGTGCATGAATGCCATGATTAACCGGTATATAAAATGGTGTAAGTGGAAAGGTAGATTAAGTCCACCTGGAAGCTTTCATCATGCGTGAGTGTGGTCTTCGGACCTACGTACTCCGCCACGTACCGACAATCAAATTACTTGTATACATCATTTTGACTTGCCTGAATGTATATAATATACACCCAGTTCTTTTTGAACTCTTCTACGACTGAACAATCTTGTTAAATAAATTTGCGTTGATTCAGACATGAATGACACATGACACATGTTAACAAAGTCTTTTTGTTTTCAACCGTGCATATACTTAAGGGGAGACTAAACATTGAATAGGCTAATTCATCTACTACTATCTATTCAATCACTCTGTCAATATGTACTTTGAGTTAGTTGACTTCACTCAATAAGGATCTCAGTAATTCCATTCAACACTCTTGAGTATCCTCAAATCCCTACATGAAAATCAAGTGACTCGTGAGGAAAAAGCTGTCAGTCCCAGCAAAAAGTTGAATAAGTGTGATTTGACATCGAGTAAATCGGGAATCCCCCCTAAAACAAAGGAGGAAACTCGCTTTGAAAAATATTTTATCCACATTGTTGCAAGTGACGACACCGAGTAACCGGGAATTGCCCCTGAGACAAAGGGCATGCCTCGCGTCAAAAAGGTTAGTCATGTTGTTTTAAAATAATTAAAAATTGGGACTATGCGAAGCTCCAAAAGCTGAGCACTTTGTATGGAAATGTTGGGAGAAGAGATTCTTATTAGTGTTCTTTAGAACTCTTGATAATCCATATTCTCTGATAGTCACTCCTCATTGTTTACATATTGAACTTGAGTTCGATTGTATGAATGTATTTTCTGAATTAGTCGATTCTCAATGGTTATGCAGTACGTCTACCTGTAAGCACAACCATGTTAATATGGTTTATGGTCATAATTGCTCAGATCCATTGCATTCCTCTTATACCTGTCCCTAAGGGACCGTCATGCATGATTTTATACCTAAAGTATGCTTGATTGTTTACCTGTGTGATTAGAATGCACAATGAGAACTTAATTGTTAAACCCCCTTAATTGAAGCATGCAATTCATCTTGAACAATTTCCAAAAATGTATTTTGCTGAAAACAAAACCATGTATGGTTGAGTGTTGAACAGAGTTGGTCAGAATTGCTCTCATGTGGCCAGCTATAAATTGTGATGGCTGAATGGGTATATAAACCTTGCCTAAATAGCCTTGTGCATTGAGTCACTTTCTCACATTGTGTGCATTACTTGGACCTTGTATCATATTTCACTGATCATGATATCTGATGCACAGAGTTAACAGACTGCAATTGATGACTCTAACATGCTTTAATCCTGAATTCATTGAAGTGCTCAGAATGAAGGAGATAAGGTAAGCAATCTTGGCTTCAATGATATTCTTGAGGATGGAATGTGCTTAACTCGCATCTGGTGCTATTCCTTGCATTATTTCAATCTCAATGAGTTGTAATAGAAATTAGAAATGGAAGATTGCATGTTTTAATTGAGTTGATCATCCTAGTGTGGGTATTTGAGTTCTCGTGTCCTAAATCAACTTCTCTCTGCTGAACTACCCACATATTGCCCAATTTGTGATTATCACTAAGTGGAAATCATGTTTGGGCCAATAGGACCTCAATTCACTTCATATCTCCTATTTTTTCAAAATGCAAGAAAAAGTGTCGACCCCTAAGGTTGACACTCTTACCGTGTGTCCATCTGTTTCTTGCGAGACAGAATCGTCTCCAAAATTTGTCGACCCACAAGGTCGACACTTTTGTTTCAGAACCCGGTTTGTGAACCGGTCTGTCGAGCTCACTTCTCACGCCACCTTCGTGGTTGGCTCGAACCCCAATTGGCTTGGCTGTCCTTTGGTCGAATCCCATCGAACCTAAAACCTTTTCTCCAGCTCTAAAACCCATTCACCACCCATTTCTCTAGCCCTAACCTTCTTCTGCGACCTCCCACGGGCGATCATCCGCGACTCCCAACTCCACAGTCGACATTTCTTCCTCCACCCCCCGTTCCTCTCTGTTCACACCACCTCCCTCTTCCACTTGAAGTCCGCAGTCCCTTCATCGCCATCTCTTCCAAGGGCTTCCTCCGGCGAGCGGCGGCGTTCACCCCCTTTTCTTCCTCTTGAGGCTATTGCGGCATCCTCCTTCCAAGCTCATTCTTTTGGAGTTGTTGCTGTTCGTGGGGTGAAGACCAGCCATTCAGAGGTCCCAAGCTGCATCGCAGTCCTCCTTTTTGTTTGCTTTGAAGCAATACGAACTGCATCCATGGCACCCAAGAAAAGGTCTGTGCTAGAACGAGAAGAAGCCCACATCCTAACAGAGCTACAGCGTAAGGACAAAGAAGCCCAGGCTCAGACAAGAAAAAGGGCTGCTGAAACAAAAATGCTGGTTGAGAGAAAAGTGTTATGACCTTGGGCCGTTGATTTCAGAAGCATCGAAACTGCTCTGCCAAGGTTAGTAGAATTGTTGAAGAAGCAGCCAAATTTGATTCCATTCATGACTGAGCACAGAAGAGTCTATCATTGTATAGTTCATCAGTTCTATAGAAATATGGTTGTTAAAAATGATGAGCTGTACACAAAATTAGATGGACATCTTGTTCTTTTAACTCCTTGGTTGATAGGAAAAGCCCTAAATTTGCCTTGGGATAGTGGGATGATTTATGAAGAAGCCATTTATTCTTAAGAACTTGCATATGAACTCATGACAGATAAGGTAGCTACACCAGGGTGTGTACCGAAGCTCAATGCAAATGAATTCCCACCTCTTCAGAAGATTCTACATCACTTGATGACCACTATACTACTGCCTAGATCAGGGTCTAGGGAACAAGTAACTGACATGCATAAATTCCTATTTGTACAAATCATGAGTGGAGAACCGGTTAACTTCCCAAAGGTGATGATGGAGTACATAACCAGCCGCAGGAAGTCCAAGAACCAGAATTTACCTTATGGAGCTACTTTAACACCAATTTTTTAGTCATTGCATATTGATCTGAGCAAGCAAGTCAGTCATCCAATTAGGGATGCTGAAATCTATACTATCCCATCCATCTGCAGCAACATGGGCTATGAATTGATAAATGGTGTTCTCATTCGCACACTTCCGTCAAAGAAAGGTAAAGCCCCGGCAGCAGGGTCTGAGCAAAGTGAAGGTGAAGATCATGAACGACCCATCAGCAGAATTGCCAGAACAAGAGGATCACATGCCACATCTTCAACAACTCCATCAATGAGCACCAAATTCGATGAACTAGCTGATGAAGTGTGCAATGTCAAAGAATATGTGGATGCCCTCACAAAAGAAGTCAAGGAAATGAAGCTTCATCATGACACTTATCTTCAGAAGTTTGCTGCCATGGCCGACTCTACTGACTCTCTACATACAACTATTGGCATTCAAAACTCCAAGTTTGACGATCTCTCTGATTTTCTCAGGCATCCTCGCACGCCTCCTGACTCTCTTTGAGGCCTAGATCTACAGTACCCTGCTTCTCATGACCAAACTGATTGACCTCTTCCCCCATACCACTCCTTTTTGTTGATGACAAAGGGGGAGATGAAATGTGCTATCTGTTATGGTGGATATTTTGTTCTTGTGTTTGGTTGCATGCCTTGTCATGTGGATATTTTGTGTCTTGTGTTTAACTTTGTGGAGAACTTTATTATGGTGTTTGTTTATGGTATGTGGACATGGCTGATGGACAATGCTGAAGTAATGAGTTATCTTGTGAATGTCATATTTTATGAACTTGTGGTTATTTTGTGGAATGATCATCTATGATGGAATGAATATATCTCGTTGATGGATGGCTATTGATATCTTAATTCATGGTTAAAATGCATCATATCCTTGATTGTGTTCAAAAAGTAAGAACTGCACTTTGAGGATGAGAGTTATTGGTTTGTTAAGCATGGTTTCATGTCTAGAATGATAGATGTGAGTTGAATTTTCCTTGAAACATTTTTTATCTGTCAACTCTAATTTGTCAAATTGCACATAGTATTTGTCATCATCAAAAAGGGGGAGATTGTTGAACCCCATGCACTACCATGTATTAAGGAATTTTGATGATGAACTAAATACCATGTGATTGGGTTCCATGTAATTAAGTGCAATATGTGATTTGTGGATGAGGAATGATATGCTTTAATCTCTTCATGACAGAATGGAGTTCATTTCCATACCCTTGCAATTGTTGAATGAGATGCCATTTAAATTCATGAATTATGTGCTGAATTAGATTGACATTGCCTTGCATGTTGCATAGGGAGAGATGAAGACAGGGAGTGATTCAAATCAATTCATGGAATCACCTTACTGTACTTTTGGTCAATTTAGACTATGGTTGATTCATTTAATTCACTTAATGGTTGTGTGTATAGAATGGAATGAACATATAGACCACTTTGGTTATCTTTCAAGTGGATCTTTACAGGCATATGGACCAACGAAAAGGTAAGTTATTTTGTTTGGTTGGTTGAAGGAGAATTCGTGTGTTGCTTGGATGAACCGACCCCAAGGTAACTCCATATCTATTTCTACTCGGTTTATCGGTGATAATAGGGGTAGAGTCACTTAATTCCTCCCATCATGTAGTTATCCTTGATGTCTCATGATTTCAGAGTTAGCCCATCGTGTGTTTTCTCATAGCTTGTTATGTCAGGAAAAGTGTCGACCCCGTGGTCGACACTTTGTCCAGGGGATGCTATTTTCAGCCGGCCCCCTTATGTCTTCGAAGTTGGGGATAAAAAGTCGACCCATGGGGTCGACCTTTTTATCGCTCGGTTCTGTCTGGGCTTGTTTTTCAGAATCCAGGACATAAGTGTCGACCCACAAGGTCGACACTTATTCCAGGTCTTTCTGCCGTGGCTTGTTTCTTTGTCACAGGCAGAAAGTGTCGACCCCGTGGGTCAACACTTTCTTCGCAGGATGCTGTTTCGGCCTTTGTTCTACTTTGCCCGTATGCGAGTGTCGACCTTAGGGGTCGACACTTTCTGGCGACCGGAAAATACGCCGGTACGCGCGGCGGCCGGAGCCCTAGCTCAATCCCCTCTTTTTGTGCCCAATCGTGATTGGTCCTTGGGGGATATTATCCTCCACGTGGCCCTCATTTCCCTGGTGTTATATATATCATATGAGATAGGTTTTTCATTTAAGAAAGTAGGAGCATCTAATGCATATACGATTGGGGTTTTGTAGGAAGAGCGGTTGGAACGTGTTGAAGCTTCTTCCCACATTATACTGAGATCGATTCAAGGTTGAAGACGTTCGTCCTCCACCTTCCAGAAGCCATTGGGTTGAAGAACGACGGTTGAACCATCTCTCCATCACCCATGGACTTGATGCGCCATGAAGTCACCAAAGAAAAGGGGATTGAAGCATCTGCGTCCTTTCTTCTGATCTGAACCAAAGGAGCTTCGTGAAGGCATCTTCTCCAATCTGTCCATCCCCGGAAGTCATCAAGAAACCCAGCTTCATCTTTGATGCTCAGAAGTTTTCTCAACTCTATATTCATCACAGTTTAGAGTTATTCATGCTTGTTTATGTCCATTGAGGTTACAAATGTATATCTGAGTTCATCTTTTAAACCGAAGAATATTGTGTGTGTGTTCGGAGCGGGGTCTCCGAGTGTGTAATCATTGTTGGGGTGCGTCCCCGTCATGGTGTGTGTGTGTGTTGTGCTGAGCACCGTGTTGAGGGTTCGCCCTCGTGTCTGTACTGCTCTGCAGCGTGTTGAGCCTCGTGCTCGTGTGTGTGTTTTGCTACCGTCGTGCAATGTGTGGTGTATGGGGGCTCGTCCCCGTGTGCTACCTCGTGTAGCGTTTTAGTAAAGCCTCATCGAGGTGGTGAGGGGTGGACGTAGCGTACCCGTCATGGTCCCGAACCACCTAAAAAATCCTTGTGCATGTGTGATTGGTTGTTTGCTTGTTCCCTATCACCTACCACCATTCACAGGATGAGTTATTGATTATCTTGCACATTGATGCTAAATTTGTCAACGTATACTGCTAGTTCAAATTGCCATCTCACCGTGTGTGATCTTGTCACTTGCATGTTCGGTGAGGTTTGATTGAGAAGCCTTCAAGTCTTTTTAATTGGCTATAATTTTTAGAGAGGGATCTATTCACCCCCCTCTAGATCCGTGCCACTACACTGTGGGACCCAACAGTGCTAATTTCTTTAATAGTGATAATCATGTTGATGCGAAGATATCTACTGGGCAAGTGTGCTCGTTACCTATTTCCATTCTTTTCAGGAAATGAATGTGATTCGAATTCGGATTCGTGTTATACAGGTAGCGGGTCCGAGAGCGAATGAAAGTGTTGTCAAGATGAGAGTGAAGACTTAAGAAAGTCTATATTGTTTAGATTGAGTCTACGTAATTTTCCTATTTTCTTGAGTCTGATAGGTTGAAATAAGTTGAAAGTTATTGTATTTGAATATTTGATTATTATGAAATAAAGTTGGAGTTTGAGTAAATGTTGTGCAATTACATTTGTGTGTGTGATTGTCTTGCGCTCTGATCATTCTTGCTTGGAAGAGGCTTAACATACCGGCTGTTCACGTTTCTCGAGCGAGTCTTCCGCTGTCATAAAAGCTCGGGGCGTGACAAGAGCAGCAGCAGGATCAAGGGGATGTTCCCCCTCCAGTTTAGGCTGAGGAGCAGCCTCCTCCACCTTCACCTCACCATATGGATCCCGAGGTGCCTCCTCCACCACAGTTCTATCATGGAGAATCTTCTACTTAGGGGACCGCACAACACTCTTGGGTAGATTATGAGACTTTTGACAGGCAGTTTACTAGACTGGAAACTCGAGTGGATACTTTTGGGGAGCAACTTTCTACTTTTGGGGATCGGGTCGACAGTATGGGTAATGTGATTGACTCTATCTCAAGTCGCATAGATTCCTTCTCCATTGTTCTGGATACTATCTCCACTCAAATGGCCACACTCTCCACATATATGACTAGCCTCACAGACAGTGTTGCTGATTCTAGCCAGACCTTCCACTTCATGAATGTGACACTTCTTGGCATGCAGCGCCGTGATGCGGCCCGTGACGTCTCCATTGGTTATATCCGGGAGCGTCTTCAAGTTCAAGATCATTCTCTTGAAGACATCCGCCGTCGCCTTGGATATCAGCCTCCTCCTCCAGAGGATCAGCCTCATACAGATGCCCCATGAGGATTTTTCTTTTGCTTCCACCCTCTAGACTGTTGTACTTTGGTCTTGTGCCTTTTGGGTCCTCCTTTCGTCTATCCTATCCCCTTTTGATGATGCCAAAAGGGGAGAAGTAGTAGTGCAGGTCTAATATATATTTTATGTTGGGATGTTCGTATGTTTGTATGCATGATCATTGGTGAGGATCATTGTGTCAGTTCTACATTTGCTTTGTCGCATGTGTCCAGTGTCTAGAGTCTTGCACTCATTGTCTCAAGCATCAATGTACCCCGAAATGGAATGATGAAATGAATGCAATTGGTGTTTGATCTCAAATTGTTGGCTCTTGTGTTTCATTTCCTATCTATTTGGCAAATAAAGTGTTGAATGGCTGTTTTATTCACCTTGTGGTTTATCGACCTTATGAGTCTCCATTTTGCATAAAGGCATGCCAATGCTCTTATAATCTAGAGTTTTGTCATCATCAAAAAGGGGGAGATTGTTGAGTCTCTCCAGGTGATTTTGATGATAACAAAACTCCGGAATTACAACCTAAGTAATAACTGGCTTAAACCACTCTCAAGCCTTCCTTAAGCCCGCAAATGCCTAAATTCACCTTGGTTCAATGAATTGCCCAGGATAAGCTCAAACAACTCATTTTTATTGGAACAGGACGTGGTCATAACATAAACTGTTCACTGATCATGTTTTATTGGCTAACTCTTCTAAAATGTAGGTCTTCCAGGTGGCGGTCGACCGTCGGTCATGGGCCGGTCGACCGGTTTTCCCAGCGATGAAAAGCCTCATTCCTGTAAAATTCTGGTCGACGGCCCCCTCCTGTCGGTCGACCGCCAGCTTCAAGGCAGCAATTGTTGACTTGTGTTCTTCAACGTGGGAAGCTCCTTTCCTTGGGTTTGTTTAATCCCAAAGTCACCAGACTTGCCATGATTTGTGGATCTGGTTCCTGGCTTGTCCCTTGACCATCCAAGATCTATAAATACATCATATTGGGGTCAAAAACCCTAATCACTCAAGGGAGATCAAAGAGGCTATCACGGGGAGAAAGAGTGCTGCCACTGTAGCTCCGTGAACAGTGTTTCGGGGAAGAACTTCTTCATCCATTTCTAAGTTTTTGAAGATCATCTGCAGGCCATTAAAGTGAAGATCTAGCTGAGGAGGAAGCTTCATCCAAGATCATCTTCATCCATTCAGGGGGAGCTTAAATATGAGTTTTTCATTTTGTGTTTCTCCCTTATTTTTCATCAAGCTTCAAGTGTGTGATCTTGTGCCTTTAAATAGTTGTGTGTGTGTGGATCTACGCAGATCCGTGTGTGTGTGTGTGTGTGTGTGTGTGTGTGTGTGTGTGTGTGTGTGTGTGTGTGTGTGTGTGTGTGTGTGTGTGTGTGTGTGTGTGTGTGTGTGTGTGTGTGTGTGTGTGTGTGTGTGCTTCTTCTAGTTTTTCACATCTCTTTATGATTCGGTGCTTGTGCACCTTCGTGGGAGTTCCGAACTCCTCACGTGTGTGTGTGTGTGTTTTGATCTTGTAATCCTTTACAAGATAGTGTGGGAATCTTCACAGATCGTGAGAGGTTGACGTAGGTTGTCATTGTTGCATCCGAACCACCTAAACATCATTGTCCATTGTGTTGTTTGTTCCTTTTCTTCTATCCCCATTCTGTGCAGCACACGCGTAGATTATTTTGGTTGCATTGTTTGAGTTAGATCTAGTGAAATTTATCGTTTTCATATTAGATCTTGGGTATATCAAAAGGTGAGTTCGGATCGGAAAGGTAAACCTTGTCAGGAAGATAACATCTTGCGTGAGTAGAATCTCTGGATTCTCACCTCCGCCATCGTACCTAAGATCGGTTGAGTGTGATAGATTCTATTAGATTCTTAAGTTTTCATATAGATCTTAAATTCATTACAGCTATTATTCACACTTGTTTGAATTGGGCAAAGGTTTGTTAAAAGTTTGTATACATCCAATTCACCCCCCTCTTGGGTCTCATTAATCGCGGGACTTCAAAACACACAATATTTGTTATCATCAAAACCAAGTTCAAAAATAATGTGGGAACATATTACCCAACAGAATCCACTCGGGAGTGGTGGAGAGTGTTACCCGAGAGAGACAATTTTTAGGCTGGTTACCGTAGGGCCCCTCATCTTTGCAGCCTGCGTCTGGGCTGGGGGGAAGAACCAGCGAGGGGGCCTGACATAGAGCGCATGGTTTGTGTGTGCATGCGTGGTTGGGGGTAGTCGGACCCGTGCTGACGAGCGTGACCCCAGCTAGTCCTTGTTTTGTGTTCCTAGTTACTATACGGTGTCTCTATCTCTGCTTGGGGCATCGTCGGGAGACACATAAGGCTGCGGACTAAGTCGTCAGTGGACGCATCCGGCCTTGCTTCTGGTGGGCAGTGCTCCTGTCACATGATGTGAGTTTCTAGTGACTCATGTTTCCGTTTCACATCTGCGAGACGTGGTTTTACTCGTAGTTTCTGGGTGTGTTCCCGAGGTTGAGGCCTAGGGTTCCGGTGAGCGTCACCGAGGGTTTTTCCTAGGCAGTGTCTGGTTCACGACAGTGTTGTCATGATGTTTCTTCTGGTAGCGTAGCCAGAGGTCTTTCCGTTGGCCCGGTGTTTCCCCGACTGTGAGATCGGGGTGTTGGTTTCCGTTCCAGTAGGAGTAGCTATAGTGCCGAGTCTTTACCGGCCACCGGTTTACTGTTCATGTTGTCGTTGCTGCTTTCCGTTACCGCCGTTGTTTACGATTGGGGTTCCGCGAGACCCCTACTGAGCCAGTGATAGGAGGCCCACCCCTACTTTTCAGGTGTGACGATTCTTCCACGAGGTTCGAGGGTGCTGTGCAGAGGTTCTTAGTTGACAGCTCGCAGGGCCGAGTGTTCACTTGGTGTTGGGTGCACTTCTTTGCCTTAGATTGTACATTCTGTCGGAATGGACTCTGTTGTAGTTGTTTATATATTTCTGTTAATTGTTGAATTGTCCTGCTTCATTTCTATTTCTTTGTACCTCCACAGTCCTTTTAGCCCTTCTGAGCCCTCCGGCTCGTGGGCGGCGGGCCAAGATTCGAATGGTATCGGGTTCTTCCCAGTATTCGGATCTTGGGTCGTTACACCCTTTCTCACACGTGTGAATTACCTTACCGTGGCCGTGATGTGCATGCGTGTGATTCCCGACAATTATTTTATATGTATTTTCTTTATTTTTGACTATTTGACCGAGCGTCCCTTGGATTCTTTTCGCCTCTCTTCGGATTCCTCGATGAGTGTGACTCGATCAAGAGTCACTTCCCAAGAGGGTATTTGAAGAGAGTCGTTTTCTTGTGAGAGGTATGGCTTAGGGTTCTCTCTCACCTGATGACTATGTCTCTCGAACTCCTCTCTCTTATCATCTTCTTCTTCTTGCAAGAGCCTCATGTCACAGTGGTGTTAGCCCGCGGCAATGCGAGTTGGAGTGCACCTTTGCGTCGCTATCAGTTTAGGTCGTCATATCTTGGGGGAAGTGCTATCGCGAAGCCTATCTACACCGGAGTAGGGACGGAACGACTCTAAAGAAAACGACTACGCCCTTCGACCGGAGTTTACTTTTCTTGATCGTTTGATTCCCTTTGATTTCCGTGCTTAGATCTAGTAGAAAAACTCTACCCGTGAACAATATTTTTTTATCAATTTAGAGTCTTTCCTTTCTATTAGATCGAATGGCACAAGAGATTGTTACTCGCCCTGATAAATTTACTGGCCAATTTTGTAAATGTTGGCAACAGAAAATGCGCTATTGGTTGACCTCTTTGGCTCTGTTCTCTGTCATAGAATCTGACTCCCCGACGGATGATGAAAATGAACTCTTTAGGTGGGTAGATGTAGCCAAGTTTAAGGAGAGGGATTACCTGTGTACTGGTAGCATCCTCTCGTGCCTTTCCGATAAACTCTGATATGTATTGCACTGTTAAATCCGCCAAAGACCTATGGCTTGCCTTAGAGAAAATGTATGACTCTGAGGATATTGGTCTACATAAAATTATGGTAGCCAATTGCTTTGACTACAAGATGAAAGACAACGCATCCATTGTTGACCAAGCCCATGAATTCCAGTCCCTTGTTCTGGACATTCAAAGGTGTGGAATGTCTATTGATGAGAAATTCCATGTTTGTGCTTTGATAACAAAACTACCACCTTCCTAGAATAATTTTTCTCTATCTCTTCAACACCAACATGATGAGATGATTGTTGAACAATTGATCTCTGCTATTCAGGTTGAAGAGAGAAATAGGGACATGAATAAAATCAGAAATCCTCCACCTGAACCTGAATTACAGTCTAAAGATAATTTATTGAAAAACCTACATATCGTTCCATCAACAAAACTTTCAAAAAATGTAAAGACATCAAAGGGAAGAAAAAGATCAAGAAGGAATCAGAGAACATTACATGTTATGTGTATGGAAGGACAGGACATAAAGTCTACAGGTGCTTTGAAAGAAAAGACAGAAACAATAAACCCTACAAAGGAAAGAAGTATGCTGCCTCTGATCAACAAGTCAACGTGTTGACTATTGGCTCCACCTCTGGTGAAGGTTTATTTCATTTAATCCTGAAATTCATGTGGCATGTCTACCAATGGATTGGTTAGTAGATATAGGAGCAAATGTCTATGTCTGCTCAGAGAGAGCTTTGTTCTCTTCTTATATGGACATCGAAGGTAGGAGCATGACGATGGGTAACTCCACTATAGCCAGAGTAGAGGGTGAAGGACGTGTTGTAATGCCCTAGAATTTTTATAAATTATTTCTGGTATATTTAGAAATTTTCTAGAAATTGTAAAGGCCCAAATAAAGTAATCAATTAACCTAGCCTAATTAAATAAAGCCCAAAGGACTTAAGGACCAAGCCCATGAAGTTTGGCCCATATTCTAAAATGTTAATTTGCTTATTCACATAATATAAGGATAAATACTAATTATTTAGATAAGTTAAGGGATAAATCGAAATTAGAGTTTGAACCAATTTCAAATTCGGCGCCCAATGATCGTGGCGGTCTATCGTAAAACCGCCACATATATTTTAGCGGCCCATCAATTGATCACTACTTCCTGTCAATTTCGTGAGTTGAAGAAAGATCAAAAAGATTGGATTTTTGATGTCTTATCTCCTGGAGATTGAGATGGGAGGACCAGTAAGCATCTTAAGGACTCTCAGAAGTCGATCTAAGGTTTAATAAGGACTCTAGGATCGTTCTAATCCTCAAACCTTAGCAAAACCCTATAAATAGAACCTAGATTTGACCTGCGTGACCCTTATATTCGGATCACGTGGAATCAAGGTAAGGAGGTATTATTTTGGGTAAGTTCTTTAGAAGTTTTTATTCCTAATATATAGGACTAACATCTCCCAAAATTTCATGCTAGGAGATCAAATACACAAGGAGATAGACGTTTGCAAAGTTGCTGGTTCCACACTAGCGACCCAGGAAACAGAGCAAAAGTCCGGTGAAGATCAAGGAAGTAGGAAACCAAATCGAGGTATTTAGCATTAGTGCCTATAGAACTTTCTGTTCCCCTTAGTATCTACTTCTTACTCTCCAAATTTAACGTCATTAGGTCAATTGGATGAAGAGATATTATGGCGTGAAGTCACTGATTTATCACAAGAAGTGCAGAACTAGGGCTCACTTCCAACATCAAATTCGGAGTTTAAAAGCCTTAGCAGAGGTAGGTCATCTCATGAACGGCTAAAACACTATTATAGGGATAAAAGCACTCTTATTGCACTTGATTTCATGCTTTATAGATCGTGAATTTCATATTTTACTTGAGTCTATGCATGTAGTGTAATGTTCATGCATATTCCTTAGCCTAATGAACTAAATAAATTCTTTTGTTATAATACATGGACCCTATGCATGTTATCTCCGTTCTATCATGCTGTGAAACTATAATATGTTGATTTCCAGACATGATGTGTAGTAGTTAGCATCTAGTTGCACATATCTAGTTTTCTGTCAGACGTGCTCTAGCGGCCAACACTTAGACCACCAAACACAATGCAGCGGCCCTACGATAAATCGCTAGACACTCTGTTACTTGTTTTTCTATGAAACCTCTGGCGGACCATAAATAGACCATTTTTATCTCTCTGGTGGCCTTACGATAAATCGCCAACATCTTGTAACGGCTCTATAATAGACCGCCAGTGTTCTATTTTCTATTAAACAGAGGCAGATTTAAGAACAACCCATTTAGCTTATGATAAGCCTAGTTAACTATGTTCCAACAGGTTTTGATGTTATTTTATTACTCTAAATATTTTTACTGATTCATAACAATGATTTCATGTTGTTTATGGTTCTTACAGATTTTGATTTTGCTATCCAATATCATCTTGGCAAGGCTAATGATGTAGCTGATGCGCTCAGCAGAAAATCGATGGGAAAGCTATCAAGTCTTATGATTAATATGACTAATCTCATTCCTCAATTTGCTCAGTCGAATTTGGATGTTGACGTAAAGAAGGAAGATTGTTTTGTAGCCAACATTCGAACTCAACCAACATTAATAGAAGTTCTGGTCAAGCTACAAGACAATGATCCAGTATTGCTGGAGATTAAAGCCAATATTGAGCAAAGGATGGATTTCTCTATTACCAATGATAGAAGGTTGCTATTCAAGGGCCAAATTTGTATACCGGATCATGTTGATACTAAGAAATTGATCCCGGAAGAAGCTCATAATTCCAAATACACCATTCATCCTGGTGCTACCAAGATGTATCAAGATTTGAAAAGAAACTTTTGGTGGCCCAATATGAAGAGAGAGGTAGCAGATTTTGTGTCTCGCTGTCTCACTTGTCAACAGGTCAAGGCAGAACATTTAAAACCCACAGGTAAATTATACCCCTTAAATATTCCCGAATGGATGTGGGAGAGTATAGGGATGGATTTCATCATGGGTTTACCTAAAACAAGAGGAGGACACGATGGTATATGGGTGATCATAGACCGATTGACTAAGTCTGCACATTTTCTATCAATCAAAAGTCGATGGTCTGTGGATATTCTAGCAGCATTATAAATAAGAGAAATTGTTAAATTACATGGTGTCCCTGTCACCATTATATCTGACCGACACCCTCAGTTTACATCACAATTCTGGAAGGGTCTACAACATTCTTTAGGAACCCGACTGAACTTTAGCACAACATTCCATCCACAAACTAATGGTCAAACAGAAAGGATAAATCAAGTGGTGGAAGATATGCTCAGGGCTTGTGCTATTGATTTTGGAGGTAATTGGCATGATCACTTGCCTTTAGTAGGATTTGCATATAACAATAGCTACCAAGCTAGTATACAGATGGCACCATTTGAAGCTTTGTATGAAAGAAGCTGTCGATCCCCTATTTGCTGGAATGAAGTAGGAGATGGGTAATTTCTAGGTCCCGATATTGTCAGGGATACTACAGAAAAGATAAAGCTTATTCGGGAAAGGCTCCAGATGGCCCAAGACAGGCAAAAATCATATGCTGACAATCGAAGGCGCTACTTGGAGTTTCAAGTAGGAGATCATGTGTTCCTCAAGATTTCTCTAGGTCAAGGTATTCGAAGATTTTGAATCAAAGGCACGCTTACTCTAAGATTTATTGACCCATTTGAAATTCTGTAAAGAATCGGTGAAGTGACTTATCGACTAGCTTTGCCTCCACAACTAGCAGGAGTTCATGATGTATTCCATGTTTCAATGTTGAAGAAATATGTTTATGATCCTTACCATGTTATCACTTATGATGATTTGGAGATTCAGAAGGATATGACGTACGAGCAAGCACCAATTAAGATCCTTGAACGTGAAGTGCGTCAATTAAGGAATAAAGCCATACCTATGGTCAAGATCTAGTGGAAAAAGTCATGGCCCTGTGAAGCAACATGGGAGACGGAGGAAGCCATGCACAAAAGATATCCGGAGTTATTTAATTGTAAGTACACTCTCCATAAAATCCATATATTGAATTTGGGGAACAAATTCTCTTAAGTGGGGGAGGGTGTAATGCCCCAGCATTTTTATAAATTATTTTTGGTATATTATGAAATTTTAAAGGCCCAAATAAAGTAATCAATTAACCTAGCCTAATTAAATAAAGCCCAAAGGACTTAAGGACCAAGCCCATGAAGTTTGGCCCATATTCTAGAAGGTTAATTAGCTTATTCACTGAATATAAGGATAAATACTAATTATTTAGATAAGTTAAGGGATAAATCAAAATTAGAGTTTTAACCAATTTCAAATTCGGCGCCCAATGATCGTGGCGGTCTATTCTAAAACTGCCACATATATTTTAGCGGCCCATCAATCGACCGCTACTTCCTGTCAGTTCCGTGAGTTGAAGAAAGAGCAAAAAAATTAGATTTTTGATGTCTTATTTCCTGGAGATCAAGATAGGAGGACCAGTAAGCATCTTAAGGACTCTCAGAAGTCGATCTAAGATTTAATAAGGACTCTAGGATCGTTCTAATCCTCAAACCTTAGCAAAACCCTATAAATAGAACCTAGATTTGACCTGCGCGACCCTTATATTCGGCTCGCGTGGAATCAAGGTAAGGAGGTATTATTTTGGGTAAGTTCTTTAGAAGTTTTTATTCCTAATATATAGGACTAACATCTCCCAAAATGTCATTCTAGGAGATCAAATACACAAGGAGATAGACGTTTGCAAAGTTGCTGGTTCCACACTAGCGACCCAGGAAACAGAGCAAAAGTCCGGTGAAGATCAAGGAAGTAGGAAACCAAATCCAGGTATTTAGCATTAGTGCCTTAAGAACTTTCTGTTCCCCTTAGTATCTACTTCTTACCCTCCAAATTTCACGTCATTAGGTCAATTGGATCAAGAGATATTATGGCGTGAAGTCACTGATTTATCACAAGAAGTGTAGAACTAGGGCTCACTTCCAACATCAAATTCAGAGTTTAAAAGCCGTAGCAGCGGTAGGTCATCTCATGAACGGATAAAACACTATTTTAGGGATAAAAGCCCTCTTATTGCACTTGATTTCATGCTTTATAGATCGTGAATTTCATGTTTTACTTGAGTCCATGCATGTAGTGTAATGTTCATGCATATTCCTTAGCCTAATGAACTAAATAAATTCTTTTGTTCTAATACATGGACCCCATGCATGTTATCTCCGTTCTATCATGCTGTGAAATTATAATATGCTGATTTCCAGACATGATGTGTAGTAGTTAGCATCTAGTTGCACATATCTAGTTTTCTATCAAACGTGCTCTAGCGGCCAACACTTAGACTGCCAAACCCAGTGCAGCGGCCCTACGATAAACCGCTAGACACTCTGTAACTTATTTTTCTATGAAACCTCTGGTGGACCATAAATAGACCATTTTTATCTCTCTGGTGGCCTTACGATAAACCGCCAACTTCTTGTAACTGCTCTATAATAGACCGCCAGTGTTCTATTTTCTGTTAAACCGAGATAGATTTAAGAACATCCCATTTAGCTTATGATAAGCCTAGTTAACTATGTTCCAACCTGTTTTGATGTTATTTTATTACTCTGAGTATTTTTACTGATTCATAACAGTGATTTCATGTTCTTTATGGTTTTTAGGATTATTTTAAACATATGATAGTTTCGTGCCAAAAACCATATAATCTTATACTAAATTATGTTTTAAATGCTACATTGACGAGATTGAATGTTGGTTGATCACTGTACACATTCTATTCTTATCTCAGAGCAATTTCATAAGTACATGGCATATATTCTGGTATATGACCATTAGTTACACTTTGAACTTATAGGAACATAATCTTGGACTTGATAACCTCTCCCTTGGATATTCCTTCCAATGGACTAGGAAATCTTGTTTAAGACCTCCGTAATTTTCCGTGAGCCTGTGATTCCCATCAGGACGCCGAGTTGGTTGTACCATTAAAGCCCAATTGTCTAGAATGCACTTATACCGATGTTTTATGTTTTTGGAAACTTAGCGGCCCAATAATTGACCGCCAGAGACTGCTAGCGGACCTTCCTTAGACCGCTAAAGGAACATTGATGGATCGTTCTTTGACCGCTAAAGACTCCAGAAGATCTGTTTCAAATATCAAACAAGTCTTGTATTTAATGGTCCAGAACTAGACCGCTATATTCGTGTAATGGCCCAGTAAACGATCGCTAAATTACATGAGTACTGTTAACCCGAGGTTTGACCCAAAGGGTTAATATTCCTATGATCCTAGATAGTCCAATTGATTATCTAGAACTTATTACATTAAGATATCTAAGTAAAAGTTGAAAGTTAAAGAATGTACCGTTATGCTGCCGATTTGTTTCTATAGCATAACCTAGTTATTAATGTATTTATTGAAATTCCGTATTCTCAATAGAAGCATTCTTATTTTTGGTTACTTTATCATGGAAATATCATTGAGATTGAACATTCTTGGGCACATTATTTACATGTGTGGAAGTAGCTTGATTTATACTTGAAGATGCGGTTCGAGCACCGATTATGTTCAAGGGCTCTATGCTAATCCCCTCGGCTGATTGTCGGAAACATACTATTATAAACCATGGGGTATGATGCTACTGGCGTCGCATTGCATTGGGAGTACTTTCTTTATAAATAAGTGAAAATCCACGGTATCCATGATAATCCTTATGGAAATATCCACGGTAATCCACATGTATTCATGAAGTACTTGTTACTAAGTGAAGAGTACATTCTTGCTTGACTTGCTAGTACATTCTCGTTACATTCTTGTTCATGAAAGGCCATAATTACATTCTTGCTTGATCATGCTTGCTCAATCCTATAATAACTTGATCATGTCTTGTTACTTTGATTTATTTACATGATTTATCGCATTCGCATGATTTTACCTTAGTCTTTAGAGCTAAAATGCTAATCACTTTAATATTACCTACATGTTGATGCGAAGATACCTACTGGACAAGTGTGCTCATTACCTATTTTCCAATCTTTTCAGGAGATGCAAGTAGTTCGGATTCGGATTCGAGTTATTCAAGTGGCGGGTCCGAGAGCGTATGAAAGTCACATAAGATTGAGAGAAGACTTAGGAAGTCATTAATGTCTAGATCGAGTTCATGTAATTTTTTATTTTTTTGAGTCTAGAAAGAGTGGAATATTATGTATTTGAATTATGATATGAAATAAAGATGGGTTTTGAGTAATTTTATTGTGCAATTGCATCTTATGTGTGATTGTTATTGCGCTCTAACTATTCTTGCTTGCAAGAGGCTTACCATGTCGGCTGTTCACGTTTCCCGAGATCATCTTCCGCTGTAATAAAGGCTCGGGGCGTGACTGTTAAGTTGTTATCAAAGCCTAAGTCTAAGGACTTTGGGAGAAAGACATGTCATAGGACAAGTCCAAGGTTTAAGGACCCATACCTATGAACTAAGGAAGAAATTTTCCCACCCACGTGAGAATTGGGTAGAGCCCGGGATAAGATAGTAAATTAGCTCTAGATTGATCCCTTTCAAAATTCCACCGAAATTAACAACTTGTTATTACTCTCAGGTACCTTATTGTTATAATGGCTCATCGCGTAGACTGGGATGGTATGTAGCAGACTGTTGCAGGCCTCACTCAAGCACTGTAAACGATAGCTCAAGTAGGCACCGGAGCAAGAGCTGGGGACTTGCATCGTAATTTTTGAAGCTTAAATCCTCTACATTTCTATGATTCTTCGAACCCAGACGAGGCCGAGAACTAGATCGATGAAATGAACTGAATATTTGACGTCATACAATGTACAAACCAGTAAAAAGTGCGTCTTGCTACCTTTCAACTCAACAAAGATGCACGTACATGGTGGAAGTCGGTTTCGGCACCTCCAGCTGATGCACCACATACATGGGAAGGTTTTCTTATCTTATTCCGTGCCAAGTATTTTTCAGAACATGTTAAAGAGAGAAAGGCTATGGAGTTCGCTTCTCTACGTCAGGGAATGATGACGGTTGCCGGGTATGAACTGCAATTTTCCAGGCTAGCACCATATGCAACTCATCTGGTTAGTACTGATTTATTGAAGGTCAATCGATTTATGGATGGGTTATGACCCGATTTCATTCAGCAGCTCGGGATTCAAAATATCCGTACTTATGCGGAAATGGTCTAGCGGGCATATCTCTGTGAAAGGACCTTGGAAAAGGTTGAAAAATTAAAGGGGAAAGATGAAGAGTCAAGCCGACGATCAGATCAGTGAAATAAGAAGGAGAAATTTAGCATCACGGAGCCTTATAAACCCCATGATAGCAAGAAGAGGTCGAGAAACGGGAACGGAAGTAGCTCTCAGAAGAATAAGAAAGTCAAGGAGGAGGAATAGCAAGTCAGGGCGGCTTGCACCTTTTGTGAAAAGTTCGGCCACTCGGCCGCGGAATGCTGGAAGCGCCTTAGCGCTTGTTTAAGATGTGGCAGCCGGGAGCATCGCATGCCAGACTGCCCTCTCATGAAGGAACAATCGTCTGGTGGTGGACGTAAGAGGCAGGCTCGTCTCAATGCGGTCTTAGATGATGAAGCGCCCAAGAATGACGGGCTTATGAAAGGTACCATTCACATATATTCCCATCCTGCATTCACACTATTTGATACTGGTGCTTCTCATTCTTTTATATCTACCGCCTTTGCAAAGACTTTACCTATTTCATCAGTTCTATTACCTTCAGACCTTGCCATTACTACACCTTTAGGTCCTGGAACCAGACTCACAAATTACTACCCCGGTAGTAAGGTAATGGTAGAAGGTCACAATCTTCCTGCAAACCTCGTATGCCTTGACATGGAGGGCTACGATACTATATTAGGCATAGATTGGCTTGTAGACCACGATGCCTACATAAATTGCCGAAATAGGATTATCTCTTTTCGGAAATCTAGTCTTCCGAGGTTTTCCTTCCTTGGTGTCAAATATAGGAAGCATCCTGTCATTATTTCATCTCTGCATGCTTGCAAATTAATTTCGTAGGGATGTGTAGCTTTTCTTGCTTTCGTAACCTTCATCAAATCTAAGGAGATCATCCTAGCAGACATTCCCATTGTAAATGAGTTTCCTGATGTATTCCCATCAGAATTACCCGATTTACCACCCGAAAGGGAAGTAAACTTCTCCATTGAACTCATTCCCGGAGTAGCACCTGTTTCAATAGCGCCCTACAAGATGTCCCCTACAGAACTTAAGGAATTAAAGAAACAGCTTTAGGAGTTATTAGACAAGGGATTCATACGACCTAGCACATCCCCTTGGGGTGCGCCAGTTCTTTTTGTCAAGAAGAAGGATGGATCGCTCAGGCTCTGTGTTGACTACCGGCGACTAAATCAACTCACAATTAAGAACAAGCATCCGTTGCGACGTATTGATGAGCTCTTTGATCAGCTTTCGAGAGCAGAATATTTTTCCAAGATAGACCTCAGGTCAGGTTACCACCAGCTCAGAATTAAAGACGAAGACATATACAAAACTATTTTTCGAAGCCGTTATGGTCATTATGAGTTTGTTGTAATACCGTTCGGATTAACTAATACACCGGCAGCATTTATGTAACTCATGAATAAAGTTTTCCAGCCTTATCTGGACCAGTTTGTAGTCGTCTTTATTGATGACATTCTTATTTACTCCAAGACAAAGGAGGCATATGAAGAACATTTGAAAATAGCCTTGCAGATTCTAAGAGAACACAAACTCTATGCCAAACTTAGTAAATGTGAGTTCTGGCTTAAGGAAGTTTCATTTCTTGGCCATATCATTTCAAAGGAAGGTATTGCTGTGGATCCTTCTAAAGTGGAAGCTGTCAAGAATTGGAGCTAGCCAACGACTGTGTCAGAAGTAAGAAGTTTTCTAGATCTAGACGGATATTACGAAAGGTTTATTAAGGATTTTTCTAAAATTGTTGTCCCTCTGACAAGACTTACAAGAAAAGAAAATCATTTTGTATGGACGAAGGACTGCGACGAGTGTTTTCAAACTCTTAAAGATCACCTTACTACAGCCCCTATATTGACATTCCCGTTGAGGGTGGTGGTTTTGATGTCTATACAGATGCGTCAGGCATTGGCCTAGGATGTGTCCTTATGTAAAATGGGAAGATGATTTGCTATTCTTCAAGATAGTTGAAGCGTCACGAAGAAAACTATCCTATGCATGATTTAGAGTTGGCAGCTGTTATATTTGCCTAAAAATTTGGCGTCACTACCTTTATGGAGAGAAATTTATGGTCTATTCGGACCACAAAAGCTTGAAATATTTATTCTCCCAAAAGGAGCTGAATATGAGGCAAAGGAGATGGTTGGAATACCTTAAAGATTTTGATTTTGCTATCCAATATCATCTTGGCAAGGCTAATGATGTAGCTGATGCACTCAGTAGAAAATCGATGGGAAAGCTATCAAGTCTTATGATTAATATGGCTAATCTCATTCCTCAATTTGCTCAGTTGAATTTGGATGTTGACATAAAGAAGGAAGATTGTTTTGTAGACAACATTCGAACTCAACCAACATTAATAGAAGATCTGGTCAAGCTACAAGATAATGATCCAGTATTGCTGGAGATTAAAGCCAATATTGAGCAAAAAATGGATTTCTCTATTGCCAATGATAGAAGGTTGCTATTCAAGGGCCGAATTTGTATACCGGATCATGTTGATACTAAGAAATTGATCCCGGAAGAAGCTCATAATTCCAAATACATCAGTCATCCTTGTGCTACCAAGATGTATCAAGATTTGAAAAGAAACTTTTGGTGGCCCAATATGAAGAGAGAGGTAGCAGATTTTGTGTCTCGCTGTCTCACTTGTCAACAGGTCAAGGCAGAACATTTAAAACCCGCAGGTAAATTATACCCCTTAAATATTACCGAATGGAAGTGGGAGAGTATAGGGATGGATTTCATCATGGGTTTACCTAAAACAAGAGGAGGACACGATGGTATATGGGTGATCATAGACCGATTGACTAAGTCTACACATTTTCTATCAATCAAAAGTCGATGGTCTGTGGATATTCTAGCAGCATTATAAATAAGAGAAATTATTAAATTACATGGTGTCCCTGTCACCATTATATCTGATCGAGACCCACGGTTTACATAACAATTCTGGAAGGGTCTACAACATTCTTTAGGAACCCGACTGAACTTTAGCACGGCATTCCATCCACAAACTGATGGTCAAACAGAAAGGATAAATCAAGTAGTGGAAGATATGCTCAGGGCTTGTGCTATTGATTTTGGAGGTAATTGGCATGATCACTTGCCTTTAGTAGAATTTGCATATAACAATAGCTACCAAGCTAGTATACAGATGGCACCATTTGAAGCTTTGTATGGAAGAAGCTGTCGATCCCCTATTTGCTGGAATGAAGTAGGAGAAGGGTAATTTCTAGGTCCCGATATTGTCAGGGATACTACAGAAAAGATAAAGCTTATTCGGGAAAGGCTCCAGATGGCCCAAGACAGGCAAAAATCATATGCTGACAATCGAAGGCGCGACTTGGAGTTTCAAGTAGGAGATCATGTGTTCCTCAAGGTTTCTCCAGGTCGAGGTGTTCGAAGATTTGGAATCAAAGGCACGCTTACTCCAAGATTTATTGAGCCATTTGAAATTCTGGAAAGAATCGGTGAAGTGGCTTATCGACTAGCTTTGCCTCCACAACTAGCAAGAGTTCATGATGTATTCCATGTTTCAATGTTGAAGAAATATGTTTGTGATCCTTACCATGTTATCACTTATGATAATTTGCAGATTCAGAAGGATATGACGTACGAGCAAGCACCAATAAAGATCCTTGAACGTGAAGTGCATCAATTAGAGAATAAAGCCATACCTATGGTCAAGATCTAGTGGAAAAAGTCATGGCCATGTGAAGCAACATGGGAGACGGAGGAAGCCATGCACAAAAGATATCTGGAGTTATTTAATTGTAAGTACACCCTCCATAAAATCCATATATTGAATTTGGGGACCAAATTCTCTTAAGTGGGGGAGGGTGTAATGCCCCAGAATTTTTATAAATTATTTTTGGTATATTTAGAAATTTTAAAGGCCCAAATAAAGTAATCAATTAACCTAGCCTAATTAAATAAAGCCCAAAGGACTTAAGGACCAAGCCCATGAAGTTTGGCCCATATTCTAGAAGGTTAATTAGCTTATTCACTGAATATAAGGATAAATAATAATTATTTAGATAAGTTAAGGGATAAATCAAAATTAGAGTTTTAACCAATTTCAAATTCGGCGCCCAATGATCGTGGCGGTCTATTCTAAAACTGCCACATATATTTTAGCGGCCCATCAATCGAGCGCTACTTCCTGTCAGTTCCGTGAGTTGAAGAAAGAGCAAAAAGATTAGATTTTTGATGTCTTATTTCCTGGAGATCGAGATAGGAGGACCAGTAAGCATCTTAAGGACTCTCAGAAGTCGATCTAAGATTTAATAAGGACTCTAGGATCGTTCTAATCCTCAAACCTTAGCAAAACCCTATAAATAGAACCTAGATTTGACATGCGCGACCCTTATATTTGGGTCGCGTGGAATCAAGGTAAGGAGGTATTATTTTGGGTAAGTTCTTTAGAAGTTTTTATTCCTAATATATAGGACTAACGTCTCCCAAAATTTCATGCTAGGAGATCAAATACACAAGGAGATAGACGTTTGCAAAGTTGCTAGTTCCACACTAGCGACCCAGGAAACAGAGCAAAAGTCCGGTGAAGATCAAGGAAGTAGGAAACCAAATCTAGGTATTTAAGAACTTTCTGTTCCCCTTAGTATCTACTTCTTACCCTCCAAATTTCACGTCATTAGGTCAATTGGATCAAGAGATATTATGGTGTGAAGTCACTGATTTATCACAAGAAGTGTAGAACTAGGGCTCACTTCCAACATCAAATTCAGAGTTTAAAAGCCGTAGCAGAGGTAGGTCATCTCATGAACGGATAAAACACTATTCTAGGGATAAAAGCCCTCTTATTGCACTTGATTTCATGCTTTATAGATCGTGAATTTCATGTTTTACTTGAGTCTATGCATGTAGTGTAATGTTCATGCATATTCCTTAGCCTAATGAACTAAATAAATTCTTTTGTTCTAATACATGGACCCCATGCATGTTATCTCCGTTCTATCATGCTGTGAAATTATAATATGTTGATTTCCATACATGATGTGTAGTAGTTAGCATCTAGTTGCACATATCTAGTTTTCTATCAGACGTGCTCTAGCGGCCAACACTTAGACCACCAAACACAGTGCAGCAACCCTACGATAAATCGCTAGACACTCTGTAACTTGTTTTTCTATGAAACCTCTGGTGGACCATAAATAGACCATTTTTATCTCTCTGAAGGCCTTACGATAAATCACCAACTTCTTGTAACGGCTCTATAATAGACCGCCAGTGAGTATTTCTATTAAACAGAGGCAGATTTAAGAACAACCCATTTAGCTTATGATAAGCCTAGTTAACTATGTTCCAACATGTTTTGATGTTATTTTATTACTCTGAGTATTTTTACTGATTCATAACAATGATTTCATGTTGTTTATGGTTCTTAGGATTATTTTAAACATATGATAGTTTCATGCCAAAAACCATATAATCTTGTACTAAATTATGTTTTAAATGCTACATTGATGAGATTGAACGTTGGTTTATCACTGTACATATTCTATTCTTATCTTAGAGTCAATTTCATAAGTACATGGCATATATTTCGGTATATGAACACTAGTTAAACTTTACACTTATAGGAACATAATCTTGGACTTGATAACCTCTCCCATGGATATTCCTTCCAATGGACTAGGAAATCTTGTTTCAAGGCCTCCGTAATTCTCCGTGAGCCTGGGATTCCCATCGGACGTCGAGTTGATTGTACCATTAAAGCCCAATTGTCTAGAATGCACTTATATTGATGTTTTTTATTTCTGGAAACTTAGCGGCCCAATAATTGACCGCCAGAGATTGCTAGCGGACCTTCCTTAGACCACTAAAGGAACCTTGACGGATCTTTCTTTGACCGCTAAAGACTCCAGAAGATCTGTTTCAAATATCGAACAAGTCTTGTATTTAACGGTCCAGAACTAGACCGCTATATTCGTGTAACGGCCCAGTAAATGATCGCTAAATTACCTGAGTACTGTTAACCCGACGTTTGACCCAAGGGGTTAATATTCCTATGATCCTAGATAGTCCAATTGATTATCTAAAACTTATTACATTAAAGATATCTAAGTAAATGTTGAAAGTTAAAGAATGTACCGTTATGCTACCGATTTGTTTCCATTGCATAACCTAGTTATTAATGCATTTATTGAAATTTCGTATTCTCAATAGAAGCATTCTTATTTTTGGTTATTTTATCTTGGAAATATCATTGAGATTGAACATTCTTGGCCACATTATTTACATGCGTGGAAGTAGCTTGATTTATACTTGAAGATGCGGTTCGAGCACTGATTGTGTTCAAGGGCTCTATGCTAGTCTCCTCGGCTGATTGTCGAAAACATACTATTATAAATCATGGAGTATGATGCTACTGGTGTCACATTGCGCTGGGAGTACTTTCTTTATAAATAAGTGAAAATCCACGGTATCCCCGATAATCCTTATGGAAATATCCACGTTAATCCACATGAATTCATGAAGTACTTGTTACTAAGTGAAGAGTACATTCTTGCTTGACTTGCTAGTACATTCTCGTTACATTCTTGTTCATGAAAGGTCATAATTACATTCTTGCTTGATCATGCTTGCTCAATCCTATAATAACTTGATCATGTCTTCTTACTTTGGTTTATTTACATGATTTATCGTATTCGCATGATTTTACCTTATTCTTTAGAGCTAAAATGCTAATCACTTTAATATTGCCTACATGTTGATGCGAAGATACCTACTGGACAAGTGTGCTCATTACCTATTTTCCAATCTTTTCAGGAGATGCAAGTAGTTCTGATTCGAGTTATTCAAGTGGCGGGTCCGAGAGCGAATGAAAGTCACATAAGATTGAGAGAAGACTTAGGAAGTCAATAATGTCTAGATCAAGTTTATGTAATTTTTAAATTTTTTTGAGTCTAGAAAAAGTGGAATATTATGTATTTGAATTATGATATGAAATAAAGATGAGTTTTGAGTAAATTTATTATGCAATTGCATCTTATGTGTGATGGTTATTGCGCTCTGACTATTCTTGCTTGCAAGAGGCTTACCATGTCGACTGTTCACGTTTCTCGAGATCATCTTCCGCTATAATAAAGGCTTGGGGCGTGACACATGTTAACCTAAAGCTTACTTCGGGGAAGACCTTAAGCCTCTACAAAGTGCAGCATGCGCCAGATGTCAGGAGGAATCTTGTTAGTGGGTCTTTGTTAGTGCAAGAAGACTATGAACTTGTATTTAAATCTAATAAAGTTATTATAACTATACATGGAAACTTTGTAGGAAAAGGATATTTGTGTAATGGTTTATTTGTACTTAATGTTTTAGACAGTGTTTCGTTAAATAAATCTTCTTCTTATGTCAGTTTGCATGTAGAAATTAGTGACTTGTGGCATGCTAGACTTGGCCACGTTAATTTTAATATAATCAAAAGAATGATGCATTTAGATTTAATACCCAAGTTTGATGTGAAGCATGTTGATAAATATCAAATATGTATGCACGTTAAACAACCTAGGAAACCTTTTAAGTCTGTTGATCGGAACACCTCTGTATTAGAGTTGATCCACTCTGATATTTGTGAAGGGACATGTTCTTTAACTGGAGGTGGGAAAAGGTATTTTATTATATTTATTGATGATGCTTCTAAATTTTGTATTATGTATTTACTTAGAACTAAGGATGAGACTGTGGAAAAATTTATCACTTTTAAGTCCTTATCTAAAAAATAAACTGAAAAAGTACTTAAAAGATTGAGATCTGATAGGGTTGGTGAATACGTGTCTAATGCCATGGATGATTTTTGTGTCAAAAATGGAATCATCCAAGAGTTGACAGCTCCATATTCACCTGAATCAAATGGAGTGGCTAAGAGGTAAAATAGGACATTGATGGATATGGTGAATTCCATGTTATGTAGCTCAGGTCTACCTGAGAATATGTTGGGAGAAGCTCTGCTCTCTGCATGCCATGTTCTTAACTGTGTTCCTCACAAGGCAAAAGATAAATCACATTTTGAAATATAGTTTAAAAGAAAACCAAATTATAAATTATTGAGAGTTTGGGGCTGCTCAGCCAAAATAAAAATTTCAGAGAACAAGAAGAGGAAAATTGGTTCTAAGACGGTAGATGGTGTTTTTATTGATTATGCCGAAAATAGTTCTACTTATAGATTTCTCAGCATTAAATCTGATATTTCTGATATTTCTGCTAATACTATTTGTGAATTTGGTGATGCAATCTTTTATGAGGATATCTTTCCTTTAAAGACTAAGGATATTATACGTGTAGATTCATCTTTTATTCCTTCATCCAGCACTTCTAGTCCTATTCAGCATGATCATTTAGATATATACATAGAACCTAGAAGGAGTAAAAGAACTAGAATAGAAAAACTATTTGGAGATAACTTCATATCATACCTAGTAGAGGATGATCCTTTAACCTTTAAATATGCCATGTCGTCTAGTGATTCTATATTCTGGAACGAAGCAATCAATGGAGAAATGGAATCAACTATGAGAAACCACACTTGGGAACTAGTGGATCTTCCACCTGGTGCTAAAATAATTGGGTGTAAATAGATTTTCAAAAAGAAATTGAAATCAGATGGCTCCATTGACAAATATAAGGCTAGATTGGTTGCTAAGGGCTTTCGATAGAAAGAGGGAATAGATTTCTTTGATAGCTACTCTCCCGTGGCTAGGATGACTACAATCTAAGTGCTTGTTGCACTGGCCTCTATATATGATCTAAAGGTTCACCAGATGGATGTGAAAATTGCATTCTTGAATGGTGAACTTGATGAAGAGATCTATATGGATCAGTCAGAGGGATTTATAGTTCTCAGCCAAGAGCATAAAGTATGCAAGTTGGTGAAGTCCTCATATGGACTTATGCAAGCCCCTAAGCAATGGCATCACAAATTTGATGAAGTCATCTATTCTAATGACTTTTCTATATGTGAATCTGATAAATGCTTGTATATTAAATTGTTTGATGGTACTTGCATTGTTTTGTTTCTTTATGTTGATGATATCTTGATATTAGGCAATGACTTGATGTTGAACAATGAAATCAAATAATTTCTGAATAGCAAGTTTGACATAAAAGATCTGGGAGAGGTGTTGGATTTTTAGCGTCTCCCTTAGGGATTTGTTGTTCCACGTGGATTATTATAGGGTCCACGTGGGGCATCGGTGCATTGACAGCCCATCCCGCCGCATGGATTATGGGGTCCATGTGCGAAGCCCCTCATGCCCGCCCACAGCACGAATAGACGTGAGGTTCTGCAATGTCATAAGGAAATACGGTCCGCCTTCGCTACCATCTCGAGCTTTTAGCGCAACGGTTGGGGCATGATCCTTTAAACTGGTATCAGAGCGAGGTTGCGGGTTCAAAGCCCCCGGGTGTTGCTGGGGGGAAGATTGTTGGATTTCCAGCATCTCCCTTAGGGATTTACTGTTCCACGTGGATTATGGGGTCCACGTGGGGCATCAGTGCATTGCTAGTCCATCCCGCCGCATGGATTATGGGGTCCATGTGTGAAGCCCCTCATGCCCGCCCACAGCACGAATAGATGTGGGGTTTTACAATGCCATAAGGAAATACGGTCCGCCATCTCTACCAGCTCGAGCTTTTAGCGCAACGGTTGGGGCATGATCCTGTAGACTGAAAGGGTTTTTCAGACTTCTTTGACAACCAAAATTAAAAATTTGTTGATTTGAAAGTGAAATTCTTGATTTGAACACTTCATTGTCTAAATTTGTGGATGGTAAAGAAAATCTAGATAAAATCTTGGGAACAAAGGTTAATTTTCAAAAAGAAGGGCTAGGCTATAATTCGGTGAACAAAAAGAAGTTTAAAAATAAAATGTATACAACTTTTATTTCGAGTTCGGATTTAGGTAGTACCTCGAATGATCACCCGATTCAGCATGCTAAAAGGAAAATCCAGAAATGTGATGCTAAGCAGAACTTAAACCAAAACTCAAAACTGAAAAACAATCCTACTTATACAAATGTTCATGCTAGGAAGCACAATGCTAAACACTATGTTTCCAACAAAAATCCTTCATGCTTTTATTGTGGTAAACGTGGTCATATGATGGATGATTACCTTGTTATGAAATTCGATGATTTGAAAACATGCATAAACAAATTTGTTTTCAAAATAAAAAGTGTTTCTTGTTTCAATTGTGGAAAGTATGGTCACAAGATGCATGAATGTAACATCATGAAAAAGGATAGATTTGATGCATACAAAAATGGAACTGTATTTGACAAACAAAAAAACTCTTCTGATCATTATCATTCATGTGGAAAGCTAGGACATCATGTGTCACAATATTGGCAAGCAAATAGAAGAAGGAACTTCCATGTTAAAAATATTTACAATTTTACCAACCCACAGAAATTTCATGCTTATCCTGTAAAGAAGAATGCTAGATCTTTTGGTTGTTGTCATTACTGTGGTGAGTTAGAGGATACTATGTATGACCGTTCATTGATGAAATCTGATGATTTGAATGCATTAAAGAAACTGAATGTTTATGTTAACCATCTGGGACCTAAGAAAGTTTGGGTACCCAAACCTGTCAAATGAGAACGTTGTTGCAGGGATGCCTTGAGGCCAATTGGAAGGCTTGGAAAATAATGGATGCTCAAGGCACAGGTTTTGAAAATAAATTTCTGAATTGTCTTTGAAAATCTAAAAATTATTCTAACTGAATCTCTATTCATGAAAATCAAGAAATATCTATTTTTTTATATGAGTTTGCATTGCATCTTTCTGATCACCATTTGCATGACTACATGATATATTAAATGGTGACTTGAGGAAAGACAGGTCATTCCTATCTGAAATCTATCACCATGCGTGAGAATGTGCCTCCTCCTTGTACCATGAGTCAATTGTTCATTTAAGTCATAGGATGCATGATTTTCAGAAAATGTCAATTGTGAAATTTATGCACATAGAAAGGGAGAGTTTGTTTTTGAATGGTTGATTTATGAAAATCTATTTTTGAAAGTCTTTTAAAAATAATTGGGTTGCATTACTCATTTCTGATCATTTCTGCACCCTTGCTCATAAAGGTCATGTCATGAAAAATGTTTGTTGTTCATCATTTGAATGTGAATGGTTTCTTGTGTCATGATATTCTAAAAATCAAGTTTTTGCATCTTGCCTTTGCATCTTGCATTGCATTCTCATATTGTTAGAGGTTACACTGCATTAGAACTCATGCATTTCGTGCATTTAGATCATTCAAATGAAAAAATAAAAATTCATGTTTTGCATTCATGTTAAAATTTGAAATGTATTTAGAACTCTCAAATAAAATTTGAAATTTTGCATCACATTAAATTTTACATTGCACATTGCATATCTTCCAAATTGTGTGCTTGCATGTTATATATGCTATTGTTGTACCCGGACTATTTCTCGGCAAAATAACAAGGAATAAGGGTTTGGGCATTTCCCCGAACACCTTCAAGGCACGGGCCATCCAACCCTTTCTACAACCCTACGGGTCCCTACAAAGGCCCTGACCAGCTCACCGTAATGCGCGGAGACGTAAGCAACTGTCCAGGGGCAACCCCGGCCACTCACATACGGGCTTTGCCCGTATCCTACATGGTCGCCCAGGACCACCCGGAGGCGCCCCGACGATAAGCCACGCCATGTGGCACCCAGTGAAAGGGACGCTCCTTTCAACCCTCCAAGGTCAAAGGGAGACATAAGTAACTCAACCACAGGCTCTGGAGGCGCCCAGCACGTGCATATGGCTCACACACGTGTGTTCGGCATTTTTCCAAACACCTTGTGGGTGCATATGCTCCAGCCTTTCTACACCAAACCACGGGCCACCCCGTGGTTCCAGCACACTAATTGGGTCCTACAACGACCCCCCAGCAAGTCGGGGCCACTCCCGACCCTCAGATATGTGGTGATGAGCCACTTAATTTTAGCACTCGGGCCAACCCAAGGCTACCCTGCCAACCCGTCGCACAATGCGGCACACGGCTCGAGGCATGACCTACGTCCCTAAGATGCCTCCCCGTAGCTCCCACGAGCTCCCATCTGCAACCCAAGGCCCGCCGTGCGGCCCCTCAGGCATCTCCCCAAGTCGTTCGGCAATCCGGGGTGTGTCGGGCATTTACCCGAACACCTTGCGAGCAACTACGACAACCCGAAGAACAACGGCCCCCACGGGCCCGTCCCAGTCTCCCGGAGATCAATGTCCTTCAAAGGACACTTACAGAAGATGAAAGAAGACCCTCAGGGGCCAACCCCCGGGGTTTAGGTCAGCCCCGGGGCCAGTTCATCTTGGTGTGTGGCTGCGCGTCCCAGGAGGGCGAACTCCCTGGGGGTCGCGCCCTCCCTCCAGTCTGGTGGTCCCATGACCCCACTCTGCCTTAGTTCATCCAGTTTGTGGTCCTACAATGCGGTTCGTGTGCCGTACCAGTTCGAGAAGTCGACGCGTGGATGCGGCAGCACAAAGTGACAGCACGCGGGAACTCCGCAAGTCAACGCGCACACAAGCCTCCGCAAGCTTCCACGTATCCTCCCAGAGCTAGCTGTCCTTTTCTTCTTAGTTAATTTAGAAAGAAATGGGCCAAAAAATGAATTTTATAGGGTGGGGACCACCCCCTCTCTTCCCATGGCGCCAACCCGCCTAAACCCCCCCGGGGTGGGGTTTAGGCGGACCAGCCTGGACCCCTAGGCTGGTCCGCCTAAACCCCCTGGGGGGGTTTATGCGGACTAGCCCAGCCCCCTGGGCTGGTCCGCGTAAACCCCTTCTATTCACTAAAAATAATTTGGTTTTTTAAAATTAAAAAAGACCAAAGCTAGCCCGCCTAAACCCCCCTAGGGGAGGGGGTTTAGGCGGACTAGCCTCACCCCATGAGGCTAAACCCTTCCCAGCCCATTCTTTTTACAAAAAAACACCCCGTGAGGGGTTTACGCGGTTTGGCTTGACCCTATCAACCCAGCCCCCCCTAAACCTGCACTATTCATGGGGTTTACACTGGTTGGCTTGACTCTATCAACCCAACCCCCTAAACCTACACTATTCATAGGGTTTACGAGGGCTGGCTTGACCCTATCAACCCAACCCTCCTAAACCCCTTCCACCCCTTCAACTTCTCTATAAAATCCCCTTAGAAGCTCAAGGGGTGGAGAGACGGACAGACGCACACAAGGAGATACAGATAGACTCCAACACAACATAGAAGCCTCGGGGCATCCGGCCTTCTTCAAGCGGCTCCGGACAACGAGCCAAGGAGAATTGTGTGTGGGTGACTTGTTCGTCGGCTTAGTACACCGGGGGTATGTCGTTTGCACTCCCCTCATGCCGTATTTAGCCGTAACATACGAGTCGACAGCCACCATGCGTGAGACGTTATGACAAGGGTGAATGTCCCCTCACGCCGGGATTCCCCCTCGCATGCCCGTCGGTTCCAACCAAGCACGTACCATGACGTCGCGCTCTCCCGCAGTTACTAGGCCACGTTCGACCGCTAGACTCGAGCCGTGACCGGCCCTCATCCAGACACCGGATCGATGCATCCCTCCAGTCGTCTAGTCATAAGCCCCCTCGTTCGGCACCGCCACCATGGCCCACGCCACGGGAGGGGCTCTCTATAAAACACATATGTGTTCGTCTATCACGCACTGACCCGGGGACCAATCATCACATCAGAATTGTCCTGTGGCATGCACCAGTTGTACCCTGGCCACAACGGCCCACCTGTAAAGACATGTACATCTCAAAGATTACACCACCAATTGAACGAATGCCCTCGCATCCACGTTCAGGCCCCCAACTTACTATCTCCACTAGTCTTGGCATCCGTGCCTAGCATCCTAACCCCTGTAAACACCCCTCAATTGAAAGCGCACCCATAGCTGTGGACTGTTGCCGGCCCTCTACCCCCGACTTCAGACATATATACAGACTTTTCGTCAGCTTAGAACGAAGGTATTCGGATTCAGTCCGATGTAAATAAACACCGGTTGCTTGCGGCCGGTGGGGAAAGACGTCCAGTACACGATTTCCACAATCGCATGCGCACTCGCACCCATGGAACCCCTTCTCTCCACGTGTCGCCTGATCGCCAGAGCCCACGTGCCGCGTCTTGGTGACGCTTCCCTGGTCAACCCGTGGTTCCATGGGTGATTGTCGAGAAATTAACTGGCATGCCCGCACCCTATCCGGTTAACCCTTATCCTGACATTCTCGTGCCATTCGACCCTTCCCGACTTTCTGTAAAAGGAGAGTGCCCAATACCGCCGTGAGAGGCATGCAACCGTCAGGAGGATACCCGAGATACATGAAACTCTCGTATCTTCCTTCTCCACTGTATCTCTTCCTTCACCCCAGTTATTCGGCATAAAAACCCGCAGCAACAGAGAGGATGGCATGCCCGGTGGGACGTCTCCCGCCTTCCTTCTTTTTACTAAAGAAAAGTCTGTACCAGCCCTGAAGCCCTGGTGCCCTTTCCCTGTCCTTGCAGGAGAGGCAGAGGAGGGTACTCGCGTGCGCATTCTCTAGCAGCTTTCGGTTCGCGTTCTGACCATCGGACCACGCTCGGCGACTGTCAGCAATGGTCACCTCCGCAGCACCTAGTTCTCCAACAACCATGGCGGCTGTCACCTATGGTCCCAATGTCATTGCCACCCACGCGCGGGTGGGCTACTTGGTGACGCCGATCGCTTTCGGCAGCTTCGCCCCTATCATCGGATCACCCTACTTTTTGGGTGTGATCCCTGTGGCTGCTCTTCAGCCAACCCCAGTTTCTCTGTTGACTCCTGTGGATAATGCGCCGCGCGCACTTCCAGCACCGGTGTCCCACTTGAGCGTCAGGCACCGGACCGCCACCACTGGCACCTGCAGGGCCCCAGATCAGCACCGGCCTGGGTAAGCGTTAGCTCCCAAAGCCAGCCTCGCCCGATCTCCGACACGGGCCTCGTGCCCCGAACTTCAGACATTATCTCAGCACCTGCCTTGGGTCTCCAACCCCGAGCCCCAGCAAAGTCGGTACCCAACACGGGCTGCCAGCCCCGGGTCCACGGCTTCCCAGCATCTTCCTCGGGCATCCAACCCCGAGCCCCAGCAAAGTTGGTACCCAACACGGGCTCCCAGCCCCGGGTTCATGGCTTCCCAGCATCTTCCTCCGGCTTCCAACCCTGAGCCCCAGCAAAGCTGGCACCCAACAAGGGCTTCCAGCCCCGGGTCCACGGCTCCTTAGAGCCTTCCTCGGGCCAGCAAGCCCAAGCCCCGGCAAAGCCGACCCTCGATATGGGCTCTCAGCCCTGAGTTCGCGGCTCTCCGATATTGTACTCGGGACCTCGGTTCTGGGCTCCAGTTGAGCCGACTCTCCCCGTGGGTCTTCTACCCAGGGGGCAAGGTTCCGCAGCACCCTCCTCGGGCCCTCCGACCCGAGCCCGGACTACACTGGCACCTACTGCGGGTCCTCGACCCAGGGGCGTCGACACCTCAGCACTTCTGATGACGTCGCCTTTGGGTGCAAGAGTGTCATCTCGAGCATCGGCAACATTCCTATCGGCGCGGGCGAAGGCTTATACCCGAGTCAACCAGCCATCGAGTCCCGACGTAGGTCTCATACCCCGGGGGTCGATCCCAGTACCTCCGACTGACATCTCCATGCTACCGGTCGCTCCAGGCCGGGTCTTCTCGTTGTACCATCTCGGGGCGGAGTCTTCCTCCACTCCTCAGAAGAAGCGTCGCCATGGCCGCAGAGGCAGACGGCTCACCGCTGCAACCAGCAACTCCGACAAGATGGTTCTTGTCGGTGACTTGCGGATCCATCTCGACGTGGGTGAACCAATCATACCCCAGGAACGGACCGTTCTCACAATCTCTACCTCCAACCATTTTGACCTCTTGCGGCAAACGCGAGAGAATGAGCCAAAGCTCAGAGGAGTGGGTTCCTCGGTAGCAGTTCGAGGGCATCCACCGCAGCCCGACACACGGCCTCCCAAGACAACTCGTCAGAAAGGCGGTGACAAGGGAGACCAACAACCTGACTTGAGGAGAATCTGGGCCACCCCGGAGGAAGCTCAGGCTGTTCGAAGGGTGCGTATTAGGAACCCCCTGTGAGCACTCAGACGCGGCATCAGACGGGATGCGACTAGTTTCATAGTAGCATCGTCTGACGACGCCCAGTCGTCCAATGTCCCCCACACAAGCAAGCGGAGGCAAAGGCGAGCCCGTTCCCGGGCCCTCCAGCAACCTGTCCCGGACTCTCCCCTGACCAATATCGGGAGTGAGCCCCCTCTGCAACGCACCTCGGTCTTTGACAGACTAGGGACACCTGTCCGCCCCGAGTGGCACACGTGTAGGAAGCGGACGGCCCGGTTCATCAATGACGCGGTTCGAGTGTTCGCGTGCTGCACCACCGGACACCATCCGGACACCCAGTCTGACGACCTAAATTAGCCTTTGTCCCACTTCAGGAGGGCTCGCCATCAGGCTCCGCCGCCTCCTCCAACAGGTCACATCGATACTTCTGCCAGACCGCAGGCGACGGAACGTGCGGAAGAGGTCCCGGTGGAAGACCGCAACCCACCTATCAATGCAGAGCCGGTCAACAATGACCCTCTTGCAAACGAGGCTCATGAAGTGACCCTCGATACTCTCACGAAGGAGAACCAGCATCTGAAGGCCCTCCTGCAAGATCTCCTCCAGGAACGGGATCTTCACCCTCAGCAACTTGTTAGGCCCCAGGTCGAGGCACCGGCCCCGCCGGTGGCCCGCGATGCTGCCAACACCTCAGCTGGGATCGCTCGAACTCCATTGACAACTGGGTTCGGCACACCCCCGGTTGGGGCCCAGCCACGAGCCTCCAATACGCCAATGCCAGAGAATCTCCTGGCGCAACGCCAGATGATCAAGTGTATTGTCGAGACAAAGCTCACCCAGTATGGTGAAGGGGCTGTCACGGTAGATCTCTACAATGTACCCTACCCGCTTCACCACCAGCTGAAAAGCTTCCCCCAGAGAACTATAAAGTCCATGCACATATTGAACTGCAAAGTCTATGCACATTTACCAGACCATTACATATAGAAGTCAATACACATGTGTTAAGTCTGTCTTAACAGGTCTTTGCATATTTTGCTTCGCATGTGTTAACGTCTGTGCATATCTTAACTGGTCTGTGCTTATAAGTCAGTATTGCAGCAAAGCTCCACGCACATACTAAAGACCAGTTAACCAAGGTCGGTGCACATTATGAAACCAACCTATCTTCTTCAGTAAGTCGACCTATATTGTTCTCCCCACAGCTTTCAAGCCAGTTATCTGTCAAATGAACTGGGTGATCCAGAGAGAGAGAGAAAGGGTACCGCAAATATCCAAATGCATAGTTTTCGAGGTCTGGATGATGTACCCAAGGATCTACCAGGCTGGACCAATGGCAAAACACCCAGCAGAAGTCTCCATCCAAAAAGGAGTCAAACCATAAGGGAAAGGTGATGTGTCTGCTGCGAACATGACAAAGATCTGCTGGCCAGCTGATGAGAAAAATAGAGTACCGTATGAAGCAGTCTGACCAACCAATGAGAACCCACTACATCCTATCACTTCTTAACCAATCAGAAGTCACTCGATTCTGGCATTCAGGAAATAGATGGCCCAGATTACTTCTTACTAAATCAGGGCCTACCAACCTTGTACGATGTATGCAAAAAGGAAAAAGAATGTCTACCCCAAAAGCATACCAGCTGGGAGACATATTCTGCAAAAGTAGATTGCACAACAAGATCAAGAAAGAAGGTGGGTTTGTTCAAAGATGGAAAGAAAAGATAGAAGAAGTAGCTACCTCAGAAAGCACTCAAGCTCACATCGGCGTATGCTTCAAGGGAAGAAGTCTTTGTGGCGTGAAAATTTATTTCCCTACCCTTCCTATATATATGAAGCTTCCTCAAGAGAAGAAGCCGCTGCTACCTTGGAAGAAAGCCATCCCCTTGAGCATCCAAGAGGAATTTGTGAGATAGAAAAGAAGACCGCAGCCCAGCAATAAGGGCGTCTTAGTCCAGTGTTGTAAGAGAAGAAGAAAAGGAGACCAGCCTTGAAAGAGAGCAGCCCTGCAGTCTTCCTTTGCTTGAAAAGATAGATCTTTGGATCTGATCTTGTAGCTGCAGTCACCAACTTCCAGATCTCTATCTGAAGACTCAGTTGGTGTTTCTTCTTCTTGTGGTTTATTTTCTATTGCACTTGCAATGTTTTCCTTTTGAGTTCTTCGTTTCGCTCATTTCATTTAAAACCGTCACTACCAGTTTTGTGTGTAGGAAGATAGACAGAAGGAAGTCTTGTCTGTGGTTTGGCTGGTTGAGCCCGTAAGCTGTGTGTCAGCAATTGGCTTGGTGAAGCCCGCAAGCTGTGTGTCAACATTGGCTTGGTGAAGCCCGCAAGTTGTGTGTCAGTAGGAAAGCCTCACCGGGTTTGGTGAGGGGTGGACGTAGGTTACGGATCTACAATCGAACCACCTTAAAAATCTCCTGTGTCGTGGGTTGTGCATCTTGTGCGATTGCTCCATTTTTCTTATCCTCATTCATAGGTTGATATGCTTGCTTCATCGTATGCAATGTGGGTTTTTTCCACCGCACACTAAAGCGTTGTGGTTTCAGTTATCTTGTCTAAACATTGCTTATCCTCTGCATTGCATTCACATTGCCTTAGCTGCCTGCTGCACCCTTGCACATAGGCACTAAGGAACATACTCAAGCAAAGGAGAATCATCTTGCATACAGATCTAATTTGTTCTAATCATAGACCTGTGCTTCACTATCAGCGTGAGAGTATCTACCTCACATGTTCAGTGCTTTGACCTGTGTAGTCTTTGGACCGCGATTTCCTTTTAAGCCATTCCGTTTAAATTCCATTGTGCATTCTGCCTAAGTATTTCATTCATTTCATAGGAGTGATTTATGTTTTTGGTAGCTAAAAGTTTTAGTTTTAAATAGGCCATTGTTCTTGAAAGTATCTATTCAACCCCCCTCTAGATCTGATTGCATTACGTGGGACCCAACAAGTGGTATCAGAGCCAAGCTCTGCCATTCAAAGATCCCACAATCTATAGATAAAGATCCCGGTGCATTCTAATCAAATGGCTTTATTTACTACACATGCTTCGATGGCTTCTCCGCCTATTTATGATGGTTCAGCTTTTTCTATATGGCTAGGGAGAATTTTTGTCTATGTCAAATCCATAGATCCACAATTGTAGAATCTCATATACATTGGTCCTCATGAGCTGTCATCAAATTCAGATGAATGGTCTGCTGAACATGAGATTAAACATATTGATAACATTGCGGCATTCAACTTGATAAAAGTTGTAGTTGATTTCAGGTTACTTAATCGTGTGTCCATCTGCAGCACAGCCAAGCAAATCTTGGACAGATTGGTGAGTATCCATGAGAAGGGAGAAGAACAAGCGCATGAATGCCTCCTGGCTGACCGATCAGAGCAGTCAAGCAATCCAGCCTCATCTCAGGTAAGCTCTGACTCCGAGGACTTTACCTTTGAAGAACTCTTGGAGGCCTATGATGAGTTGATTAAGCTGTACAAAAAGGTGAAATCAGAAAATAGAAAACTGAAAAAGGATGTGAAGAAAAGCAGTCAAGGTGAGAGTTCCTTCTGTAAAAATTATTCAGCTTTTGAAGAGCTTAATGACACTCTTACCATTGACTTGGATATGTGTAATCAAACCATTGCCTGTTTAAAAGATGAAAATAGAATTCTTCAAGCTGAGATCAATAGATTAGAAGAAATTGTAAGAAGGTTACAAGAAAAATCTAAATCTGAAACACATGATCAAAGCTTGATTGAAAATAAGGCTGTTACTGAACAAAATCCAAACCTTAAGAGAGAAAATGAAATGCTGAAAGATCAGATAAATCTCATGACTGAAAAGTTGGTTGCTCTTGAAAAAGGCAAATATGTTATTGATAATAGTTCTAAAAAGTGCATGCCTTAGAGCTAAAAATTGAGAATTTTAAAAAGGTGAATGTCACGCTCAATGAGCAATTGACTTCTTGTGAAGAGGACCTTGTTGAGTCTGAAGTACATATCTCCTCTTTGGAGAATGAAATCAAAGAGTTAAATGATTCTCTGTCTAAGCATACGTAGGGTGAAGAAGGATTGGGCCAATCTCTTCGAAGCAAGGCATACATCTCTTCCATCTCTAAAGCTAGCACCTCGAAGGGTCACCATAAATCGCATGCTGCTTAAAAGGAAAATAGAAATCAGTTTGCTCATCTTGATATGCATAACAGAAGGTTCAATGCCAAACAGCATGCTCCTCATAAAATTAACGTTCATTGTTTTTATTATGGCAGGCATTGTCACACTGTGCATAACTGTTTTATCATGAGAAATGATGAGTTAAGAGCATGCAAGATCAGGAGAAACGGTACAGATGGTTGTGCCAAGGGAAAGGTCTACACAGGGAGAAAGGTTGCTCAGCATACTACCATTCAGAAACCCAGGTATGACCCTATGCATCTAGGCACCAATAAGGCCAGATCGACATACTTCAAGGCTGCTAGAAGAAGTATGCCTCCTCACTGCTCTCATTGTGGAAAGATTGGCCATATAGTCCAAGACTATTGGCACTAGAAAGGCAGAACCCACGTTCATGCCAATGAAGGTAACTTCTCTGCTCACCCACAAAAGCCTAATGCACACAAACATACACATAAGAGAAACACCAAATCTTCTGTGCACTACTTTTATTGTGGGAAAATTAGACATGATATGTATGACTGTCATACAATGAGGGAAGATGACTTGAATGCATTAAGAAAGAAAAATGCAGCTGTCCAAAGAACTAACCCACAAGGACCCAAGCAAGCTTGGGTACCACCAAATTCAAAATGAGAATTGTGGGTGCAGGTGCCTTGGAGCTGAGCAAAGCTCAATCTAAAAAATAAATGCTCAAGGCACTGGTATGTAAATAATCTTTTATTATGATATCTTGCATAGTAGGCTTGCATTGTAATACATTGCATAATAGGCATGTGTTGATTTCAATTAGTTCTGCAAGTTGAATGTATCTCCCTGAACTATTGAACCATTCCCCATGGTGTGAGATGAGCTTCTAAGCTAGATAACCTGCTTACACCTTGTTTGACCATGATATATCAAATACTGAATTATGGATAGGCAGGTTATGCTTGCCTGAAAGCATTCACTATACGTGAGGTGGTCTTAGGACCTATGTTCTCCGCCAAGTACCAAGGGTCAAGATATCATGTAAAATAGTCTAGACACTCATGTGCTAAATCTATTTACCTCACTGCTTATATGCTGCATTCAGAGTTAATCATACACATCATGCAAACAGGGGGACTAAAACAAAATCTTTTTGAATCCATTGCATCGCATTCATTTTGAAAATTCCAAAAAGATTTATTGTCTTGAATAAAGTCAGGGAGAGCTCCTGCATTTCATAGTTTACTCATGTGCATTTGTTATCATGCATATACTGATTTCAAAACTGATTGCATACCATATTGAAATCATCAAAAAGAGGGAGTAAGTAGCATGTATCCATCTGCACATGATAAAATCCAATTTGCATCTCAGTTCAGAATGCATTGCAAACAATCCATGATTGCATAATGTTGTGGTCTCAAACACACCAATGCACACCATGTTAAAGGGACCCAGAGATGGCATATCAAGGTTCATCATGTTAAAAGAACACAAAATTTGATATTCCATTGGAAGCATCTTCAGGGCATTGTGCATTCATTCATGTCTTAGGTTACACACTCCATTGTCAAACCACGCACATGTTTAGGGGGAGTCAACATCAAAATTTAGTCTGCATTCATGCATTCATTCTCGTTGACATGTGTAAGTCTGCATCTTCTCAAGGGAGTGTAAATTTTCAATTCTCATCTTCTACTCACTTGCACTCCCTGCTCAAATCAGGCCTATGCATCATAATGATCACATCCTATGTACTCCTTCGGGTATGAAATTCTTGTAATATCTCTGGACCTGTCTGATTTGTCTGGAATCTACCATTTCTTGCATAACCAGCCATCTAGTTCCAGAATTCCTTGAATACCTTGAACTTCTTGGAAGATCTTCTATCTGTTTTCAAGTTTGCTAATTAGAGTAAATATTCAAGAAGAATCTTCTTTTATTGAGTTTTGTAACTGCCTTGAACATGAAAGCTATTGGTTTAGAATTAATGATTTCTCCATCCCTTTTGTCAATAATGTTGAAAATGTTTGTGCTCAGGCTTAATAGACCTAAACTAGCTTTTCATGCTTTGACAAGTTATGCCTTCTTGAATCTGAAAGTTTATTTTAAGTACAAAGGCATTCTTATTTGAGAAACTCCTATTTTGTATTATTTTTTAAACATTTCGTGTTTCTGAACATTTCAAAAGGAATTACATTGTTTATGCTGAATCTTAGCCATGCTGAGTAACTGGGGATTGGTGTCTGATAAACGTATATCTTCATGTAATAAGGTGTATGCTGAGTTCAGTGCTTTAAGGCAGAGCAATGGCATTGGAATCATTAAGAAACCGAGTCCCTTCACCAAAGAAGTGGAGAAGACCGCGTCATGAAATGCAATGCTATCTCTGTTCTAATTGAGGCAAAACTCAGAGCTACACTGAGTAACTGGGGGTGCTTGCATCTGGTAAACGTGCACACTCACGTCAAAAGGTGAATGCTACACTTGACTGCTCGTAAAATGATAACAGTCAATTTTCAAAAGTGGTTTCAAAACAAAAATCTGAATTTGTAGTACTCTTGATCGAGTTTAGAGTTCCCTAAGTGTTTAGCCTCAATAATTTTCAAAGTAACTCTCTCAAAAGCTAATGGAATTGAATGAGTAAGATAAGAGGATGTTAATTTGTTTTTGTATGAATTTCTGGTTCACTTCTATTAATATGGAAAATAGATTTTTCAAGCGTTTGTATTGAGAAGTTCAGATTTCATTAGAATTAAACCAATCTTACTATAAGGGCTGCGTCAGTAGAATTCCATAACTAGAGATTCTGAAAAATCTATAACTCTACTTTTATGAACTTGGTTTCAGATATAAGAACCTCCATCTCCTTATAAGACAAGCTGCCTTTTGATGCTCATTGAAATTTGTTTTCTCTAGACAATCTGCATAGTCTATCCTGGCTACCATGAAAGCATCACCATTCCTAACAATTGGAATCATAGCACTCTCATCATTTGGTATCATATCTTCAATGCAACAGGGTTTAGCTTGTCATGCATTTAGGTGGTTTGCAAATTCCCTCTCCCATGCATTGTATAGAAAATCTTAAAAAATCTGAAAACTAGAAAAACCTAAAAATTGGGTTTCAAACTGTTCTTTAACCTCATTTTCTTGCCATGATTAAATCTCTTGCATGCATGTTAATGAACTCATGGCATCCGATGCCAATTTATCTAGTCCTCTGTTAGCATGCCTCATGAGTGACCTAACATTGTCTGGGACCCAACAACTGGCCTCACGGGACCCAACCAAATAATGGTTGTCACTCTTAATTGAAAAACTTGAATCAGCATCTTGAAATGCAACCTCTCATGACCTTGTACTACAACTGCTTATCAACAATTGGTCAATTGGTATCAGTCCTATCATTGGCATCCCAGTAATGGTTATTTTTGTTTGTCAAATTTAATAAGTGTACAACCATTGGCATGTATTTTCACATTAATTTCTGAAATATTGAATGTTGAGGTATGTCTCTTTAACGCCCATTCCTGACAAAAATGCCAAATTGCTCCATACAGGTATGCCACTTTACTTACTATGTACTTCATGTGCTTATAATCTACTACTCTATTCCCTTCCTTGCCAACCATGCCATATATTCTCTCCATTGCTGTTATTTTTGCTGGTGACAAAGGGGGAGAGATTTTTATGAGTCATTCTCTAAATATGCTAAGGGTTGAATGCGTAAGGGGGAGAGTCCTATATGGGGAGAGCTTTATAAGTCCTTGTGCTTCAATTCCTTGCACGTTGAATCACAGTGTACTAATAATGACTCATTGTTGTCATCATCAAAAAGGGAGAGAATGTTGTTTCTCTGCCTTAATGTGGTTTTGATGATGTCTGCCTATGAGTCACTGATGAGTCTATCTTGCACTTGATAAGTCAATATTCATATTTCAGGTCATTGTGAGACCATGATCATTCAAAGGAGTAGTATGAAACATTCCTTGAAAAGTCAACGGTCAACGCCAATTGACAGCAAGTCAACATCACTGGTCAAAAATGAGTCAGCATCTGATAGGTCGATGCTAGTTGGCCAAGGGAAGCAACTAAGTTCATGCACAGAAACTCAGGTTGATGCTACTTCGGCCTTCCAGCAACTAAGGTCGACGTTACTTTAGCGCTCCAGCAACTGAAGGTCGATGCTACTTTCCAAAGTCGATGCCACCTTGATCAGGAACAGTAATGAAGGTCGATGCACGTTTGCTAAGCTGAGAACTAAGGTCGATGCTAGTTTTACTTTCAAGCAACCAAGGTTGGTACATACTCTGTCAGTCTACATGCAAGGTCGGTGCACCTTTTGGCCCATGCATGTTGCAGGGTCGGTGCATGTTTTCCTCTTTCACGCAAAGTCTGTGCACATGAGTCTCCAGGTCGGTGCATATCCAAGACTAGCACAGACCAAGGTCGGTGCAACTTCTGGCTAGCATGCACCAAGGTCTGTGCACATATTCTATCTGCAATAGAAGTCTGTGCACATTTCAGATAAAGAACAATTTAAGTGCAAGATCAAGGTATGTGCACATCTCAGCGCAAGACCAAGTTAGTGCACATCTTACCAACGCAGAAGCCTAGTCGGTGCACATATGGATTTCTGCCTACAAGGTCGGTGCACATATGCCTTCCAACACATACAAGTCTGTGCACATATGCGTTACTGATAAGGAAGTCGGCGCACATTTGCATTATAGCACACTACAAGGTCTGTGCACATATGCAAATGCTGAACTAAAGTCGATGCATGTTTGTAATCAACGCAAACTCAAGTCGGTGCACATGTGGATTTCTGCTAAGAAGGCACAATTGAAGTCTGTGCACATGTGATCTCTATTAAAGGAAGTCAGGGCACATTTAGCCTTCAACGCAAACTGAAGTCTGTGCACATTTGCAATACTGCCAAGAGGGTCACTACACGTTTGCTCTCAACGCACACTGAAGTCTGTGCATATATGCAATCCTGCTCTAAAGGTCTGTGCACATTTGCTCTCCAAGCTACAAGGTCTGTGCACATTTACCTTTCAACTCTTCAAGGTCTGTGCACATTATACTTTCAATGAAGCAAAGTCAGTGCACACTTTACTTTTAACGTAGCAAGGTCCATGCACATATTGAACTATAAAGTCCATGCACATATTGAACTGCAAAGTCTATGCACATTTACCAGACCATTACATATAAAAGTCAATACACATGTGTTAAGTCTGTCTTAACATGTCTTTGCATATTTTGCTTCGCATGTGTTAACGTCTGTGCATATCTTAACTGGTCTGTGCTTATAAGTCAGTATTGCAGCAAAGGTCCACGCACATACTGAAGACCAATTAACCAAGGCCGGTGCACATTATGAAACCAACCTATCTTCTTCAGTAAGTCGACCTATATTGTTCTCCCAGCAACTTTCAAGCTAGTTATCTGTCAAATGAACTGGGTGATCTAGAGAGAGAGAAATGGTACCGTAAATGTCCAAATGCATAGTTTTCGAGGTCTGGATGATGTAACCAAGGCTCTACCAGGCTGGACCAATGGCAAAACACCCAACATGAGTCTCCATCCGAAAAGGAGTCAAACCTTGAAGGAAATGTGATGTGTCTGCTACGAACATGATAAAGATTTGCTGGCCAACTGATGAGAAAAATAGAGTACCGTATGAAGCAGTCTGACCAACCAATGAGAACCCACTACATCCTATCACTTCTGAACCAATCAGAAGTCACTCGGTTCTGGCATTCTGGAAATAGAAGGCCCAAATTACTTCTTACTAAATCAGGGCCTACCAACCTTGTACGCTGTATGCAAAGATGAAAAAGAATGTCTACCCCAAAAGCATACCAGCTGGGAGACATATTCTGCAAAAGCAGATTGCACAACAAGATCAAGAAAGAAGGTGGGTTTGTTCAAAGATGGAAAGAGAAGCTAGAAGAAGCAGCTACCTCAGAAAGCACTCAAGCTCACATCGGCATATGCTTCAAGGGAAGAAGTCTTTGTGGCGTGAAAATTTATTTCCCTACCCTTCCTATATATATGAAGCTTCCTCAAGAGAAGAAGCTGCTGCTACCTTGGAAGAAAGCCATCCCCTTGAGCATCCAAGAGGAATTTGTGAGAAAGAAAAGAAGAGCGCAGCCCAGCAATAACGGCGTCTCAGTCCAGTGTTGTAAGAGAAGAAGAAAAGGAGATCAGCCTTGAAAGAGAGCAGCCCTACAGTCTACCTTTGCTTGAAAAGATAGATCTTTGGATCTAATCTTGTAGGTGCAGTCACCAACTTACAGATCTCTATCTGAAGACTCAGTTGGTGTTTCTTCTTCTTGTATTTTTTTTTCTACTGCACTTGCAGTGTTTTCCTTTTGAGTTCTTCGTTTCACTCATTTCATTTAAAACCGTCACTACCGGTTTTGTGTGTAGCAAGATAGACAGAAGGAAGTCTTGTCTGTGGTTTGGCTAGTTGAGCCCGTAAGCTGTGTGTCAACAGTTGGCTTGGTGAAGCCCGCAAGCTGTGTGTTAGCATTGGCTTGGGGAAGCCCGCAAGCTGTGTGTCAGTAGGAAAGCCTCACCGGATTTGATGAGGGGTGGACGTAGGTTGCGGATCTGCAACCGAACCACCTTAAAAATCTCCTGTGTCGTGGGTTGTGCATCTTGTGCGATTGCTCCATTTTTCCTATCCCCATTCACAGGTTGATATGCTTGCTTCATCGTATGCAATGTGAGTTATTTCTACCCCACACTAAAGCGTTGTGGTTTCAGTTATCTTGTCTAAACATTACGTATCCTCTGCATTGCATTCACATTACCTTAGCTGCATGCTGCACCCTTACACACAGGCACTAAGGAACATACTCAAGCAAAGGAGAATCATCTTGCATATAGATCTAATTCGTTCTAATCATAGACCTGTGCTTCACTATCATCGTGAGAGTATCTACCTCACATGTTCAGTGCTTTGACCTATGTAGTCTTTGGGCCGCCATTTCCTCTTAAGCCATTATGTTTGAATGCCACTGTGCATTCTGCCTAAGTATTTCATTCATTTCATAGGAGTGGTTTTTGTTTTTGGTAGCTAAGAGTTGTAGTTTTAAATAGGCCATTGTTCTTGAAAGGATCTATTCAACTCCCCCTTCTAGATTTGATTGCATTACGTGGGACCCAACAGTCTACAAGCGAATCTACACCTAATATAGCATCGTAGCCCTCCATGTCAAGGCATACGAGATTTGCAGTAAGATTATGTCCTTCTACCATTACCTCACTATTTGGATAGTAATTTGTATGTTTTGTTCCAGGACCTAAAGGTGTAGTAATAGTAAGGTCCGAAGGTAAAGCTTCTGATGCAATAGGTAAGGTTTTTGCTAAAGTAGTGGATATAAAGGAATGAGAAGCACCAGTATCAAATAGTACGAATGCAGGATGGGAATAGATTTGGAGAGTACCTTCCATCAGCCCATCATTCTTGGGCGCTTCTTCATCTTCCATTATAGCGTTAAGGCGGGCTTGTTGCTTACGTCCACCACCGGAAGATTGTTCCTTCATAAGAGGGCAATCCGGCATGTGGTGCTCCCTTCAGCCATATCGTAAACAAGTGCCGAGGCGCTTCCAACACTCTTCGACCGAATGACTGAACTTCTCGCAGAAGGTGCAAGCCGCCATGACTTGCTTTCCTTCTTCTTTAACCTTCTTGTTCTTGTGGTAGCCACTACCACTCCCATTTCGGGATCTCTTCTTGCTATCACGGGATTTGTAAGGTTCCGTGATATTAAACTTTCCTTTCCTTTCATGCCGATCAAACCTTCGGCTCGGCTCTTCTCCCTTTCCTTTCAATTTTTTGACCATCTCTAAGGTCCTCTCACATAGATGCGCATGTTGGACCATCTCTGCATATGTACGGATATTATGAGTCCCAAGTTGTTGAATATAGCCGGGCCTCAAACCGTCCATAAATCGGTTAGCTTTCAATAGGTCGGTACTAATCAAGTGAGGAGCATAAGGTGCTAGCCTGGAAAACTGAAGTTCATACTCCGCTACGGTTATCATGCCTTGACATAACGAAGCAAACTCCATAGCTTTCCTCTCCTTGACATGTTCAGAGAAATATTTGGCTCGGAAGAGCTTAAGAAAACCTTCCCAAGTATGTGGTGCATCTTGAGGCGGTGCCAGAATCAACTTCCACCACGTTCGGGCATGTTTATTTAATTGAAACGTGGCTAGACGGACCTTCTCCTTATCAGCACATTGCATAACTTCAAAGATACGGTTCATTTCATCTATCCAATTATCGGCTTCATCTGGATTAGAATAACCCAAAAATTATGGAGGATTTAAACTTCGGAAATTACGATGTAAGTTTCCAGCTCTTGCCCTTGCGCCTGCTTGTGCCATGTTTTGTAATGCCTGGGTGAGACCCGCAATGGTCTGCTGCATACCACCCCAATCCACGCGATGAGCCATTATGAGAGTAAGGTACCTGAGAAGAGTAATGAATTTGTTAACCTATTGGAATGAGTGGGGTTATTCTTAGAAAGAATTCTAATTACTCAACCCAGGTTCTACCTAATTCCTCTCATAGGTTGGGAATTTCTTCCCTAGTTTCATAGGGGTGGGTCCTAAAACCTTGGACTTAACCTATGACATGATATTTTCCTTAGGACTTCTGGTCCTAGTGCTCTGATACCACCTTAACTGTCACGCCCTGAGATTATGCAGCGAAAATAATCGGGAACGTATACAGTCGGCTAGTACACCTCGAGCAAGTAATAGAATCAGAGCGCAAGACAATAATATAAAAGTAATTGCACAATGTAATTCACTAAAACCTTTAATATTATTCTTTCATAAATAATTCCCAAAGTACATAAGATTTTTGACTCTCTTTACTAGACTCAAGAAAAATAAAGAGTACATCCTGACTCGACTAGACATTTGTCAACTAAGGCTTCTCTCGAGTCGTTGGACCTTCAATCGCTATCGGATCCATCACCTGAGTAATCTGAATCCGACCCACTAGAATTTCCTTAAACATTGAGAAAGTACCGAATGAGCACACTTGCCCAGTAGGTATCTTCGTATCAACATGAAGGCAAGTTTAAATGATTAACAATTTAGCTCTAGAGAATAAGATAAATCATGCAAAGATGTGAAAGCATGCGAATAAAGCCAAAGTAACAAGATATAATCAAGCTTGAGATATGAGAATATGAGTAATCAAGTATATATCGAGAATGTCAATCGTGGCCTTTTCATGAACAAGAATCTAACAAGAATGTACTTTTCATAACCATGAAGGCTATGCACTAGAAAGTCAAGCAAGAAAGTACTTTTCGCTTTATAGCAAGTACTTCATGAATTTATGTGGATTCTGTGGATATTTCACTTATTTATAGAGAAAGTACTCCCAGCGCAATGCGACGCCAGTAGCATCATACCCCATGGTTTAGAGTATGTTTCTGACAATCAGCCGAGGAGACTAGCAAAGAGCCCTTGAACACAATCAGTGCTCGAACTGCATCTCCAAGTATAAATCAAGCTACTTCCACATTTATAACAAAAATGTGGACAATAATATACAAGTTCAATAATAGCTTTATGATAAAGTAAGCAAAATTAGAATGTTTCAATTAAGAACAAGATATTTCAATGATGACTTAAATGGACATCATGCTATGGAAGAAATTCGACAGCATAACTGTACATTCATTATGTTCCATACCTTTAATATTAACTTATTAACATAAGTTCAGAGTCCAGATAATTCATGAACTCAAGAAAACCAACCTCGATGGTCAGACCTTGGGTTAGACATAATCAGGTCCAAGTAGTCTAGTGTAGGACTGTTTGATATAGAAAGTGATCATATGCTGGACTGTTTAGAAATTCAAGCGGTCTAGTCTTGGACCATTTCATAAGACAGATTTTGACATTTGAAATAGGACATCTGGAGCCTTGCGGTCTAGTGAATGGCTATTTAGTATCCGTTAGCGATCTAGTGAATGGCCGCTAGTAGACTCTAGCAGTCAACCAGATGGCCGCTAAGATCTAGAATACACAAACACCGGTAAAGTGATTTCTAGATAATGGGCTTTAATGGTACAACCAGCTCGGCGTCCTAGTGGGAATCCCAGGCTCACAGAGTCTTACGGAGGCCTTGAAGCAAGATTTCCTAGTCCGTTGGAAGGAATATCTAAAGGAGAGGTCATCATGTCCAAGATTGTGTACTTAATGTGTAAAAGTGTAACTAATGACAACATACTGGAATATGCGCCATGTACTTAAGAAAATGACTCTTAGAAGAGAGAGAATCGTGATAAATTAGTGATCAAGTTAAATCATGAATCCTCTATCATTGGAAAACATATATTTATTACATGAGTATATGATTTTGGGTCATAAATTAACATAAGTTGGAAATAGCACTAATGATCATAAGAACATGAAATCTACTATGATGACTGGAGAGGGGAAATTTAACCGCCCATACGGAGAGGCCAAACGAGGTCCGACCCGACCTAACGAGGCCCAACTCCTTGAAGTGGTAGCCCCCGGGACCACTAAAGATAAGCCTAATAACTCACTCGGAACAAGCACTTCCTAGGCGGCCTTCGGGTTGGAAGTCCGAGCATCAGTTCGATCGGGAGAGCTCCATCGGAGTCCCATATTCTCTGCCCAGACCATACACTCATCGCTCGGAAGACATCTCCTAAGCCGTGCCTCATGCTCGGGCCAACTGATGGAAGCTTATCTGTACGGCCGTTACGTGTCCCTTAAAAACTGGGAGCTCAAGGGGATAGGGCCAACTGTGATAAGTGTGTATTTTTACCTATTAATTCATGATTATACACATTTTTATGAGCTTAAATAATAATAAATATACACATATCACACTTATTGTTAATTTAGAGTAAAATATTTAATTTTCTGAAATTAAATAATGTTAATAAAGATAATTGCTTATTTATGCAAGCATTCAAAACGATAAAAATAAGAAAATAAATATATATATATATATTTGGAAATGGGCCAAAAGCCCAAGGACTTGTTCAAAAAAAAAGAAAAAAAAATAGAAAAAAATAGATTTATTTACTATTTTTAGAGATTTTATAAGATTTATACATATGATATATATATATATATATATTATATTATATAACTAATTTGTGTGTGTGTGTGCGTGTGTGTTTTCCTTTCCAGGGATCGAACCCGCGCCACGAAGGGCATGGGCGACGAGGCGGGGGAGCGCGGGTCAGCGCGCTCCCCTGGTCAACCGCCACGCGGCGAAGCAGGAGGAGGCGGGGCCGGGCGCACCACGCCCGCGACCGACACGCGGCGGCCGGGTAGACGGCGGCACACGGCGGGCCCACGCGGCCCGCGTCTCACGCGAAGAGAAAGCGGCCGGCGCACGGCGGCGCACGCGGCCGCAGGAGAGAGAAAAAGAGAGAGAAAGGAGGAGAAAAAATGCCAGAGAAATAAAAAAAATCAGAAAAAGTAGAAAAGTGTGCAGCACATGCTAGCACACAATTCCAAGTCAAAAATAGCAGCCATTGCTTGTATTTGTCAACAAAAGAAGCAAGAAGTGTTCATATTAGAATAGGGTTGTTGTGTTACCCTATATAAAGGGCTTCAAATGTAATGAAAAGGGGAGATAGCAAAGAGTTGTAAGCTATGGGCTGCTAAGATTTGTAAGTGTTCTTGAAGTTCTTGCTTTGTGACTTTGGTAGGAGAAGATTTTGAGAGCTTTGTATTTAAGTTTTGAAGTTTGTTGTTAGTTTGTATTGAATACTTTCATTGTACTCTTAGCCATTTTTGGCTCTTCATAGTCAATTTACAAGCTTGTGTGATCCTTATTTCAATTTATTATCTTCTACAAAGTTGTCAATCTGTAAGTGTTCTTCAACTTCTCTTTCTAGTATTTCCCTCAATTCTTTCTAAATTGAAAGTTATTTTCTATCTTTCTAAGTTCTGTTCTACGTGATTACTGTTCATCCGAGGTTATACCTTCTATTATGCTACAATTTTGAAGCCTTTCCAATGTCATTTGTACTCTAAGTTCTTCATGAAAGTTGTTCTTCTCTTGTAGATCTAAAACTTCTTCTTCTACCACTTCTTCTAAATCTTCTTATTTTAAGAGTTATAATTAATTTATCACTGTTCTGATTTCTGCCATATTACTGTTCATCCGCACCGATAGCTCTTGAGTGTTTCACATTTTTCACTGTCTTCCTCTTGTTTTCTGATTCTGTGTTCTTCATCAAACTTCTTCATCTTTTCATTCTCTACAACTTTTATTTCTTCCACTACTTCTAATTGTGTCTGGTTTAAAAGTTATTTCTTTTCCTAGTTCACCTTAGTTTCATTATAATTATCTATTTGTTCTTCTATCGATTCCACCCTTCTAAATTGCATCCCAATCTTTCTAAGGCAGTTTTAAATTCAATTCTCTTGATTTTTAAATCTTAAAAAACTCAAGGTTTTGAACTCTCAAATCTACTTCTCCATGTGGATTCGACTCGGTCTCATCACTTAACTATTCTATTTATTTAATTTGTGGGCCGGATATTGTAATTTGATAGCGGGGCGTATTAACGACGTGCGTTTTCCGCGCAGCAAATTTTGGCGCCGTTGCCGGGGAGGTTTGAATATGAAGTTGATAACTTTGTGCTTTCTTTTGTATATATATTGGTGCTCACTCTTATTTTTGCAGAAAAATAAAAGGATCAACAAAAGCACAAAAAAATAGAAAATTTTGAAAATGTCAAAAAGTATTGTCTCCCCGAGGTAAGTCTTCTTTATCTTCTACTCATGTTATTTTTTATTTACCACATAAAGAACGAGGGAATGCGATTACGGTTAGTACTCTTATCCTCTTTCCATATATTTAGTTTCTTTATTTTTAATTTCAATATGTAATTTGTTTTCATGCTTAGAAATGTTCTTAAAAAAATAAAAAAATAGAAGAAATAAAAAATATGGTGGATTAGCTCAGTTTACTAACAAAAAAAATAGAAAAACAAAAGCAAAAAAAAAAGTTTAACTTGGTCTCACTATCATCTTCGAAACTGGTGTCTAAGGCTAGAGGTCAACGGCAAACGCTATAAGCGGGAAAGTGGTTACTTAATTAGGACCTTGTGAAAGTAAGGGGAGCCTCCCACTTCCACACCTGTTACCTGGCCGGTGGATAAGTTTGATGGTGAATCTAAGTTAGACTTTAATTGATAATTTGTTTGCATCAAAAAAAAGAAGAAAAAATAAAATATACAAAAAATGGTGATATCATAACTTTCATCTATGGATTGGGCACACAACTTAGCTAGGTTTGACCAATTGGCTCATAAATTTGATCAATTTTTAGCCATAGATCAAGACCCCTTCATACCACCTAGTCACCATGATAATGATCACATGTGGGATAACTCGGCCCATTATGTAGGTGGTTATCCAAATCCACACTCATTTCTCACCCAAAACAACCCGACCTCTTATGACAGTCCATATTCGTGGTCGGCCCAAAATGAGATCCCGTCACCTATGATGGCCCAGTTTCCATCGTTTACCCAAGACCATATTCCAACCACTCAGTTTCGGGGCCATGATCTACCTTTCACCCTGGAGCAAGGTCAATATGATTAACGATTTTCTCAGCCCGATTACGAATCATCTCCAGATACTTATACCTCTAGCTAGGAAAATCAACCAACAATCTCTTGGATGGACCAAGCAAGGCAAACCCAAATGTCTCCAGAACTCTCCACACCTTATTTTGACCCATGTCTAAATAACTTTAATTCTGGTTGGAGAGATCAACATGATTCTTCTTGGGAGTCTTATCAGGATCAAGGCCAAAGTCCTCAAGAAGAAGATTTTCAAAATTGGGCCCCATACCTAAATGATTCTTATGATCAACCCTATTATGGAGGGCAACCCATACACTCTCCACCATCTCATTCTCGGACTGAGTACCCTTCAAACTACTATCCATCACAATCTGACACTCAGTCCACTTATCTATCTCCTCCATACACAGATTTGCATAAGGAGGAGATGTTTGATCAATTGACACGGCTCTTCTAGACTCAACAACAAGCCTTCCAGGAACAACTACAAAACTTTGAGGTTCATATGAGTCGGGTTGCTAAAAATATCATAGAAATGGAAGTCGATCCAATGCCTAGGAACTCCACTATAAGTCTTGAGGACCAACTTCCTGGATTTGATGGACGTGATAACGATGAAAATCCATATGTTCAACCTATGATTCCCCAATCTATCACTCATATCACTGTTGATTTTGAGGGGATCATGGAAGAGTCTTATGAGGAGGATGTAAAGGAAGAGCAGCCTGAGAAGCCTAAACCCCATTCCATTTGTGAAGAGGATTATGATGATCTTGAGTCGTTGGGGGGAGAAGAAGAGGATGATGATTTGCCAGTCAATGACCAAATTCCATTACTTGCCATTCCTAAATTTGATGAATCTTCTTTCCAAGTACATGATGATGAAAATATGAGTGTGGAGGGTGAATTAAGTGTATACATAAATCCATCTTCTTGGGTAATTGAGGAACCAGGTACTCCATTGGAAAGTCACTCTGATTGGTCATCTCATGATTTAGAGAAGGATGTGGATCTTTTCCCCATCTCTAACCTTGGTGAATCCATAATCATTCCAAATATTCTACAACTCACCAACTGGTTAGATCCATATGAGCCTTCTGTGAATTCTTGTGTTGAGGAGCACACTGATTTCATTCCTAATCCTCCTTATCTCCTTGACACTGGCCATGTGGTAGATTCCCCCAAAATCCATAACACCCTTATCCTCTCTCACCTAAACAATACGCAAGTACATCTTAAAAGTGAGGATGAAGGAGAAAAGTTGAGAGAAATTAAGGTCCGCATTGATGTGTTTAATACTTATAAGGACCTTAAACATACAGAGGAATATTTTGTAATTAAAGCTATGATAATTCCTCCACCATTCTCTGACCGAGGGGGTCCATCCAAATTCCTAGACCCACCTTGGCATGCTTCTAACCCACATGCATCGAGGCATAATCTTTTCCTCCAATGGTACACGGGCTGGAATTTATCGGAGGATAAGATCATTTGGTGGCTCATTCTGAATGCCACCCGTTGGTTAGTGAACTGTAATATGTCTGGCTGAAGACGTTAAACTAAGCGCTTCTTGGGAGGCAACTCAAAATTTTTGTGATTTCTGTGTGAGAATAAATAGCTTCTTGGGAGGCAACCCAAGTTTTTATTGTGGTTTTGTGTTTATTTTGTAGATTTGAATAAAGGATAAGTTGGGGGGAGAAAGCTGATTGCTTACTCTGTTGCTCCGATTTTCAAAGCCAAGTACCGCCTCTCAAATACCAAGGCCGTCGAAGTACACATCAGGTTGTCCCGTTCTTTTCCAAACATATCATGTCTACATTGTTCTATTGTTCCATATTGTTCATGCCATTGAGGATAATGTCATTTAAGTTGGGGGGACGGAAATCATGTTGCACATGCATTCATATACAACCTCATTTTTTTTTCAACCCATTTTGAGTTTCATGATTCATGCTTCCATTGAAAGTAATTCTGGAATAGAAATGACTGGATAAGGATGATGGAAGATTATTTAATCTAACCATGGAAAACTGATATAAGAATCTTTTTAAAGTTCATGTGCACTTTAAAAAAATGAAAATCACTTTGCACGCTAATGAACCAAGCAGGACAAGCCTTCTGCTATTTTAGGTATATTGCCTGATATTCTGCGCTTTTTGAGGAAGAGATCTTTTATAAGCTTTCTGCCATGTTATCTATTGAAAAAAATTTGAAAAAAACACCATGAAAAATGCTCCGATTCTGAGTAACCGGGCTTACTTCACTTAAGACGTGTTGAGGTTCGCGTCAAAAGGAAAAAGGAACTTTGATCTGTGTAACCGGGCTTACTTCACCTAAGACGTGTTGAGGTTCGCGTAAACCAGTGAAGGGTAGTGCAGCATCATGTGTGTATAGAAAAAAAAGTAGAAAGAAAAAAAAAGAAAAAAAGGAAAAGAGATCCCAAAAGGGACATAGCAATAAGGCAGACAAACAAAGCTATTATGCTGAACGCTCTAATTAAGAAGTGCAGAATTGAAAGGCATTTGTTCGGAATAGCAACTGGAGGACGCAATTATCTCTACTGTGAATTTAGTATTACACATGCACAAGTGCTACTGAATTTTGATTAGAATTCTTAATCATGTACCTGAATTTCCTACATAAGGCTAATATGTGATAATGATTCCAGATTCCTAATCTTTAGTGGACTCTATGAAAGATGATCTAGAAATGAGGCATGGATATTTTAAACTCATGTTGGTCCAAAATTTTTTTTTTCATTATTTGCATTGCTAAGGGACTAGCAATGAGTAAGTTGGGGGGTGTGATAAGTGTATATTTTTACCTATTAATTCATGATTATACACATTTTTATGAGCTTAAATAATAATAAATATACACATATCACACTTATTGTTAATTTAGAGTAAAATATTTAATTTTTTGAAATTAAATAATGTTAATAAAGATATTTGCTTATTTATGTAAGCATTCAAAACAAAAAAAATAAGAAAATAAAGAAAATAAAAAATATATATATATATTTGGAAATGGGCCAAAAGCCCAAGGACTTGTTCAAAAAGAAAAGAAAAAAAATTAGAAAAAAATACATTTATTTACTATTTTTAGAGATTTTATAAGATTTATACATAAGATATATATATATATATATATATATATATAATATATATATATATTATATTATATAACTAATTTGTGTGTGTGTGTGCGTGTGTGTTTTCCTTTGCAGGGATCGAACCCGCGCCACGAAGGGCACGGGCGACGAGGCGGGGGAGCGCGGGTCAGCGCGCTCCCCTAGTCAACCGCCACGCGGCGAAGGAGGAGGAGGCGGGGCCGGGCGCACCGCGCCCGCGGCCGACACGCGGTGGCCGGGCGGACGGCGGCACACGGCAGGCCCATGCGGCCCGCGTCCCACGCGGAGAGAAAGCGGCCGGCGCACGGCGGCGCACGCAGCCGCAGGAGAGAGAGAAAGAGAGAGAAAGAAGGAGAAAAAATGCCAGAAAAATCAAAACAAAATCAGAAAAATTAGAAAAGTGTGTAGCACATGCTAGCACACAATTCCAAGTCAAAAATAGCAGCCATTGCTTGTATTTGTCAACAAAAGAAGCAAGAAGTGTTCATATTAGAATAGGGTTGTTGTGTTACCCTATATAAAGGGCTTCAAATGTAATGAAAAGGGGAGATAGCAAAGAGTTGTAAGCTATGGGTTGCTAAGATTTGTAAGTGTTCTTGAAGTTCTTGCTTTGTGACTTTGGTAGGAGAAGATTTTGAGAGCTTTGTATTTAAGTTTTAAAGTTTGTTGTTAGTTTGTATTGAATACTTTCATTGTGCTCTTAGCCATTTTTGGCTCTTCATAGTCAATTTACAAGCTTGTGTGATCCTTATTTCAATTTATTATCTTCTACAAAGTTGTCAATCTATAAGTGTTCTTCAACTTCTCCTTTTAGTATTTTCCTCAATTCCTTCTAAATTGAAAGTTATTTTCTATCTTTCTAAGTTCTATTCTACGTGATTATTATTCATCCGAGGTGATACCTTCTATTATTATTCTATTTTGAAGCCTTTCCAATCTTATTTTTACTCTGAGTTCTTCATGAAAGTTGTTCTTCTCTTGTAGATCTAAAACTTCTTCTTTTAACACGTCTTCTAAATCTTCTTATTTTGAGAGTTATAATTAATTTCTCACTGTTCTAATTTTTGCCATATTACTGTTCATCCGCACTGATAGCTCTTGAGTGTTTCATATTTTTCACTGTCTTCCTCTTGTTCTCTGATTCTGTGTTCTTCATCAAACTTCTTCATCTTTTCATTATCTACAACTTTCATTTCTTCCACTTCTTCTAATTATGTCTGGTTTAAAAGTTATTTCTTTTCCTAGTTCACCTTAGTTTCATTATAATTGTCTATTTGTTCTTCTATCGATTCCACCCTTCTAAATTGCATCCCAATCTTTCTAAGACAGTTTTAAAATCAATTCTCTTGATTTTTAAATCTTAAAAAACTTAAAGTTTTCAACTCTCAAATCTACTTCTCCCTGTGGATTCGACTCGGTCTCATCACTTAACTATTCTATTTATTTAATTTGTGGGCCGGATATTGTAATTTGATAGCGGGGCGTATTAACGACGTGCGTTTTCCGCGCATCACCAGACCACACACTCATCGCTCGGAAGACATCTCCTAAGCCGTGCCTCATGCTCGGGCCAACTGATGGAAGCTTATCTGTACGGCCGTTACGTGTCCCTTAAAAATTGGGAGCTCAAGGGGATAGGGGAGATCAGGAGTCCGCGTGCTATAAAGAGCCCGCAAGGAGGACATAACCCCCCCGAAACTCCTTAGCTTATAGGGATCATTCACTCAATGAGCCATTATTGAAATTGGAAGAACCCTCCTGTGAGAAGGTAAGCCAATAACCCTGAGCAGGAACCACTTCACCTTTTGGTGGAGAGGGATCTCGCGCTCCCATCTTCCTCCTTACTACTCCCTTTGCACTAGTGCTCTACTACACTCGCTGACTTAAGCATCGGAGGGTCTTCCCCGGGGACTCATCCCTGAGCTCCCTTGACTTGTTTCCCTTCTTGCAGTTCATACTTCAAGGATACGTGGCCATCTTCCTCCCTGCTCAGGAGTACTGCGAGATCGCCCCTCTTCATCTGGCGCCGTCTGTGGGAAACGAACAAAGAGCCATCATAGTGTGAAGGAATTAAGGCAGGAGGACTACCGGCGACAAGGGAGAAGCCCTGGCGACGGAAGAAGGCGCACCTTCCCTCCCCATGGAGAATTCCACGTCAGGCAACCACGCCAATGAAATACCTCCATCGGTGGTGGGGGAACAACTTCCCGGTGGGAGTACCGACGCCCTCCAAACCCTCAACGCAAAACTGGATGTCCTTGTGGATCTCATGAGGGCCCAGGTGGCCAGGGAAGAGAAGTCGCCTCTCCCCCAGAAGAGCCCTCCCCACAGATATGCCTTCCAGTAAACCGCTGGAGGCCGTTTTACCCTCCAAGGGTGACGGATCATCCGCAACTTATCAGGAGGACCATCGCATGCCCCTCCCCCGGAGCAAGAAGCCTCCTCTATCCCGAGGAGGGAGAAGTCCGGAGCACACCGACAGTTCCCGGAGACTGAGGTCCCTGAGGAGCGCCGGTACAGCATGCAAGTGCACCCCCCCAGCCCTTCGGGCCAGCCACAACCGAAACTATCCCTCCGGCTGTGAGACTTTGAGAGGTGTTTCATAGAGCAAGAGTGTGCCCTCCACGCCTTGCGTAAGACCTCTTCTGTGGAGGACGAGGAGTGATCCCCGTTCCCCGACTATATCTTGATGGCCGAGATCTCCCCCAGGACCTCACTTCCGACCTTCAAGTCATATGACGGCTAGGGAGACCCGGCCGATCATTACGATAGCTTCGACGCCCTGATGAGCTTGCATGGGGCTTCAGACGTGATCAAGTGCCGAGCGTTCGTGACCGCTTTGGTCCAGGGTGCTCAGGCATGGTTCAAGGACCTCGCCCCCGGCAACATTCACAATGTTAAGTAGTTCAGGCGAGTGTTCAAGGAAAGCTTCGCCGACGGCGGTCCACCCCGATCAGTAGCTGGATTACTATCCCTCAAGCAGGATCAGGGGGAGAAGTTGCGGGCTTATGTCAACCGATTCAAATCGGAAGCCCTGCGCATCCCCCGGCTTGATGTTACCTCGGCCATCACCGCATTGACCGAGGGTACCCGTGACGAGAACCTACGGTGCGAGCTAGTGCTTCATCCTCCCACCTCCCTCGCTGAGCTAGTGACCCTGGCACTGTGCCATGCAGAGTGCGAGGAAGTCCTCAGTGCCTGCCGAGACATGACATGCTAAGGTCGGGAGGGGGACAAGAAGCGATCGTTCGAGCAAGGGATGGGCCAAGGAAAAAGGTGAAACCAGGATGGAGACCGCAAAGAGCCGTCCTGGAGGTATGAGTGGTACACCCCCCTTACCACTCCCATCTATAAAATATACGAAGACATCAAAGGCTCGGGTCTCCTCCGCCAACCCAATCCTATGAAGGCCAAGCACCGCAAATACTGCAAGCATTGCCTATTCCACAGTGATCACGGGCATCACACCAGCGATTGCCATCAACTTCAAGATGAGATCGAGCGCCTCGTCTGCCAGGGACACCTATCCCCGAAGAAATCGATAATGCCCCCTGCGGAGTCCACATCAACGTCATCGCGGGCGGCGCGGCATCAGGCGGAGATAGCAGTCGATGAAGAAAGCGTCACGCCGAGCGGGCGAGCCGAGCCTCTGTAGAGCACCCTACGGCCCCGCAAGCGAGCGAACCATAGGCCCTGGTATTCTCCAACCAGGACCTGGAAGGGTTAACCACCCCGTGTGACGACGCTCTCATTGTATCGGCTACAATAAACCATTGTAACGTAGATAGGATCTTAGTTGATAATGGTAGTGCCCCTGATGTATTATCCTATGAATGTTTCCTCAAGATGGGAGAGAATCCATCTAAACTCCGCCCGATCTGAACCCCCTTATGTGGGTTCAACGGCCAGGCAACTTATCCTGAGGGAGCCCTTAGCCTGCCAGTTACTATTAGCACCCCATCCAAAACCGTTACGGTTATAGTGGACTTCATCGTGATTAAGGGGATGATGGCATATAACGCCATCTTCGGTCGAGGTATCCTCAGCCGAATGAAAGCGGTGCCCTCTACCTTTCACCAAAAAATGAAGTTCCCTACCAAGTATGGCGTGGGGAGGTCCAGGGTAATCAGGCATTGGCTAGACGGTGCTATATAATCTCGGTTGAAGCCACGAGGCCAGAAGGGAAAAATAAAGGAGTAAAGGGAGCCAAGGAGGGACCAGCAACATCTGAGCCTGGTGGCGAGTTGCTAACAGTCTTCCTCAATGGTGACCCGACTATAGGAGTCAAGATCGGAGCCAATCTACCACATGAAGAACAAGAAAAATATAAAGATTTCCTTTCCCTAAACATCCAAGTCTTTGCATGGTCTGACGAGCACCTTCCCGAGATCCCGGGAGACGTGGTTACACACAAGCTCAACCTCGACCCAACGTTGAAGCCTGTCCAGCAACGCAGGAGAAAGCACACCCCGGAGAAGCAAGGGGTCATCAAAGAGCAAGTCATCAAGGGACAGAAGACTGGCCTCTTTCATCCGGTCCTGTACCCTACATGGATCGCCAACGTCGTCCTGGTACCGAAGGTTTCGGGGAAATGGCGAATGTACGTGGACTTCACCGACCTCAACCAGGCTACCCTGAAAGATTGCTACCCGCTGTCGAGCATCGATTAACTGGTCGATTCAACCTCTGGAAACAAGTTGCTCAGCTTCCTTGGCACCTACTCCGGTTACCATCAGATCAGGATGGACCCGGAGGACATCGAGAAGACTGCTTTCATCACTGACTTCGGCATACACTACTACACCCGAATGCCGTTCGGGTTGAAGAACATTGGAGCAACATATCAGAGACTGATCAACCACATCTTCGAGGGACAGCTCGGTCGAAACGTCGAGGCCTACATTGATGACATGCTCGTCAAAATTCCGAAGGCCGAAGACCTTCTTGCCGACTTAGCCGAGACCTTCGACACCCTCCAAAGGTTCAACATGAAGCTCAACCCTGCTAAATGCGCCTTCGGAGTCAGATCCAGGAAGTTCCTAGGCTTCTTGGTAACTCAGCGTGGGATCGAGGCCAACCCCGACAAGGTTCAGGTCATCCTGGACATGCGGCTGCCCACCTGAATCAAGGACGTTCAATGCCTTATGGGGTGCATTGCTGCGCTCAACCGCTTCCTGTCCCGGGCGGCCGAACGATGCCTACCCTTCTTCAAATTGTTGAGGGGACCCAAAAATGGCATCTGCTACGTTCGCCTGGGACGAGGAATGTCAGAAGGCGTTCGCCGAACTCAAGAAATTCTTGGCCTCGCCCTCGATGCTATCCAAGCCAACCCCGGACGAAGCTCTACACCTTTCTCTCTCCGCGACCCCTTCCACAATGAGCTCGGTCCTAGTCAGGAATGACGCAGGGATCGAGAGACCAGTTTACTATACTAGCAAGGTGCTTAATGAGACTGAAAGAAGGTATCCCACAACCGAGAAACTCGTGCTAGCGTTGGTTACCTCAGCCAAGTGCCTCCGACCCTACTTTCAAGGTCACTCCATCGTCGTATTGACCGGCGAACCCCTGAAGAAGATTCTATTTCACCCTGAAGCCTCGGGATGCCTCATCAAATGGGCCATCATGCTCAGGGCCTACGACATCTCGTATCACCCTCGCTCGGCCATCAAGGGACAGGCCCTCGCAGACTTCATCGTCGAAAGCACCGTCCCGATTGAGGAAGCACTTCCACTTGCACACGGTCCCACCTGGGACCTGTTCGTCGACGGGTCCTCCAACTCAGTTGGAAGCGGTGCCGGTATCCTTCTCAAGTCCCCCGAAGGAGCGGATCTGTGGTACGCCTTGAAATTCAACTTACAGGCATCCAACAACGCCTCCGAGTACGAAGCCCTTATCTTAGGGGCCAGGATGGCTCGACGACTGGGAGCAGAGCGAGTCAGGATCCACACCGACTCCCAACTGGTCGCTAGCCAGGTTAACGGTGATTATGAAGCTCGGGAAGGACAAATGATCAGGTACCTCTAGGTGGTCAAGAGGATGGCCCAACTCTTCGAGAGCTTTGAGGTAGTCCGGATAGCCCGGGAGGAAAACTCCCGAGCGGACGCCCTCTCTCGCCTGGCCTCCTCCCTCGTCCCCGAAGGTACACGATCGATCTTCCCCGAAGAGCTCGAGCGACCGAGCATCGAATCCGAGCTTAAGACTGTTGACCCGGCACCCCCGAGCGACTAGCGGACCCCCTATATATCCTAGCTTCGGTATTCTCAAGAGCCCCCCAACCCTCGGGAGGCTCGGAAACTCAAGTACCAAGCTCGGTGTTTCGTCATGCTGGATGATGACTTGTATCGCAGATCTTTCTCCAGTCCCCCCCTCAAGTGCATCAGCGCCGACGAAGCCAGCCGAGCGGTTCAGGAAGTACACGAAGGCATCTGCGGCGTGCACCAAGGAGGAAGATCGCTCGCCAGGATCTTACTTCGGCAGGGTTACTGGTGGCCCACTCTCCAGCGTGACTGCAAGACCTATGTGCAGAAATGCGACCGATGTCAGCATTTCGACCATCTGATCCACCAGCCTGCCACAGAGCTCATCACCCTTACCGAGCCATACCCCTTCGCTCGGTGGGGAATAGATATTCTTGAGCCGTTTCCCATGGCTCAAGCTCAGAAGAAGTTCGTCATCGTCGCCATCGACTACTTCACCAAATGGATCGAAGCCGAGGCCACCACCAGGATCACCGAGTCAGTCGTATGGAGTTTTGTTTAGAAGTCGATCATTTGTCGTTACGGTGTCCCCCGAGTGATAGTGAGTGATAATGGTTGGCAATTTGATTCTCGTTATTTTAGAGATAAATGTGCCGACCTAAACATTTACAACCACTTCACTTCGGTACCCACCCTCAGGCCAGCGGATTGGTCGAGAATGCCAACAAAACTATCTTAAAAGGCATCAAAACCAGGCTCGGTAAGGCCAAGGGAAGCTGGCTCGAGGAACTACCAAGCGTACTATGGTCGCAGCGAACTACTCCGAGAACGGCCACCGGTGAAGCACCTTTTCAGCTGGTGTATGGCACGGAAGCCATGATTCCATTGGAGGTCGACAATCCCTCTCTCCGAGTCATCCACTTAAAACCGAGGTGAACGTGCAGAAACTGCTAGAAAACCTTGACTTAGCGGACGAGATCCGAGAGATTGCAAAGATCCGAGCAATGGAATACCAATGGCGCATCACTCGATACTACCACTCCAGAGTCTGATACAAACACTTCCAGCCAGGGGACTTCATCCTGAGAAAGGCCGAAGCCTCTCGACCATTGGAGGCGGCGGAGAAGCTAGCCCCTACCTGGGAAGGCCCTTACCGAGTGGTCGAGACGCACGACAAAGGGGCATATTGATTGTCCACCATGGAAGGAACACCCATCCCTCATATATGTAACGCGACTACACTTCGCAAATTCTACTTTTGATCATCTGGCAAGCACACACATGTAAGCAAAGTGGAAAAAACATTCTTCTCTTTTCATTAAACTCTGGTGTACATCAAGTAGGCTGCAACCAATACAATATGCATGTACAACAAAAAATTACATCAACTGGTACTATGACGCGAGCGAAACGCTCGGCCAACCCGGTAGGCACTCGTACGTCCAGCCACTGACTCTGCCTCATGTGGAAACTGGCTCGGATAAGGGATAGCTGACCCCGTTGGCTCGAGAAGCTCGGAGGAAAGGTGCTAGAGGGATTGGATGGGCAACAAAAAAAAAGGAGGGAAGAAAAAAGAAAAACAAGAGAAGGCCACCTCGGCCAACTCTTTGGAAGGAGGACGAAAGCCAAACAGAGAGCAAGCACCCTCTAGTGGTGCAGGCATCCTCCAAAGAGTGAAAGAGGAGGGAGGGGGAGGCTGAGGCGAGAAGGGAGCTTGAAAAGCTCCCCCTCCCGATAAGGATGGCATCGGCGGGACAGGGACAGGAAGGCGACATGCTCCCGCATGTCGAACCCTCTCCCAAATTGACCCCCGGCTATCAAACCCTCTTCCAAACTGGAATAGCAGGAGCTCCCCTCCTACTACCGCTTGCATCATCATCTTCTAAAGCGCTCTCCATGCTCCGCTGAGATTGACAGCACAACACTTCACGGAAAGGGAAGAAGGAGAAATCGTCAGTGATGGCCTTAAGTGATGGAAGAAGGAGGAGACGCCCCTCGGACCTTTTATAGGCCGAAGGGGGAGCTGATTACCTTAAATGACTCTCCCCTTAAAAACATGCTAAAAGGAGACTTCCTTGAGATGGTTACCTCATTTTCCAACATTCCCCCCAGCGGGACGCGCGGAGCGGCAAGTCATTTACGGCGGCATGAAAAAGTGGAAAGGTGCCAGTGCCATGTCAGTTATCTGACAGATTGGCACGCACGATATCTGCAGAAAAAATCGACGCCTTCCCCAATGACTACGGATATGGTAGTCGAATCACACCAAAAGCGGTAAGAAACAATCAATTCAGCACTTAATATTGCCGCTACTATACTTTCCAAAAAACAAAAAGGTCTTACACGGCTACAAAAGGGAAAGAAAGGAAAAGCTTGTACATCAGGCCTCGGGCCCATCTCCAGGCTCAGTAGAGAAGGCCCCCTCGGCACCAGATGATCTGCCCCCAGTATTCTCGACGACGGCTGACCCAGGCATTGACCTCACCTGTGTGGGAACTGTCTCGGTCGCGTGCTCTCCCGAGGCTGCCGGAGTTGGTGATCGCTCGGACGAGCTCGAGGACTCCCGACCCCCCTCTTCGCTCGACGCATAATGGGAAGAGTTGGTGGAACCCCAGTCCGAGTCATTGCGTTGCTCGGAAGGAAAAATGAGCCCATTGTGGAACCCCAGTCCGAGTCATTGCGTTGCTCGAAAGGAAAAATGAGCCCATTCGCTTGGGCCTCAGCCTCTATGATGGCCCGATTGAAGCCCTGGGAGAAGTCCTTCCGAAGGCCCCGACGGTAGCCCGACTCATAGTAAGGGAAGGCAGCCTGAAGAAGAGCAGCGTGGTAAGCCTCTGAGCATCTATGTTGCTCAAGAGCTTTTACCCCCGCCAGCTTTGCCTCCCTCTCAAGCTTGAATATCCTCTGTTCTGACTTGGACAGCCTCCTCTCGGCCTTGGCCCGTGCATCCTCAGCTCCCCGGACTCGGTCCATGAGCCCATCTCGCTCGGCCTTCCATTGTTCGCCGCGCTCGACTTGAATCATGTGCTCCGCATCCAGGAGCTCATTCTTCCGATCGACCATACGACGGGCCTGGGCCAGCTGCTCCACCGACGATCGAGCCTCTTCCTGGCTCGACTGCACCTGTGCCCGGAGCGGGGCCACCTCTTGACGAAGGTCCTGAAGATTGAGGGTCAATCGTGAAGAGGAAGGAACAAAAGCGGCCAAAACGAGTGGCCAGACTAGACTCATGAGGCTCAGGCGCGAGGAACTGGAATTGCGAAAGTAGCCCATACTGGTTCTCCAGTCGCTTCACTTGAGCCTCCCCCAACTCGCTGCGGAGAGGCTCCGACTGTACCAAGAAAACCCTTGGGGTCTGTTCTTTCTACCGCCCCTCGGCCTCAAGATTTTGGTCTGCCATTGAACATGTGGAGGAACTGGAAGAAGAAGGGGAAAGCTCTGGATCAGAGGACTCCGGAGGAGAAGGAAGTTGATAGATCGCCGCCGCGGTAATCTCTTCTAGCTCCGCGAAAGCCGTTGCGATTCTCCGCTCCTCCGAACTGCTCTCCCGGTGCATGAGCCCCCCTATATAAATGAAAAGGATGGTAAAACCCTAAACCCTGGAGATAAAGCGACGCAAATAACACGCAATGCTTATAACTCCTAGCCGGAGGCGGCGCGACGTTCTGATCTCCCAAGGAGGGGCCTTCTTTCACTCATCATGACAGGCATATTCTCAGGACAAGCCGCATCATGTGGCCCCTGCAAGAGCGAGATCTCCACCCAACTAGAGCCACGAAAAGTCCATCCCAAATGCTACTCAACCGAGCCTAATTTTGGCTCGGGAGTAGGAGGGGGACAAGTGGAGAGGGGAAATCTAACCGCCCATACGGAGAGGCCAAATGAGGTCCGAGCTGACCCAACGAGGCCCAGCTCCTTGAAGTGCTAGCCCCCGGGCCCACTAAAAGTTAGCCTAATAACTCACTCGGAGCAAGCACTTCCTAGGCGGCCTTCGGGTTGGGAAGTTCGAGCATCAGTTCGATCGGGAGAGCTCCATCGGAGCCCCATATTCTCTGCCCAGACCACACACTCATCGCTCGGGAAGACATCTCCTGAGCCAGGGCCTCATACTCGGGCCAACTGATGGAAGCTTATCTGTACGGTCGTTACGTGTCCCTTCAAAGCTGGGAGCTCAAGGGGATAGGGGATATCAGGAGTCCGCGTACTATAAAGAGCCCGCAAGGAGGACATAACCCCCCCCCCCCGAAACTCCTCAGCTTAGAGGGATCATTTACACAACGAGCCATTATTTAAACTGGAAGAACCCTCATGTGAGAAGGTAAGCCAATAAACCTGAGCAGGAACCACTTCACCTTTTGGTGGAAATGGATCTCGCGCTCCCATCTTCCTCCTAACTCCTCCCTTTGCACCAGTGATCTACTACAGTCGCTGACTTAAGCATCGGAGGGTCTTCCCCGGGGATTCATCCCTGGGCTCCTCTGACTTGTTTCCCTTCTTGCAATTCATACTTCAGCGATACATGGTCATCTTCTTTCTCGCTCAGGAGTAGCGCAAGATCGCCCCTCTTCAATGACCAACAGAATTAACTAAGTATACGAAACCAGTGTTCAAACCAAGACTAAAACTTATTTAACTAGACTTATCATATAATAATTAAGACTAATCTACAATATGTTTCGGATTAACAATATTATAGAAATTTGTAATTGAGAACGGTCTATTGGGTGACCGTTTCACGGTGGCTAGCGGTCTATCATACGACCGCTAGATTTCCTGGCGGTCTACAAGAAGATCGTTTCCTCCTATATTAATCCGAGTGCAAATGTTAATAAAATAAAATGCTATACTAAGGCATGTCATGCATGGAAATCAACATATATAAACTCCCATAACCATGATAGAGCAAATATGGGCCAACAATATGCATAGGTTCATGTAATTTACAAGAAAATTTCTTTTTTACTTCATTAAGGCTAGTTCATGCATGAAGACTAAACTAGATGTATAGTCCTAATGAAAACATGACATTCTCAAGACACAATGCACGAAATCGAATGATATCAGAGGGCTTTTATTCTTGACTTCAAGTTTGAGCCATTCATGAGATAACCTACCTTGGTTAATGCTCCTAGACTGTAAATTTCGGACAGGAAGTAAGCCCTAGTTCTGCATGTTCCTGTGCCAAATCAGCAACTTCACGCCCTTGTAACTCCTGATTTCCTTGACCTATGGACGTGAAATTTTGAGAGTAAGAAGAGGGTACTAACAGGAACAAATTATTCTAAAGAACCTCTATCTAATTACCTCGTTTGGGGCTTCTATTTCCCTGATCTTCTTGGGTCGGCCGCATAGTTTCCTAAGTTATTAGTGTAGGATCAGCATCTTTGGAAGCCTCTAACTCCTTGTAGACTTGATCTCCTAGAACAAAATTCGGAGGGTAATTAGTTCTAACTATAATAAACAAGTTCCTATAGAAACTTACCTCTAATTCGTCCTCCTTACCTTAGTTCCACGTGATCCAAAAGTAAGGGTCTCACACATCAAATCTGGGACCTTTTTATAGGTTTAGCTAGGGTTTGAGGATTAGAACAAACTTAGAGTCCAAATTAGGCTTTCAATTCGATCTTCTAGCCTTCTAGACTTATCTAACTAGTAGATAGAATCGATCCTAGGTGATTTGGATGTTAAAAATCCAATCTTTTCACATTTTCTTTCTCTCACGAAACTGACAGAGCTTAGCGGTCTGCTACTAGACCGCTTACCAGCGCTATGCAGTCTCGCGATAGTCCGTTTTCCTTCATGAGCGTCGAATTTGAAGGTAGTTCAAACTCTTTTGATATTACCCAAGTTATTATGCATCTATTTATTTCCCAAAGAGTAATTATCCCTTAATTTCGTGATTACACTACTTTTAAGGTTCTAGAATATGGGCTAAGGTCCAAAACAACCTTTTGGGCCTATTGGGTTTATTAGATGGGCCTAATCCTTTTGGATCAATGCAAGGGCATACTAATTTGATTTTAATTAACCATAATTCATTTAATAACCCATTAAATGCTTAATAATTATATTTTAAATCAAAAAAAATTTAGGAAATCTTAGGGCGTTACAAATAAAACCTTGATCAAAATCATAAAGAAGACCTGAGAGTCTAACAAGTTCTCGTATTGGCCGAAAAAGCTTATTGAAGCTCTATGGGACTATCACACTTTAATCTGTACTCCCGCTGGGCAAACCCCGTTCGCCCTTACTTATGGAATGGAGGTGACAGTCCCATACGAGATCTTGATTCCTTCTCTCAAGGTACAATTGGACAAGGAACTTTCCACCGATGAACGTCGTGATTCACTCCTTGCCCAATTGGAACTCTTATACAAGAAGCGGCTGGTCGTTGCCGACCATGCATGTGTTTACCAAAATAGACTCACACGTTTTTATCAAAAGAAGGTTATCGAAACAAAATTTAAATTCGATGAGATTGTAGTGAAAAGAATTTTTGTAAAACCTGGTGGGCCGCATTCTAAACTCCAACGCAATTGGGATGGGCCGTACGTGATTCAGGCTGTGTATCCAGGCAATGCCTACTGGCTTGTCAATGCTGAGGGAATCGAGCTATCACACCCTTGGAATGGGCTTTATCTTAAGAAGTACTACCCTTAGACAGGTGTAATAACCGGCATGGTACGAGGACCATCGAAGTTGAAAATTTACTCTTTGGTCTTTGTAGTCTTACTCAGGTTTAACTCGCGCACACACACACACTCCGCTCTCGGAATCAAATGCCACGGAATCTGAAGGAGGCTGAAGCTGGACTGAGAGCGCAGGGAGCTACCCATTCTGTCACGCCCCGAGCGCGGAAGATACCCGAAGATGCGTGACGAGTTTATATCGATCATGTCAATCAGAGTATTAGTGTATTCGACACCAAATCAGAGATGCGCAAGAGTAAAGATAACCCAATCCTTTTATTCAATCACCTCCTCAAAAGTACTTATATTACAATTCACTTAATGAAAGTGCTAAGACCCAATAAAAGAAAAAGTACAATGGTTGACTTAAGAAATTTGAAAGATAAGACTAGTGGACGCTTGAATAGACGGAGAGCTCTACTCTCTTCACTCTTGACCTTCCCCGTCCGATTGAGTCTCGTCGTCGGACTTACCTGAAAAGTAGGGAAAACACAAGGTGAGCGAACGCTCAGTAGGAAATTTATATCTCAAGAACTAACAATGGGTTTAAGTAATTACAATTTATCACATGTAAGTGTAATATGGCTATGCATGTAGAAATAACTAATCAATAAAATAACACATCGTGTAAAACATCCAAGCGAGTCTTAAACAAGAAATGTTCATGAGAGACTTTATAGATTATTGGCTATTTCACGCAAGTACTTTGCCCGTGTCGGGCCACGCTAGTAAAGTCACGCAAGTCGAGTCACGCACGCAAGAAAGAGAGAGAGTGTGTGGAATGCCAAAGATCAAGAGAAAGAGTACTTCGGTGCAATGCAAGACACCGTGATCATTACAACTCCCATGGGCACTAGTACTTTTGGGTGCTCCTCCCAGGACCAGATCGGGCCCTTATATGCACAGCATTAAAGATAGATCTAGACATCCACGATAATTTATAGCCAATAAGGAGTTTCAAGAACAAGCTTTAATAGGATGACAAGATAAGATTTTTTTATGGAATTCAAGGGCAAGGCCCTTGAGTAAGGACATACTGGCGATAAAATTCACGCAAAGCATATAAACCATGACATGTCGATAAACTGGGTGCAATTGGTTCCCTAACCGGATACCATAACAAATAAGTGCCCATACGTAGATGGTCACTCTTTTTATATAGAATTGAGGTCCATAAAAACAGCATATTAATGGCATGATGTCCTCATCCTATTAAGAATATCCTCATGATATCCACTTAGCATAACATGAGGGCCGGTATACCATGTTTCTATAGAGTGACATGGTAAAATAGTGTAATAGGTTTTTATGGTACAACCAGCTCAATCGGCCTTGAGGGAATCCAAGGCTACGAGGAGATTTACGGAGGTCTCTATGACTAACTCGCTAGTCCAAAGGAACGGAATGTCCAATGGAGAGCTTGTATGTCACCGAGAATTGAGGGTAATGCGATAAATCATCATGAAACATGGGACTATATTCACGGAATGGAAATATAGTGCCAGATAATATAATTATATATATATATCAAAACCCTCGGTTATCAGAAAACAGTTTAAAATAATTATACAGGAAATTAGCGACTTCCTCTAAGTCGTTACTTATCAAATTAACGCCTTTTACAGGGGCGTTTATTTACAATTTGACGACATATACAGCAGTCGTCCATTATATTTTCTATTTTGCATAAACTTCTAATTTCTGGAATTTTCATGAAACGCGCCTTAGGCAGGGGCGTTACTTTCAAATTAGCGCCCTTTGGTGGGGCGTCAGTTCTATAAGAAACGGCCTGCATCAGGTCGTTAATTCAAGATGTTCCAGGATTAATATGAATCAGTGGTAATTTCAAGGATAATAAAATTTAAGTAAACTAGGACAGGGTCAGGACAAGAAAAATAGCAGGATTTGATATATGTGATCATGCATTGAATTACCTTACAGGTTTCATAGTTATTCAATTTCTAAACATGAGTATTAATTAATTATCTGAAATTAACGCCTCATGTGTCGGGCATCCTTTATTGAATTAGCGCCCTAAGCTGGGTCGCTTCTTTCCAAAAGTCACAGAAAACATTGAATGCTCATGAAACTATATGCATGCACGAATATATGTTATCAATATGATTTCATAAGTTACTTTGGGCTACAATCCTTGAGAAAACCTACCTGATTGATGATCTGGGTTGATGGTACTGAAGAATTTTTGAAGGGAGAACGGTACTATGTTCTAAACAGAGTGTCCTGAGAACAGCTACTCACGAACTTTAAACAATAGCAACACCAACAACAGCCAAGCAACAGCAGCCCTTAGAGTGATAATAGATGAACAGGGTGTTGTTCTTAGGCTTCAGACGTAGATATTAACAGCTCCCTCCCCCTTTCACAGTGAACGGAAGAAGAGGACGCCGATGAAGAACCTCACGTCCTTCAGCTAGACAGGAGGGTTCGATGCAGGCAACCTACAGAATAAGAAGATGAAGAACGATTAATAATCTTCATATTCTCTAACTGAAGGCAGAGGAAGAAGAACATTACCTGTTCTTCAAGCACAGCAGCAGAGCTTCCTTCAACCAAATAGCCTATTAGGGTTCGACAGGAAGGGTTATTTATAGGGTTTTTACGATCCTAATGGAGTTAGTATCGTATTGGAAGTAATATTTCCCTAATAGAGTTCTTACCCTATTCAATCTCCACGTAGTTATCCAGAAACATGCTCTGGATAGTCTCTTGGGTCGAACGAAACTCGAACGGAATTAACACCTTGCCATAGGGCGTTAGTTTAAATTGACGCCTTTGTTAAAGTCATTTCTTATGTAAAACGTGTCCATGTGGAGGACGTCACGTTTACTTGCCCTTTTTATTATTTTGGCCGTTTAAGAATTGACGACATCTCCTGTTGTCATCCTTTCTGAAATTCGCGCCTTGTATAAGGGCGTTTCTTTTTGAAGTAGCGCCTTGAGTCAAGGCGTTATTTACATTTTGGTTTATTATTTACTTCTTTAGGCTCTTATCATTTATTCATTAAATCTTTTAATCTTATTTTGATCAATTGGGGTTTTTATTTCCTTTTATTTTTACCAGGGTTGCTACACCTTCCCCCACTTAAAAGAATTTGGTCCCCAAATTCAATCGCAAATATATATATGTGTGGAGAGTGTAGAGTACATACCTCTTAAAATAATTCTGGAAATCATTTCCTCATGGATTCTCAGTCTCCCAGGTGGCTTCGTGTTCAGAACTTTTACTCCATTGCACCTTTAGCATGGGGATAACTTTATTCCTTAATGTTCGTACTTCGCGATCAAGGATCTTCATGGGCTTTTGTTCATAAGTAAGATCCCTTTGAATCACCAGGTCTCCATGATCAATGATATGTAATGGATCATGCACATATTTCTTCAACATTGATATGTGAAATACATTATGAACTTCGGACAATTGAGGAGGTAAAGCGACACGATAAGCAACCTCGCCAACCCTTTCTAGTATTTCAAAAGGTCTGATAAATCTTGGCGTAAGCTTGCCTTTAACACCAAATCTCCTTATTCCACGTCCAGGTGATATTTTGAGAAAGACGTGATCCCCGACTGGGAATTCGAGATCTCTTCTTCTTGTATCAGCATAAGCCTTTTGTCTAGACTGATCTACTTACAGTCTTTCTCTAATCAACTGTATCTTCTCGGTGGTATCCCTTACCATATCTGGACCTAATAGTTGTTTCTCTCCAACTTCGTCCCAGCATAAGGGTGATCGGCAACTCCTTCCGTATAAGGCTTCGAAAGGTGCCATTTGTATACTTGCATGGTAGCTATTATTGTATGCAAATTCAACCAGAGGCAAGTGGTCATGCCAGCTTCCACCAAAATCAATGATGCAAGCCCTGAGCATATCTTCAACCACCTGATTAGTTCTCTCGGTCTGACCATCCGTTTGAGGATGAAAAGCTGTACTAAAGTTAAGTCTCGTCCCTAGGGAATGTTGTAGTCCTTTCCAAAAGTGAGAAGTGAAACGGGGATCTCTGTCAGACACGATTGTAACAGGAATGCCATGTAATCTGACTATCTCTTTTATGTATAATGCAGCCAGAACATCAACTGACCATCGACTCTTGATTGGCAAGAAGTGCACTGATTTGGTCAATCGATCAATGATAACCCATATTCCATCATATCCTCCTTTTGACTTAGTTAGACCCATGATGAAATTCATACCAATATCCTCCCACTTCCATCTGGGAATATCCAAAGGATGTAGCTTTCCGGCAGGCTTCTGGTGTTCAGCCTTAACTTGTTGGCAGGTGAGACAGCGAGACACAAAGTCCGCGACTTCTCTCTTCATGTTGGGCCACCAAAAATTTCTTTTCACATCTTGGTACATTTTGGTAGATCCTGGATGAATTGTGTACCTTGATCTATGAGCTTCATCTAAGATCTTCTTCTTTAATTCTGGACAATCCGGTATGCAAGTTCGATTTTTGAATATCAATCTTCCATCAGAAGTTAGTTGAAAATCAGATTGTCCTTCCAGTTTGCTCTTGATTTCTACTAATATCGGGTCATCATTCTGAAATCCTTGTATTTCAGATAATAAATCTGGCTGTATGCTTACATGAGACAATGTGACAGATCTGAAATCCGCATCCACGCTTATATTAAGTTCAGAGAATTGCTCTAGCAACGTCCTACTCTTGAATCATACAATTGGCTAGTAGGGCTCTCGGCTTTCGACTGAGGGAATCGGCTACAGGATTACCCTTTCCAGGATGATATTGTATAGTGAAGTCGAAGTCCTTAAGATATTCTAGCCAACGTCGTTGCCTCATATTTAATTCTTTCTGAGAGAAGAGATACTTAAGACTTTTATGGTCAGAGTATACAAGAAACTGTACTCCATACAGATAATGTCTCCATATCTTCAGTGCAAATACTACCGCAGCCAATTCTAAATCATGAACTGGGTAGTTCTCCTCGTGCTTCTTCAATTGGTGAGAAGAGTAGGCTATAACCTTCCCTTGTTGCATTAAAACACATCCGAGGCCAATGCCAGATGCATCGGTGTATACCTCAAACTTTTCTCCTTCAATTGGTAGAGCTAAGACTGGGGCAGTAGTTAAGTGATCCTTGAGAGCTTGGAAGCTTTGTTCACAATCCTCGCTCCATTCATAACGGATCTCCTTGCTAGTTAACCTAGTTAGTGGCACGGCGATTTTGGAGAAATCCTTGATGAATCGCCTGTAATAGCCGGCAAGACCTAAGAAACTCCTGATCTCGCTAGCATTGGTCGGTCTTTCCCAATTCCTTACAGCTTCAACCTTTGATGGGTCTACAGACAAGCCATCTTTTGAAATCACGTGTCCCAAGAATGATACTTCCTCTAACCAAAATTCACATTTGCTGAGTTTTGCATATAGTTGATTTATCCTTAATATCTGTAATGCAGTCCTTAAATGCTCCTCATGCTCTTCCTTGGTCTTAGAATAAATCAATATATCATCGATGAAAACCACCACGAATTGATCTAAATAAGGTCTGAATATGCTATTCATCAACTGCATAAAGGCAGTAGGGGCATTTGTTAGTCCAAAAGGCATAACAACAAATTCGTAATGGCCATACCTGCTTCTGAATGCAGTCTTATGAATGTCATCATTCTTGATCCTTAGTTGGTGATAACCCGACCTGAGATCAATCTTCGAAAAATACATGGATCCAGATATTTGATCAAATAACTCATCGATTCTCGGCAGTGGATACTTGTTCTTGATAGTGAGATGATTCAACTGTCGATAGTCGATGCATAACCTCATGGATCCATCTTTCTTCTTTACAAATAGCACATGTGCTCCCCACGGGGAAGTGCTTGGTCTAATAAATCCCTTCTTGAGAAGTTCCATCAATTGCTCCTTCAGCTCCTTGAGTTCGGCAGGGGACATCCTATATGGTACCTTAGAAACTGGTCCAGCACCAGGGACCAAGTCTATGGTGAAGGACACTTCTCTTTGTGGGGGTAATCCAGGCAAATCCTCCGGAAACACGTCCGTAAATTCTTGCACAACTGGGATGTCTTCTAGCCTAGTCTCCTTAGTCTCCTTAATGGTGACAAATGCAAGGAAAGATACACATCCTTTCCTTATTAGCTTGCTAGCTCGGAGAGCCGAAATGAGAGGTGACTTGCGCCGACTCTTAGGGCTAGAATAGACTAGTTCTAGAAAGTCCTTGAAGGTAACTTTGCTGTTACGGCAATCCACATTTGCCTGATACCTAGATAACCAATCTGCTCCCAATATGACATCATATTCCTTTAGGTCTAGACTTATGAGGTTGATAGGAAGATTTCTTCCTTTTACTAAGACTTCACAGTTTTGATAATGGTGCGTAATATCGGTTTCGTTTCCGAGAGGAGTAGATAAAAATATTTTCATCCATTCCGGTTCCATAGGCAGTGGGTCAGCAAACTTCTTGGAAATAAAAGAATGTGATGCACCCGTATCAAATAAGACATGTGCAGACTTGGAACAAACTTTCAATGTACCTTCTACTAGTCCGCCTTCATCTTCTTCGGTCTCCTTAATTGCGTGGAGATGAGCATTCTTTGTTACCGGGCGCTTTCCGTCACCGGCTTGATCGTTGAGTAGGGGACAGTCGGGAATCCGATGATCGCGGCTCCCACAACGGAGACACGCTCCAAGTTTCCTCCAGCATTCTTCGGCCTTGTGCCCGGCCTTATCACAGTGCTTACATACCACCTTAGCAGGTGTAGTGGTGATGGAGAAAGGCTTGGTCTTTTTAAACTTTTGCTCCTGGGAGGGAATGTCTCCATTACTTGGCCTTTTCTTGAGATTGGGTTTGAAGGTGCCGGAGCTAGTAACATTCTCCTTCTTGTCTTTCCCACGGATCCTATCAGATAGTTCCGTGGCATCTTCTAGTAATTGGGCTCGTCGAACCATCTCCGAATAGACTTGTATGTCCATCGGTGCCAGTTGTGTGATATATTGGGGCCTGAGCCCATTAAGGAATCTTCTAGCCTTTATCTTCTCAGTACTAACTAAGTGTTTAGCGTACCGAGACAGCCTTGAGAACTGCGCTTCATATTCAGCCACCGACAAAGATCATTGCTTAAGTGCGGCGAATTCAGCGGCTTTCTTCTCTTGAACTCGATCTGAGAAATATTTATTGTTGAAATGTTCAACAAACTCCTCCCAAATAACTTGTCCTTGATCTAACGTGGCTTCTACCGACTCCCACCAGCATCGGGCGTCTCTTTCTAATTGAAATGTGGCTAACAGGACCTTCTCTTGGTCCGAACATTGCAAGACTCTAAAAACACGTTCCGTCTCTCGGATCCAGTGTTCGACATCATCTGGATTAGTGGATCCCATGAACTTAGGAGGGTTCATGTTCTTGAAGCTTTGGTGGAGATTTCCTGCTCCATGATGTGCACCTCCTTGTGCCACTTGTTGAAGTGCCTGGGTCATGCCTTGGAGAGTGCGTTGCATGTTGCGCCATTGAGCACGTTCGGCAGCCATTGTCCTACAATTTCGATAGCTATATTAGTATGTGATGGCGTAAAAAGACTTTTAAATCTATATTGACTTTAACCCTTGGTTCTACCCAATCTCACTGGTTAGAGGTTCAGACTTATCCTTGGACTTGGGTTTCCAAGGAATTGAATACCCTAGGCTCTGATACCACAAAAACTATCATGCCCCGAGCGCGGAAGATGCCCGGAGACGCGTGACGAGTTTATATCGATCATGTCAATCAGAGTATTAGTGTATTCGACACCAAATCAGAGATGCGCAAGAGTAAAGATAACCCAATCCTTTTATTCAATCACCACCTCAAAAGTACTTCTATTACAATTCACTTAATGAAAGTGCTAAGACCCAATAAAAGAAAAAGTACACTGGTTGACTTAAGAAATTTGAAAGATAAGACTAGTGGATGCTTGAATAGACGGAGAGCTCTACACTCTTCACTCTTGACCTTCCCCGTCCGATTGAGTCTCGTCGTCGGACTTACCTGAAAAGTAGGGAAAACACAAGGTGAGCGAACGCTCAGTAGGAAATTTATATCTCAAGAACTAGCAATGGGTTTAAGTAATTACAATTTATCACATGTAAGTGTAATATGGCTATGCATGTAGAAATAACTAATCAATAAAATAACAGATCGTGTAAAACATCCAAGCGAGTCTTAAACAAGAAATGTTCATGAGAGACTATAGATTATTGGCTATTTCACGCAAGTACTTTGCCCGTGTCGGGCCACGCTAGTAAAGTCACGCAAGTCGAGTCACGCACGCAAGAAAGAGAGAGAGTGTGTGGAATGCCAAAGATCAAGAGAAAGAGTACTTCGGTGCAATGCAAGACACCGTGATCATTACAACTCCCATGGGCACTAGTACTTTTGGGTGCTCCTCCCAGGACCAGATCGGGCCCTTATATGCACAGCATTAAAGATAGATCTAGACATCCACGATAATTTATAGCCAATAAGGAGTTTCAAGAACAAGCTTTAATAGGATGACAAGATAAGATTTTTTTATGGAATTCAAGGGCAAGGCCCTTGAGTAAGGACATACTGGCGATAAAATTCACGCAAAGCATATAAACCATGACATGTCGATAAACTGGGTGCAATTGGTTCCCTAACCGGGTACCATAACAAATAAGTGCCCATACGTAGATGGTCACTCTTTTTATATCGAATTGAGGTCCACAAAAACAGCATATTAATGGCATGATGTCCTCATCCTATTAAGAATATCCTCATGATATCCACTTAGCAAAACATGAGGGCCGGTATACCATGTTTCTATAGAGTGACATGGCAAAATAGTGTAATAGGTTTTCATGGTACAACCAGCTCAATCGGCCTTGAGGGAATCCAAGGCTACGAGGAGACTTACGGAGGTCTCTATGACTAACTCGCTAATCCAAAGGAACGGAATGTCCAATGGAGAGCTTGTATGTCACCGAGAATTGAGGGTAATGCGATAAATCATCATGAAACATGGGACTATATTCACGGAATGGAAATATAGTGCCAGATAATATAATTATATATATATCAAAACCCTCGGTTATCAGAAAATAGTTTAAAATAATTATACAGGAAATTAGCGACTTTCTCTAAGTCGTTACTTATCAAATTAACGCCTTTTACAGGGGCGTTTATTTACAATTTGACGACTTATACAGCAGTCGTCCATTATATTTTCTATTTTGCATAAACTTCTAATTTCTGGAATTTTCATGAAACGCGCCTTAGGCAGGGGCGTTACTTTCAAATTAGCGCCCTTTGGTGGGGCGTCAGTTCTATAAGAAACGGCCTGCATCAGGTCGTTAATTCAAGATGTTCCAGAATTAATATGAATCAGTGGTAATTTCAAGGATAATAAAATTTAAGTAAACTAGTACAGGGTCAGGACAAGAAAAATAGCAGGATTTGATATATGTGATCATGCATTGAATTACCTTATAGGTTTCATAGTTATTCAATTTCTAAACATGAGTATTAATTAATTATCTGAAATTAACGCCTCATGTGTCGGGCGTCCTTTATTGAGTTAGCGCCCTAAGCTGGGTCGCTTCTTTCCAAAAGTCAGAGAAAACATTGAATGCTCATGAAACTATATACATGCACGAATATATGTTATCAATATGATTTCATAAGTTACTTTGGGCTACAATCCTTGAGAAAACCTACCTGATTGATGATCTGGGTTGATGGTACTGAAGAATTTTTGAAGGGAGAACGGTACTCTGTTCTAAACAGAGTGTTCTTAGAATAGCTACTCACGAACTTTAAACAATAGCAACACCAACAACAGCCAAGCAATAGCAGCCCTTAGAGTGATAATAGATGAATAGGGTGTTGTTCTTAGGCTTCAGACGTAGATATTATCAACTCCCTCCCCCTTTCACAGTGAACGGAAGAAGAGGACGTCGATTAAGAACCTCACGTCCTTCAGCTAGACAGGAGGGTTCGATGCAGGCAACCTACAGAAGAAGAAGATGAAGAACGATTAATAATCTTCATATTCTCTGACTGAAGGCAGAGGAAGAAGAACATTACCTGTTCTTCACGCACGGCAGCAGAGCTTCCTTCAACGAAATAGCCTATTAGGGTTCGACAGGAAGGGTTATTTATAGGGTTTTTACGATCCTAATGGAGTTAGTATCGTATTGGAAGTAATATTTCCCTAATAGAGTTCTTACCCTATTCAATCTTCAACGTAGTTATCCAGAAACATGCTCTGGATAGTCTCCTGGGTCGAACGAAACTCGAACGGAAATAACGCCTTGCCATAGGGCGTTAGTTTAAATTGACGCCTTTGTTAAAGTCATTTCTTATGTAAAACGCGTCCATGTGGAGGGCGTCACGTTTACTTGCCCTTTTTATTATTTTGGCCATTTAAGAATTGACGACATCTCCTGTTGTCGTCCTTTCTGGAATTCGCGCCTTGTATAAGGGCGTTTCTTTTTGGAGTAGCGCCTTGAGTCAAGGCATTATTTACATTTTGGTTTATTATTTACTTCTTTAGGCTCTTATCATTTATTCATTAAATCTTTTAATCTTATTTTGATCAATTGGGGTTTTTATTTCCTTTTATTTTTACCAGTGTTGCTACACATTCTCTCCTTCTCGATTCATGACGAGGGAGTGGGACCTTGGGGTAGACTATTGAACTTAACTACCACCTTAGTAGGGGGAAGCCTCGGCATAAGGGGCCGAAAAAAAACAAAAAATAAAAAAAAATGTGATACCCCGAACACATGATGGAAAGGGAAAAGTCCCCACAATGAAAAATCCTTATCATGTCTCCAAAAGGGGCAAAGTCGCTACAAAAACCTTGGTTGTACGCGTCTCAAAAGGCGGTAAGGGAAAAGAAAAAAAAACAAGATAAACCCCACTAGCCGAGGACCGAACCACAATAGGTGATAGGGCAGGGCAGGGACATCTCCCGGGGTCTCTTGAACCCTCTCGTGAACTTTCTAAAGATGTTCTTCCTTCCTCCCTAAGTGGTACGCCTGAACTCAAAGGATGGTGGAAGCGGAATGAGGAGGATGCCGCTGAATGAGACCTTGAGTAGGAGGAGCAAATCGAGCACGTTGACTCTACATTGAGCTATTTAAGAACGGTTTGTGAATAAGTAAACAACCTTGTCACGCCCCGATGTGGAATATCGGGACTGGCAGTAGAAACAAGTAATAATAATAATAATATGTTGATTTCTAGACATGATATGTTAAAGCTAAAAGATCGCACATCACCATAAATAGAAACTGCTCCATTCATTAAATAACACATAACTAAACCATGTTCCAAACTACAATGATCTCACTTAACATAATCTTGACAACATCCACTTAACACTATTACATTGGCTAACTTCAAATTACAACTCTTCCAAAATACTCTTAAATACAAATAAACTCCACAACTAGAACTAGTTTGACATGCTTCTATCAGGTTCGCTCCACGGTCGTCACTCTTGCCCGTCCCCATCAGTTTGCGAGTCCTCACCTGAGCTACCTGAAAAGGGGAAAAACCACTAGGTGAGCGAACGCTCAGCAGGTAATAATAGGCAAGTTTAGGTAATTAACCAATTAATTGCATTAAAAGCGTGGAAAGAAATATTGATATAACGAAATGACATAAGTAGAAGAGGTACAAGATCAAGAATATAATGAAACTAGAAATTGGCCAACAAGCAAGATTTAACCAAGTCAAGATAATTTTCAAGCAAGCGATTATTGTCGTAGACATCACGCTAGTCATGCACTCGGTGCAATGCCTCATCATGTCATTCAAACTCCCCAAGGCACAAGTACTTTTCGGGCGCTCCTTCCAGGACCAGACCGGGCCCTTATGATGCGTTGGCATTGATTTGTTGGATCCAAGATCCCAAGTTATGTCTAGACATTAATCAAGTTTAATGGCCAAAATTCAAGTTATGGAACTTACCTGAAATTTCAAGGGTAAGTTGAAGTAGACATCATGTCTGGAAAGTTCAAGTTATCAAGAACCAATCAGGTCCTTGGATTCAACACAAAAAATCACGGAAATCACTTCTGGATGATAAGCGGTCAGAACAGGGCCGCTCAAGCAATGCACGGTCTAATCTAGACCATTCAGGATAGAGATGGCTCAGCATCAGCCACACCGAAGTCAAGGACACACGGTCCACGTAGGGCCGCTCAAAGAGTTTGGACGGTTGAAAATGTGCTGCTCAAGACTAGTAGAGCTGGAAGCCCAAGAACAAGATAAACGGTCCTTACAGGGCCGTCCAACAGATAGACGGTCCAATAAGATCCGCGCTATAACATGGGCGGCTATAATAGGTCCGTTCAACTTAATCAACTAGAAATCTACCCAAACGGGCTCCGGGATGCCATAAGAGGGGCAGAACAGAACCAGGGTCCAGCCCACTCTCCACTGGTCAACCTAGGGCTTATTGGGTCTATCCAAACATAAATTTGGTCGAAGATAGATCAAGGTTAATCGACCAATGTAAGTGGCACTTGGCCAGGGATGTACGTTTCAATATGGGCCACCCAATAAGATGAACGGTCCCTTTTGGGCCACACAATTCTCAGGAGGTCCAAGTCGAGCCGTGACTTACAATACGATTGTCAAAGCGATTCGATCACGTACACAGGTTCAGGTCTTGATGGTACAACCTGCCCGGCGTCCTAGTGGGAATCCCACGCTCGCGGGGGCTTACGGAGGTCCCGTAATGAAGGTCCTAGTCCGACGGAAGGAATATCCGGCGGAGAGTCCTAAACATTACAAGGAAATGGGGCTAATAAATTAGCAGAGACCAGTAATGCAGTCAGTCAATTCTACTGGAGTAGAATGACTGTCAAACAATCATAATAAAATTGCAATTAATAATGAATCACGATTAATATTAACATTGAAGAAGATGATCCAAGGTCAAGATGAATAAATCAGCAAGATTTATAATCATTTATTGTTATAATTTTCCAGTGTTTTTATGCATGTTGCTAACTTACATTTAACCACTAATCTACTATCATAAATCATGCGAAAAAGATAACTTAATCAATTTTGTAAAGATGGACGGTCCAGTATGGACCTTTCATCCTCCTCGGCGGTCGCACGACAGGCCGTTTATCCCCCTCAGGTCAGAAGGCCTGCTGGAGATGAGCGGTCTGTAATGAGCCACTGGGAGAGACGAATGGTCAATAACTGGCCGCCTGACAGAAGGGCGGTCTAGGTCATGCCAAGCTTCCTAGAAACATAACACGAATCATAAAACATAAGCGGTCAGTAATATGCCGCCTAACCATGTTGGGCGGTCTATCGTGAGGCCGCGCAAGTCAGAAACAATCAAGCCCCCATTCGCCCTGCCAGCCTCCGACGAGTTGGCTAGGGTTATAATGAATTGCTAAATATGCATAGCACAGAGCATAATAATTAGGGCTTTTGGATTCAAAAGAAAGTGCACGGAAAGTTTTATAATATACCATGCTCAATTTAATCTTTAGTGCATGCAATCCCTACTTAAACGAGATGAAATAAGTATAACCCTAGATATGACATGCTTCTACTAAACCCTCAAATTCTCGCAGAGTACTAAGTAACTTTTAGGGCTTTTGCATTCAATAGAAAGAGCACTCGATGCTGGTTCTAACCATATATAATACTTAAGGTTTAGCTTGCTATAACCTACCTTAAACGGAGGAAGAAGGAAGAAGAAGGGACGACAACACGCTAAGAACACCCCGCCGGTGATCGCCGGAATCCGCCCTTGCCCACGATCCTCGTCGGCCGCCACAGCACCCAAACGAAAATAGGGTTCCTGAGGGTCATTTTTATAGGTCACATAAGGTCTAGAGTCTTCTATTCGAGGAGATAGAGTCCAATCAAGTTGGACGTGTGCAAACCGCGCGGATAGGGTTAGTCGCCGCCTTCTCATCCAAAATTCACTTTCTAGGGTTAGAGTTTCGGGGAGAACTGAGGGGGGAAACGATCCTTTCATCTTAACCTTTCATTTGGATCCGGTCTCAGCCTAAATGATCGGGTATTGGGCTAAATTTTGCGTTTTAAGGGCCAATTAGATTAAGTGTGGATTTGGGCCTTAATTAGTTAATTTGGCCTAATTACGGATTTTATTTGGGTCAGTCACAGAAGACACTATTATTAAACATTTTATCATCTACAAGATTCTAAATTTTCCAGATTTTTACGAAATGGTCAAAATTTAACTTATTCTATTTATTAAGGATTTTCTAATTAATTTTTTATAAATTTTCTAGAAATTTTTATTTGTTAATAAATCGAGATATTACACCCTCCCCCACTTCAAAGAATTTGGTCCTCCAAATTCACTGCACTTAACACGATGGGGAGTGGAGCTCACCTAGAACAAGTCGGGATACTATTTTCGCATGGTATCTTTTGACTCCCAAGTAGCTTCTTCGGTTCCACGCCGACTCCATTGCACTTTCACCATAGGTATGGACCTGTTTCTGAGTTGCTACTGTTTACGATCCAGAATCTTAACAGGTCTCTCTTCATAAGTCAGATCTTCCTTTAACTCAAGATCTGCATGCTGAATGACATGAGTGGGGTCATACACATACTTTCTCAACATCGACACATGGAAGACATTGTGTACTCCGGATAACTGATGTGGTAGCGCCAAACGGTATGCAACCTCCCCCACTCTTTCCAAAATCTCGAATGGACCGACATATCTTGGACTCAGCTTACCTCGAATGCCAAATCTTCGAATCCCTCTCATGGGAGAAACCTTCAGAAACACATGTTCACCAGCCTGGAATGCCAAAGCTCTTCTTTTGTTGTCTGCATAACTCTTCTATCTTGATTGTGCTACTTGCAACCGGTCTCTAATAATACGAATATTCTTTGATGATTCAGAAATAAGATCTGGTCCCAGCCATTGCTTCTCACCAACTTCGTTCCAACATAATGGGGATTGACAGCTTCTTCCATACAAAGCTTCAAACGGAGCCATCTGAATGCTGGACTAATAACTATTGTTGTAAGCAAACTCTATCAAGGCCAAGTGATCACTTCAACTGCCTCCAAAATCAATCATGCAGGCTCTAAGCATATCCTCCACTATCTGGTTGGTTCTTTTCATCTGTCCGTCTGTTTGCGGATGAAAAGCAGTACTAAAGTTCAGTCGTGTTCCCAAAGATTCTTGCAAACCTTTCCAAAAATGTGAAGTAAATCTGGGGTCTCTATCGGACACAATACTGACCAGAATACCATGGAGTCGTACAACTTCCTTCACGTACAAGGCTGCTAAAACATCAATAGTCCACTTAGATTTAATGGATAAGAAATGAGCCGACTTTGTCAATCTGTCAACGATAACCCATATTGCATCAAATCCGCTACGAGTCCTAGGTAGACCCATAATGAAATCCATGCCAATACTCTCCCACTTCCATTGAGGTATGTCCAGTGGTTTCAAATTTCCTGCAGGTCTGAAATGCTCAGCCTTAACTTGTTAGCACACCAAACATTTACTCACAAATTCTGTAATTTCCTTTTTCATACTCAGCCACCAGAAAGATCTCCTTAAACATCTTTGTACCTCCCGGATGAATGGTATATCTGGATCTGTGAGCTTCCTCGAGGATCTTGTTCTTAACTTCGGCTACATCAAGTACACACGTCCTTCCCTGAAATAACAATATGTCATCATCGGCTATCATGAATTCGGGTCTTCTACCCAAATTCTCCTTGATTTCTATCAACTATGGGTCATTGTCTTGCAAGGACTTGATTTCTGCCAATAATTCTTGTTTAAGTTGAATCTGAGCAATCATAACTCGGTCCTTGTCAACATTTATATCTAAATTGGCTAATTGCTCCAATAATTTCCATTCTTGCAACATGAGGCTTGACAATTTAGTTATTGGCTTGCGACTTAAGGCATCCGCCACCACATTACCCTTCCCGGGATGATACTCTATGGAGAAGTCAAAATCTTTTAAATATTCTAACCATCTTCTCTGCCTCATATTGAGTTCTTTCTGAGAAAATAAATACTTCAAACTCTTGTGATCTGAAAATACTATGAATGTCTCTCCATATAAGTAATGCCTCCATATCTTCAAGGCAAATACTACTGCTACTAGCTCCAAATCATGGACAGGATAATTCTCCTCATGCTTTCTCAATTGCCTTGAAGAATAGGCTATCACTTTCCCGTGCTGCATCAGTACGCAACCTAAACCAATTCCCGAAGCATCGGTGTACACCACGAAGCCTCCTTCTCCAGATGGTAAAGCTAAAACAGGGGCAATCGTTAAACACTCCTTCAAAGTCTAGAAGCTTCTCTCACAAACCTCCGACCAGTCAAACTTATTCTCCTTGCGGGTTAATCTCATTAAGGGTACTACAATCTTGGAGAAATCCTTAATAAACCTTCGGTAATATCCTGCTAGGCCTAGAAAGCTTCTTACTTCTGTTACATTAGTAGGCATATCCCAATTTTTCACTACCTCTACCTTAGACGGATCCACATAAATACCTTCTTTCGTAATGATATACCCTAGAAAGGACACCTCCTGCAGCCAAAATTCACACTTGCTAAACTTGGCGTATAACTGATGGTCTCTCAATATTTGCAACGCCATCCTCAAATGCTCAGTATGTTCTTCCTTACTATTGGAATAAATCAGAATGTCATCAATAAACACAACGACCCATTGATCAAGATAGGGCAGGAATACATTATTCATCAACTGCATAAAAGTTGCAGGTGCATTCGTTAGTCGAAAAGGCATCACAACAAATTCAAAATGCCCATACCTGCTACGAAAAGCCGTCTTATAAATATCCTCTTTCTTAACCCGCAACTGGTGGTAGCCTGGTCGAAGATCAATCTTAGAAAAATACTAAGCTCCTGCTATCTGATCAAATAATTCATCAATTCTCGGCAATGGATTTTTATTCTTGATAGTCAGCTGGTTCAATTGCCGAAAATCAATACACAACCTCATCGAGCCATCCTTCTTCATGACAAATAATACTGGAGCTCCCCACGGCGATGTACTTGGATGAATAAACCCCTTCTCAAGTAATTCCATTAACTGCTGCTTTAATTCTCTCAGCACCGCAGGAGACATACGATAAGGAGCTTTAGAAACAAGGGTCGCGCCAGGAATTAGATTAATAGAAAACACAACTTCCCTCTCTGGTGGAAGACCTGGCAATTCCTCAGGAAAAACATCCAGAAAATCTCAGACAACGGGAATGTTCTTAATCTCGATCTTCTTCTCAGGGGTTACATGAACAAAGGCGAGGTAAGCCTGACATCCTCTCCTCATCAACTTATCAGCTCGAAGGGCCAAAATAAGTGGCACAGACTTATGGTGCCTAACCCCTATAAAAGAAAGTTCAGGGTGTCTAGAAAAAGAAACAGAGCTGGAACTACAATGAACATTGGCCTCATGCTTAGCCAACCAATCAGCTCCTAGCATTACATTATAATCTTTCATATCCATGCATACTAAATCAGCCGGCAAATTCTGCTCATTAACCATAATCTTGCTTGAAGGATAAAAATTTTTTAATCGTTGATCTAGAACCAATAGGAGTTGATATCTCTAGTGGGAATCCATCAAAACCGGCTTCACAGCTATCGTCTTAGCAAAACTCCGAGAAACAAATGAATGAGTAGCACCGGTATCGAAAAGAACAAAAGCTGGCTTTCCATGAACAATGAGAGTACCTTCCACAAGTCCACCCTCCTCGGTGGTGCCTGCGTCATCCTCCTGTAGGGCCTGGAGCTTGCCTTGTTGTTTCTTGCTGCCTTGAGACTTAGTCGGGGTAGCTTGCTCGGATAAGAGAGGACACTCCGGGATACGGTGGTCTCTACTCCCGCAACGTAAACAGGAGCCCAGCTTGCGCCAGCACTCTTCCATCTTGTGACCAGGACGGTCACAATACTTGCATACGCCCTTAAATGGAACATTAGGGCCAGGCTTCTTGTCTTTATTCTTTGGCATTTTCCCTTTCCATGAACCAGACCCGCCATTGGGCCTTTTCTTGCTATTCCCGGGTTTAGCACTCCCGGAACCAGCAGATTGCTCCTTCTTGAAGTTCTTCCCACGGATTTTCTCCGTCATTTCCAAGGTATCTTCTAAAACTTGGGCTTTTCTTACCATCTCTGCATAGGTCTGAATCTCCATCGGCGCCAACTGGTTAATATAATGCAACTTTAGCCCATTTAGAAAACGTTTCGCCTTCATCTTTTCTGTGGAAATCAAATGAGTAGCATAACGAGAGAGTCTAGAAATTTGAGCTTCATATTTCGCCCCAGATAAACTCCGCTATTTCAGAGTAGCAAACTCAGTGGCTTTCTTCTATTGGATTCTGTCAGAAAAGTACTTGCTATTGAAGAGTTCTTCAAATTCCTTCCACGAAATTTGCCTATTACCGAGGGTTGCCTTTATTGACTCCCACCACGTCCTAGCATCACGTTCCAACTAGAAGGTTGTTAAAAGCACATGCTCCTAGTTGCTGCATTGCATCACCTCGAAAATCCTCTCCATCTCTTTGAGCCAGTGCTCGGCTTCATCGGGATCAGTTGAGCCTCCAAAACGTGGGGGATTCATCCCACGAAAGTTCCTGTGTAGATCGCTGGTGCCATGATTCACCGCTCCACCCTGGGCCACTTGTTGTAAAGCCCGCGTAAGTCCTTGGACCGGCCGCTGCATGTCTCGCCATTGCGCACGCTCAGCTGCCATCGGAACGTCCTGCACGAAAATAATTTATCTTAAGTTCATTTAGGAGAAAGAGTTTAGAGTTGATTATTAACTCGACCCAAGTCTCTACCCAAATTCTCACAAGGTTTGGTCCTTTGACTCATAACAAGGGTATGGGTTCTACGACAAAAACATAGAATCCTAGAACTTAAATAACCTAGGAATATTAGAAACCTAGGCTCTGATACCATTCTGTCACACCCCGTACTCTATACCGTCGAGGTATTGTCCACTTTGGCCGACTGACCTCACGATTTTGTTCCTTTCTAATAGTGAACGGCTCCAGAATGGGGGACTTCCTGGGCAGGTCACCCATCCCAGTACTACTCCCCATTAAGCACGCTTAACTTTGGAGTTCTTTTCAAGAACTGAGCCGATACTTTTAAAGGCGCCTCGATGATATAGAGTACAACTTAGATATATTTGAGGGTGTTACAATCTACCCCTCTTATATAGGCGACGTTCTCGTCACTGGGAACATATAGCATGCAATCACGCAATCAAGCCCCCAGGCAGGTAGGACTCTAGAGGTGGCCCCTACAGGCTCAAGTGGTGGCTCCCACTATGTAGCACTTTGCTCCATTACGGACTCAAGAGATGGCTCCCATAGCGTAGCACTTTGCCATGCATGGCACTTAGTTCCCACACTTCCGGATGGGGTATAACTCTGATACCATTAAACTGTCACACCTCGACGTGAAATATTGGGACTAGCAGTAGAAACAAGTAATAATAATAATAATATGTTGATTTCTAGACATGATATGTTAAAGCTAAAAGATCGCACATCACCATAAATAGAAACTACTCCATTCATTAAATAACACATAACTAAACCATGTTCCAAACTACAATGATCTCACTTAACATAATCTTGACAACATCCACTTAACACTATTACATTGGCTAACTTCAAATTACAACTCTTTCAAAATACTCTTAAATACAAATAAACTCCACCACTAGAAATAGTTTCACAGGCTTCTATCAGGTTCACTCCACAGTCGTCACTCTTGCCTGTCCCCATCAGTTTGCGAGTCCTCACCTGAGTTACCTGAAAAGGGGAAAAACCACTAGGTGAGTGAACGCTCAGTAGGTAATAACAGGCAAGTTTAAGTAATTAACCAATTAATTGCATTAAAAGTGCGGAAAGAAATATTGATATAACGAAATGACATAAGTAGAAGAGGTATAAGATCAAGAATATAATAAAACTGGAAATTGGACAACAAGCAAGATTTAACCAAGTCAAGATAATTTTCAAGCAAGCGATTATTATCGTAGACATCACGCTAGTCATGCACTCGGTGCAATGCCTCATCATGTCATTCAAACTCCCCAAGGCACAAGTAATTTTCGGGCGCTCCTCCCAGGACCAGACCGGGCCCTTATGATGCGTTGGCATTGATTTGTTGGATCCAAGATCCCAAGTTATATCTAGACATTAATCAAGTTTAATGGCCAAAATTCAAGTTATGGAACTTACCTGAAATTTCAAGGGTAAGTTGAAGTAGACATCATGTCTGGAAAGTTCAAGTTATCAAGAACCAATCAGGTCCTTGGATTCAACACAAAAAATCACGGAAATCACTTCTGGATGATAAGCGGTCAGAACAGGGCCGCTCAAGCAATGCACGGTCTAATCTGGACCATTCAGGATAGAGATGGCTCAGCATCAGCCATACCAAAGTCAAGGACACACGGTCCACGTAGGGCCGCTCAAAGAGTTTGGACGGTTGAAAATGTGCTGCTCAAGACTAGTAGAGTTGGAAGCCCAAGAACAAGATAAACGGTCCTTACAGGGCCGTCCAACAGACAGACGGTCCAATAAGATCCGCGCTATAACATGTGTGGCTATAATAGGTCCGTTCAACTTAATCAACTAGAAATCTACCCAAACGGGCTCCGGGCTGCCATAAGAGGGGCAGAACTGAACCAGGGTCCAGCCGACTCTCCACTGGTCAACCTAGGGCTTATTGGGTCTATCCAAACATAAATTTGGTTGAACATAGATCAAGGTTAATCGACCAATGTAAGTGGCACTTGGCCAGGGATGTACGGTTCAATATGGGCCGCCCAATAAGATGAACGGTCCCTTTTGGGCCACGCAATTCTCAGGGGGTCCAAGTCGAACCGTGACTTACAATACGATTGTCAAAGCGATTCGATCACGTACACAGGTTCAGGTCTTGATGGTACAACCTGCCCGGCGTCCTAGTGGGAATCGCACGCTCGCGGGGGCTTACGGAGGTCCCGTAATGAAGGTCCTAGTCCGACGGAAGGAATATCCGGCGGAGAGTCCTAAACATTACAAGGAAATGGGGATAATAAATCAGCAGAAACCAGTAATGCGGTCAGTCAATTCTACCGGAGTAGAATGACTGTCAAACAATCATAATAAAATTTCAATTAATAATGAATCACGATTAATATTAACATTGAAGAAGATGATCCAAGGTCAAGATGAATAAATCAGTAAGATTTATAATCATTTATTGTTATAATTTTCCAGTGTTTTTATGCATGTTGCTAACTTACATTTAACCACTAATCTACTATCATAAATCATGCGAAAAAGATAACTTAATCAATTCTGTAAAGATGGACGGTCCAGTATGGACCTTTCATCCTCCTCGGCGGTCGCACGACAGGCCGTTTATCCCCCTCAGGTCAGAAGGCCTGCTGGAGATGAGCGGTCTGTAATGAGCCGCTGGGAGAGATGAACAGTCAATAACTGGCTGCCTGACATAAGGGCGGTCTAGGTCATGCCATGCTTCCTAGAAACATAACACGAATCATAAAACATAAGCGGTCAGTAATATGCCGCCTAACCATGTTGGGCGGTCTATCGTGAGGCCGCGCAAGTCAGAAACAATCAAGCCCCCATTCGCCCTGCCAGCCTCCAACGAGTTGGCTAGGGTTATAATGAATTGCTAAATACGCATAGCACAGAGCATAATAATTAGGGCTTTTGGATTCAAAAGAAAGTGCACGGAAAGTTTTATAATATACCATGCTCAATTTAATCTTTAGTGCATACAATCCCTACTTAAACGAGATGAAATAAGTATAACCCTAGATATGACATGCTTCTACTAAACCCTAAAATTCTCGCAGAGTACTAAGTAACTTTTAGGGCTTTTGCATTCAATAGAAAGAGCTCTCGATGCTGGTTCTAACCATATATAATACTTAAGGTTTGGCTTGCTATAACCTACCTTAAACGGAGGAAGAAGGAAGAAGAAGGGACGATAACACGCTAAGAACACCCCGCCGGTGATCGCCGGAATCCGCCCTTGCCCACGATCCTCATCGGCCGCCACAGCACCCAAACGAAAATAGGGTTCCTGAGGGTCATTTTTATAGGTCACACAAGGTCTAGAGTCTTCTATTCGAGGAGATAGAGTCCAATCAAGTTGGACGTGCGCGAACCGCGCGGATAGGGTTAGTCGCCGCCTTCTCATCCAAAATTCACTTTCTAGGGTTAGAGTTTCGGGGAGAACTGAGGGGGGAAACGATCCTTTCATCTTAACCTTTCATTTGGATCCGGTCTCAGCCTAAATGATCGGGTATTGGGCTAAATTTTGCGTTTTAAGGGCCAATTAGATTAAGTGTGGATTTGGGCCTTAATTAGTTAATTTGGCCTAATTACGGATTTTATTTGGGTCAGTCACAGAAGACACTATTATTAAACATTTTATCATCTACAAGATTCTAAATTTTCCAGATTTTTACGAAATGGTCAAAATTTAACTTATTCTATTTATTAAGGATTTTCTAATTAATTTCTTATAAATTTTCTAGAAATTTTTATTTGTTAATAAATCAGGATATTACACCCTCCCCCACTTCAAAGAATTTGGTCCTCCAAATTCACTGCACTTAACACGATGGGGAGTGGAGCTCACCTAGAACAAGTCGGGATACTGTTTTCGCATGGTATCTTTTGACTCCCATGTAGCTTCTTCGGTTCCACGCCGACTCCATTGCACTTTCACCATAGGTATGGACCTGTTTCTGAGTTGCTACTGTTTACGATCCAGAATCTTAACAGGTCTCTCTTCATAAGTCAGATCTTCCTTTAACTCAAGATCTGCATGCTGAATGACATGAGTGGGGTCATACACATACTTTCTCAACATCGACACATGGAAGACATTATGTACTCCGGATAACTGACGTGGTAGCGCCAAACGGTATGCAACCTCCCCCACTCTTTCCAAAATCTCGAATGGACCGACATATCTTGGACTCAGCTTACCTCGAATGCCAAATCTTCGAATCCCTCTCATGGGAGAAACCTTCAGAAACACATGTTCACCAGCCTGGAATTCCAAAGCTCTTCTTCTGTTGTCTGCATAACTCTTCTGTCTTGATTGTGCTACTTGCAACCGGTCTCTAATAATACAAATATTCTTTGATGATTCAGAAATAAGATCTGGTCCCAGCCATTGCTTCTCACCAACTTCGTTCCAACATAATGGGGATTGACAGCTTCTTCCATACAAAGCTTCAAACGGAGCCATCTGAATGCTGGACTAATAACTATTGTTGTAAGCAAACTCTATCAAGGCCAAGTGATCACTTCAACTGCCTCCAAAATCAATCATGCAGGCTCTAAGCATATCCTCCACTATCTGGTTGGTTCTTTTCATCTGTCCGTCTGTTTGCGGATGAAAAGCAGTACTAAAGTTCAGACGGGTTCCCAAAGATTCTTCCAAACCTTTCCAAAAATGTGAAGTAAATCTGGGGTCTCTATCGGACACAATACAGACCGGAATACCATGGAGTCGTACAACTTCCTTCACGTACAAGGCTGCTAAAACATCAATAGTCCACTTAGATTTAATGGATAAGAAATGAGCCGACTTTGTCAATCTGTCAACGATAACCCATATTGCATCAAATCCGCTACGAGTTCTAGGTAGACCCATAATGAAATTCATGCCAATACTCTCCCACTTCCATTGAGGTATGTCCAGTGGTTTCAAATTTCCTGCAGGTCTGAAATGCTCAGCCTTAACTTGTTGGCACACCAAACATTTACTCACAAATTCTGTAATTTCCTTTTTCATGCTCAGCCACCAGAAAAATCTCCTTAAACATCTTTGTACCTCCCGGATGAATGGTATATCTGGATCTGTGAGCTTCCTCGAGGATCTTGTTCTTAACTTTGGCTACATCAAGTACACACGTCCTTCCCTGAAATAACAATATGTCATCATCGGCTATCATGAATTCGGGTCTGCTACCCAAATTCTCCTTGATTTCTATCAACTATGGGTCATTGTCTTGCAAGGACTTGATTTCTGCCAATAATTCTGGTTTAAGCTGAATCTGAGCAATCATAACTAGGTCCTTGTCAACATTTATATCTAAATTGGCTAATTGCTCCAGCAATTTCATTCTTGCAACATGAGGCTTGGCAATTTAGCTATTGGCTTGCGACTTAAGGCATCCGCCACCACATTACCCTTCCCGGGATGATACTCTATGGAGAAGTCAAAATCTTTAAATATTCTAACCATCTTCTCTGCCTCATATTGAGTTCTTTCTGAGAAAATAAATACTTCAAACTCTTGTGATCTGAAAATACTGTGAATGTCTCTCCATATAAGTAATGCCTCCATATCTTCAAGGCAAATACTACTGCTGCTAGCTCCAAATCATGGACAGGATAATTCTCCTCATGCTTTCTCAATTGCCTTGAAGAATAGGCTATCACTTTCCCGTGCTGCATCAATACGAAACCTAAACCAATTCCCGAAGCATCGGTGTACACCACGAAGCCTCCTTCTCCAGATGGTAAAGCTAAAACAGGGGCAATCGTTAAACACTCCTTCAAAGTCTGGAAGCTTCTCTCACAAACCTCCGACCAGTCAAACTTTTTCTCCTTGCGGGTTAATCTCATTAAGGGTACTACAATCTTGGAGAAATCCTTAATAAACCTTCGGTAATATCCTGCTAGGCCTAGAAAGCTTCTTACTTCTGTTACATTAGTAGGCATATCCTAATTTTTCACTGCCTCTACCTTAGACGGATCCACATAAATACCTTCTTTCGTAATGATATACCCTAGAAAGGACACCTCCTGCAGCCAAAATTCACACTTGCTAAACTTGGCGTATAACTGATGGTCTCTCAATATTTGCAACGCCATCCTCAAATGCTCAATATGTTCTTCCTTACTCTTGGAATAAATCAGAATGTCATCAATAAACACCACGACCCATTCATCAAGATAGGGCCGGAATACATTATTCATCAACTGCATAAAAGTTGCAGGTGCATTCGTTAGTCCAAAAGGCATCACAACAAATTCAAAATGCCCATACCTGCTACGAAAAGCCGTCTTATAAATATCCTCTTTCTTAACCCGCAACTGGTGGTAGCCTGGTCGAAGATCAATCTTAGAAAAATACTGAGCTCCTGCTATCTGATCAAATAATTCATCAATTTTCGACAATGGATTTTTATTCTTGATAGTCAGCTGGTTCAATTGCCGAAAATCAATACACAACCTCATCGAGCCATCCTTCTTCATGACAAATAATACTGGAGCTCCCCACGGCGATGTACTTGGATGAATAAACCCCTTCTCAAGTAATTCCATTAATTGCTGCTTTAATTCCCTCAGCTCCGCAGGAGACATACGATAAGGAGCTTTAGAAACAGGGGTCGCGCCAGGAATTAGATTAATAGAAAACACAACTTCCCTCTCTGGTGGAAGACCTGGCAATTCCTCAGGAAAAACATCCAGAAAATCTCAGATAACGGGAATGTTCTTAATCTCGATCTTCTTCTCAGGGGTTACATGAACAAAGGCGAGGTAAGCCTGACATCCTCTCCTCATCAACTTATCAGCTCGAAGGGCCGAAATAAGTGGCACAGACTTATGGTGCCTAACCCCTATAAAAGAAAGTTCAGGGTGTCTAGAAAAAGAAACAGAGCTGGAACTACAATGAACATTGGCCTCATGCTTAGCCAACCAATCGGCTCCTAGAATTACATTATAATCTTTCATATCCATGCATACTAAATCAGCCGGCAAATTCTGCTCATTAACCATAATCTTGCTTGAAGGATAAAAATTTTTTAATCGTTGATCTAGAACCAATAGGAGTTGATATCTCTAGTGGGAATCCATCAAAACCGACTTCACAGCTATCGTCTTATTAAAACTCCGAGAAACAAATGAATGAGTAGCACCGGTATCGAAAAGAACAAAAGCTGGCTTTCCATGAATAATGAGAGTACCTTCCACAAGTCCACCCTTTTCGGTGGTGCCTACGTCATCCTCCTGTAGGGCCTGGAGCTTGCCTTGCTGTTTCTTGCTGCCTTGAGACTTAGTCGGGGTAGCTTGCTCGGATAAGAGAGGACACTCCGGGATACGGTGGTCTCTACTCCCGCAACGTAAACAGGCGCCCAGCTTGCGCCAGCACTCTTCCATCTTGTGACCAGGACGGTCACAATACTTGCATACGCCCTTAAATGGAACATTAGGGCCAGGCTTCTTGTCTTTATTCTTTGGCATTTTCCCTTTCCATGAACCAGACCCGCCATTGGGCCTTTTCTTGCTATTCCCGGGTTTAGCACTCCCGGAACCAGCAGATTGCTCCTTCTTGACGTTCTTCCCACGGATTTTCTCCGTCATTTCCAAGGTATCTTCTAAAACTTGGGCTTTTCTTACCATCTCTGCATAGGTCTGAATCTCCATCGGCGCCAACTGGTTAATATAATGCAACTTTAGCCCATTTAGAAAACGTTTCGCCTTCATCTTTTCTGTGGAAATCAAATGAGTAGCATAACGAGAGAGTCTAGAAATTTAAGCTTCATATTTCGCCCCAGATAAACTCCGCTATTTCAGAGTAGCAAACTCAGTGGCTTTCTTCTGTTGGATTCTGTCAGAAAAGTACTTGCTATTGAAGAATTCTTCAAATTCCTTCCACGAAATTTGCCTATTACCGAGGGTTGCCTTTATTGACTCCCACCACGTCCTAGCATCACGTTCCAACTAGAAGGTTGTTAAAAGCACATGCTCCTGGTTGCTGCATTGCATCACCTCGAAAATCCTCTCCATCTCTTTGAGCCAGTGCTCGGCTTCATCGGGATCAGTTGAGCCTCCAAAACGTGGGGGATTCATCCCACGAAAGTTCCTGTGTAGATCGCTGGTGCCATGATTCACCGCTCCACCCTGGGCCACTTGTTGTAAAGCCCGCGTAAGTCCTTGGACCGTCCGCTGCATGTCTCGCCATTGCGCACGCTCAGCTACCATCGGAACGTCCTGCACGAAAATAATTTATCTTAAGTTCATTTAGGAGAAAGAGTTTAGAGTTGATTATTAACTCGACCCAAGTCTCTACCCAAATTCTCACAAGGTTTGGTCCTTTGACTCATAACAAGGGTATAGGTTCTACGACAAAAACATAGAATCCTAGAACTTAAATAACCTAGGAATATTAGAAACCTAGGCTCTGATACCATTCTGTCACACCCCGTACTCTATACCGTCGAGGTATTGTCCACTTTGGCCGACTGGCCTCACGATTTTGTTCCTTTCTAATAGTGATCGGCTCCAGAATGGGGGACTTCCTGGGCAGGTCACCCATCCCAGTACTACTCCCCATTAAGCACGCTTAACTTTGGAGTTCTTTTCAAGAACTGAGCCGATACTTTAAAAGGCGCCTCGATGATATAGAGTACAACTTAGCTATATTTGAGGGTGTTACAATCTACCCCTCTTATATAGGCGACGTCCTCGTCACTGGGCACATATAGCAAGCAATCACGCAATCAAGCCCCTAGGCATGTAGGACTCTAGAGGTGGCCCCTACAGGCTCAAGTGGTGGCTCCCACTATGTAGCACTTTGCTCCATTACGGACTCAAGAGATGGCTCCCATAGCGTAGCACTTTGCCTTGCATGGCACTTAGTTCCCACACTTCCGGATGGGGTATAACTCTGATACCATTCAACTGTCACACCCCGACGCGAAATATCGGGACTAGCAGTAGAAACAAGTAATAATAATAATAATATGTTGATTTCTAGACATGATATGTTAAAGCTAAAAGATCGCACATCACCATAAATAGAAACTGCTCCATTCATTAAATAACACATAACTAAACCATGTTCCAAACTACAATGATCTCACTTAACATAATCTTGACAACATCCACTTAACACTATTACATTGGCTAACTTCAAATTACAACTCTTCCAAAATACTCTTAAATACAAATAAACTCCACCACTAGAAATAGTTTCACAGGCTTTTATCAGGTTCACTCCACGGTCGTCACTCTTGCCCGTCCCCATCAGTTTGCGAGTCCTCACCTGAGCTACCTGAAAAGGGGAAAAACCACTAGGTGAGCGAACGCTCAGTAGGTAATAACAGGCAAGTTTAAGTAATTAACCAATTAATTGCATTAAAAGTGTGGAAAGAAATATTGATACAACGAAATGACATAAGTAGAAGAGGTATAAGATCAAGAATATAATAAAACTAGAAATTGGCCAACAAGCAAGATTTAACCAAGTCAAGATAATTTTCAAGCAAGCGATTATTGTCATAGACATCACGCTAGTCATGCACTCGGTGCAATGCCTCACCATGTCATTCAAACTCCTCGGGGCACAAGTAATTTTCGGGCTCTCCTCCCAAGACCAGACCGGGCCCTTATGATGTGTTGGCATTTATTTGTTGGATCCAAGATCCCAAGTTATGTCTATACATTAATCAAGTTTAATGGTCAAGATTCAAGTTATGGAACTTACCTGAAATTTCAAGGGTAAGTTGAAGTAGACATCATGTCTGGAAAGTTCAAGTTATCAAGAACCAATCAGGTCCTTGGCTTCAACACGAAAAATCACGGAAATCACTTCTGGATGATAAGCGGTCAGAATAGGGCCGCTCAAGCAATGCACGGTCTAATCTAGACCGTTCAGGATAGAGATGGCTTAGCATCAGCCACACCAAAGTCAAGGACACATGGTCCATGTAGGGCGGCTCAAAGAGTTTGGATGGTTGAAAATGGGCCGCTCAAGACTAGTAGAGCCGGAAGCCCAAGAACAAGATAAACGGTCCTTACAGAGCCGTCCAATAGACAGACGATCCAATAAGATCCGCGCTATAACATGGGCGGCTCTAATAGGTCCGTTAAACTTAATCAACTAGAAATCTACCCAAACGGGCTCTGGGCTGCCATAAGTGGGGTAGAACTGAACCAGGGTCCAGCCCACTGTCCACTGGTCAACCTAGGGCTTATTGGGTCGATCCAAACATAAATTTGGTCGAAGATAGATCAAGGTTAATCGACCAATGTAAGTGGCACTTGGCCAGGGATGTACGGTTAATTATGGGCCGCCCAATAAGATGAACGGTCCCTTTCGAGCCACGCAATTCTCAGGGGGTCCAAGTCGAGCCGTGACTTACAATACGATTGTCCAAGCGATTCGATCACGTACACAGGTTCAGGTCTTGATGGTACAACCTGCCCAGCGTCCTAGTGGGAATCCCAGGCACGCGGAGGCTTACGGAGGTCCCGTAGTGAAGGTCCTAGTCCGACGGAAGGAATATCCGGCGGAGAGTCCCAAACATTACAAGGAAATGGGGCTAATAAATCAGCAGAAACCAGTAATGCGGTCAGTCAATTCAACCGGAGTAGAATGACTGTCAAACAATCCTAATAAAATTTCAATTAATAATGAATCATGATTAATATTAACATTGAAGAAGATGATCCAAGGTCAAGATGAATAAATCAGCAAGATTTATAATAATTTACTGTTATAATTTTCCAGAGTTTTTATGCATGTTGCTAACTTACATTTAACCACTAATCTACTATCATAAATCATGCGAAAAAGATAACTTAATCAATTCTGTAAAGATGGACGGTACAGTATGGACCTTTCATCCTCCTCGGCGGTCGCACGACAGGCCGTTTATCCCCCTCAGGTCAGAAGTCCTGTTGGAGATGAGCGGTCTGTAATGAGCCGCTGGGAGAGATGAACGGTCAATAACTGGCCGGCTGACAGAAGGGCGGTCTAGGTCATGCCGCACTTCCCAGAAACATAACACGAATCATAAAACATAAGCGGTCCGTAATATGCCGCCTAACTATGTTGGGCGGTCTATCGTGAGGCCGCGCAAGTCAGAAACAATCAAGCCCCCTTTCGCCCTGCCCGCCTCCGGCGAGTTGGCTAGGGTTACAATGAATTGCTAAATACGCATAGCACAGAGCATAATAATTAGGGCTTTTGGATTCAAAAGAAAGAGCACAAAAAGTTTTACAATATAGCATGCTCGATTTAAACTTTAGTGCCTGTAATCCCTACTTAAACGAGATGAAACAAGTATAACCCTAGATATGACATGCTTCTACTAAACCCTAAAATTCTCGCAGGGTACTAAGTAACTTTTAGGACTTTTGCATTCAATAGAAAGAGCACTCGATGCTGGTTCTAACCATATATAATACTTAAGGTTTGGCTTGCTATAACCTACCTTAAACGGAGGAAGAAGGAAGAAGAAGGGACGACGACACGCTAAGAACACCCCGCCGGTGATCGCCGAAATCCGCCCTTGTCCACGATCCTCGTCGGCCGCCACAGCACCCAAACGAAAATAGGGTTCCTGAGGGTCATTTTTATAGGTCACACAAGGTCTAGAGTCTTCTATTCGAGGAGATAGAGTCCAATCAAGTTGGATGTGCGCGAACCGTGCGGATGGGGTTAGCCGCCGCCTTCTCATCCAAAATTCGCTTTCTAGGGTTAGGGTTTCGGGGAGAACTAAGGGGGGGAACGATCCTTTCATCCTAACCTTTCATTTGGATTCGTTCTCAGCCTAAATGATCGGGTATTAGGCTAAATTTTGCGTTTTAAGGTCCAATTAGATTAAGTGTGGATTTGGGCCTTAATCAGTTAATTTGGCCTAATTACGGATTTTATTTGGGTCAGTCACAGAAGACATTAGTTATTAAACATTTTATCCTCTATAAGATTCTAAATTCTCCAGATTTTTACAAAATGGTCGAAATTTAACTTATTCTATTTATTAAGGATTTTCTAATTAATTTCTTTTAAATTTTCTAGAAATTTTTATTTGTTAATAAATCGGGATATTACAAACCTTGATCCGAGAATCACGCCGGTTGTTATAAGAACAAGTGTCCTTCGTGTCAAAAAAAAAAAATAAACCAAAAAAATAAATAAACTCAAAAATAAAAAAAATACACAAAAACATAAAAAATAGCAATAACAAAAAACAACAACAACAAAAACAACAAAAAAATAAACAAATAAACAAACAAAATAAATCAACAAAAATATGCATTCTGCGTGATTACATTCGTGTGCTACATCTTTAATTTCTCGTTCATATTTGCATGCTTGCATGTCGCATCGCATTTCGTTACTTTTGCCTTAATTGATAAAGGCTTGGCCCCTTGACCCATTGTCAAGGTTAGTCCCAAAGCAATCACGCATTTGTTGCGCAGGGGGCCAAGCCAGAACAGAAAAGTTGACTTATCTTGTTTGAGTGATGTGTGTAGGGTTGAAAGCAAGAGATAACAAGAGTTCAATATTCTTTTTTATTCCTCCGGAAAGCTCTCATAATTGAGGGCGAGTTCATGATCCCGTTCTAAGTCTCACCATCTCTCCCAGCATCGCTTCTCTCACCACTCCCCAGGGGAGGAGCCCTAGAGGGTGTCATTAAACCATGCGATACGGTACTCCTACCGCCCACCGTTCCTCTTTTCGTCTCCATGCTCCGCCGTCGCTCTGTGGGGGCAACAAAGACACTGCTGACACAAAAGTCGCGCTCGTGTGCTCTTCGGTAGCGCTCCTCACCATCCCTCAGCCACTGTTCAGCGATACCGAGGCTGGTTCAGAGCTCAAATAATTGGGCCTCTAAGGCCCTCTTCTCTTCTCTCTCGGCCAACCTCTCAGATCTTTCTCTTTCTCTATCCCTCTCTTTCTCCGCTCTTTCCCTCTCTCTATCTTCTCTCTCTAGCTAGAGGGTGATCCTCAGCTCCGAGGCGTCCTGAGAAAGGTCATCATCTGAACGACGCCACAATTCCTCCTCTAGCTCTGCTACCCTAGCCTCCCCTTATGCGGCGCGAGCAAGCGTCTCTTGCATCTCTTCTGTCTGCCATGTCCATCATTTCAGGGATGTGGCGAGGCGTGAATAAAAAAAAATTCAATGGTGAAACCCTCACTTGTGTAGAAATCATTCCTTCTGCCTCCGCGGCACGCTACATGGCACGAGGAAGTTGCTCGTGAAGCAAATGGATTTCTGAGGAGGGGATCCACAAACTAGAGGAGGCACCATCTGCCCCCATTGCTGATGAGGTTGTGTCAAGTAGGGCACGCTATAATGACGTAAGGTGATATCAATGGCTTAACACTGGGAATCTAGGGTCATAATTAGGAACATGCATTGCATACACACTCACCGAGGTATTCAAAGCTGCACACGTGTCATCCAACTGCTGCTCTGTGGCTTCCAAGCGAGCTCCCAAATTCGCTATCATGGTATCACGGGCATCCTGCAGCATGTCTGGGAGTTGGCATTATCCATCCAAAAAAAAGGAGAAAGGAGAGAAAATTGCATCCACCTCCACAAGCCCCCCAGGATAGAGTCGCTCCGCATACATCACCCTGTAGAGGCGCAGGTAATCCTCACTATCCTACGTGTACGACTCCACGATCGTGCCAGCCCAATGCCAGTCTTCATACTATTTGGGGAAGCGCACCCGCCAATCAACGCAGGTTGCCCTCTCATGCATCTTCCTCTCGACGCAAGGTGGCACAGTCATATCTACCCATTCCTGGGCAAGCCCTAAGGTTCTCATGACCAATCGTAGTCGAAGCGGCTCAATTTCATTCAGGCAATCAATCCAAAGGTCCCATCCAAACCGGGCACGGCTTGTGATAACCCACGGCTGGTCGATGTTGACCATGCCCAAATAAGGTCTCCAAATCACCTATGATAGCATGCACATGTGTTCTTAGCCATAAGAAGAAAAAAATCTGACCATTACTGTAGGGAACTCTTGTAGCTCGCGCCTTAACGCCATCAGTTGGTAGGTTAGAGGGGCTGTGCTCATGATAGGCTACCACAGTCGAGCCAGTGGCGCCACTGTTGAACGCCAATGTTGAGCCCTCCCCATTGGGATATAGTAGTAGCTCCATAGTTATGTCATCACTGTTGACACCCATTTTTAGCCCGCAAGTTACGTCATTTCTCTTATTCATCATTTTTGATGTCTCGAATTACCCATTATTTTGGAGCCTTCCTTGGATGGATTTCGTGCCCATTTCATTGTTCCCTAGCCTTTGATCCTTGGAGATCATTATTTCTTAGAGCTCTTGGGATAATTTTATCAGCTTCCGGTCTTTCAAGTCGACTTACGGCCCATTTAGGTCGACTTCCATCAAGCATTCAGCCCATTTCACTATGCAGTCCTAAACGCGGCCCATTTTCATACCCTTATGTTCCTCTATTCATTAAGTGTACTTCACCAAAGTTGTTCATTTTTTAAAGCTCTACAATTTATTCTTCTATGCCATTAGCCAGTTCTCCACTGTTTTCAAGTCCCAACATTTTTTTATGTTCACTCCCTATTTTCTCCCTCTTCTGATGGCCTTCTCATCTTGCTCTCTTCATGAAAGTTGTTCAATTTTTTGTTATCTACAATTTATTCTTCTATACCTTTCACTAGTTCTATACCATTTTTGAGATATTCTCCACTTTCTAAAATTGATTGTTTCTTGGCTAAATTTGCTGAAGAGTCCAAAGTGTTTAGGACTCTGTTTTGTGTATCTGGGAGCCCCTTGTGAGGCCTCTATCTTCTAGAATTCTCCTCCAAATTGAGTTCCATTTATTTCTATCCTTTGTCCTTGCTCTTATCTCTAGATTGAGTCATAGAACTCAAATTTTGGTGTCCTATATCCTCTGAAAATGTGAACGGAAGTTCAGGGTTTATGCAATCCCAGTTCAAGTCAAACTCCGCCTGATTAGGCTTCGGGCCCTTCTTGCGGCCCGAATATCTTCTAGAATCTTCCACCAAATTGAGTCCCACTTATTTTTACCTCTTATCCTAACTATTATCTCGAGATTGATCCATATATCTCAAGATTTGGTGGACTCTATCTCTTAAAATCGTGGTGGAAAGTTCGGGATTTATGCAGTTTTCCATATAAAGAACCCTGTGCGAACTACGCGACAGGGGGAACGTTTTCGAGGCGACGGTGAAGCCATGCCGGATTGTCTACTCAACGCTTCGACCCTACCCTGAAGAGGGAAGTATAAGCTTCAATTTGTTTCTTTATTTACTCGATTTCATCATCGTTTGCCCTCTTAACTTCGCCCCTACTTCTTACAAATCATCATAGTTTTTTATTTTTCTGCTATAACTCCGCGACAGGGGCCTATTCTTCAAGCCGGTGCGGAGTCATGCTTCATCCTCTTCGTCCTCCTTCGACTCCATCTTGAAGAGGGGAGTATTAGCTTCGTTTTGATTATATATGTGCCTTATTTATGTCATCTTTTCCCCCTCTTCCAAGCCCCAACTTTTCAGGTTTCACCACTTTATTCTGTCAATCTGAAATCTAGATTTCTTGCGATGGGGACACGTTTGCGTCGCCGGAGCGAAGCCATGGTTTAATTATGATCCTTCCCTTCGACTCCAGACTCTAAGGGAAGTATACTCTTCGTTTTCCTCCATTCGGGGCTCATTATCTCATCCTATTCATGCATATTTTTCTCCATCATTTTGCACTTTCATTCCATTTTGACACTTGGTCATTTTTCTGCCCTGTTCTACACCCTTTTGTTTTCTTGTGTTTTCTTCACCATTTTTCATTGTTTTCTATCCCGTTTTTAACCCTTATTTTTGCCCTAGTTTCACCACAATACTCCAACCTTTCCATAGCATCTTTTCTTTCTCTTTCTGGTGTCCTATCCTGTGAGTAATGCATCATTCTTTGAATCCATTTTGTGCACTATTCTACATTTTCTGCACAGTCTGCATTTTTGCCAAATCTTCGGTGCCATAACTTTCTGTCCAAACCTCATTTTCGTGTGATTCTTGTTCCTACTTCTTTACCATATTAAAGTCTCCTATCATCCCAATTTTCACCTTGTTTGGACTTCGTTTGTCCTACTATTTTCATCAGTCTTTGCACCATATTTGCACAGTTTGCACAGTTTCTCTTGTGACATGCACTTTTGCACCTTGTTTATCTATGTTAATCGTGGCATATTAAATCAATCTTTGCATTTTAATCTCATCACAATATACACACCTATTATTTACACCCATTCACAAGGGTTAAAAACCTTCCCCCGGTAAGTTTGACCTCAATCTTTCATACTACTTTATACACTTGGACAGATTTCTACACTTAGCATTTTCTAATGGGTTTTACCTCTTGTGTTGTCTTTGTTTCACAGGAAAGCAGGGAAAGTGAGGCCCTTACCTTCTAGCCGACTGGAAGGCGAGGAGAGGTAATCCACATTGTCCCCTCATCCTTTATATTGAGCGCATTCATCTTCTTTTTCCAAGGTACACAATGCGCACATAGTCTTCTTTCACATTCTCTGGCGTTGTCGTTCGTTGGTGGCGATCACGGTATTCCTATACATCTGTTGTCACCTTTTTGTTGCTGTATGATCATACTATCATATTTACATAGTCACATGTTCATGATATTCATTTTATTGGCACATTATGTTATCACTTATGCACACATGATTGTCTATGTGACTTGTGACGTCACGTTTCACATTTTCACGTCATCAATCACATGTCATTAGCATTTCATGAAATAGAGTAGTTGCATAAAAAAATAAACTTTACCTGGAGAAATGGTGTAAAGCCACTCACAGTCACCTCTCGATCTGTCCCTTGGGACAGACCTGCAAACAAATGCACCAGCACGACAGCTCCCCTGGCGTACTGCCCTACCCTCTCTAGGTCTACTAGGAGCTCTAGGAAGCGACAATGGATGTCGTCTCCCTTGGAACCCAGTAGCAACCTCCCCAGCAGAAAGAGGAGGAATCTTCTGAAGTCCACGTTCGACCTCTCCCAGTTACTCACATCCATGTAGTACACAGTGCGGGACCCTCTTTTAGTTCTCTCCATGAATTCTTTCAAGGACTCATTATCATGTGGACGAGTGTCAGTAAGCCTCAATGCCTCTATGATAGACGCCCTGACTACTGACCTATTCTTTCGATGATCTAATTCCAACCCTAGTAGCTTCTGAGCCCCCTCTCGATAATCAGGATAGGTGACCCTAGTCACCGCCTCACCATCCACTCTGAGGCCCGTGATTCGGACCACATCCTCCAAACTGGGCACCATATTCCCCCAGGGTATCAAGAAGGCCTGACTCGCTGGGTCCCATCTTTCGTGCAATGCCTACATGAGGGTGAGGTCCAACTTATATGGTTCGATCTGCAGGAAGGCACCGAACCCCATCGTGTCTAGCCGAGCTTTATGGAAGTCCAGAAGACCCCAATATATGGCCACCACCAATTCACATGAAATATGTTTCCTCATCATAGTCTGTGCATACGAAAGGAAAATAAAGGGGTGCATTGTCAAAAGAAAAAAAAAGAGTGGGGTAAAGAAAGAAAGGATGAGGGGAAGAATGGAAGGATTGGTTTACAAGCTACGATTGGGTCCTCTCACTAAGGTGCCCCTCAATATCAGGGAGCCTCCTAGATCTGCTTCTTTTCGAGGAGTGGGAAGATTCGCCCTCCATCTTGAAGATTGAGAAACCCCCACTCCTTCCCGTTCTTAGAAGTTCTTAACTTTTCCAACTAGCTTCTACTGCCTCGGGTCTTCAAGTGGAGCGGAAGGGGACGTACTTATAGGATGAGGAGAGGTTCGATCTGGAGCTATCACTGCTATCTCTAGCAGTGGCCCTCATGATGGGGCACCCTCCTTCCACTCTCATGTGTCATTTCACTGCTGGTTTGGAGTAAATGATTTGGTGGCGTGACTTGTTGACTGGCCCCCTACGCGGTCTAATGGTTCCCTGTCCCTGTTGTCATGTTGCAAATAATTTTGAGTACAAGTAAAGAACGAGGGACATTCACATGGAAAAAGAGGGCTAGAAGTCGGCGTCTTTGAATTTGGCGGTAAACTCCCATTGAAAAGAATGGCTACGGTCAGACACGATTCCCCATTTTGGGGTAAGGTCTTGTCGAATATATCACAAGGGAACAGTGTAAAAGAGATGAGGCGTAGAAGAGAAGGAATGCACAAGAGATAAAACAAGTGACAGAAGGGAAATCATTCCATTCATTTCATATATAAACTATCATGTACATCATATGTGGGGAGGGGTGGTTGTACAAGTACCTCTCTCTAGCTCTCACCACCACCCTCTTGATCGTCTCCCTCCTCTCTCCTAGGACAGGGATCCCTAGAAGGACTCCAAGAGCTCTGTGAGGCAGTACTCGCCTTACCTCATAGTGCCCGCTCAGCCTTGGTGGCCCGACGCTCCTCTACTGAGGAAACTAAGAGGCTACCCACAAAGAAGGAGCCGGACTTACAGAGGCTCGCTGCACGCCCTCGCCCTCTCTGGTAGCTATAGCACCCCAAATAATATATATATATATATATATATATATAAATAATTAATAGACAAAAGGGTGAAAATAGAATTGAAATAATAAAACCCAAAACTATAAAGTATACTAAAGGCCCAATAAAAAGCCTTGTATGCACTAAGGCTTTAGCCAATAACCCAAAAACCCATCAAATGGGCCTTACGGTTGGAGCTTTAAGATATATAAACATATATAAATATATATAGGGCTTTTTGGTTACACCAAAGTTTTATCATATTCAAAGCTTGCTTGGGACTTTAGGGTTTTTGAGACCAACAAGGAAAGGGTGGATGCGATTGTGGTATGGATGGGATTAACTTGGAAATATGAGACCTAGTAGAATTATTACATGGAAAACTTGATTACCATTAGGATTCTACCCACGAATTAGGTCTCTCTCCCTATAAATAAGACCCTTGTGATCGGCAGAAGCCTGTTGTTGCTGCTGCTGATCATCTTCCTCCAAGCATCGACGACGTACGTAGAAGCTTCATCCTACGTCTGCTTCTTCTTCCTACTTCTATCCATTCGTGCTTCCCTTTTGATCGTGCTGCTGCAGTCACTATCTTGCTGTAGTTGCTGCTGCATCTGCCTCATCTCCTTTCTCTTCTTCCACACTGAGCTACCGCCGTTGCTCCTCTTCTTCTGTTCGTTGTTGTTGTGAAGAACAACAAGAAGAAGATATATTCTTCCCTGGCTGCAACTGTCTCTCTGTTCATCTTCGTTTTAACACCCGTATAAGGTAGGTTATCTCAAGAATTAAAGCACAAGACGATACTGAATAGCCTTGCATGCATAAAAAACAATGTTACTATCTCTATATCATGGTTGCACGATCACTGTTCTTAAGTTTTACGTAGATTGTAGTTTTCTGTTTCATGTGAAAATAGCGGCCGGAACAGTGGTTGTTGATTGATGGACGTCCGTGTAAAAGGGAGCTAATTCTTGGATTGGCGTCAGTCTTTTAGACGTAAATTAATGAGCGACCATCACCCTGACTCTATTTCTTATAGAGCATTTAATAATTAACCCATGCTTAAAATTCAATAACTATGGAACCAGATCCTATTAATTGTGCATGAGTACATTTTTAGAATCCCCATATTTTTCTCTACACTTCCATGTCTTTAGTTTCCTAACATATCCCATAAACACCAATATGCTACTGTTCATGCCAAATTGAAAGAAATGAATAGTGGTTTGTGCCTAGAAACGTATCTGCCCGATGCTTTTCACTTTGCATACATAAAAGATTTGGCATCTATTTGAACAGACATTTATTCTAGAAATAGCGACTCTCCACATAATTATGAAAAAATTGAAATAACCCAGAAAATCATGAATTTACGTCCATTACTTGGACGCTAATTAAAGATATGGCGCCTTCTTGAAAGGACGTCAATTCCTTCTAATATTATTAAAACTCAATAAATTATTGATTTGGCGACTTTATAAGTAGACGCTAATTTATGATATAGCACTTGTTTGAATTGACGTGATTTCTTGCCTCACAGTTTTTATCGAGTTTTGACCCATACCGCCGGTCTTATGGCACTTCTATCTCAAGTCCGAAGATAGAGTCCCTATTTCACGATGTTTCATGTTACACCTCAATTCTTGGAGATTGAAAGACCTTTCGTCGGATATTCCTTCCGTCGGACTGGAATTTCTTTCTCTAAGGCCTCCGTGAGCATCTGTTAGCCTTGGATTTCCTCAAGACAGCCGAGCAGGTTGTACCCACAAAAATGTGGATCCTCTGCTTGTCATGTCACTCTAAAGAAACATGACACCCTACTTATCACAGAGCATTGTTTCTGGCGTTCTGTGGGAGTCTGTCCCTGCCTGGAATTGACGGCCAGTCCAGTGGATGCCAAAACTGAATTAGCGACCGTCACAGTGGACGCTATTTCTTCGTGCCTGTCCTGTTCACATAATGGGAGACCACAGTAGTTGACGAAGATTCTGTATATGGCAATGATCTGAGTGGACGCCAATTACTCTGTTTCATGAATGTCTTGGTTTTATGAGATTATTGCCATGTCATCATTACTCAAGTTCTATCCTTGAAATCTCTATTCCGTGAATCTACCTTATTATCCTACAATGGCTCATTCCTTTGGATTTCTATTGGCTATAAACTATAGTGGATGTCGAGATGACTTAATGTCTGGTGTTAATGGGACCCGGTCTGGTCCTAGGAGGAGCACCCGAAAGTACTTGTGCCCATGGGAGCTATATTGATCATGGTGTGACATTGCACCGGAATGCATGACTTTCTAGATTATGACATTCCACGATCTCGTGCTTGACTTTACATGATATTTACATGACGTGACTTGCATGGCCCGGAATGGGTATTTACTTGCTTGAATAGCCAATTCACGTGACACGACTTGATAATTACATACTTGATATTCCTTGATAACTTTACATGATTCATCTTGAAACGTACTAGTTCATCCTTAATAATTCTTGTTATTTCACTCTCGACGTCATTCATGCTTAGCTATACTGGCATTTCATGTAACATGTAAATTACTTAAAACAAGCTTGATCTTGAGATGTAATCCCTACTGAGCATTCGCTCACCTAGTGTTTTCCCCAATTTTTCAGGTAATTCCGATAGCAAGACTCAATCGGACGGGGATGACCAAGAGTGATGAGCGTAGAAGCCGTCCAAGATATCTACATCGAGTCTTTTACATTTTCTTGAGTCTATTATTGTAATTATCTCTTTATTGAGTTTGGAACATCATTAAAGTACCTTACTATGTCAGTTATGTAATAAGGATATTTAGAATTAGTAATGAGTAAAGGACTTGGTATTATCTTGTTTAGCATGCTCTGTCTATGTGTCGAATTACCTCATGCTCTGATTGACATGATTGATATAAACTCATCACGCATTTCCCGAGTTCCTTCCACACTCGGGGCGTGATAGTTTTTGTGGTATCAGAGCCTAGGTTTTCGAATTCATAGGTTACCAAAGTCCAATGATAGGTTTTGTTCCTTTACCCTGTGAGATGGGTAGAACTATGGGTTAAGTCAATATAGGGCGTTAAAACCTTATGGTTTAGTTAAATATCAATTAAGTTTAATTCCCTTGTAGGATCATGGCCGCCGAAAGATCCCAGTGGTGCGACATACAACGGACCGTCCAAGGTCTCACCCTAGCGCTTCAACAAGTGGCGCAGGGCGGTATGAACCGTGGAGCCGAAGATCTCCACCGAAGCTTTAGGAACATGAACTCGCCTAAGTTCGTCGGCTCGTCCGTTCCCGACGATGCCGAGAATTGGATGAAGGAGATGAAATGCTTATTTCATGTCATGCAATGCACGTACGAAGAGAAAGTGCTACTAGCGACTTTCCAACTAGAACGGGATGCTCGATTCTGGTGGGAATCCATGGAAGCCACTTTACCACAAGACCACATCACATGGGGCGAGTTCGTAGAGTATTTTAATAACAAACACTTTTCGGACCGTATACAAGAGAAGAAGGCCGTGGAGTTTGCCGCATTAAAACAAAAGAGTTTATCAGTGGCCGAATATGAGGCCCAATTCTCTAGGCTTTCCCGTTATGCACCACACCTGGTGTGTACGGAAAAGATGAAGGCCCAAAGATTTCTCAATGGACTTTGACCTCAATATATCACACAACTGGCGCCAATGGACATGCAAGTTTATTCGGAGATGGTAAGACGAGCCCAACTACTTGAAGATGCCACAGAATTGTCCTACAAGATCCGTGGGTGAGATAAGAAAGAACAAGTCACTAGTTCAAGAACATTCAAACCCTCCTTTAACAAGAAGAGGTCCAATAATGGGGGTGATTCCTCCAAAGAGAAGAAATTCAAGAAGAACAACAAACCTTTCTCCATCACCACACCATCTAAGGAGGTCTGCAAACATTATGATAAGGCCGGACATAAGGCTGGGGAATGCTGGGGAAGATTGGGAGCATGTCTCCGATGCAAGACTCGTGATCATAGGATTCCCAATTGTCCTCTGCTTACTGAGCAAGCTAATAACGAGAAGCACCCGGTCAAGAAGCAAGGCCGTCTCCAAGCTCTCCAAGAGGCAAAAAATAGTGAAGGTGGACTCATGGAAGGTACATTAAAAATTTGTTCCAAGATTGCTCACGTCTTATTTGATACCGGCGCAACTCATTCATTTGTTTCTAAGAGATTTGCTGCTTCATTATCTAAGGAACCTATTTGGTTAGAAACAGATCTAGCTATTTCCACTCCACTTGGAAGCGAATCCAAAATTACACACCATTACCCAGATAGTGAAGTTCTAGTTGAAGGGCATAACCTACCTGCCGATCTAATACGCCTAGATATGAATGGATATGACGTCATACTACGTGCCGATTGGCTATCCACACACAAGGTAGTTGTAGATTGCCGAAAGGGAAAGGTAACTTTTGATGATTACCTAGAGCTAGTTTACACTAGTCCTCGGAGTCAGAACAAATCACCTCTTATTTCGGCTCTTCGAGCTCATAAGCTCGTAAGGAAAGGGTGCATGGCCTTTCTTGCTCTTGTCACCGTAAGGGAGGCTAAGGAAGTAAAGCTAGAAGATATCCGTGTAGTTCGAGACTTTCCCGATATTTTTTTGGAGGATTTGCCTAGTTTACCTCCGGAGAGGGAGGTGTCATTCACTATTGACCTTATCCCCAGTGCTAGTCCTGTCTCGAAGGCACCCTATAGAATGTCCTATGTCGAGTTAAAAGAACTAAAGGAGCAATTGATGGAGCTTTTGAAAAGGGGATTTATTAGGCCGAGTACTTCCCCGTGGGGAGCACCCATGCTTTTCGTCAAAAAGAAGGATGGATCGATGAGACTCTGTATCGATTATCGGTAGTTGAATCAACTCACTATCAAGAACAAATACCCACTACCAAGGATCGACGAGTTATTTGATCAAATATCTGGAGCAAAATATTTCTTGAAGATTGATCTCAGATCTGGATACCACCAATTGAGGATCAAGGATGATGATATTCATAAGACTGCATTTTGGAGCAGGTATGGGCATTACGAATTTACTGTTATGCCTTTTGGACAAACAAATGCCCCTAAAGCCTTTATGTAGTTAATGAATAGTATATTTAGACCTCATTTGGATCAGTTTGTTGTGGTTTTCATTGATGATATATTGATATATTCAAAGTCCGAGGAAGATCATGAAGAGCACTTGAGGATTTCATTACAAATATTGAGGATTAATCAGCTCTATGCCAAATTTAGCAAGTACGATTTTTGGCTCGAGGAGGTATCATGCCTAGGACACGTAATTTCAAAGGAAGAGATTTCTGTCGACCCATCAAAGGTCGAGGCAGTGAAGAGCTGGGAAAGACCTACCAATGCTACATAGATCCGTAGCTACTTGGGTCTGGCTGGTTATTATCGGTGATTTATAAAGGACTTCTCTAAGATTGTTGTCCCTCTTACCAGGCTGACACGAAAGGAGAATCCGTATGTATGGTCCGAATATTGCAAAGAGAGTTTTCAAACTTTAAAGGATCGTCTGACTACTGCCCCTGTCTTAGCATTATCTATCGAAGGAGAGAAATTCGAGATATATACCGATGCATCTGGTATTGACCTCGGATGTGTATTAATGCAACAAGGGAAGGTTATTGCCTACTCTTCCCAGCAATTGAAGAAGCATGAGGAGAACTACCCAGTTCACGACCTAGAGTTGGCAGCGGTGGTGTTTACCTTGAAAATCTGGAGACACTATCTCTATGGAGAACAATTCACCGTGTACTCCAATCACAAAAGTCTCAGGTCTTTATTTTCTCAAAAAGAATTGAATATGAGACAAAGACGCTGGCTAGAGTACCTCAAGGACTTCGACTTCACCATACAATATCATCTAGGAAATGGTAATTCCGTAGCTGATGCCCTTAGTCGGAAGCCGAGAGCATTATTGGCTAGCCGCATGATTCAACAGTGGAAAATGTTAGAACAATTTTCCATGCAGAACATAAATATAGATGGGGAAAAAGGGTGTATTACTCTGTCACACATGAGTTTACATCCGGATCTACTCTCCAAGATTAAGGTACTACAAGATGATGACCCGGTACTGGTAGAAATCAAAGGCAAGATTGATGAACAACCTGACTTCAAACTGGCATCAGATGAAAGGTTATTATTTCATGAAAGAACATGTGTTCCGGATTGCCCAGAGTTAAAGAACAAGATTTTAGAAGAAGCACACCGATCAAAATATACTATTCACCCTAGTGCCACCAAGATGTACCAAGACTTGAAGAAAAATTTTTGGTGGACCAACATGAAGGGGGAGGTAGCGGAATTTGTCTCTCGCTCCCTTACTTGTCAAAGGATCAAGGTAGAACATCAAAAGTGTAACACCCCAAAATTTTATATAAATTATTTTAAGGTATTTTTGAAATTTTTGGAAATTTCTAGGATTTTTCTAAACTAAATAAAGGATTAATTAAAGCTTAAATAGAATATTGAGCGAATTTTGGGTTAAATACATTATTCTTGAAGCCCAAAATAATAACCAGTTAAATTAGACAATTAAATAAGCCCAAAGGACCCAAAAACAAGCCCATTATTCTTGGCCCATATTCTAGAAGCTAGAAATTAGTGTAATCACGGAATTAAGGGATAATGACTCTTTAAGATGATAAATAAAAGGATAATGTTGGGGATAATATCAAAAGAGTTTGAAGTATTTCAAATTCGGCACTTGGAATGAAAAACGGTCTATCGCGAGACCGCTAACAGTAAGAAAACGGTCGTCCCAATGACCGCTTAGGCACTACAGTTCCGTGAGAGAAAGAAAACGTGAAAATGTTGGATTTTTCATGTCTAAATCATCTAGGATTGACCCTATCAACTAATTAGATAAGTCTAGAGGGATTGTAGATCGAATTGAAAGTCTAATTGAGACTCTAAGTTCGTTCTAATCCTCAAAACCCTAGCTAACCTTATAAATAGATCCCAGATTTGACGTGTGTGACCTTTGCTTTTGGCACGCGTGGAACTAAGGTAAGGAGGATGAATTAGAGGTAAGTTTCTTCTAGGAATTTGTTTATTATAGTTAGAACTAACTACCCTCCGAATTTCGTTCTAAGAGATCAAGCCTACAAGAAGATAGAAGGTTCCAAAGTTGCTGATTCTACATTAAGAACTCAGGAATTAGTGCGTCCGACCCAGATTGATCAAGGAATTCAAAGCCCTAAATGAGGTATTTAGCAAATGTGTCTTTAGAACTTTCTCTTACCCTTCATATCTTCTATCTTTTTTTAATAGAAGAGCCTAACCTAGGAGACAATGGGAGAGTGCACCCCTTACTATCAATAAGGAGAAAGCCACTCCACCATCAGACCACTAGGAGGCAAAATTTTATTGATAGAGAAAATGATTACATCAATCTAATACTAGGCAAGCCTAGTGAGTCTAGCCGAGCCGCACCTTTTATAATGGAAGGTAGCTCATCATAAGAGTAAAAAGAATTACATTTAGTGGTGCAAGCTAATGAGGCAAGCAGGTCTGCAACAGAATTGGCTTCTCTGTAGATATGAGACAAAGAATCCTGCTGAGATATAATGTTCCAGATTTCTCTGACAAAGCTAAGAATATACCAAGGGCAATGAGTATCCTTTTTCACAATGCGGACAAGGGTGAGAGAGTCGCATTCAATTAGGGCTGGATTTGAGTTCACAGTCTTCAAGTATTTGATTCCATCAAGAAGGGCACGAGCTTCAGCTATAAGTGGATTGGATTGACCATAAAAATGAAAGAATGCAATAATATCTTCTATCTACCCTCAGAATTTTACGTCATTAGGACAAGGGAATCAAGAGATAGAAGGACGTGAAGTTGCTGATTTAGTTCAGGATGAGCAGAGAACTAGGGTTGACTTGTAGCCTTAAAATTTGAGGATTAAAGCCCAAGACAGAGGTAGGTTATCTGATGGATGGCTTAAACTTTATGTTAGGAATAAAAACCCTCTTGTTTCAATTGATTTCATGCATTGTACACCGTGAATTTCATATTTTACTAGGACTATGCATCTAGTTGAGTCTTCATGCATGAACTGGCCTTAATGAGAATAAAATGAAATTTCTTGTTAATTACATGAACCTATGCATATTGTTGGCCTATCCTTGTTCTATCATGCCATAAAAAGTTTATATATGTTGATTTCCATGCATGATATGTATTAGTTTAGTATTTAGTCTTATTATCTTTTGAACTCGGGTTTACACAGGAAGAAACGGTCTTCCTATCGACCGCCAAGGAAATCTAGCGGTCGTACTATAGACCGCTAGCCAAAGATAGACGGTCCTGTATTAGGCCGTTTTCTATTTCTGCTTCTGTAATATAGTTAATCCGAACCATATTGCAGAATTAACAATAGTTATGATAAAATAAGGCTAGTTAACTAAGTTTTTATTCCTATTTTAAGTACCGTTTTCCTATATTTAGTTAAATTTCTGGTTCATCATAATAGATTTCATGTTTTGTGCACATTGGAAGTATTTTTAACTTATGTTAATTTATGACCAAAACAATATACTCTTGTAATTAAATACATGGTTTAAGTAGAGGATTCATGATTTAACTTGATCAATATTTTATCACGATTTTCTCTCTCTTCTAAGAGTCATTTTCTTAAGTAGATGACACATATTCCGGTATGTTGTCATTAGTTACACTTTGCACATTAGGAACATAATCTTGGACATGATGGCCTCTCCTTTGCATATTCCTTCCAACGGACTAAGAAATCTTGTTTCAAGGCCTCTGTAAGACTCCACGAGCCTGAGATTTCCACTAGGACGCCGAGCTGGTTGTACCATTAAAGCCCAATTCTCTAGAAAGCACTTATACCGGAGTTTTATATTCTGGACCCTTAGCGGCCATCCGGTTGACTGCCATAGTCTGCTAGCGGCCATTCACTAGACCACTAACATATCCTAAACGGTTCTCCACTAGACCGCTAAAGGCTCCATATGTCATGCTTTCAAAATATCGAACTATCTTATAAAACGGTCTTGTACTAGACCGCCATGATCAAGAAACGGTCCGGTAAATGACTGCTAATGATGTGAGTTTGATTAACCCGGGGTTTGACTCAAGGGTTGATTTTCCTATGTTCCTAGATGGTCCAATTGATTATCTAGAGCCTGTCACATTATTCCAAAGATACCTAAGTAATTTTGAGAGTTAAAGAATGTACCGTTATGCTGCAGGTCTACCACCATAGCATAATGTACTTTAAATCTTTTTTTGATATCTTATGTCAACTTTGGTACGTTCTATACGTTGGTTACTTGATCATGAAACTTGATATTTGGATTTAAGTTATTGGCCATACTTTCTTGTTATACTCGTAAAAGTAGCTTGATTTATACGTGAAGATACAGTTCGAACACTGATTGTGTTCAAGGGCTCTATGCTAGTCCCCTCGGCGGATTGTCGGAAACATACTATAAACCATGGGGTATGATGCTACTGGCGTCGCATTGCGCTAAGAGTACTTTCTTTATAAATAAGTGAAATTCACGAGAAATTTAAGTGACTATCTTATGATTGAATTGTTACATGCTTGTTACATGACATTATAGTGCATAACCTTTATGGTTATGAAAAGTGAAAAGTGAAAGTGAAAGTGCGTTCTTGATACATGCAAGCATATTCTTGTTCGTGAAAGGCCAAGTGACGTTCTTGTTTTATTCAATTTGATCTTGTTCATATATCATTTCTCATCATCTATCATGATCTTATCGCCGCTTGCGTTACTCGCATGTTTTATCGTATTTACATGATTTATCTTATTCCCTAGAGCCAAAAATGTTAATTACTTAAATATTACCTTCATGTTGATACGAAGATACCTACTGGGTAAGTGTGCTCATTACCCTACTTTCCAATCTTTTTCAGAAAATTCTAGCGGGTTGGATTCAGATTACTCAAGTGATGGATCCGAGAGTGATTGATGGTTCAAGATAAGCCATAGTTAGTCCAGTCAAGAGTCAAATATGTAATTTTCAATTTATTGAGTCCAGTTAGTCAACCAGTCAAGATCATGTACTAGATGATTATTATAAATAAAAGTCAGATTTTTGATCAATTATTGTTTCCATTCAGCTTATGTGTGAATGATTTGCGCTCTGATTATTATTGTCACTTGAGACTTCTCTTGCCGGCTGTTCACGTTCCTGATTGTTTCCACTGCATAATCTCGGGACATGACAGTTAAAGTGGTATCAGAGCATAGGTCTTAGGACTTACTTATTCCTAGGGAAAAAATGTCAGCCATACCTATGAACTAGGGAAGAATTCCAAACCCCTATGAGAATTGGGTAGAACCCAAGATGAGGTAGTTATATAGAAATTATCTTAGGGTAAATCTTCCCTATTATAAGGAAAATAACTAAAGGTCCACTTTTTTAGGTACTCGGATTTCTCGATGGCTCATCGTGCGAATTGGGACAAAATGCAGCAAACTGTTGCGGGTCTTACCCAAGCCCTATAGACGGTGGCCCAAGCTGGTTCAAGGGGCGGCGCGGGTAGCTTGCACAGTAATTTTCAGAGTTTGAATCCTCCACGATTCTCTAGATCCTATAACCCTGACGAGGCGGAGAATTGGATCGACGAAATGAATCGAATATTCGATGTCATGCAATGCACTAGTCAAGAGAAGGTTCGTCTCGCCACGTTCCAACTCAATAAAGATGCACGTACATGGTGGAAGTCTATTCCGGCACCACCTATGGATGCACCTCACACGTGGGATGTATTTCTTATTCTTTTTCGAGCAAAGTACTTCTCCGAGCATGTAAAGGAGAGGAAGGCGGCGGAATTTGCCTCATTAAGACAAGACACGATGTCCGTGGCAGAGTATGAATTACAATTCTCTCGACTATCACCTTATGCTCGCCACCTGATAAGCACAGACTTATTGAAAGCCAACCGATTTATGGATGGTTTAAGGCTCGGATTTATCCAACAATTTGGAACTCAAAATATCTATACATATGCGGAGATGGTTCAAAGGGCACATCTATGCGAAAGAACCATGGAAAAGGTGGAAAAGCTCTGAGGGAAGGAAGAAACATCAAGCCGAAAATAGGATAGGCGAGAGGAGAAAGAAGTGGATGAGGATGAAAACCGTCACATTAAGAGGTCCCACAATGGGAACGGTAACGGAAAAAGAAATGGAAATGGAAATGGAAAGAATAAGAAAGTTAAAGAAGAAGATGGAACGCAAGTCATCATGGCTTGCTCATTCTGTGAAAAGTTTGGGCACTCGACTGAAGAATGTTGGAAGCGTCTCGACGCTTGTCTCAAATGTGGGAGTCGGGAACATAGCTTACCCATGTGTCCTCTCATAAAGGAACAATCTTCGAGGGATAACAATAGACAATGGAAACGAGGTCGACTAAATACCATTCTAGACGACGAAGGTAAAGTACTTAAAGGTACCATCTTAACGTATTCACTTTACTTTAATTTTAGTGCAGTTAATTAATAAATTCGAACACGCACACTCTCCGTAAAAACTCATGTTATGAATTTTGGGACCAAATTCTCTTAAGTGGGGGAGGGTGTACACCCCAAAATTTTATATAAATTATTTTAAGATATTTCAATAATTTTTGGAAATTTCTAGGATTTTTCTAAACTAAATAAAGGATTAATTAAAGCTTAAATAGAATATTGAGTGAATTTTGGGTTAAATACATTATTCTTGAAGCCCAAAATAATAACCAGTTAAATTGGATAATTAAATAAGCCCAAAGGACCCAAAACCAAGTCCATTAGTCTTGGCCCATATTCTAGAAGCTAGAAATTAGTGTAATCACGGAATTAAGGGATAATAACTCTTTAGGGAGATAAATAAAAGGATAATATTGGGGATAATATCAACAGAGTTTGAAGTATTTCAAATTCGGCACCTGGAATGAAAAACGGTCTATCGCGAGACCGCTAACAGTAAGAAAACGGTCGTCCCAATGACCGCAAAGGCACTGTAGTTCCGTGAGAGAAGGAAAACGTGAAAATGTTGGATTTTTCGTGTCTAAATCATCTATGATGGACTGTATCAGCTAATTAGATAAGTCTAGAGGGATTGTAGATCGAATTGAAAGTCTAATTGAGACTCTAAGTTCGTTCTAATCCTCAAAACCTAGCTAACCTTATAAATAGATCCTAGATTTGACGTGTGCGACCCTTACTTTTGGCACGAGTGGAACTAAGGTAAGGAGGACGAATTAGAGGTAAGTTTCTTCTAGGAATTTGTTTATTATAGTTAGAACTAACTACCCTCTAAATTTCGTTCTAGGAGATCAAGCCCATAGGAAGATAGAAGGTTCCAAAGTTGCTGATTCTACATTAAGAACTCAGGAATTAGTGCGTCCGACCCAGATTGATCAAGGAATTCAAAGCCCTAAATGAGGTATTTAGCAAATGTGTCTTTAGAACTTTCTCTTACCTTTCATATCTTCTATCTACCCTCAAAATTTCACGTCATTAGGACAAGGGAATCAAGAGATAGAAGGACGTGAAGTTGCTGATTTAGTTCAGGATGAGCAGAGAACTAGGGTTGACTTGTAGCCTTAAAATTTGAGGATTAAAGCCCAAGACAGAAGTAGGCTATCTCATGGATGGCTTAAACTTTATGTCAGGAATAAAAACCTTCTTGTTTCAATTGATTTCATGCATTGTACACCGTGAATTTCATGTTTTACTAGGACTATGCATCTAGTTAAGTCTTCATGCATGAACTAGCCTTAATGAGAATAAAAGGAAATTTCTTGTTAATTACATCTTCCTATGCATATTGTTGGCCTATTCTTGTTCTATCATGCCATAGAAAGTTTATATATGTTGATTTCCATGCATGATATGCATTAGTTTAGTATTTAGTCTTATTATCTTTTGAACTCGGGTTTACATAGGAAGAAACAGTCTTCCTATCGACCGCCAGGGAAATCTAGCAGTCATACGATAGACCACTAGCCCAAGATAGACGGTCCTGTATTAGGCCGTTTTCTATTTTCGATCCTATAATATAGTTAATCCGAACCATATTATAGAATTAACAATAGTTATGATATAATAAGCCTAGTTAACTAAGTTTTTATTCATGTTTTAAGTACTATTTTCCTATACTTAGTTAAGTTTCTGGTTCATCATAATAGATTTCATGTTTTGTGCACATTGGTAGTATTTTTAACTTATGTTAATTTATGACCAAAACAATATACTCTTGTAATTAAATACATGTTTTAAGTAGAGGTTTCATGATTTAACTTGATCACTGTTTTATCACGATTTTCTCTCTCTTCTAAGAGTCATTTTCTTAAGTACATGGCACAAATTCCAATCTGTTGTCATTAGTTACACTTTACACATTAGGAACACAATCGTGGACAAGATGACCTCTCCTTTGGATATTCCTTCCAACGAACTAGAAAATCTTATTTCAAGGCCTCCGTAAGACTCCGCGAGCCTGGGTTTCCCACTAGGACGCCGAGCTGGTTGTACCATTAAAGCCCAATTGTCTAGAAAGCACTTATACCGGAGTTTTATAATCTGGACCCTTAGCGGCCATCCTGTTGACCGCCAGAGTCTGCTAGCGGCCATTCACAAGACCACTAACGGATCCTAAATGGTTCTCCACTAGACCGCTAAAGACTCCAGATGTCCTTTTTTCAAAATATCGAACTATCTTATAAAACGGTCTTGTACTACACCGCCATGATCAAGAAACGGTCCGATAAATGACCGCTAATGACGTGAGTTTGATTAACCCGGGGTTTGACTCAAGGGTTGATTTTTCTATGTTCCTAGATGGTCCAATTGATTATCTAGAGCATGTCACATTATTCCAAAGATACCTAGGTAATTTTGAGAGTTAAAGAATGTACCGTTATGCTGCCGGTCTACCACCATAGCATAATGTACTTTAAATCTTTCTTTGATACCTTATGTCAACTTTGGTACGTTCTATACGTTGGTTACTTGATCATGAAGCTTGATATTAGGAATTGAGTTATTGGCTGTACTTTCTTGTTATACTCGTGAAAGTAGCTTGATTTATACGTGAAGATGTAGTTCGAACACTGATTGTGTTCAAGGGCTCTATGCTAGTCCCCTCGGCTGATTGTCGGAAACATACTATAAACCATGAGGTATGATGCTACTGGCGTCGCATTGTGTTGGGAGTACTTTCTTTTTAAATAAGTGAAATTCACGAGGAATCTATGTGACTATCTTATGATTGAATTGCTACATGCTTGTTACATGACATTCTAGTGCATAACCTTTATGGTTATGAAAAGTGAAAAGTGAAAGTCCGTTCTTGATACATGCAAGCATGTTCTTGCTCGTGAAAGGCCAAGTGACGTTCTTGATATATTCAATTTGATCTTTTTCATATATCATTTCTCATCATCTATCATGATCTTATCGTCGCTTGCGTTATTTACATGTTTCATCGTATTTACATGATTTATCTTATTCTATAGAGCCAAAATATTAATTATTTAATTATTACCTTCATGTTGATACGAAGATACCTACTGGGCAAGTGTGCTCATTACCCTACTTTCCAATCTTTTTCAGGAAATTCTAGCGGGTTGGATTTGGATTACTCAAGTGATGGATCCGAGAGTGATTGATGGTTCGAGAGAAGCCATAGTTAGTCCAGTCAAGAGTTAAATATGTAATTTTCACTTTATTGAGTCTATTTAGTAAACCAATCAAGATCATGTACTAGATGATTATTATCAATAAAAGTCAGATTTTTGATCAATTATTGTTTCCATTCATCTTATGTGTGAATGATTTGCGCTCTGATTATTATTGTCACTTGAGGCTTTTGTTGTAGGCTGTTCACGTTCCCAATTATTTCCGCTACATAATCTCGGGACGTGACAAAAAGCCCGCAGGTAAACTACACCACTTAGACATTCCTAAATGGAAGTGGGAGAACATAGGGATGGACTTTGTCATGGGTTTGCCTAAAACCAAGGGCGGACATGACCGAATATGGGTTATTGTAGATCGGTTGACCAAGTCTTCACATTTTCTGCCCATTAAGAGTAAATGGTCGGTTGATGTGCTAGCAGGCTTGTATATCAAAGAGATTGTCAGGTTACATGGAGTTACTGTCTCAATTGTGTCTGACCGAGACCCTCGCTTCACATCACACTTCTGGAACGGTCTGCAACACTCTTTGGGGACGAGACTCAAACTTCAGCACTACATTTCATCCCCAAATAGATGGTCAAACCGAGAGAACAAATCAGGTCGTGGAAGATATGCTTAGGGCCTGCGTCATCAATTTTGGTGGGAGTTGGCACGATCATCTGCCTCAATTGGAATTTGCCTATAACAATAGCTATCGAGCAAGCATCCAAATGGCACCATTCGAGGCGTTATACGGAAGGAGTTGCCGCTCACCTATATGTTGGGATGAAGTTGGAGAAGGACAGCTTCTAGGCCCGGAGATGGTAAAGATACAACCGAGAAGTTTCAGATCATTAGAGAAATACTTCAGATGGCTCAGTCTAGACAAAAGACCTATGCCGATACTAGACGAAGAGACCACAAGTTCCAAGTCAGAGACCACGTATTCTTTACTAGTACGAGGCATTAGAAGATTTAGTGCTAAGGGTAAACTTACACCAAGATATATCGGTCCCTTTGAAGTTTTAGAAAGAGTTGGCGAGGTTGCCTATAGGATCGCCTTGCCACCTCAATTATCGAAAGTCTACAACGTATTTCATGTCTCTATGCTCAAGAATTATGTTCGCGATCCGTTCCACATCATAGAAAATGACAACCTAGTGTTACAAAAGGATCTCAAGTATGAACAAAAGCCATTAAAGATCCTTGATCATGAAGTTCGTGTACTACGGAACAAGACTATTCCCATGGTGAAGGTTCAATGGAACAAAAATTTTGAACACGAAGCCACATGGGAAACCGAAGAGTCTATGCGAAAGAGATTCCCCGAGTTATTCTAATAGTAAGTACTATGCACCCTCCAAGTTTATATACAATTGAATTTGGGGACCAAATTCTTTTAAGTGGGAGAGGGTGTAGCACCCCAAATAATATATATATATATATAATTAATTAATAGACAAAAGAGTGGAAATAGAATTAAAATAATAAAACCCAAAACTATAAACTAAGGCTTGTATGCACTAAGGCTTTTGCCAATAAAAAGCCTTGTATGCACTAAGGCTTTTGCCAATAATGAAAAACCCATGAAATGGGCCTTACGGTTGGATCTTTATGATATATAAACATATATAAATATATATAGGGCTTTTTGGTTGCACCAAAGTTTTATCACATTCGGAGCTTGCATGAGACTTTAGGGTTTTGAGACCAACAAGGAAAGGGTGACTACAGTTGTGGTAAGGATGGGATTAACTTGGAAATATGAGACCTAGTAGAATTATTACATGAAAAACTTGATTACGATTAGAATTCTACCCACGAATTAGGTCCTGCCCCCTATAAATAAGACCCCTGCGATCGGCAGAAGCCTGTTGTTGCTGTTGCTGATCATCTTCCTCCAAGCGTCGACGCCGTACGTAGAAGCTTCATCCTACGTCTGCTTCTTCTTCCTCCTATTGTACGTTCGTGCTTCCCTTTTGATCGTGCTGCTGCAGTCACAATCCTACTACGGTTGCTGCTGCATCTACCTGATCCACTTCCTCTTCTTCCACACGGAGCTGTCATCGTTGCTCCTCTTCTTCCGTTCGTTGTTACTGTGAACAAAAGAAGAAGATATCTTCTTCCCTATTTCTCTGCAATTGTCTCTCTGTTGGTCTTCATTTTAACACCCGTATAAGGTAGGTTCTCTCAAGAATTAAAGCACAAGATGATACTGAATAGCCTTGCATGCATAAAAATCTTTATTACTGTCTCCATATCATGGTAGCACGATCATTTTTCTTAAGTTTTACGTAGATTGAGTTTTCTGTTTCATGTGAAAATAGCGGGCAAAATAGTGGTCGCTGATTGATGGACGTCCGTGTAGAAGGGTGCTAATCCTTGGATTGGTATCAGTCTTCTGGACGTAAATTAACAAGCGACCATCACCTTGACGCTATTTCTTGTAGAGCATTTAATAATTAACACATGCTTAAAATTCAATAACTATGGAACCTGATCCTATTAATTCTGCATGAGTATGTTTTCAGAATGCCCATATTTTTCCCTACACTTCTATGTCTTTAGTTTCCTGAAATACCCCGTAAACATCAATATGCTACTGTTCATGCTAAATTGAAAGAAATGAATAGTGGTTTATGCCTAGAAACGTATCTGCCCGATTCTTTTCATTTTGTATACATAAAAGATTTGGCGTCTGTTTGAACATATATTTATTCTGGAAATTGCGACTCTCCACAGAGACGTCGATTCGTGGTAATTATTGAAAAATTGAAATAACCCTGAAAATCATGAATTTACGTCCATTATTTGGACGCTAATTAACGATATGGCGCCTTCTTGAAGGGACGCCAATTCCTTGTGATATTATTAAAACTCAGTAAATTATTGATTTGGCGACTTTATAAGCAGACGCTAATTTATGATATAGCACTTTTCTGAATTGACGCGATTTCTTACCTTAGAGTTTTTCTCGGGTTTTGACCCATACTGCGGGTCTTATGGCACTTCTATCCGAAGTCTGAAGATAGAGTCCATGTTTCACGTTATTTCACGTTGTTTCATGTTACACCTCAATTCTTGGAGATTGAAAGACCCTCCATCAGATATTTCTTCCGCCAGATTGGAATTTCTTCCTCTAAGGCCTCCGTAAGCCTCCACTAGCCTTGGATTCCCTCATGGCAGCCAAGCAACTCAAAAACCTAGAACCTCAACTTGTCATGTCACTCTAAAGAAACATGACACCCTAGCCATCACAGAGTGCTATTTCTGGCGTTCTGTGAGAGTTTGGCCCTGCCTAGAATTGACTGCCAGGCCAGTGGACGCCAAAACTGAATTAGCGGCCGTCACCGTGGAGGCTATTTCTTTGTGCCTGTCTCGTTCACAGAATGGGAGACCACTATAGTGGACGCATATTCTGTATATGGCGGCGACCTGAGTGGATGCCAATTACCCAGTTTCATGAATGTGTTGGTTTTATGAGATTATCGCCTTGTCATCATTACTCAAGTTCTGTCCTTGAAATCTCTATTCCGTGAATCTACCTTATTATCCTACAATGGCTTATTCATTTGGAATTCTATTGGCTATAAACTATAGTGGATGTCGAGATGACTCAATGCCTAGCGTTAATGGGACCCGGTCTGGTCCTGGGAGGTGCACCCGAAAGTACTTGTGCCCATGGGAGCTACATTGACCACGGTGTGGCATTGCACCGGAGTGCATGACTTTCTAGATTATGACATTCCACGATCTCGTGCTTGACTTGACTTGATATTTACATGACATGACTTGTGTGACCCGAAATGAGTATTTACTTGCTTGAATAGCCAATTCACGTGACATGACTTGATAATTACATGCTTGATATTCCTTGATAACTTTACATGATTCATCTTGAAACGTACTAGTTCGTCCTTAATAATTCTTGTTATTTCACTCTCGACGTCATTCATGCTTAGCTATACTGGCATTTCATGTAACATGTAAATTACTTAAAGCAAGCTTGATCTTCAGATGTAATCCTTACTGAGCGTTCGCTCACCTAGTGTTTTCCCCTATTTTTCAGGTAATTCCGATAGCGAGACTCAATCGGACGGGGATGGCCAAGAGTGATGAGCGTAGAAGCCGTCCAAGATATCTACATCGAGTCTTTTACATTTTCTTGAGTCTATTATTGTTGAAGAGGGGCTATCTCGCACTACTCCTGAGTGGGGAAGAGGATGACCACGTACACCTGAAGTGTGAACTCCAAGAAGGGAAACGAGTCAGGGGTGCCTAGGGATAGATCCCCAGGGAAGACTCTTCGATGCTTAAGTCAGCAAAGTAGTAGAGCTCTGATGCAAAGGAAGAGCTAGGAGGAATGTGGGAGCGCGAGATCCCACTCCACCAAAAGGTGAAGTGGTTCATGCTAAGGGTTTTTGGCTCTTGCTTGGCTTACCTCTTGTAGTAGGGCTTTTCCAGTTTAAATAGTGGCCCGTTGTGCGACTAATCCCTGTAAGCGGAGGAGTCTCAGGGGGGGTTACGTCTTTCATGCGGACTCCTTATAGCACGCGGACTCTTGGTCTCACCTATCCGCTTGAGCTTCCTGCCATTAAGGGACTCCCAACGACTGTACTAATAAGCTTCCATCAGTGAGCCCGAGCGATAGGCACTTGCCCAGGAGTGGTCTCCCGATTGATGAGTGCATGGTCGGGACAGGGAATAGGGGGCTCTGAGGAAGCTTTCCCGATAGAACTGATGCTCGGACTTCCTAACCCGAAGGCCGCCTAGGAAGCGCTTGTACCGAGTGAGTTTTTGGGCTTTATACTAAGTGGGCCCGGGGGCTACCACTTGAAGGAGTTGGGCCTCGTTCGGTCTGGTTGGACCTCTTTTGGTCTCTACATACGGGTGACGAGATTTCCCCTCTCCAATTGTAATTATCTCTTTATTGCATTTTGAATGTCATTAAAGTACCTTACTATGTCAGTTATGTAATAAGGATATTTGGAATTAGTAATGAATAAAGGACTTGGTATTATCTTGTTTAGCACGCTCTATCTATGTGTCGAATTACCTCGTGCTCTGATTGACATGATTGATATAAACTCGTCGCGCATTTCTTGAGTTCCTTCCACGCTCGGGATGTCACAATAGCGATCCTCACTGTCCTTCAGCCTCTGCTCCGCAACCCGAAGGCCTAACTGGAGCTCCATCATCTGGGCCTCTAGAGCCCTCCTCTCCTCTCTCTCTCTCTCCCTCTCCTCTCTCTCCCACTCTTCCTATCTCCGTGCTACCTGGAGGGAAACCCTCAGCTCTAGTACGTCGCGGGGTAGCTCCTCGACGTCATGTCATCGCTGCTCTTCCTCCAACTTCGCTATCCGGGCGTCGCGCTCTCCCACGGTGGTGGCATGGGCGTCACACTCCTCCTCGGTCTGGGCGTGCAAGTCAGCGCATCTCGAATCTCCACCACCTGCCAGGGCCAACCATTTCACAAAGTCAGTAAAAGAGCGGTGCATAATCAATGTACAAGCCGAGCAAGTACTCACCCGAGCCGCGAGCTCGCACTCGGCCTCCTCGGCACGTGCCACCGCGCTGACGAGTTGCTCCTGGAGGGAGGTGACCTCCGGAGGAGGACCCTAGGCGCTGGAAGAGGCTCCCCCAGTCATCCCTGCTGCCGCCCCCTGCTGGGCCGCTGAAACAAAGTAGCAACGGCAATTAGTGACTGATCATCGAGAATCCAGGCCAATAAAAAATGCATTGCATAAACTTACCAAGTTGTCTAGCTCCTGTCGAGTGACGGTCAGCTGTCGTCTAGAGTCCGCCAACTGGGCCCGCTGGTCGGTGATGATGGCATCACGGGCATCCTGCATTTGTAAGCATGTAGGTTAGTGCCATATTCACATGCACACAGTAACAAAAAAAATCAATGCTCATTTCATACTTACCCCTAATGGTCTCCCTAGGTGGAGACGAGCCGCGTGGGTCTCTCGATAATGTCGTAGGTAGTCTGTGCTATCCTGCGCATGAGACACCACGGGGACCCCGCCCTGCTGCCAGTCCTGGAACTGTGCAGGGAAGCATACACGCCAGTCGACGTGCTTCGCCTTTCCCTGGGTCTTCCGCCCGATGCGGCTCGGCACGTCCACCTCTAGCCACTCTTGGGCCAACCCCATGGTCGTCATCGTGAGCGTAAGTCAAAGCAGCTCGATCTCCGTCAGGCACTGGACCTAGAGGTCCCGCCCGAAATGAGCTCGACCACCCTCCACCCAAGGCTGGCCAGCATCTGCCATGCCCAAGTAGGGCCTCCACACCACCTGCATTGCCATACACGTATCCTGTCAGTTTCTACATTTTTAAATTGAGGAGGGTAAATCCGACTCGGCCCATATATGGCCCATCTACCTCAAGCCCAGCACGACTCGCCCAGCGGGCCTCGACAGCTGTAGCTCGTGATGGATGGCCCGGGACGTTCTATCCATGGATTCGCCAACAAGGAAGGCCTTGAGCTTGGCGCAATGACCGCGAGATGACGCTTCGACGACCGACCGTTACTCCCCACGACGCAGGCGCCGACCCCACGAAGGGCGAGCACACTCCACGGGCTCCGTGAGACTCGCCTGGGGATCGGCCAACTCCGGGGAAACCGCCCCTCAACTGGAAACTCCTGCCATAATAGCGGGAGGCGTTGCTCTACAACTGGCACCCTTCCCTGTTAAGGGATGAGATCCCCCCTCCAGGACAACCCCCTATAAAATGGAGTTCGACGAGCAGAGAGAATGGGGACACACACAGACAACCCATGGTGAATCTCACCAATAAGCGCCTACAGAGAAGCAAGCCAGAGAGCTACTCACCCTGCTGCCAGAGAGGTCATGACGGAGAGAGAATCCCTCCTGTACGACGTTACCACCCAGCGAGCACTCACCGAGTGTCCACTGGGGGCGGCGAGCACTCATCCGGAGGCTCTACAGCTCTCTCATATCTCCTACTATGACCTCCATTCTCCTCCATCTCTCTTACTCTTCTCTGTTCTTCACTTAAACCGTTACTGACTTAAGCATCAGAAGGTTGTCCCCTGAGGTAATGCCCAGGGCTCCTTCTGACGCCCTATTCTCTGGTGTTTGCAGGCTTCCACAGGTGCCAGACCACTTCCACAACAAACAAATAAAGAAGTATGTTACATGGCATAGGAACCAGATTTCTGCCGCTACACTTTTTGGCGCCGTCTGTGGGAAGTTCGAGCGAAAAGCCATGGCACCTCATGGTAGTCTTCGCAACGCCAGCAACCGGGGCCGAGGTTCTCACCAAGGTCCCAGCTCCAGCAGGCTACTCCCCTCAGAAATGAAGGAGGTAACCCATGGGTTCCCTAGAGGCGAGCTCCGCTCCCCTCAGAAATAGAGGTAGCCCACGGGCTCCCTAGAGGCGAGCACTCCTGCTCCCCTCGAAAACAGAGGTAGCCTACGGGTTCCCTAGAGGCGAGCACTGCTCCCCTCAGAAATGAAGGAGGTAACCCATGGGTTCCCTAGAGGCGAGCACTGCTCCCCTCAGAAACGAAGGGGGTAACCCATGGGTTCCCTAGAGGCGAGCATCGCTCCCCTCAGAAACGAAGGAGGTAGCCTACGGGTTCCCTAGAGGCGAGTGAGCACCGCTCCCCTCGAAAACAGAGGTAGCCTATGGGTTCCCTAGAGGCGAGCGAGCACCGCTGCCCTTGGAAACAAAGGTAGCCCATGGGCTCCCTAGAGGCAAACACTCTTGCTCCCCTTAGAAACGAAGGTAGCCCCTAGGCTCTCTAGAGGCAAACACTCGTACTCCCCAGAAACAAAGAGCAGCAACTTCCCTGCCAGAGGGAAGCATACAAAGCTGATTACCAGCGATGCATGCATATCGAAGGCCAAGCGTATCATGAGTCCACGCCAAAATACAAGGAAGCATACAAGACAGGGGATGACTGTTCAGACGTGCCCCAACAGAACAAAGAAGAAGAATTAAGTACACAGGAAGCTGAAAAAGGTGGCGATCACTTGCTCAAGAGCTCACCCTGGTAGCAGCAGCGTCGTCTGGCCCGCGGCCTTGGACCCCTGGCACGCTCGAGGAGGAGCATCATTCGAGAGATCGACCAACTCCTTCTCCATCTCCGCCTCGGCCCGAGCAACTCCGGTGGAATAATACCCCCACATGTCAAAGGCCCTGGCGAACGACAGATTACAAGAGCACTGCCTGCCAGAGATGCCGTGCGCGCCAAGCACATGGCCGGGGTCACCGATCCGAGCCACACGAGGAGACTACCCTAGGAACTATCCTTCGACACACCCTCTCGAGCTTAACTCTCATATCCCGAGAAAGTGCTCAACATCTGAGAATGGAGGGCTAGTGTGAAGTAAATCCGGCTCGGCCCGTATAGAGCCCATCTCCCTAAAGCCTGGCACGACTCACAATCCATGACATGCCCAGCGGGCCCCGACAACTACAGCTCACGACGGATGGCCCGGGACGTTCTGTCCTGGGATTCGACAACAAGGAAGGCCTCGAGCTAGGCACAGTGACCGTCGGATGACGCTCCGATGATCGACCGTTACTCCCCACGACGCAGGTGACGACCCTATGAAGGGTGAGCACGCTCCACAGGCGTCGTGAGACTCGCCTGGGGATCGGCCAACTCTAGGGAAATTGCCCCTCAACGGGAAACTTCTGCCATAATAGTGGGAGGTGTTGCTCTACGACTGGCGCCCTTCCCTGTTAAGGGATGAGCGCCCCCCTCTAGGACAACCCCCTAAAAATGGGACTTTGACGAGCAGAGAGAAGGGGGACAGACATAGACAACCGATGGTGAATCTCACCAACAAGCACCTACAAAGAAGCAAGCCAGAGAGCTACTCACCTTGCTACCAGAGAGGTCACGACGGAGAGATAATCCCTCCTGTACGACCTTACCACGCAGTGAGCAATCCCCGAGTGTTCACTAGGGGTGATGAGCACTCATCCAGAGGCTCTACACCTCTCTCAGATCTCCTACTACGACCTCCATTCTCCTTCATCTCTCTTACTCTTCTCTGTTCTTCACTTAAACCGTTGCCGACTTAAGCATCGGAGGGTTGTCCCCTGGGGTAACACACATGGCTCCTTTTGAAGCCCTATTCTCTGGTGTTTGCAAGCTTCCACAGGTGCCAGACGACTTCCACAACAAACAAATAGAGAATTGTGGTACGTGGCATAGGAACCAGATTTTTTCCGCTACACAAATAAAATAAATATACAAAAAAGTGTAATAATAAGGGTGATCATACCATGGCCTCGGGGTACTCCATCAGCTCACGTCGTAGCGACGTCAGCTGGTAAGAATGTGGAGCCAGACTCACGATCAGCCTCCACCGTCGGGCCAGCGGCACAACTGTCGGGTGCCACTATCGGGCCCTCTCTATCGGCATGTAGTAGTAACTCCATACCTGCATCCACCGCATGTCATTAGCACAGTCAAATGCATGAACATAAAATAAGACTAGCTGTAATAAATAAATAAATAAAAATGCACTTACCTGGAGGAACGGTGTGAAGCCGCTCACTGTACTCTCTCGACCTGTCCCCTGGGATAGATCGATGATTAGATGTGCGAGTAGGGCTGATCCCCATGCATACTGCCCTACCCGATCCAAATCCACCAAAATCTCAAGGAAGCGACAATGGATGTCATCTCTCTTCGTGCCGAGCGAAAGTCGGCCCAAGACAAAGAACAGGAACCGCCGAAGGTCGGGGTCTGCTCACGCCAGGACGCTAGCGTCCTGGCAAAACGCATCGCATGCGGCTTCCTCTAGCTATTCCATGAACTCCGCTGTGGTCTCACCAACGCGCTGGCGGGCGTCGACGAACCCTAGCACCTCCATGACGGCCATCCGACTGACCGTCCTGCTCTCTCTGTCGATAGCGCAGGTCTCTAGCCCCAGCCACTCTAGGGCGCTCTCTCGGTTGTCGGGGTAGGTGACCCTGCTAATTGCCTCCCCGTCCACGCGTAGTTTGGTGATCCGGACCACGTCCTCCAAGCTAGGCACCATGTGCCCCCACAGCATCAAGAACGCCCTGCTCGCCAACTGCCACCTCTCCCTCAGTGCCTAGAAGAGGGGTAGGTTGAGCCGGAAGGGCTCGATCTGTAGGAACACTCCAAACCTCATGCCGTCTAGCATGGCCCTCTGAAAGTCCGACAGGCCTCTGTAAGCATCTACTACCAAGTACCAACTGATTCTGGTCCTCATCACACCCTGCACATCACAAAGAAGAAAACAAGAACACCTCATCTGTAAAAGAGGGAAAAAATAATAAATAACATCATTAAACACACGATATATCAATAATAAAAAGAAAAAAAATGCGTCAGCCACGCTTGACACCTTCAAATATTTTTAAATAATAAAAAAATTTTAAAAAAATAATGGACACGTCATCCCTCTTTGACGCCTTCAAATATTTATAAATAAATAAAAACTTAAAAAAAATTTAACGCATCAACGCACCATGACGCCTTCAAATTTTATTCTTAAATTAATTAAAATTAAAAAATAATGTGTTGGCCTAGAGAGATGGCGGACAAGAAGGGGGGTAGAATTGTCCCCTTGCCGAGATGGCAGATTTTAAAAACTTTCTTTACTTAACACTGTGGAATTAAACTTGGCAACATTGATTAACAAAAACTTCTGGTGAGATTAAGACGTTCTCTCAAAACATCCCGATCTCACACGGATAGTTAATGCAACTAATCAAGAGAATTAAGTTCAACACAGATAACGGAGGTAGCAGTGTGTGATAGTGTAGTGAATTAAAAACCTATATAACGTACCTGTGAAGGGAGATAGAAGAAATGACAATCACACAGGCAATCACATACGACACAAAGCTTTTAAGGTGGTTCGGGACCACGACGGGCTCCCTACGTCCACCCCTCACCCTGTTGGGTGAGGCTTCACTCCACGCTACAAAATGTAGCAACACGGGGATGAACCCCAACCACACACGCTACTTTCGCAGCAATATCCACACGGGGACAAGCCCCAAAATGTTGCCACTGCAGCACACACACACACGACGTCGGGGATCACTCCCCGGTCACTTAGACCACGCGGAGACGCAGCTCCGCCCACACACAATGATGTATCAAGTTTAACACAACACGAAGGATATGCACAATGTGCTCCCAATAAAGTATAATCCTAGAATAATCAAGTCTTTGAGGAGAAACTAGAATACGAAACAATATAAAGGTTTTAGGCTCCCCCTGACAACTCTTCTTAAGGAGTTTCAACATCTCTTCATAAGGTCGGAGACCATGATTCAGGTTCCCAGCAGGATGGTGAGCTCTCGCTGAGCCTCCTTTATCTAATCATGCAGATTCAAGCTTAGAGGGATATTCAACAATGTTTCCTTCAAATCCCAACTCCAGCCGTATCTGTAACCACAAGGAACGAACGAATCAGTATGCTCACAACCTTGTATTTAATAAAAGGGACATCACAAATAGATCAATATCAGTTTTGTAGTATCTCCCCTTGAATGTCCCATGGATCCCTTCAATCAATAGGTAGGGTGCGCTGGGAATGATAAACTAGAGTGGAAGGAGCCGAGCTTGAGATAGAAACTACCAAACTTACAGACCGGGGAAAGCAGCAGTAGCGCCATCCAGAACCAAGCTCAGGGTCATGGAAGATGATCACTCTAGCCTCTTCTTCCTCCTCCAGGTAGTGTTGTCACCCTCCTTCACGTTCTTTTTCGCCTCCTGCAGCAAATAGGGCAAGGTTAGCACAAGGCATACCTCCGATCGAACAAAATTGGAGCTTCTATATACCCTATAATAACCAACAACAAAAGACCACAATAGCCTCCATAAAACCCTCTCAAAGCAACCAAAATACATGTTGAGAAACCCTAAGGGTGTTGGTGTAAAACACCACCCAAATCGGATCTCAAACCAATGAGTTCGCAACCAAACCGGCAAACCCATTTTGGGTCGCCCAAAGAAAGTGTCGACCCTTAGGGTCGACACTTTTCTCAGCAGCTTCTGTCCCATTAAAAAGAAAATAGGACTGATGGTAAAGTGTCGACCCTTGGGGTCGACACTTTTTATCGGGGGTTCTATTTTCATTGAAAACAGACCCCAGCCCATCAAGAGTCGACCCTAGGGGTCGACACTTGCAGTGTAAATGCAGAAAACTGCATAATGCAGTCCAATGAACCCCAAGGCCATTGACACCCTATTAACCCCATGCAAAACATGATTTTGCAATATAGATAGCATGGTTAGAGGGTATCTAAAATAATGGATGAAGCTTGCTTCACAAGGTTTTAACATAGATACAAAGGAATGTAAATTGGAATGGAAGCTTACCATTGTTCCAATCAAATGACATCAATATGGACCTGCATTTCAGAGAACTCAACTTCATGTCAGACACAATTCAATCCATATCAGGAAATTAGCCTCAGAATATCTCTTCACATAGGTCTTTCAACCTGCAGTGGAGAATGCTGAAGTACTAGTAGGAATTTAGTGATGCAAAGCTTTTCAATCCATTTTCTCCATAAGCTTACATCACTCATGATTAAATCAAACCAGCCATGAGTTGCTAAGTCAATCCAAAGCAACTTGAACTATTACAACCCACACAAAACAATCAGACTGAACCGGTCCAATTCTGAATTGATTGCAACAGAATCATTTATGACTGAATCAAATTCAGTGAGTATGCATTTGAATTTCAATTCAAACATACTTAACACTGGCCATTCTTGTGTCAAAACACATAGTCTCACATGCATAAAAGGAAATTCAAGCAGGCCACACAGTAGGTTCCATGACCAACCCAATACAATCAAATTCATTCCAAGGACTTCCAAATTCAGTTCAAGACAATTAAGTTCAGTCCAGTGGTACTCATCAAACATATTCAAGATTATCAAAACCATCATGTCGAAGAACACAAGGTTCAAGGTTCAGCTTAATTAGATTCAGATCCAGAACAAGGAAAATTCAGATTCAATATGGTTCAATCAAGAGCAAATGACATGGGTTTCACTTTTGAAGACATGAATCCCATTCAAGTTCAGTTATGTAATTTCAAGCACATGATTGTAAAATACCCAAGACAGGGTCGGTGCACATATGAGCAAGGTCAGTGCAAAGACATCAAAGATATATACATGAAGGACCACGCTTCATAACAAGATAAGAACTAAGGCTCAAGGAGCCACGGGTCGACCCATAGGGTTGACCCTTGCAGTGGGAAGGAAGGGATCTGCCAAAAAGCAGTCTGGTTCAACCCAAAGACATCCAATCCCATTCAACCACACCAAGGGCCTTATGACCCTCAATGAAAACATAATCTTCCAAAAATAACATGCATTTGAAAATCTTGAAAGCTCCATAAATCATACATGAATGATATGCGTGAGAACACTAAATTATAAAAGCATGAACTATTTGCTTAAGACCCCATTTATGATTTTGAAGAATCACAAAGATTTGTCCATGAAAAACCATGTGGGATTCCTAAGCAGCAAGACAAAGTTGATGCAGATGAACATGTAGAGCACTAAGGTCGAGACATGTGATGCTCAAGTCTGAGCATATGAAATATAGATCAGTGCCATGAGGAATAGGTCAACTCCCTGAATGGGTGAGGTTGACTCTTCAGACCACAGAAGTCCAAACATTCAAACCTACAAGACAAGATATCAACAGTAAGCTCCATAACAGAAATTGATCAATGAGTGTTTTCCACAATACTCACACACAATATTTTCACTTCTATTCATACGCAAAACACACAATATATTGTAATCATCAAAACCATTAACAAAGACAAAGAGGGGAGCACACAGAACCCAACAATCTCCCCCTTTTTGATGATGACAATATATTGTGGCTATTCAAATTTCTCTCCCCCTTTGGCATTATCAAAAAAATGAGGGACTGAGAAACAACTGTAAAGATTCCAAAAATGAATGAGACATGAGCGCATGAACCCAGCAATTAACCTCCCATAAAGGGAAGGTGTGTAAATCAAGAAACAAGCAAGAGAGTGAGACTCTATGTGCATTTAGCAAGATGATGGAATTATGTCCACATGTGAAGATTTTGAACTATAAACAGATAGTGTGATTGAACTATGAACATGTGTCTGATCTAACTAACCTATATGCAAAATGTCAAACCTAGCTATGCACAGAATCTATTGTGCTAAAAAGCACGTTATTCTTCCCCATTTGTCAAGTACCAAAAACCAATCGACAATGGGTTATTTAACCCATTATTTACATGTATAACCTATAGATGCAAACTATGGAATGAAGTATGATATGAACAAGACGGATCGAGCATTCATGCATTCAAGCACGCATAACAAGATATAGACTCATGCAAGTCCCTTCGAGATGGGTGTAAGGATAATACAACTGATTGTTGAACATGATATGCATGAACAATACTAAGAAGGTCGTGCTTACATAAATAAGGTACTACATTAACCATGAAAGATGACTGATTCATAAAGGACATTCAAACAATCAAACCCAAAGTGCGTAAGTGAAGATTGAGCAATGAGGTTCAAATCAATATGAAAAATCAGATTTTTTAAAGAACACTAAAAAGAACTTATCATCCATACACTTTCATACACAATGCTCGAATATTGGTAGCTACGTATGACCCCAACTTTGGTTACTAAAAAAAGGTGTGACTAAACTTTTGACACGAGTCATGCCCTTTGTTTCAGGGGCAATTCCTGGTTACTCAGTTTCGTCACTTTTTATGATGTGGATGAGACTCTTTTCGACACGAGTTGTACTCTTTGTCTCAGGGGCACTTCCCGACTACTCGGTGGCAAATCACACTTATTTTCATATAGATTAGTTTCTCCTTTCGATGCGAGTTTCCTCCTTTATTTCAGGGGGATTCCCGGCTACTCGAATCCACATTCCACTTATACAACCTTTTGAAGAGGTAAATAGCTTTTTCCTCACGAGACATGTAATTTCTATGTAGAGAATCAATAACTCTCTAAAGTGTAGAGTAGAAAATAGTAATCTTTATTAGATTGAACCATTATCTCAAAAAAATGTGCATTTTGTGTGGGTGGTTGTATTGAATGTAAAAGATGAATTAGTCTCAACACAGTAATATCTCCCCCTAAATGTATGCATGGTTATAAAAAAAATCTCTCCCTTAATATATGCCATGTAACATACATCTCTAAATCAATGCAATTTCATTTAGCAAGGGATGAGTCATAGAAGAAGTCAAAAGGTTGTTGTATATTTTTTACAATCAAACAAGCACTGAAATTATATTTTCAAGCAAGTTGATTATCTGTACTTGGCGGAGAACGTAGGTCCGAAGACCACCTCACGCGTAGTGAAAGCTTCTGGCTGAACATAATCTAACCTTCCACTAACACCATTTTATATACCGGATAACCATGGCATTCAAACACAGAAATATGCAATGATATGTAAGTATATGTGCAATGAGTATCATGCAGTTAAGTATGTGTTCTATGTATGCACAAGTGAATTGTTATTTGTAAAAAGTAAATAGGAGTATGAAAGACTCTATGCAAAGTGAAAAGCATTCAAAGCCGATTTTATTTGCAAAGCAAAAGAGAAGGTGTGTATGAAGAACTGTATATGTGCAATGTAAAGCATTCAAAAACTAAAATTATTCACAAGATGTGAAACGAAAAGTATGTTCAATTCATCCAAACATGAAGTTCACAAAATCTCATCATTTTAGAAGTTGCCAAAATCAACAAAATAGGAATGCAATTTGATTGTGAACTTCAGACTCAACTTTTACCTTTTCAGAATTTTCAAAATGAACCTAACCGAAGTAAGTTCTCAAAATTAACTCATTTTCTTTCTCACCTTGAGAGTCCTCAATTTATTAATGTTCCTTGACCTCAAGACACCCCTGCAAAATAGATTCTCATTTAGGAGGCTTGGGCACCCAAGCCATCTTGGGTCCCGAGGGGTTAGTTCTAACATGAATAGATGGATTCTTGTATTTCCTAGTACATCGATCATCATCAAATCTCATTGTGGCACAGTCATCCATCAGATGACCATTCTCACCACAATAATGACAATAAGAAAATTTTCTTTTCATGGACCATTTTTCATCATTCTTCATTGCAAAGCAATTATTCATCATGTGTCCATATTCACCACAGTAGTAATACAAAAAATTCTTTTTGAGAAACCATTCATCATCATTTTTCTTTGTGAAGCAATTTTCAAAAACATCTCGATGTAACCCACAATAGAAGCAATGGTTGTTGTATCTTTTCTTTATGGGTTTTTCAAGATTTTTGGACTCATCAACAATTTTCATTTGTGACTGCAATGCTTATTGATCATCAGATTTCATCAGGAGGTAATCATACATGTCATGACCATATTGACCACAATAATATCATGAAATATTCCTTCTTTTACTTGTTATATGATCATGTTTAACAGTTGAAACTTTTTCATGCACACGAGAGCATTCAACAACATCTTTTTATTTTTCAATTTATTTATCACACAAGGACAAAGGTTCATTCAAGCTCTTGATTTCATTTTCTAGTTTCATCATTTGCAAATGAGAGTTAGCAATCTCTTGTTCACATGAAACAATTTTCTCATTCAACAAGGATTTAACAGTTTTGTGACTTTCAATTTCTTCTTCCTAAATATGCAAATTGTCACAATTATCAATGAACACATATTTTCCTTTCTCAACCTTTTCAAGACTTTTCAACTTACTTTCAAGTAATGAAATTTGAATCAACAAAGAACTATTTTCATTTTGGAGTTTATCAAATGAATTATTATTCATGGACGTGTGTTCAGGTTCATTCACTTGAAAACTCACATTTTCATTAACCATTTTATTCATGGTTTCATTCGATTCAAATTTATCATTCGAATTCTTAAAACTTTCTATTTCTTTCCTAAGTTCCTCCAGTTTATTTGTCTTATCAACATTCAGAGTTACATACCATTTTTCCAAAAGATGTAGTTTTTCAGATATTGAGATATTCAACATTTTCAGCTCCTCATTTTCTTTTTCTATTCGTTGAAGTTCTGAAATTTTATCCAACAAGGATTTATTTTCAGATCTATGGTCTGCAATCATTTCTTTGAGTTCTTCATCATAAAGCATGTGAGACTCAACTAGTCTTTTGAGCTCGGTGCATTTTCCACATGAAGAATAGTCATGTTTCTTTTTCAATTTTCTATTTTTAAATTATAATGATTTGTATCTATCAAACAGTTCATCATAAGCATTCACTAATTCATCATAGCTCAATTCATCCTCTTCCTCAGAATCGGAGTTAGAATTTACCATGGAGGTTTCCTCACTTTGGCATTCATTTTCTTTGTTTGTCACTTGACAGTCACTCTTCCAGCTTTCTTCTTGGGCTTCGCTTAGCCCATCCCAAATTTCTTTGGCAGACCTACAGTTGGAAACAAATGGAAATTTGTTAATATTTACTACTGCCTTAAGAGCATTCAAAGCAAACAAATTATCCGAATTCATTTTTTTAAGTTCATCGGTCCACCTTAATTCATTTTTGGGTAAGACATGTGGACCATGAGAGATTAATTTCATGAGTTTCAGATCAAAGCAAGTAATCCAAACATAAAAGTTTCCTAGTCACAAAGAATAATCAAAACCATTAAAGATAGGAACTGTATTCAGACTAGCCATCATAAAAAGATCTTTTCTCCTAGACCGTGTGGTCCGCTGAATAAAAATCAGAGACTAGGCTCTGATACCAATTGTTGGCCCAAAGAGATGGCGGACAAGAAGGGGGGTTGAAGTGTCCCCTTACCGAGATGGCGGATTTTAAAAACTTTCTTTACTTAACACAGTGGAATTAAACTTGGCAACATTGATTAACAAAAACTTCTGGTGAGATTAAGACGTTCTCTCAAACTTCCCGATCTCACACGGATAGTTAATGCAACTAATCAAGAGAATTAAGCTCAACACAAATAACGGAGGTAGCAGTGTGTGACAGTGTAGTGAATTAAAAACCTATATAATGTACCTGTGAAGGGAGATAGAAGAAATGACAATCACACAGGTAATCACATACGACACAAGGCTTTTAAGGTGGTTCGGGATCACAACGGGCTCCCTACGTCCACCCCTCACCCAACAGGGTGAGGCTTCACTCCACGCTACAAAATGTAGCAACACGGGGATGAAACCCAACCACACACGCTGCTTCCGCAGCAATATCCACACGGGGATAAGCCCCAAAACGCTGCCACTGCAGCACACACACACACGACGTCGGGGATCACTCCTCGGACACTTAGACCACGCGGAGACGCAGCTCCCCCCACACACAATGATGTATCGAGTTTAACACAACACAAAGAATTTGCACAATGTGCTCACAATAAAGTATAATTCAGGAATAAGCAAGTCTTTGAGGAGAAATCAGAATACGAAATAATCTAAAGGTGTTAGGCTCCCCCTAACAACTCTTCTTAAGGAGTTTCAACTTCTCTTCATAAGGTCGGAGATGATGATTCAGGTTCCCAACAGGATGGTGAGCTCTCATCGAGCCTCCTTTATCAAATCATGCAGATTCAAGCTTAGAGGGATATTCAACAATGTTTCCTTCAAATCCTAACTCCAACCGTATCTGCAACCACAAGGAACGAACGAATCAGTATGCTCACAACCTTGTATTTAATAAAAGGGACATCACAAATAGATCAATATCAAATGTGAAGTATCTCCTCTTGAATGATACATGGATCCCTCCAATCAATAGGTAGGGTGCGCTGGGAATGATAAACTAGAGTGGAAGGAGCCGAGCTTGAGATAGAAATGCCCAAACTTGCAGACCGGGGAAAGCAGCAGCAGTGCCATCTAGAACCAAGCTCAGGGTCATGGAAGATGATCACCCCAGCCTCTTCTTCCTCCTCCAGGTAGTGTTGTCACCCTCCTTCACGTTCTTCTTCTCCTCCTGCAGCAAATAGGGAACGGTTACCACAAGGGATACCTCCGATCGAACCAAATTGGAGCTTCTATATACCCTACAATAACCAGCAACAAAAGACCACAATAGCCTCCATAAAACCCTCTCAAAGCAACCCCAATACATGTAGAGAAACTCTAAGGGTTTTGGTGTAAAACACCACCCAAATCGGATCTCAAACCAAAGAGTTCACAACCAAACCAGCAAACCCGTTTTGGGTCACCCAGATAAGGTGTCGACCCTTGGGGTCGACACTTTTCTCAGCAGCTTCTATCCTGTTAAAAAGAATACAAGACCGATGGTAAAGTGTCGACTCTTGGGGGTTCTGTTTTCATTGAAAATAGACCCCAGCCCATCAAGAGTCGACCCTAGGGGTCAACACTTGCAGTGTAAATGTAGAAAACTGCATAATGCAGTCCAATGAACCCCAAGGCCATTGACACCCTATTAACCCCATGCAAAACATGATTTTGCAATATAGATAGCATGGTTAGAGGGTATCTAAAACAATGAATGAAACTTTCTTCACAAGGTTTTAACATAGATACAAAGGAATGTAAATTGGAATGGAAGCTTACCATTGTTCCAATCAAATGACATCAATATGGACCTGCATTTCATAGAACTCAACTTCATGTCAGACACAATTCAATCCATATCAGGAAATTAGCCTCAGAATATCTCTTCACATAGGTCTTTCAACCTACAGTGGAGAATGCTGAAGTACTAGTAGGAATTTAGTGATGCAAAGCTTTTCAATCCATTTTCTCCATAAGCTTACATCACTCATGATTAAATCAAACCACCCATTAGTTGCTAAGTCAATCCAAAGCAACTTGAACTATTACAACCCATACAAAACAATCAGACTGAACCAGTCCAATTCTGAATTGAGTGCAACAGAATCATTTACGACTGAATCAAATTCAATGAGTATGCATTTGAATTTCAGTTCAAACATACTTAACACTGGCCATTCTTGTGTCAAAACACATAGTCTCACATGCATAAAAGGAAATTCAAGCAGGCCACACAGTAGGTTCCATGACCAACCCAATACAATCAAATTCATTCCAAGGACTTCCAAATTCAGTTCAAGACAAATAAATTCTGTCCAATGGTACTCATCAAACACATTCAAGATTATCAAAACCATCATGTCGAAGAACACAAGGTTCAGGGTTCAGCTTAATTAGATTCAGATCCAGAACAATGAAAATTCAGTTTCAATATGGTTCAATCAAGAGGAAATGACATGGGTTTCACTTTTGAAGACATGAATCCCATTCAAGTTCAGTGATGTAATTTCAAGCACATGATTGTAAAATACCCAAGATAGGGTCGGTGCACATATGAGCAAGGTCAGTGCAAAGATATCAAAGATATATACATGAAGGACCATGCTTCATAACAAGATAAGAACTAAGGCTCAAGGAGCCTTGCAGTGGGAAGGAAAGGATCTGCCAAAAGGCAGTCCGGTTCAACCCAAAGACATCCAATCCCATTCAACCACACCAAGGGCCTTATGACCCTCAATCAAAGCATGATCTTCCCAAAAATAACATGCATTTGAAAATCTTGAAAGCTCCATAAAGCATACATGAATGTTATGCATGAGAATGTAGACATGCCAAAATCGATGATATGTTGAGTAAATCTCATGTCACCATGTGACGCCCCAAAGTGGACTTCAAAATTGGCTTAATACGAAGTTTTTCTAATTATTTGATAATTTATTTATATTAATTATAATTTCTTTACATTTTTTTTAAATAATTGAAATTAACGCCTTAAGGGAGGGCGTCATTTAATTGACGACCTGAAGAAGGTCGTGATTCCATAAATAAACGATTGTTCAAACATGCGTTGTTTCCTGGTAAAACTCAAAGAATTGACGTCCTCTTTAGGGGTGTTGATTATTTAACACCCATTCAAGTAGGCGTCATTTCTCACTTTTAAATAAGGAAAGTCATTTATTTCTATAATTAAATCCAGGAATTAACGACTGTGTGAAGGTCGTCATTTGAATTGACGCCCCTAGTAAGGTCGTCATTTGCACTTCCGTCTCCCTTTCGCCTTCTTATTTTCTGTAGTGATCCTTTCCCCATTTTACACCTTATGTTCGATTGGGAAGAGGGTTCCTTGTTAGAGGATTCATTGCCTTGTTTTAATCCTATTAATGCAAGGATTTTTGGCCTATAAATACCTTCACATGTGCTCCTCGCGCGAGGGAGGAGAAGAGTAAAAAAAAAACAAGAGGGCTAAACAACAACAACAATAGAGAGCTTAACAAGGAGAGCAACTGCACCGTGTGAACTTTAGAGAGAGAGAGAGTTTTCTTCATTTTGCAGGTGCTTCTCCAAGGTTCTTCCTCCAGGCGGCATCTTCATTCGGCGGTTCTTCATCCTGCTGCAGCCGTTGAAACTATTGTTCTCCCCTTTACTACTGCGCACACAGCAGAAAAGACACCCCTCCCCTTTTAGTTTGTTTTGTTATTATCATCATATCATCATCACATATCTTCTCTTCTAGCCTGGTCTGCTAGAGCTCTTTTAGCAGATATTCATCTTCTTTGCTACGTTATTTACTTTGCATATCATTCATAATTCCAACATTGTTGCTCCTTATTAGGGATTTAAAAACCAAAACACACAAGGTGTGTTCATGCCCAATTTGATTTCATATTCTTAGAGCATTGATACTACACACATGGCTAATCCATATCTTTATTTTTGTGTGTTTGCAAGGGTAATCAAGCGATAAACCCCCTTCATCGGCCGGCCGATAGAAGAATGAAGAACTCCCAATCCCACCCGCTCAATACAAGGTACATGCGATCATCCTTCTTCTTTTGAGGTAACCCCTCTGGCGATCACCCTCCATAGAGCATCTCATGCTCATCCTCTTTTCCTATTGATGTCCCACTTATTTTAGCATAATTATTCATCCTTAATCATTGTTATTCCTCTTTAAAATGTCTATGTGACACGTTCACAAATTGGCGATCACGGTGGGACGAGGCCTTTTGTTTTAGTTTGATTACCCCTCCCCTTGGCGCCCTCACGTGCCCCTCCCTTTGGTGCCCTCGCGTGCCCCTCCCTTTGGCGCCCTCGCGTGCCCCTCCTTCGTGCTCCACGTAGCACACTCCTCTCGTGCACCACGTGCACGCCTCCCACTAGATTAGCCAATTTTGAAGTATCCATAGCAATTTTTTTATTAGAAAGGAAAATTGATCTCTGGCTAACGGTTCTCTGAACTAAATAGCGCCCTCCACTCCGCCGTCATTTCTAGATACAGCGACTGTTCAAACAGTCGTCGTTTCCATTTATTTTCCGTATTTTTTTATCATTTTCATAATCCACGCCCCTCACAGAGACGTCATTTTCATATTTAACGCCTCACATCTAGGCGTCAGTTACTCTGATTGTCATTGGTTTTGGCATTTCCGTGGTACTGTTCACAGTGTTTTAACGCCCCTTTACAGAGGCGTCATTACTTCATACAACGCCTCATTCCAAGGCGCCATTTCTTTTGGGTCGTTTACAGATTTCACTGTTCACCGTGAATAGCGACTGAAACACAGTCACTGATTGTTGATATAGCGACCCCCTCCAGGTCGTCATTTTTGTTTTATTCCCACAGAACCCTGCTCATTGCTGTTCATCCACCCGTTAATTGCTATTACTGTCTATCCGATCATTATCTGCTTGATTTGCCTGTATTAGACTGCATTTAGGGCATTTGGCTTAGGAGACCTCCTCTCCCCACACTCTGTAGGATCTCACACCCTCTTGGTGAAGGAAGGACCCTCCTTTGAGCATTCCGTCTCATTGGACCGTAAATTCTTAAACCAAGCCTCCGTAAGTCCCCGCAGCCGTGGATTCCCTCACGGACGCCGGGCAGGTTGTACCATTGAAGCACCCGAGTATAGTTGACCCATACGTTGGTGAGAAGAGAGAAAGAACCTAGATACCCGAAGATTATACCCAAACTTTCAACCAGGACCCACATTCAAAAGAGAGAACTTATTATAGAACTCACCTTAATCTTCAAAGAAAACCTTAAAACTTTGGGCTCATTACAACTTGAGTGTGTACTCTCTTGGTTATACTTGCTTGTTGGAAATCTATTTTTTTTTCTCTTAAAGCATGAAACTTCACTCAGGTAAAATCATCAATATGGCCAACTATGGGTATGCTTATGATGGTTATGAGGAGGGTCAATTTGACCCGTTTTACGAGATTCCCTCTCACGATTCTATCTACCACGAGGGAAACTATGTTCCCTCTCCCACTCAGGTCCACATGATGGATACCACTTCTCTGGAGGTCGAGCCTTCCTCCCAAGCTCAACCTACCACTCAAGATACTTCTGGGGACGCCTCCCCTTCTTTCAACTTCAACGATGTTCTCAAAGTTCTTACTCAACTGGATGATTCCTAACGCCATGCAGCCCAAGCCGCCTTAAAAGGAAAATCTGTCCCGTCATCTTCTAACCCTCCCCAGGCCATGGGTGGCCATTCTGTCAATTCCCCTAATGTCCAGGCGGTCGCACCTAGGGTGCTCTCACGCCCACCAACTCATGTTATGACTACGCCGGCCCAACCGGCAAGTCACTCTATTGCTAGGCCTCAACAACCTCCTATTCCTCAATTCTTGAGAAGGCCTATGCCGAACCAATACTCTTTTCGTCCGGCCCCAGCCGAGTCCGATAACCACACTATACTCCTCCAAAGGATGGCTAGTATGGAGGAGCAACTCAAGAAGGTCACTGCACTCAAGGCCGCTCCCGAAGTTATGCTTCCCACTCTGCCAGTTTTTCATCTACCCCCATCTGAAATGCCGAATTTCCAGCGGTACAATGGAACGGGTAACCCGTACATCCACTTGCAAGACTTCTTATATGAGGCATCATTCTGGCAGGATAACAAGACTTCTCTGGCTTATCTCTTTAGGCGGTCTTTAGATGGCCCATCATTAGAATGGTTTTACTCCTTGGAGCCGGCCGATGCCGGTGACTTTGATGCTGTTCAACGGAAGTTTCTACAGAAGTACAAGGACCATGTGGGTCCCTCTTTGTCTGTTACTGATCTGGTTGCCGAAAAGATGAAGCCCGAGGAGGACTTCGTTTTATTTGCTGATAGGTGGAGAGCTATGGCCGAAAAATTGAAGGACACACTGTCGGAAATGGAGCAAGTGAAGATGATTATATCAAACTCCACTCCGCAATTCCGTCATATTTTAGCCATGAACAAGTTGAGCACTATGAAAGAGCTAGATACATACAAACATAGATGAAAGATTCGCCCATTATGGGCATGTTTGAGCCAAGACCAAAGGTAATGAAGAAGAACGTTAATGTCAGCAATACTGGTGCGACCACTGAAGGCACTGTTACTAATGAGCAGGTGAGCACGTTTGGCAATTCCACACCCTTCCGCCACCCTCCAAACCAAGGGCTGCCACCAAAGCAGCCCGCCTTCCAAAACCAAGTCCACCAGCAAAATAATAACCCTCCTCAGACCTTACAGCCTCTTCCACCTCCTCAACAACAACAACCCCACTTTACTCCACAGAATCAACCCGCACAGTACCACCAAATGCCCCCGCCAGTCAATTATGCACAACAACAACTGCAACAACCAAGAAGACCATTGGGTCCCCGAAGAGCACAATACCCTCCCTTACCCGAAAGTCTATCAGATATTTTCAATGCCCTCATGGCCTCTAACGCGCTCACCTTACCTAAAGAAAGAACGATATGGCCGCAACATGTAGACACCTCCCGGTATTACATTTTTCATCGGCAGCCAGGGCACAACATCGACCATTGTTTTCACTTCAAGGATTACATATATGATATAAATGATCAAGGTGATATTGATTGGGATGAGATGAGGAGGTTTGTTGCTACTTTAAAGGCTCGAAGGCCTCCTCGGCAACCACCGGCTCAGCAGCCTCCGCAGCAAGGTCAGCAACAACAACAAGTTCCATAGCAACAGCAGGCTCCTGCACCCCAACCAAATATGGGGATTGTTAACAATCCGCTATCAGAGCACCCGGTTCAAAATCAACAAGTAAACCATGTCACCTCAATCCATGAAGTAGAGAGAGGGCAGGGCTGGCATGAAGAAAGCGCCTCTGTCGGGGCCATTAACCAAAACTACAATCAACTACAACCACCACAGTTGTTAAGAAGACTTCAACCCGCACCTTCCTCCCAACAGCCACATCTCCTCATACGTTCCACCACCACTCCAGGGCCACTTAACCCTAACCCTACTCCTTCACAGCCTCTTCTTTTGTGCCAACCCACAAATTCTTCTTCTCCTCAGAACCCCCCATTAAGTAGACCCCTCCTTATCCGCCACCCACCGGCATTTGTCTCCCCTCTTGTTTCGCAACAACCTACCATGTCTACCACCATCATGCTTCCAAGATCCCTCCTTGTCACCCGACCCCCGCCGCCGTTTTCCGATGACGCCCGGCTGGCGAGGCCTCTTATAAGAACCCCTCCTTCTACCAATCCCGCACCAGCACCAAACACACCTTCTACCATTCCCTCTACTTCCTCTACCCCTTTACCCACTCTAGGCCCGACAGAGGCTTCGAAAACAATGGTGCTTCGTAGTGGATGGATGTTCACCAAGTATTTCCCCAACGGGAACAAGAGCCGGTACAAGAACAAGGAGAACATGAACAGGAGTCAGCACCGAGCACGGAGTATGATCTATTAAAGCATTTGGACAGAACACCGGCCCGAATTTCTATTCTAGAATTGATTAAAAGATCTACTACACACCAGCTAGCCCTGAAGCAATATTTGCAGAAAGTAATGGTAAATGAAGACATCCCAGTTGAACAGGTCACTACTATTTTAAATCCGACCAGCAATCAACCGGCCATCACTTTTTATGAACATGAATTGGCTCCGCAGCCGGCCAGGAAATATGCACTATGCATTACTATTTACATTAACAAGGTGGCAGTGAAACAATGTTTGGTGGATACTGGGGCATCCATTAATATTTTGCCACCAAGTACCTTGAAAATGTGTGGCATCCCGGAAAGTCAAATCTGGCCATCTACAATCACCGTAACAGCTTATGACAACACCAAGAAGCCGCCTTTAGGGATGATCACTTTAAAAGTTGGTTTGGGACCGGTTTCAGTCACAGCGGACTTCTATATTCTAGACATGGACCCGACATTCAATGGCATCTTGGGTCGCCCTTACATTCAAGAGCTTGATGTTGTGCCCTCCATGAACCATCAATGCATAAAATTTCCACACAAAGGGTGCATTATTAAAGTCACTAGTATGCCCATTTTGCCGACATAAGATATACATTCCGCAACTTCGGTGCCTTCTATGTGGCCTTCCAATAGGCCTTTGCTCTCAGTTTTGGATGTTGTCGATCTGCGGCAAGACTTGGCAAGGCCGTCTTTTTCAACCCCTCTTACCACCCAAATGTCACCACAGCCACCCAAAGGCAAGAAGAGAAAGGTTCTGATAAACACACCAGGATGGAATATCTTGATGAAAATGGGGTACAGAACTGGCAAAGGCCTGAGTATTAATCTCCAGGGAAGAGTCAAGCCCGTCAGGCATCAAAAGATGATTCCCCGGGGTGGCCTAGGGTATAAAGGGCCAAGCAAAGGCAAAGATGAAGAAGGACCATGGGCCGTCATGATTTCAACTCTTAAAACAGATCGGCAGCCTCTTACATGGACCCTACAAACACACTTTGTGAAAGGGGGTACTCATAATGATGAGCAAACCACGCTAGTCACTTCCATGCTGGACTGTCAAGATGTACATGCATGGTAGTTTGCTCGCCACATAGCCCCACTAGTTACATACAAGGCGCTGGAGTCCTTATGACCAAGTAAAAGAAGAAAGATGGTGTAGACACGCCAAAATTGACGCTATGTTGATCAAATCTCATGTCACTATGATGACGCTCCAAAGTGAACTTCAATATATTCATAATATGAAGTTTTTCTATTTCTTGTGTGTGGTTTTAATTTGTTCTTGCATTTTTGTGATTCGTGACCTGAGGAGGGGCGTGTTTTAAATAGCGACCTAATATGGGGCGTGTTCAAAGAAAGGACGACCAAATGTCAGGGCGTCAATTCCTGGTATTATCCGGTTTCAAAATAAATTCAAAATAAATTCAAATTATTGATTAACGTCCTTCCTCAGGGCGTGGTTTCAATTAACGCCTTCATCTCAGGCGTGTTCTCATAATTTTCAAATGAAGTAAGTTTTATTACCAAAATTAAATCCAAGAAATGACGCCCTTGATTGTGGTCGTGTTTTGATTAGCGTCTTGATGTAGGTCGTCAATTTGTGATTTGACGCCCTTCTGAAGGTCGTGTTTTATCCTTCGGTGTCGCCTTTCCTGAGTAGTTCCCTGCCTCCAATGGTCTCCTTGCTCGAATTAGAGTTAGAGTCCTGCCTTCTTTGATCATTGCCTATCCTTATCTTCCCAAATTTGAGCTTATCTTCGATTGAAATCCTATAAAAGGATGCTCTGGTCGATCTAGAGAAGGGTTGACGGGTTAGAGAGTTCACAGGTTAGACAGAGTTAGAGAGGTTACAGAGTTTACGACGAGGTTACGATCATAGGTTTACGGGTTACGAGATCAGAGTTACAGTGTTTCATCTTCCTCCTGTGCGATCGTTTAGAAAGTCCTCTGCTTCCTCTGCTTCCGGTCAACCGCGTCCACCTTGGTTTCCCTTTACTGTCGTCAGGGACAGCAGGGTTTTTCTTTTATTCTGTTTGTGTTGCTTTGTCTTCATCAATCGTCATCACGTCCACTGTGTTTTTCTCTTCTTTTACGTTTGCATTAGCATCATATCTCCTCCTTCCCTATTTCTTTAGGGGTTTTAAAAAAAATAGAAGAAAGGTGCGCATGTTTTGTTCTTATTTCATCATCATATCATCTTTGGGAATTGATACTACATTCACTTGGCTGATCCACTTCTTTTGCTTGTTTGTTTTATCTCTTTTGCAAGGTAATCAATAAAGGAAAACCCCCTTCATCGGCCGGCCGATTGAAGGAGGAGGAGGAATTCACAATCCAGCCCGCGTTCTATTTTTCACCAGGTGTTCGCGATCTTCTTTGTTTCTTATTGAGGTAACCCCTCTGGCGATCACCCTCCTTAGTAGCACCACGTGCTTCTTTTCCTTATTATTATATCATCTCCCCATATTTTTATTATGCTTTCGCATATTTAAATTCTTCTTCATGTGTGGATTTATCACGATCTACAAATTCGCGATCACGGTGGGACCTCCACTGTTTTTCTTTTGATTACCATCTCCTATTGGCACCCACGTGTGCCCTTTCCTATTGGCACCCACGTGTGCCCTTTCCCCTCGGTACCCTCGGTACCCCTCCTTTTGTGCCCCACGGGCACCCTCCATCGTGCACGCTGCACACTCCCGGGATCAGCCAGTTTGTGATTGTTTGATTATTTTCCTGAATTAACGCCTCACCCAAAGGCGCTTTTTCTTTTCACGCCTTCGTCTAGGGCGTCTATTTTATGTGTTACGTCTTCCCATAAGGCGTCTTTTATCATATCTGCTGTCTTCTTGTTCTGTTTGATAATTCACGCCCTACGCTTTGGGCGTCTTTTTATTTGCCAGCGCCTCACACCAAGGCGCGTGTTTCCTCGACCGTGTGCACCACTGATATTTGACGCCCTTTCGTAGAGGCGTCCTTTCATATTACGCGCCTCACACCAAGGCGCGTGTTTTGCACTACCTGTGGGCCACCACAGTGATTCACGACAGCGACCCTGTCGTCTCTTTGGTTTATAATGACCTGCCCCAGGTCGTCTCTTTCCTACATTTTTACAGAAACCTGCTTCCTGTTGCTGTCTGTGATTGTTGGATTGATTATTGCATTGCTTGCCTATATTGCTGTGATCTGATCATATTATTTTGCATCTTGTGGTATTTGGTTGAGAGACCTCCTCTCTCTACACTAGGATTCCACACACCTCTCTTGGAATCGGGACAACCCTCCATTGAGCACTCCGTCTCTTTGGACCGGAAATCCCTTTTCCAAGACCTCCGTAAGTCCCCGCACCCGTGGATTCCCTCACGGACGCCGGGCTGGTTGTACCGTTGAAGTACCCGGAGTATAGAGAACCTATCGTTGGTAAAGAGAGAGAAAGGATCTAGTTAACCCGGAGATCACACTTGGATAAACTAGGTTTCACTTTACAAAAGAGGGAAATTCTGCAATTTAATCCACTCTAATCTCAAGCGGAACACTAAAATCTTGCGTTCATCTCAACTTGGTTGCATAAACTTGCTTGGGTTGATTTGGCTTGTTTGGATTGAGTGGGTTTTGTTTAATAGTTCTTTTATAAGGCCGTCTCTCCTCTTAAACATGCAACTCCGTTCAGGTAAAATCATCAACATGGCAGGCTACGGATATTCTTATGATGATGAGGATGAGAATATTTTTGGTCAATATGAAACTCCCCTCTAAGATTCCATCTATCATGAGGGAAATTACCCTCCTTCTCAGTCTCATTACCCTCAAGTCCATGTGGTTGATACCACTCCTCAAGAGGTTGTACCCTCTTCTCAGACTTTGCCCTCCAACACTTCGGGGAACCCTTCCCCATCCTTCAATGTCACGGATTTAATTAATGCACTATCTCAGTTGGATGATTCCCAGCGGCAGGCAGTTCAGGCCACCTTGAAAGGAAAGTCTATTCCTTCTTCATCCTCTAATCCCCCTCCGGCCGAGAGTGGCCATCACCCCGTTAATGACCAAGCGGTCCTGCATAAACCTCCTTCGCATCCACCAACGCCTGGTACGGCCATGCCGGCCCAACAGGCGAGCCACTCTGCAGTTAGGCACCAATTTCTCCAACCTCCCCGAATTCTACGGACGCCTATACCGCATTCTTTTATTCGAAATCCGGCCCCAGTCGAGTACGACACTAATGTTCTACTGCTTCAGAAGTTGGCAAGCAAGGAAGAGCAACTGAAGAAGGTCACTATGGCTAAGAATGCCCCGGAGATCTCGCTCCCTACATTGCTAGTCTTCCACTTACCACCATCTGAGATGCCAAACTTCCGGCGATATAATGGGACTGGTAACCCTTTTATTCATTTGAAGGATTTCATGTACGAGACCTCCTTTTGGCAAGACAACAAGGCCTCCTTGGCTTACTTATTCAGGAGATCTTTGGAGGGGCCAGCCCTTGAATGGTTCTATTCATTGGATCCTGCTGATGCCGGTGACTTTGACATCATTCAGAGGAAGTTCTTGCAGAAGTACAAAGACCGGGTCGGACCCTCCCTCTCACTCACGGACCTGGTTGCGAAAAAAAATGAAGCCCGAGGAAGACTTCATAATGTTCGCTGATAGATGGCGGTTGATGGCCGAAAAGCTGAAAGATACACTGTCGGAACAAGAACAAGTCAAGATGATAATTTCCAATGCAACTCCTCAGTTCCGGCATATCTTGGCCATGAACAGATTAACAACCATGGAGGAGCTCTATGAAAGGGCTCGTTATATCCAGACACAGATGAAGGATTCGCCCATTATGGGCATGTTTGAGTCGAAGCCACGGCTATTCAAGAAAACTACAACTGTCAACAACAGCGGGCCCACGACGGAGGGCACGATTGCAAATGAGCAGGTTGGTGTAGTTGGCCACCCCCACCACCAAGCTAACCCACGACCTAACCCACCTCCACCACAAAACCCCCATTTCAACTCCACTCCACAATGCCAATTCGCACCCCAACATTCCTTTGCTTCACCACCAAACCAAGCGCCCCGCGCTAACCCTCCAGCTCCGCAACAGTACCACCAGGTACCACCACCTACCAACTATGGCCAACAACAACAACGGAGACCACCAGTTGGCCCCAAAAGGGACCACTACCCTCCATTACCAGAAAGTCTCCCGGATATTTTCAATGCCTTAATGGCCGCCAATTTGCTCATATTACCAAGGGAAAGAATAGCGTGGCCCGCTAATGTTGACACATCCCGTTACTGCGCTTTTCATCGTGCACCTGGTCATAACCTTGATCGTTGCTTCCACTTCAGAGATTACATTTATGACCTAAATGACCAGGGTGACATCAATTGGGATGAGATGAGACAATTCATCGCCACCATGAAAGAAAGAAGGTCTCCTCGGCAGCAACAAGCTCAGCAGCCACAGCAACCAGCTTAGCAGCAGCAACAACAAGCTCCAGCACCTCAGCACGATATGGGGATCGTCCACAATCCACTGCCGGAGCACCCGCCAAACCAGCACGTAAACCCTGTCATGTCTCTCCATGAGGTGGAGAGAGGGCAGGGATGGCATGAAGAAAACGCCTCTGTCGGGGCACTTTATCATAATCAAAACCAACCTCCGCGCCTCTTGCGCACCCCTTCTTCTTCTCCTACTCCCCAATTGGGCCGATCTCTTCTGCGCCCTGTTAATTCACCTCCTACCGCCAATTCTCCAACCTCGCCAGTTCGCCCCCTTCTTACACGCTTACCACCTCCACAGCCTACGCCACAACAAAACCCATCCACCACCAACCCTTCGCCATTGCCATCTAGGCCACTCCTCATCTGCCCATCACCAACGCCCACTGCACCCGCCATCACTACTCCTTTACCGGCAAGGGTCCCCCCACCATCGGTTCCGCCACCTTTTGTACCCAGAAATCTTCTCATTCCACCCACCACCAATTCCCCCCGCATTCGGGTATCCCTTTCTACTCCTACGCCTCCTACCAGGGCACCAACACCCCCTACGGGGATTCCCTCCGCGGGAACTCCCACTCCGCCACTTCTTAACACCAACACACCTTCTTCTTCTTCTAATCCTTCTCCCACACTTGCCCCGACAGAGGCACGTCAAGGCATGGCGCCGCTCCGCAGTGGATGGATGTTCCACCGTATTTTTATACAGAGAGAGCTAGAGCCCGTACAGGGGCCGCAAGAGCAAGAACAAGAACAAGAGTCAGTGCCAGGGACTCAGTATGATTTGCTAAAGCACTTGGACCGAACACCAGCAAGGATTTCAATCTTGGAATTAATTAAAAGGTCCACCACTCATCAGCTAGCTTTGAAAGAATATCTGCAAAAGGTGATGGTCAATGAGGACATTCCAGTTGAGCAGATAGTCACGGTTTTAACGCCCGCTAGCAGTCAGCCGGCAATTACTTTCCATGAACATGAACTGGCGCCACTCCCAGCAAGAAAGTACGCTCTATGCATCACAGTTGACATTAATAAGGTGGCTGTTAAGCAATGTCTGGTGGACACTGGGGCATCCATCAATGTCTTGCCACCTAGCACCTTGAAGTTGTGTGGCATTCCGGAAAGCCAAATTCGGCCGTCTACTATCACAGTCATTGCATATGATAACACGAAGAAACCTCCTATAGGCTTGATTACGTTAAAAGTAAGTTTGGGTCCCGCCGCCATCACAGCAGATTTTCACATTCTGGATATGGATCCGACATTTAATGGCATTCTGGGATGCCCCTACATTTAGCAACTCGATGCTGTGCCCTCCACAAATCACCAATGCCTTAAATTCCCACACAAGTGCCGCATTATTAAAGTTACCAGTATGCCGATTTTGCCAGAGGAGGATATTCATGTGGCTTCATCAGTTCCATCCATGTGGCCGGCCAACAAGCCACTATTATCTATGCTGGACGTCCCTTGTCCACAACCAATGCCAGAAAAAGTCACAACATTTGCTATGACACCCCTGCCTCCCAAGGGGAAAAAGAAGAAAACAATGATGAACACCTCTGGCTGGAACATCTTAATGAAAATGGGGTATCAAAGTGGCAAAGGTCTGGGTGCCAATTATCAAGGTAGGATTAGGCCGGTTAAACCTCAGAAACTGATTACACGAGGTGGCCTAGGTTACAAACGGGCCTCGGCCTAGTGTCAGCTTAGAGATCTGGATTCTTAACCAAATCTAGATGGCTTGGCAATATTATCCTTGATTATTTTATATATTTTTAGTTTGTCTTATATTTTCCTTTTAGCCCAGCATGCATCATGTAGGATTTTAAGCTTCATGCTGAAAATCTTCATATTATGGTAGTAATGAAGGTCGCTCGCTCTTGATTGAGTTGACATGAGACATTCCATTCCAAATTGAGTACTTTATTCTCTTTGGAGCCGCTTAGGCTGATTTCTTTGAAAATGTCCCTTTGCTGGGTTTCCATCTCAATTCCCTTTATTTTTCTGCAAATCCACCTTGGTTGTAGCACGTCCACGTTGGCTGGTAACCACTCTCCAATGGTGTCTCCTTATCGTGCCATGCGCACATTTTTACTTGCTTAGTTTAATCTCCTTTATCCAGTAAATTGATGCTTCCTTGGAATCACCCGGAGTTTGTTTCACTTTCAATCTTGGAAAGATTTTCAATGCTTAGTGTCTGAGGCGTGTCACATCACACCTTGGCATCTACTTATCAGTTTGCTCCACTTCATTCCGTTTGTTGCACTCTCACTCCATTTCGTCTCACTCCCTTGCAAAGCAGACGCCAAGGCGGGGCAGCTGTAGACACACCAAAATTGACGCTATGTTGATCAAATCTCATGTCACTATGATGACGCCCCAAAGTGAACTTCAATATATTCATAATATGAAGTTTTTCTATTTCTTGTGTGTGGTTTTGATTTGTTCTTGCATTTTTGTGATTCGCGACCTGAGGAGGGGCGTGTTTTAAATAGCGACCTAATATGGGGCTTGTTCAAAGAAAGGACGACCAAATGTCAGGGCGTCAATTCCTGGTATTATCCGATTTCAAAATAAATTCAAAATAAATTCAAATTATTGATTAACGTCCTTCCTCAGGATGTGGTTTCAATTAACGCCTTCATCTCAGGCGTGTTCTCATAATTTTCAAATGAAGTTTTATTGCCAAAATTAAATCCAAGAAGTGACGCCCTTGATTGTGGTCGTGTTTTGATTAGCATCTTGATATAGGTCGTCAATTTGTGATTTGACGCCCTTCTGAAGGTCGTGTTTTATCCTTCGGTGTCGCCTTTCCTGAGTAGTTCCCTGCCTCCAATGGTCTCCTTGCTCGAATTGGAGTTAGAGTCCTGCCTTCCTTGATCATTGCCTATCCTTATCTTCCCAAATTTGAGCTTATCTTCGATTGAAATCCTATAAAAGGATGCTCTGGTCGATCTAGAGAAGGGTTGACGGGTTAGAGAGTTCACAGGTTAGACAGAGTTAGAGAGGTTACAGAGTTTACGACGAGGTTACGATCATAGGTTTACGGGTTACGAGATCAGAGTTACAGTGTTTCATCTTCCTCCTGTGCGATCGTTTAGAAAGTCCTCTGCTTCCTCTGCTTCCGGTCAACCGCGTCCACCTTGGTTTCCCTTTACTGTCGTCAGGGACAGCAGGGTTTTTCTTTTATTCTGTTTGTGTTGCTTTGTCTTCATCAATCGTCATCACGTCCACTGTGTTTTTCTCTTCTTTTACGTTTGCATTAGCATCATATCTCCTCCTTCCCTATTTCTTTAGGGGTTTTAAAAAAAACAGAAGAAAGGTGCGCATGTTTTGTTCTTATTTCATCATCATATCATCTTTGGGAATTGATACTACATTCACTTGGATGATCCACTTCTTTTGCTTGTTTGTTTTGTCTCTTTTACAAGGTAATCAATAAAGGAAAACCCCCTTCATCGGCCGGCCGATTGAAGGAGGAGGAGGACTTCACAATCCAGCCCGCGTTCTATTTTTCACCAGGTATTCGCGATCTTCTTTGTTTCTTATTGAGGTAACCCCTCTGGCGATCACCCTCCTTAGTAGCACCACGTGCTTCTTTTCCTTATTATTATATCATCTCCCCTTATTTTTATTATGCTTTCTCATATTTAAATTCTTCTTCATGTGTGGATTTATCACGATCTACAGATGGATGATCCCGAATGTGACTGGTACCAATGGTTCGACATGAACGATATCACCATTGCTCTGAGCCGACTATTTATGCCAACTGATCCGGAATGGCCGCCATTAGTTCTTGAACTGATTGAAAAGCCAGCAGTGATCACGGACAAGAGGCAGCTTCTAAGCAATTACACAGATATCGGGGAGCTGAATGTGCCGTATGAAGAAGGCTTCAATGTGGATAGGCTGTGGGCCGGCCTTTTCCTCTTAAATCTATCCATCCAACAATTTTTGTCCATTTGCTTGATAAAATGTTTTGCTCAGATATCCCTAGACCACCCGCGGTCTTGATAACCTTTTCTCCAGATTCGCTTCAAGCTTCTCTGCCAATTCCTCTCTTGCTCCTCGAGCAATTTTCTAAACTCTCCATCACACCCCCGTGTGGGCCATCATTTACGCAATCTTCGTCAACCTGTCGATCTCGACACTGCCTCTTGTTCCTTCCTCGCATTGCCTTATTATTGAAAACAAAAAAAATGCCAAAATTCCAATTTTCCAATCTTCCATCTCCATTGAGGAGACCTATTATCTTCTTTCTGAGTGTGTCCTGACCCTGGGGCCGCTCTTCCAAGATTCATTAGTAGACTCTCTCTACCCCTCCGGTGAGGGGTCTTCACCTGTATCCCCTTCTGTACCCACCTTTTCCTCTCCCCTTCATCTTCGTCAATTTCTAGTGATCAGGCTAGTTGCTCTTACTCTTCTAGTTCTAAGACTCATGGGGTAGCTTCGCATAAGAAATCCAAGGGTAAGCAGATTCCTCGTAGATTCTTGCTAGATTTAGCTAGGAGGTGCCGGGCATGCTTAGCTCTTCCCGAATTTATAGAGATTTCAATTATCCTGCTAGAAACAGAATATGAAGACACATCTACTTGTGTTCTTAATGAGGGTTTTGGTGTTTATGAGATCATGAATGATGAAGACCCTATTGAAGAGGGGGATGAAGGTTACGAAGAATATGAGGACGAGGCTGATGCTTTTGCCAGTGGCATGAGAAGATTCGATGAGCCATCAGCCTCAGTAGAAGAGCCTACCAAAGAAATAAATCTGGGTACTGAGGAAGACCCTAGGATTGTCCTCATTAGTAAGAACTTACCGCCCTCCGAAGAGGAGGCGCTTATTTTCGTTCTTCAAGAATATAAGGACACGTTTGCGTGGAGTTGTGAAGACATACTAGGACTAGACCTTGCGCTTGTTGAACATCGACTTACACTTAAGCCAGGGTCCATTCCGGTCAAACAACGGTTGAGACGTTTCCACCCTAATATGGCATTAAAAATGAAAGAAGAGGTCGATAAGCTTCATAAGGCTAGATTCATTAGAGTTGTCCTCTATCCCAATTGGGTGGCTAACATCGTCCCAGTCATGAAGAAAGATGGAAAGGTTCGAATTTGCATAGACTTTCGGGACCTCAACCGCGCGTGTCCTAAAGATGACTTCCCCCTCCGTCATAATGATGTTTTAATCGACAATACGGCAGGATATGAGACTCTTTCCTTCATGGATGGCTTTTCAGGCTATAATCAGATTCGCCTGACTGAGGAAGATCAAGAGAAGACATCGTTCACTACACCATGGGGAACCTATTGCTTTGTGGTCATGCCCTTCGGGCTTAAGCATGCTGGGGCCACCTACCAGAGGGCTATGATGGCAATCTTTCATGATATGATCCACGTTTATATAGAGGTGTACGTTGACGACCTGGTAGTGAAATCAAGGACAAGGATTGAGCATCCCGGGGTTCTAGCCAAAGTTTTGCAAAGAGCACGGAAGTACCAATTGAAAATGAACCCTAAGAAGTGCGTGTTTGGTGTTTCATCAGGGAAATTGCTTGGATTCATCGTAAGTAAGAGGGGTATCGAGATTGATCCCAACAAGGCGAAGGCCATAAGGGAAATGCCTCCTCCCAGGAATTTGAAAGAAGTTCGAGGATTGATCGGGAGGTTACAATTTATTCACCGATTTGTTTCCCAGCATTTACAAAGATGTAGGCTGTTCTACGAGTTTACTAAGCCGGGAGTCAAGTTTAATTGGGAAGACAAATGACAAGCAGCTTTTGACGGATTATCTCTCAAATCCTCCTGTCCTGAGGCCGCCAGTGCCAGGCAAACCGCTTGTTCTCTACATTTCGATCCCGATGGCTCTATAGGCACTGTCCTAGCCCAAGTTGACGAAGAAGGTAAGGAAAGGGTAGCCTACTACTTGTCAAAGCTTCTTAACCCATGTGAGCAGAGGTACTCAGCCATAGAGAAGACTTGTGCTGCTTTAGTCTGGGTAGTTTAGAAACTTAAGCATTATTTCTTAACTCACGAAGTTCATCTCATTGCCCGTATGAATCCAATCAAGTTCCTTCTTGAAAAATCCGTTCTCACTGATCGATTAGCACGATGGCCAAGCTTCCTTTCTCAATTCGACATCATCTACATTCAGCAAAAAGCGATTAAAGGCTATGCCATAGCAGAACACCTCGCTCATCATTCCCTCCCTAGATTTGACCATGTTTGCTCGGAGTTTCCAGATGAGGAACTAATGTCCGTCAATCAGCATGATTCGATGTGGATGTTACATTTTGATGGAGCTTTGAATTCAAAAGGGAAGGGGATTGACATTGTTCTTCTGTCACCTGAGGGTATCACTATTTCACTCGCCTCTCAGCTTGCATTTCTAGTAACAAATAACATAGCTGAGTATGAGGCTCTTTTGGCCGGACTAGAGGCCGCTCATCAATTCGGTGTAACCCAATTGTGGATTGTAGGTGATAGTCAGCTTATTCTTCGCCAAGTGCTCACCAAGTGCCGTACGCTCAATCCTAAACTCAAACCCTATCAGGAATTGACTTCTGCTTATACCAAGCTTTTCACCAAATTAATCTTCATCCATGTTCCTCGTGATCAGAACATTTTAGCTAATACTCTCGCTTCTCTTGCATCTTCTTTGGTTTTCCTTACCGAAAGGAATTTCCATTCTATCATTGTTCACAAGGGGCTCACTCCCGCTATTCAGGATCCAGCTTTCCTTAGTATTAACGAGGAGGTGCTCAAGAAAGTTAAGCAAGGCGGAATCATTGAGAATAAGGAGATCATGCTGTTGGATTTAGAGGAAGAATTGGATGATGAAGAGAAACCGTGGTATTACGAGATTGCTAAGTATTGCCATGATCAATCCTATCCTGAGGAGGCCATGGTGGAAGAAAAGAAAGCCATTCGAAGAGTTGCTCAACGATACACTTTAGTTGGAGATGTACTCTACAGAAGAGGTCTCACCGGTGTTTTGTTAAGGTGCCTAGATGATGATGAATCTTGGAAGGTCGTGGAAGAGGCACATTCAGGAGTATGTGGTGGTCATGTGAATAGCCAGATGCTTGCTAGGAAGATCCTTAGGCTAGGTTTGTATTGGCCCACTCTAGAAGAGGATTGTTTCATCTACGTTCGGAGGTGTGTTAAGTGCCAATTGCACGCCGATAAGATTCATTTGTTAGAATGTAAGGCCCGGATACAGAGGGGGGGTGAATGTATCCCTCTACAATTATGGCCTAATTAAAACTCTAATGCTCAGTAATGCGGAATTAAAACTGTTGCAGAAATAGCCTAAGGAACCTTAGAAGGATCAAAGCAAGACAGCAACTCAAGAAGCCCTCAAACGACCCTAAGCAAGCATCTAATGCGCAGTAATTAAGTGAACATATAAAAAAATCAATTAACCTCTAGGATATAGATAATCAATTAAATCACGGTCCTAGCAGGAACTTCTTCTACTACTTCTCTCTTTCTCCCAGCACGAACTCTCTTTTCTTCTTCTTCTTCTTTCTTACTTCTTCTTCTTCTCACAACTTTTGCCTTCACCTTCTTCTCACTCTCTGTATCTCACTGTCTCTCTTTCTTTTTCTCCTTCTGCTCTCTCGATCTAGCTCTGAGCCTTCTCTATCTCTTCTTTCTCTTCTGCCCCACTTCTTTTTTTCTGGCTGCTTCTACTTCAGTCACTCTCTGCCACTACTCGCGCCCCTCTTCAGAGGAAGAAGACACATATTTATAGCAGCAGCAGATTAGGGCGGCGTGTGCTCTCCACGATTCTCGCCCAAATGCTTCAGTCCACGTGGAGGCTCCTCTGCATCCCGGATCACGTGCCAGATGCCAGCCTCGTATCACGTGCCCACTCTGTATAGGCTTCACGAACAGTACCTGTCACACAGTCATAGGAGATTAATCAGAAGGATAGAATGTATAGACTTTGAAGACTTAGACATTAGAACAGCAAAAGGTGCACTCTATTGAAAACGACATGGGGTACATAAGATGACTACAGCACGAGATAAAAAGAAAACGACACGAAGTGCGTACAGTAACAAGGCTAACAATACAAAGAGAACGACACGAGGTCAGATGAGAACAACACGAGGTAAGAGAGAACGACACGAGGTACATACAGTATCAAAGCTAACACTACAAGGATAACGACACGACGTCAAATGAGAACAGCACAAGGTAAGAGAGAACGACACGAGGTCAAACGGTAGTAAAACACGCGATCAGAGAAAACCTGGACGAAGATAGAAAGAAACAACACGAAGACATAAAAACAGAACTAACATGAAGACATAAAGACAACACGAAGACATAAAAACAACTCGAAGACATAAAAACAACTCGAAGACATAAAGACAAAAGATAACACGAAGACATAAAAATAAAAGATAACACGAAGACATAAAAACAAAAGATAACACGAAGACATAAAAACAACACGAAGACATAAAAATAGCAGATAACACGAAGACATAAAAACAAAAGATAACACGAAGACATAAACAAAAGATAACACGAAGACATAAAAACAAAAGATAACACGAAGACATAAAAACAACTCGAACACGAGGACGACACTGGCTGAAAACAACTCGAAGACGTAAAGACAAAAGATAACACGAAGACATAAAAACAAAAGATAACACGAAGACATAAAAACAAAAGATAACACGAAGACATAAAAACAACTCGAACACGAGGACGACACTGGCTGAAAACAACTCGAAGACGAAGGGGTGACACAGAAGGAGCGACACGAGGTGGCACAGAAAGCAGCACGAGATGGAACAAATAACGACACGAAGACAACTGGAATGATGCGTGTAGCAGTTCGTTGTACATACTTCCAATGTACAGACTTTGAAATAAAGAGTGTACAGACTTGAGAGATCAAGGCACGATGTATAGACTTTGTCCAAGGAAACGAATGTGTAGGCTTTGGCTTGGAACGAAGGTAAGGATGAGGCTGTAAAGACTTGGCCAATATGAGACACTGTACTGACTTTGTCAAGTGACTGGCTGTACAGACATCAGACGATGAAGACTCTGTATCGACTGAAACAAAGGCAGTGTATAGACTTAAGCATTCTGAGCATAACAAAGGCTATGAATGTATAGACTCCATGATTAAAATGCAATGCTGACTGATGTATACACTTGACAAATAGATTGATACATGAACTACCCTGTACAAACTTTGAGACTTAATGAGCAACAAAAAGTAGACAGAGCAGCATGGCGTCAACCCAGCTGGTCCACTGCGTCAACGCAGCCATTGCACCGAACCCATATTAATGAAAGATAGACATGCAGACATGAGACGGACGATGTACATACTTGATGCATGTGAACAGTGAGACGGATGTATAGACTTCAGAAATCAAGCACAAACCAATTTATCACAGCATGACTCAAGCATACACATGCATTCTTCACAATTCAGACATGGCACACTCATGCAAGGCTACAAGCATATAGCACAGTCAAGAATGTCACATCATTTGGCTCCATTCCTTCTCTCATCATTTGCTCAAACAGTGAAACTGCTTCCTGTCCACGTCCATGAAACCCATAAGCGACAATCATAGCTCTCCCACTGAACAGATCAGACATATTCAAGACAAAGTGGTGACTCAATTATGTTGCTATCATTAAAACACCACATCATCAACAAAGTACAAGGGGCACAACAATCTCCCCCTTTTTGATGATGGCAACATAATGAGTCACACTGACTCATCAAACTATTCTCCCCCTTTGACATAATCAAAAAGAAGGGAAATGGTTTGATAGTCAACTGTAGCACATAAATGCAACACACAAAGATAGCACATAAATGTAGAGAATGAGTCACGGTTCAAAAAAAATGAAGATCTCCCTTATGACAATGAAACAGCTCTCCCCCTATCAACATGCATGATAGACTACTCTACCCTTAGAAGTAAATAAACCATAACTCCCCCTGAAGCACAAGAATGGACTCTGGTTATCCAATAAATCAATCTGAAATCAGTCATTTCAAAGAATCTGAATTCTGGTGAAAATACCATAGAATCAGAACTTATTGCAGAGCAAGATGGAAGATTCCAACAGTGTGGAGAGAAATGCATCTCAGGAATCAATCTAAAATCCACCACCATAAGGATTCTGAAGTTCAGAGGCTGTAAGTGAACAAGGTAATAATGGGAGTGGCACCTCACATTTGTATGGTCAGAAAAATGCAGATGGAATCAGTCAACTGATAAGAGAGAAGTTCACTTGTTGATCATGCAGGAATCTGATCATGAGGGATTTGAATGCATACATCACTTCAATAAGTCTTAAAAGATGTAGACTCTTCTATCATAAAGAATTATGAAGTGGCAACTTAATCAATCTGATTTAATTTTGATGTATACCAACTTTGCCAAATTAAACTCAATGCTCATATCTGAATCCAAGTTTTAATAAAAGAGAACCAAATAGTCAGAAAAACACTCAAAAATAATCATCTTTTATCTTACACAAATGATCTCAATTGCTCCTTTGAAAAATACACAGGTTAGTACTGAAATTAAACATTTTTCCAGAACATGAGTTGACAGATTTGTCAAGATAATTTTAATTGAAGCACATTATATTTTTCCTGAGTAATTTAAGTTGATCAACACCTTTTTACATTAGGCACAACAAGTCTTAGTTGAAGTGACCAAGTTACTCAGTGTGATAACTGGCATTGCCTCTCACTTTGAGAGCAGAGTTAGCAATATGAGTGTCTTTTTACATGAGAAGACACCTTTATCAGAGGCCAGACTCCCCAGCTACTCAACACAAATAAGCTATTGCTCTGTCAGGTTTTGTTTCACTAAATTTTTATCAGAGATAACTGTGGCACCTCATGACATGAGTTACTTTATTTCATGGATAAAGAACTCAGTTTCTCAGTGACCGAGTCATTGCTCTGAATTCACAATTTTTTATTTAGTCAACTTTTTCAAGTTAATGTTTAACCAAACCACTCACTCTACGTATCTCTACCAAAGTAGCCTAGATTTCAAATTTCAGATATCAGATGAGAGACTTTAAGGATTACATGACACAAGAGGTTAAAGTTTATTAAACCTCATCAACAGATGTTTTCAATTCATTTAATTACAAAGCTGAGAATACATTAATCTTATATCAGTCTGATTCAGTGATAATTCTTAAATCCATATGATAGGAGTTTCTGCCAAGATCTCAGACTGAATTGCATGTCATGCATCTTAAGTTCCTCAGATCAGAACAATAAATTTAGCTGACCAACAACTCAATAATGGAGCCAAAATAGTCACACCAGCTAAGAGGTATATGAAGGAAGAGTACAAGCTGGTGGAAGAGTAAATCAGCAATAGAAAAGAGCATCAGAAGAGATTTTTATCATCAGACAGGAGCTGAGTCTGGAATACAGACTGATCAGCTATTTTAGAGATATCAGCAGAGAATACAGTTGAATAGCGTAAAGTCAAGAGAATGAATCAGGTTACTTAAACAAAAGGAGTTCATGAGGTGAAGAAGATATGAAATAGGAATGCTCCCCCTGTCTAAGTGCAGTGAATTTCTTTTTAGATTTTTTTTCAAAATTTTATGATATGCACTATCCTACATATGCAGTATGCAACAATTCTAACAAGGAGAGCATGATGATCAATCAACAACAAACTAGCTCCCCCTGACAAAATGCATGATGTGCAATGAATCATTTCTTTTCGAATTTTATTTTCTTCAAATTTATGATATGCAAAACACTGCTCTATATGAGAACTAGACCCATGGTACAAGGCGGAGGACTCGGTCCAAGGACCACCTCACACATGGCAGTAGCATCCAGACATACTCCATATGCCCTTCAGCACTGTTCCATTTAATATAACATGATGGTCATGCAAATGACATATGCAGTGCAAAGCAATCTCATTTGTTTAGTGCAAACAACAGCATGAGAAGAACATCAAAAATCAACCAAGCAAAACAACAATTTCAGATAATGAAATTGAAACAGATTTCAGAACTGACCTGAATTGAGTCCTGGGGTTTTCTTTTTGAGTGCCTTGGTTAACCCCTTTTATTTCTCCCTCCAAGGCACACCTGCAAAGTATTTGATCATCTTGATCCTGCAAGGACCCAAGCAGCTTTGGGTCCTACGTTAGCCCTGACAGGTTTTCTAAACATTTTCATTGCAACATTATCATCAAATTTCATCAGTGAATAGTCATCCATAGAATGTCCAAATTTTCCATAGTATCTACATGAAATGGCTGGTGTTTGATTCTTATGATGCATATTGACAGCAGGGTGATGTTTATAAACATGTTCATAAGAATTTCTGTTATATGCATGAGCAGTTTGATGCTTGTTCTTAACCATACAACATTCAGCAGATTTATGGCCTGGCTTCCCACAGTTATAGCATGAAATTTTCACAAAAGGTTTCGCAGGGAATTTGACAAAATGGGGTTTAACATAGTTCTTTTGAACATACCAACAGTCCTTGACTGTATGCCCATTTTTCCCACAGTGTGAGCAAGCAAAAGAATTTCTTCTATGAAAAATATTTTTACCCCAAGTAGATCTAAACCAGCACTCAGCAGTCTTGTGCCCAGGCTTATTGCAGTTGAAGCACACAATGTGCTGACTAGAATTGTGTTTAGATCCATATGGATCATGAAAGTGCATGGAAGACCTGGCTTGTAGTTTGTTGTCTTCTTTCATGATAAAACAATCATTCATGAGATGACCATGTTTCCCACAATAATAACATGAAGCATCAGGCTTCCTAGCAACATGGTTTCTATCAAAAGAGTTTCTAGAATGTAAAGTTCTACTAGCATGCTCATCCTTTAACATCAATCCACAATCCTCCATTATGTGACCTCCTTTCCCACAATAATAACATGAACTCTTTTTAATGTGAGTGTGTGAGAGATCATGTGAATTATGTGTAGTCTTCTTTATAGTAACAGGAGTGTCTTTATCCTTCTTCTGTGAAGTTTCATCCTTTTTCAGTTTTTGATTTTGTTCCACAGTTTTGGGTTTTACAGTGGATTTTTGTGCAGTGAATTTGAAAACAGAAGGAGCAGAGGTTGTGTTCTGATTGGTGGCTTTGACAAAAACAGTAGATGTTTCATTCCCATTACTCTTTTTCTTTGTCGGACTATAGCCCAGTCCCTTTCTCTCAAAGTTATCACTCTTTCCAAGAAGCTTATTCAGATTGTCCTTACCTTTGGCAAATTTTGATAGAGAATCTTTCAAATCTTTAATCTCAAAATTCAAATCAGTAATTTTAGCTTCATATTTGGACAAATCTGTTTCACAGGAAATTACTTGTTGATGCAAGGCATCATTCAGACTTTTGAGTTTTTCTACTTCCTGTTTTAATTCTATTTCCTTGTCAATTTCAGATAAGGACTTGTAAAGATCATCAACTTCTTGTTGAAGGGATGTGATAGTAAGCTCATATCCAACTATTCTCTGTTCACTGCAACTGACATTTCCATTTAACATTAAGTTGATGGTTTTTAGACTCTCAATTTCTTGTTCAGCATTCATCAACCTATCAGAATTATCCACACTCACACACTTGCCTTTTTCCATTGTTATTAGCCTATCTGTCAACTGGGTGTTTAGATGTTTCAACTCATTGATTTCCTCTTGCAGTTTACCATTCTGCTCTAGGAGATCAGCATCAACCACCCATTCATCTGAGAGAGACTGACATTCATGAAACATTTCCTGTTGTTTTTTAGAATCTTTCTGTAATTCTATGTTTACAGATTTTATGGCATTAAGCTTTTCAATCAGCAATTTGTTTTCTTGTCTAAGTTTCTCTGATTTTTCATCATTTTTATTGGAGAACTCTTTAAGAGAGTCATTTTCAGATTTCAGCTTGTTTAATTCAGACTTAACACATTCAATTTCTTTCAGCAAATCCTTGCTCTGAACAGAATCATGACTAGCTAGACTAAGCTTCTTTTCAAGTTCAGAGATTTCTTTCACATGATCTTGATTCTCAGTTTTCAATAAAGAAATTTGTTTCTTCAACATTAGAGAATCAGACATACAGGCATCATGAATATTTTTCAATTCAACACACTTTCTACAAGGAGAACTTGAACTATCTAAACCAGTACCCTTCTTCAATTTTTTATACTATTTTCTTAACAGTTCATGAGATTCAAATAATTCAGCATAAGCATTCTCCCAATCTTCTAGAGAAAAGTTCTCGAAGAGATTTACCTCATCATCATCATCTTTAGTCTGACTGCTGCCTTGATTGCTATCAATTAGATTACTTCTGTTAGCCATCATGCAGTTGTCCTCGTTTACCCTGTGAAATTGCTTCAGCCTATCCAGGATGTCCTTTGCTGAGCTACAATTATGAAGACAAGACCATAAAGCTCTGTCAGTAGCTGCTTTCAACAGGTTAAAGGCTTTCTGATTTTCTCCATCCTTTGATCTGTGTCTGTCGGTCCATTTGGACACTTTCGTTGGTAAGGTGTGAGGACCTTGTGAAATTAATTTCCACAAATCAGGATTAGCAGAATTTACATAGGCATGTAAAGCAGTGTACCACTGACTGAAACCAGAACCATTAAAGACGGGTGGTAAAGCCATTGAAAAACAAATAGCGAATAAGTTCAAGGCAACAGGAACAATTATGCACTAAAAACAAATTAGCACTTAAGACAGCAAGATCGAATCTGCAGGTCGACTGGACCTTGTATGCAGACACCGCTCTGATACCAATTGTTAGAATGTAAGGCCCGGATACAGAGGGGGGGTGAATGTATCCCTCGACAATTATGGCCTAATTAAAATTCTAATGCTTAGTAATGCGGAATTAAAACTGTTATAGAAATAGCCTAAGGAATCTTAGAAGGATCAAAGCAAGACAGCAACTCAAGAAGCCCTCAAACGACCCTAAGCAAGCATCTAATGCGCAGCAATTAAGTGAACATATAAGAAACTCAATTAACCTCTAGGATATAGATAATCAATTAAATCACGGTCCTAGCAGGAACTTCTTCTACTGCTTCTCTCTTTCTCCCAGCACGAACTCTCTTTTCTTCTTCTTCTTCTTTCTTACTACTTCTTATTCTCACAACTTTTGCCTTCACCTTCTTCTCACTCTCTATATCTCACTGTCTCTCTTTCTTTTTCTCCTTCTGCTCTCTCGATCTAGCTCTGAGCCTTCTCTATCTCTTCTTTCTCTTCTGCCCCACTTCTTCTTTTCTGGCTGCTTCTACTTCAGTCACTCTCTGCCACTACTCGCGCCCCTCTTCAGAGGAAGAGGACACATATTTATAGCAGCAGCAGATTAGGGCGGCGTGTGCTCTCCACGATTCCCTCCCAAATGCTTCAGTCCACGTGGAGGCTCCTCTGCATCTCGGATCACGTGCCAGATGCCAGCCTCGTATCACGTGCCCACTCTGTATAGGCTTCACGAACAGTACCTGTCACACAGTCATAGGAGATTAATCAGAAGGATAGAATGTATAGACTTTGAAGACTTAGACATTAGAACAGCAAAAGGTGCACTCTACTGAAAATGACACGGGGTACATAAGATGACTACAGCACGAGATAAAAAGAAAACGACACGAATTGTGTACAGTAACAAGGCTAACACTACAAAGAGAACGACACAAGGTCAAATGAGAACAACACGAGGTAAGAGAGAACGACACGAGGTACATACAGTATCAAAGCTAACACTACAAGGATAACGACACGACGTCAAATGAGAACAACACGAGGTAAGAGAGAACGACACGAGGTCAAACGGTAGTAAAACAGGCGATCAGAGAAAACCTGGACGAAGATAGAAACAAACAACACGAAGACATAAAAACAGAACTAACATGAAGACATAAAGACAACACGAAGACATAAAAACAGAACTAACATGAAGACATAAAGACAACACGAAGACATAAAAACAACTCGAAGACATAAAAACAACTCGAAGACATAAAGACAAAAAACAACACGAAGACATAAAAACAGAAGATAACACAAAGACATAAAAACAAAAGATAACACGAAGACATAAACAAAAGATAACACGAAGACATAAAAACAAAAGATAACACGAAGACATAAAAATAAAAGATAACACGAAGACATAAAAACAACTCGAACACGAGGACGACACTGGCTGAAAAAACTCGAAGACATAAAGACAAAAGATAACACGAAGACATAAAAACAAAAGATAACACGAAGACATAAAAACAACTCGAACATGAGGACGACACTGGCTGAAAACAACTCGAAGACAAAGTGGTGACTCAATTATGTTGCTATCATTAAAACACCACATCATCAACAAAGCACAAGGGGCACAACATCATTCCCCTGCTTCTTCACTCCATCCTATGTCCTCCCCATGACCTTTCTCCATGTGGGCTTTCGATATCATTGGACCTCTTGGTGATTCGAACCTCCTCACAAAACTAAAGTCATTTATACTCACGGCCACGGAGTACTTCACCAAGTGGGCGGAAGCGGAAGCATACGCGGAGATAAAAGCATCGACCATCTGCAAATTTATAATGAAGAACATCATTGCAAGATTCGGCATCCCAAGTACCATCGTCACCGACAATGGACCGCAATTCATCTCTCAGGAGCTTCAGGACCTCTGTAACAGGTATAATATTGCATTGCATCATTCATCTCCTTATTATCCACAGGGCAATGGTCAAGCAGAGGCAACCAACAAAACTTTGATCAAGATTATCAAGAAAATGTGTGAGGTGAATAAATTTTCGGATTGGCCAGAAAACCTGGTTGAAGCTCTTTGGGCCTATCGCACTTCCATTCGTACCCCTACTGGACAAACCCCTTTCGCCCTCACTTATGGAATGGAGGCGGTAGTCCCTTATGAGATTCTTATCCCTTCTCTACGGGTACAATTGGACAAGGAGCTCCCTATTGATGAGCGTCGCGAATCTCTCCTTACTCAGTTGGAACTCTAGATGAGAAGCGTTTGGCCGCCGATGAACATGTGTGTATTTACCAAAACAAGCTTTCACGTTTTTACCAAAAGAAAGTAATTGAGAGAAAATTCAAAATCGGTGAGATGGTAATTAAAAGAATCTTTGTAAAACCCGATAGACCTCGTTCGAAACTTCAACCTAACTGGGAAGGGGCTTTTGTAATAAGAGATGTTTACCCTGGCAATGCTTCCAAACTAATTAATGCTGAAGGAGAAGAATTGCTCACCCTTGGAATGGTCTTTACTTGAAGAAATACTACCCCTAAGTCTTTGAAGAAAAAAAATCAGAAAACACAAACAAATGAAGAAACAAAAAACAAGAAAGTAAACAAAATAAAAAAAAATTAAAAAAATGCAGGTTGATATAGTGCGTAGGCCGTAAGACCCGATAAATCAAGATCCTTAATTCATTCTTCAGTCTTGATGGTTTAACCTTGGGGTCAATTCACGCATACACTACACGCTTTACTCTTAAACTCGAGCGGCCCGGAATTTGAGGAAAGCCAGACCCAAACTAAGAGTGTAAAAGCTTTACCAATTCTCTTCTCTTCGGCTCACGAGAGGGAGTACTAGTCAGGGAATACTAACCAAGCCTGCCCGCCGTCCTAGTAGGTGGAAGTCAGGGCCCAAAAGGGAACAAAATGCTTAAAGCCCAAGTACAATTTGGTCTTTGTTGAGAAATTTGAAGAAAAGAAGAAAAAGAAACTTACAAATAAAAGAAAAGCATGTCAAGAGGGCAAAGTCCCCGCAGGGAAAACCCTGGTCATAAGCATGCAGAAATGAGGGCAAAAAGAGCAACAATATTTTCCTAAGCCGAAGACCGAATCCCAACAGGTATTAGGGCAGGGGAGGAAAGTTTCCCCATTCTCGGAAACCTCCCGTGAGCTTCCTCAACTTATTCTTCACTTCCCCCTCCATGGTAGGTTATCAGCTCAAAGCATGGCGAAGACCGACTAAGAAGGATGGGCCGCGAGAGAACATGAGTAAAAGCATGAGTCTTTAAGCACATTGACCCGATGTTAAATCATTCGAGAAGGATTAATGAATTTAAGATAGTGATTGTGTAAGGTTTAAGACACTATTCTCTACTCAGTCTCAAACAAAAGAAACCAAAAAATGTTTTTATAATTAACGCCCCTTTTTCGGGCGTCCTTTAGGAAAGTAGCGACAGTCTATACGTCGTCATTTTCAAATAAAACAATCAAAAAAAATGTCTTTTTTAATTCACGCCCATGAATGTGGCGTCTTTCATTGGTTTCACAACCTAAGAAATGTTGTCTTCTTTTAAAAATAAATAAATAACTAAATAACTAAAAAATAAAAAAATGTTTTTCTAATAAACGCCCCCCGCATCGACGTCAATTTCACAATCAGCGCCCGTTTGCGAGGGCGTCATTTTTACATATATTAAAAAAAACAAAAATAAAAAATAATAGAGAAATTAAGCCGACTGCTTCCCATCTCATATGCTTGATTGCATCTTTGTGTGGACATCTTTTATTTTAAGTTGGCATCTGCTTGCTTGCATGCTGCATTTCCTTATATATTTTTTTTTATTAAGTAGAGGCTTGGCCCCTTGACCTGTCAACAAGGTCAAAGAAGAGACAACCCCTTGCTTATTGAGCAAGGGGCCAAGCCGGACAGATGGATTAATCTGCTTGTTTAAGTGTGAACTACAGGCGTAGGGCAAGAATGAACAAGAACGAAAAGCAACAAAAGAAAGTGAAAGTAAAGGCAAGTACACAAGTCCACAAGTGCTCAAAGTAACTCAGGTAATAAAAATTTCAAATTATATATATGTATCAATGAATATCTGAGTACAAGTGTAAGTGTGGAGGGGTACAAGTAAGTCTCTCTCAACTCTCGCATCCACCCTCCTCTCTCCTACTCTCTACCTCACCATCGTCATCCCGACGAGGCACTCGTGGAGGGGGCATGGACTCCCGAAAAGTAGCTGGAGCTTGATCCTGCTCCTCTGCCTCACTCCTCTGCCGAAGAGAGGAACCCGCTACAAAGGTAGAACTGGTAAACGCGTACCCCACAGCTCTCGCTCGATTTCGGCCTCGCTGTAACCGCTCCTCGGTCGACCGTAGCCGCTCCTGAGTGACGGCTAGCTAGGTCCTCAAGTCTGCAAGCTTCCGCTCGTGTGCTGCCTCCTACTCCCGGTCACGGGTCCGCTCTGCCGTGCGCTCCTCTAGCCGCCGGGCACGCTGCCGTGCGCTCCTCTGCCGTGCGCTCCTCTCGCCGCCGAGTGACTCTCAGCTCTGCCACTTCCCGAGGTAGCTCCTCTCGCCGCCTCAAGGCCCTCTCGAGCTCCGTAACGTGCTGCTCACGGATGGCCAGCTCCGTCCCAGCTAGTATAGTCTGGGTAAGCGCTGCCTGTAACTCTGAGGTCTGCAACCAGTTAAACAAATCATCAGTTTCACATATAATTCTTTAAATCAATTTCATAAACAGCTGAAATAAAATCTTTGCTAACTTACCCGGGTAGTCATCATGCGCTGTCCTGCCTCGATGCAGGTGAGCGAGGCTCGGAGCTCCTCAGTCTGTAAAAACATAAATTTTTCATGAACACATATAATAATACATAATCAAATGCATTTCTGAGTTTGAGTTTAAGCTTACCCATGTGGCAAGATCGCGCTCTGCTGCCTCGGCCCGTGCAACCGCCCCAGCCAGCTGCTCTGCTAGTGCAATCGTCTCTGCACTAGGCCCCCTCGAGCTGGAGGCTCCTCCCGTCTCTCTCACTACTGCTCCCTACTGGGCACGCTACATTCATTCAGATTGTTAGTGGCTAATCGTCAATAATTCAGGAAATCAATTGCATATTGATAATTTAAACACTCACCAGTGTCTGTAGGTCTACCCGCGTGGTAGCCAGCTGGGCCTCCAAGCTATAGAGGTAGGCCTGCATGTCCATCCCTGCTATGTCTCATGCATCCTGCATTTATCACACATATTAGTCGCATAATAGGCATATAATTTTGTAGAAAAGAAATTAAAATAAGTGCATGCATACATACCCCTAAGACCCTCATCTGGGGTCGGCCGGCGTAAACCTCCCAGTAGCGTCGGAGGTACTCGGAGCTGTCTGCCGCCTGTGAGGTGACTCGTATCCCGCCACGCTGCCAGTCGGCGTACTGGTTAGGGAACCGGACTCTCCAGCCGGTCACCTTCGTGCGACCGCGCGTCTTCTTGCCTATGCCCCAGGGCTCTCCTACCTCGACCCACTCCTGGTGTAGGCCGAGGGTCCTCATCACCAGCCTAAGCCATAACGGCTCAATCTCGCTCAGGCAATGACCCCAAAGCTCATGCCCAAAGCGAGGTCGGCCTACTACGACCCAGGGCTGGCCCACGTCGGTCATCCCCTCGTAGGGTCTCCACACCACCTACATTCACAAACATACATATCATCATACCTCACATGCATCATCATATCATTTCATCATATTTTCATAAAGTAGGAATTGCATCATATTAAACATGCATACCAATGAGGCAGGGTAGTCACGGAACTCCCGTCGTAAATCTAGCAACTCGTAGGCGAGTGGCGCTCCTGTCACGACTGGTAGCCAACATCGTGCTTGAGGGAAGGATCCATCATCTCTGGGTCGAGAGTTGGCATGCCCCATCGGCATGTATAGGTGGCTCCACACCTGCATCCATCCATCGCATTAGTAGAGCATTCATATGCATTTAAAAAGAAAAAGAAGAAAAGAAAAGAAAAAAAGAAAAAGAAAATGCATACCTGAAGAAAAGGTGAGAAGCCGCTAACAGTCGTCTCTCGACATGTCCCCGTAGACAGGTCAGTCATCAAGTGCGCCAGAAGTGCGGCACCCCAAGCTTATCTGCCAACTCTCTCCAAGTCCTCGAGGATCCCTAAGAATCGGTAGTTGATGATGTCACCTTTCGTGCCGAGCAGCAACCTCCCAAGCATTAGGAATAAGAATCTCCTCAAATCTCGATCTGCCCTCTCTCTCTCAGCTGGGTCCTGGCAATAGACGGCCCTAGCTCCCCCAATCAGCCTCTACGAGAACTCCTCTAGAGACTCTTTCAACCTCTGCCTAGAATCACCCAACCCCATAGCAATGGTAAGGTCGGTGCGGTAGATGGTCCTACACTCGCTTGGCGTCTCGTAGACTGTCTCTAACCCTAGCAACCTCTGTGTCAGCTCGCTATAGTTAGGTAGGGTGATCCCGCTCACTGCCTCGCCGTCCACCCTCAGCCCGGTGATCATAGCGACGTACTCCCAACTGGGAACCATGTGACCCCATGGCATCAAGAATGCCCGGCTAGTCCTATCCCATCTCTCCCTAAGCACCCGGATCAAGGGTAGGTTGGGTCTCATAGGCTCTATGCTAAGGAAGGGTCCGAACCCCATGGCATCTACCCTATCTCTCTGAAAATCTGGGAGCCCGTAGTAGGCAGCTCGAACCTGGACCCAGGAGATCTGAGTTCTCATCAATCCCTGTAAACAACAAAAGAACATTTTGATATAAGTTTTTTTTTGTGGATTTTCATCTACTCTGTTTGAATTGACGACCAACCCTGGGTCGTTATTTGTTTAAGTGACGCCCTTGTGGGGGGCGCTGTTTTGAAGGTGATTTTCTGTCCTACTACCATAATTGTGAAAATTTTTAATTGACGACCACCCCTTGGTCGTTGTTTAATGAATTAACACCCCGGTGGGGGGCATTGTTTTCTAGGTTGTTTAAAAATATAACAGCATGCGAAATAAAAATAAAGTAGAGGCATATATCAAAAATAAAAAGAAATGGCATGGAAATTAATAGCAAATGATAAATAAACATGATATTTTAAATGACGACATGCTGCAGGACGTGGTTTCATGATTCATCATTTTCAAAAATTAAAAACATTTTTAATTGATGACCTAGGGAGGGTCGTTGTTTCAATTGACGGCACCCACTGGGGCGTCATTTGACTGTGTGTCACTAGTTCAATACACCTCCCTTCACCGAGGGATATGGAAAAATTGAAAAAAAAAATAAAAATTAAATGAAATGAAGGGTTGGGGCACCTACATTGCTCCGTTCGGGTGTTAGTAACCCTCCACGGAGGGGTTGTCGTGGCTGCCGTGGTGGCCGGGGCTGCCGATGTGGCGAGGCCGAGGGGTCACCACCGCCGCCGGTGGTTCTTCACCTCCTTATTCTTCTTCTTCTTCATCTTCGTCACCGTCTTCATCTCCTTCGCCATCCTCTTCATCCTCACCATCGTCTTCATCTTCTTCTCCCTTGCTCCCGTCATCATCTTCCCCTTCCTCTTCGTTGGCCGCTTCTTCTCCTCCACTGTGCTCCACCGCCGGGGCTTCTTTGGCCTCCGCCGGGATTTCCTCATCATCCGTCACGGGAGCCTCCTCTCCGGCGTGCTCATCGTCGCCAAGGTCCACCACGTCGGGGGCGGTCACCCTCTGCCGTTTGTGTGCACCGCCCGCCATGGGTTCGAACAGAGAGAGAATGGAGAGAGAGAAATGGGAGATGGAGAGTGGGGCTCGGTTAGGGTTTGGTTGCAGAAAGAGAGAGAAGAGGGAAAGTAGACGAAGGGAGGAGAAGAGAAGAGGGAAATAGGGGTGAACGTTCGAAAAGAATTGACGCCCGGATGGATGTCGTCGCTTCATTAATTGACGGTCTTTGTCAAGGCGTGGTCTTATGATTTGACGACCTGAATTTAGGCGTCATTTTACTTTGCATGGGAACTCGTAACTGTCTTCAGACGTATTAATGGGAGATTGATTGATGCGATTGTCGTCATGATTACTGTTTGGAATTGACGACAGTATATGTAGGCGTCACATGTTTAAGGGACGACATGAATGAAGGCGTTATTTCTAAAAAATTGAGGAATTATTTTGAAAATAATTGAAGGAATTTAAAGAGATTAACGCCTTACCTTGGGGCGCCAATTAATAGACGCCTGTTTGGATGAGCGTCAATCATGGTTTTGTTTATTTTTAAGAAAATTAATTAATGGAAATTGACGACATGCTCTAAGGCGCCGGTTAGGGAATTGACGCCATGCCTAGAGACGCGTCTCAGAACAGAGAACCCGAGGCTTAGTTTTATCAGACAGAATCACATTAAATTGGAAGGCAAAAATCATATAACTCGTTGCTTTGGCTCAAATAAGGAAAGATTCTTTTATTTCATTCAGAAAATCATTGTTACATTTAATGAGCCATCATGGGCCTTATCTTTCTAAGTGCTATTACATAGGATTTGCATTTGTTCTCTTCTTCTTCAACATGTTGCTTGGACCTATGTAGTAGTCCAACCTTCCATTGTGCCATGATTGTCTTGACTTCCTCTTGGTCCCCACTTGAGCCTAGTTCCCTCCTCTTGAGTGGTGGAAGATGAGAAGGTTCTTCAAATGTATGCCGAGGTAGTCCAAGTTGTGGAAGGCACCGGTGAGCATTGTAGAGGACGAAGTCGGTCCCACCGATTAGTCGTAGCTCGATGTCGGAGGAGAGTCTTGAGCGAAGCGCTTGGGTCTTGAGGAACCCCGGTGTGCAAGTGAAGCCGCTCTTTGGCATGGCCTTGAAGTAGTTCCTCCAATCGCTTCTTTTCTTGAGTTTTGGCACCCGATTAGCTACCCTCTCACATATGCTTAAGGAATTCGTCATGTACCGAAGGGGGCTTTTAGAGAAGATTTTTGAGGCCGGTTGAGTTTCTTGACATGGATCAAATTTTAGGTGGAGGTCCACCCAACAAGAGAAGAGTAACATGGACCCATGGAGGGGCCGTCCCAAGGAAGCCGAAGTGAGTCCATTATAGAGGTTAGCTAGCACCGCCGGACCTATCCTTTTTGCTAGCTATAGTGCTTAGGTGGCATTCCCCTAGGTGATCTTCTAATGAAGGGAAGAGGAGAGCTCCTACCATGCATACAACAAATCCCTTCATCACCTTCTCAAACAAGTCTTCATTCTCTTGGGCCTTGTCCATGTTCTTATAAACCCACGAGGCTAGTTTGAAAAGATTGATTCCTTTGTGGGCCTTGATTTGGTTCACTAAGTTTGGGCTTTGTACAAGGCTAGTAAGTATATCATGGGCACTTATTGGCTTGGTCAAGTTAGCCATCTTTGATTCTTCCCCTTGTTTGATCCTTCTTAAGCCAAGGATCATCTCTACTTCCTCTAAGAGTATGGTGGCTTCAAAAGTGGGAAAGAGGAAAGTATGGGTGTTTGGATTGCATAATTCTATTAGTGCTCCTATGGAGGCCCAATCTAAGTGGATGTCATCATAATGGGTAGCATGGGTAACAAGGCCTAATAAGTGCCACCTTGAAAGGAAGGACCTCATATCTAAGGATAATTTCGAGAGGAGTAAGGGGAGCCACTTGATTTTTAAGAACCTCCTTGGTCCCCGTAGATTTGGGTAGCCCTGAATAAAATAGAAAAGAAAAGAAGAGAGAAGAAAGAATGCAATCAGAATTTTGAAGAAAAAGAAAGAATAAAATAAAAGCTTTAACACAAATCAACTTACTTGGCTCGTATTGATTCTTCCGCTGATATGGCCAGCAACTTCAGATATTCTAGGAAATCCCATCCTAGGTTTCTTAGTGAACCTTTGCATCAGAGCTTTCTCCATCTTATTCTTCAGTTGAAAGACCCTGTATTTTAAAATATGTGATTCTCTGTTGAGTCTTGGCAGCAACGACTCTCAGTTGTTTGATATGTTTAGCAGGCGACCAGATGCATCCTTTTATAGTGTTCAACGCTTTGGCTAGCCGTTCAGGGCAATCACGGTTTGAGTATAATTTAAACGAGCCACTAGAGTTCTGTTTCTGAGCAGGAAAAGGAGCACAGTTGTCTATGGTTAATTGACGGCGCTAACAATGGCGTCATTTCATTGAATAGCGACATTTTCAGTGTCATCTTTTATTTAACGTCTCTATGGCAGACGTCATTTTTATTTGATTCCAAGTTGAATAGTGACCATGATTAACGCCCCAATAAATGTCGTCATTTATGCTTTTGACGCCTCCGCATAGGGTCGTCATTTCTTGGGTTTACGTCTTTTGAATTGCTTTATAGCATGATGATTGTTGATGAACTTAAGTGCTTTATGCTTTAATGAAATTGCTTATATCACACACTTATGATCATATTCTGAGCTAATGATTTTTGAGCATAGAGAAGCACAGGTTATGCAGGTCTTGAGATGATTGGATTTCTTACACTAGTAACATCATTCCATCCTTTGTATTTTCTCTTGTAAGCATTCTAACTATATGGTATCTACGCTATTATAGCATATCAAGGACCTTGTGGTTCTGATGAACCTGGAATTTGAGTTCCCCTTCATCAAAAATAGTGATAATTCTAGGGGACTCTTGATCACACGGATAGGCCGTTGAGTCATTTAAGATTTAGGACGACGGTTCCACTTTCTGAGTTGATGCGTGGATAAACGGGCTTCGGCTTAGTGTTAGCTTAGAGATCTGGATTCCTGACCAAGTCTGGATGGTTTGACAATATTATCCTTAATTATTTTCTATTTTAGTTTGTTTTAATTTTTCTTTTAGCCCAGCATGCATCATGTAGGACTTTGAGCTTTGATGATGAAAATCCTCACATTATGCCATTAATGAGGGCCACTCGCTCTTAATTGAGTTGATATGAGATATTCCATTCCAAATCGAGTACTATATTCTCCTTGAAGCTGCTCAGGCTGGTTCCTTCAAAGCATTCATTTGCTGGGTCTTTATCTCAATTCACTTTATTTTCCTATAAACCCACCTTGGTTGTAACACGTCCAAATTGGCTGGTAACCGCTCTCCAATGGTGTCTTTCCTTCCGTGCCCTCGCGCACATTTTTCGTTTATTAGATTAGTTCCTTCATCTAACTGATCATCACTTTCTCGTAATCATCCAAGGTTGTTTCATTCAGAATCCTGGAAAGATTTCCAACGTTTAGTGTCGAAGACGTGTCACATCACACCTTGGCATCTACTTATCAGTTCGCTCCCTTCATCCCGCCCGATGCACTTTCGCTTCATTCCGTCTCACTCCCTTGCAAAGCAGACGCCAAGGCGGGACAGCTGTAGACATGCCAAAATCGATGATATGTTGAGTAAATCTCATGTCACCATGTAACGCCCCAAAGTGGACTTCAATATTAGCTTAATATGATATTTTTCTAATTATTTGATAATTTCTTCATATTAATTGTAATTTCTTTGCATTTTTTTTAAATAATTAAAATTAACGCCTTAAGGGAGGGCGTCATTTAATTGACGACCTGAAGAAGGTCGTGATTCCATAAACAAACGACTATTCAAACAGGCGTTGTTTCCTGGTAAAACTCAAAGAATTGACGTCCTCTTTAGGGGCGTTGATTATTTAACGCCGATTTAAGCAGGCATCATTTCTCACTTTTAAATAACGAAAGTCATTTATTTCAATAATTAAATCCATGAATTAACGACTGTGTGAAGGTCGTCATTTGAATTGATGCCCCTAGTAAGGTCGTCATTTGCACTTCCGTCTCCCTTTCGCCTTCTTCTTTCCTGTAGTGATCCTTTCCCCATTTTACACCTTATGTTCTATTGGGAAGAGGGTTCCTTGTTAGAGAATTCATTGCTTTGTTTTAATCCTATTAATGCAAGGATTTTTGGCCTATAAATACCTTCACATGTGCTCCTCACGCGAGGGAGGAGAAGAGTAAAAAAGAAACAAGAGGGCTGAACAATAACAACAACAGAGAGCTTAACAAAGAGAGCAACTGCACCGTGTGAGCATTACAGAGAGAGAGAGTTTTCTTCCTTTTGCAGGTGCTTCTCCAAGGTTCTTCCTCCAGGCGGCATCTTCATCCGGCGGTTCTTCATCCTTCTGCAGCCGTTGAAACTATTGTTCTCCCCCTTACTACTGCGCACATAGCAGAAAAGACACCCCTCCCCTTTTAGTTTGTTTTGTTATTATCATCATATCACCATCACATATCTTCTCTTCTAGCCTGGTCTGCTAGAGCTCTTTTAGCAGATATTCATCTTATTTGCTACGTTATTTACTTTGCATATCATTCATAATTCCAACCTTGTTGCTCCTTATTAGGGATTTAAAAACCAAAACACACAAGGTGTGTTCATGCCCAATTTGATTTCATATTCTTAGAGCATTGATACTACACACATGGCTAATCCATATCTTTATTTTTGTGTGTTTGCAAGGGTAATCAAGCGATAAACCCCCTTCATCGGCCGGTCGATAGAAGAATGAAGAACTCCCAATCCCACCCGCTCAATACAAGGTACATGCGATCATCCTTCTTCTTTTGAGGTAACCCCTCTGGCGATCACCCTCCATAGAGCATCTCATGCTCATCCTCTTTTCCTATTGATGTCCCACTTATTTTAGCATAATTATTCATCCTTAATCATTGTTATTCCTTATTAAAATGTCTATGTGACACGTTCACAGAGAACACCAAATTAGAAAAGCATGAACTGTTTGCTTAAGACCCCATTTATGATTTTGAAGAATCACAAAGATTTGTCCATGAAAAACCATGTGGGATTCCTAAGCAGCATGACAAAGTTGATGCAGATGAACATGCACAGCACTAAGTCGAGACATGTGATGCTCAAGTCTGAGCATATGAAATATAGATCAGTGCCATGAGGAATAGTTCAACTCCCTGAATGGGTGAGGTTGACTCTTCAGACCACAGATGTCCAAACATTCAAGATATCAACAGTAAGCTCCATAACAGAAAATGATCAATGAGTATTTTCCACAATACTCACACACAATATTTTCACTTCTATTCATACGCAAAACACACAATATATTGTAATCATCCAAACCATTATCAAAGACAAAGAGGGGAGTGCACATAACCCAACATAATGAACGTGTCACCTGTGGTGGACGCATTCATCCCTCCTCCCCCGTGACTACCGTAACCCTCTTCCCCTCTCACCAAAGCCACTAGACATCAAAAGAAATGCAAAAAAGGGAAGTTCTTGGGACCTACCGGATCGTGCTTGTGTCCCTCCGCGCCGCTGGGTCCCTCGATGGCCGAAAGAGGCCCTTCCTCCTCCACGGCGGCTTCATCTTGCTCTTCCACAACGTTTTTTCGTCGAGGAGGCGGCCGTCTCCTCTTCCCGCCACCCCTACTGGATCCACCACGCTCCATAGGCCGAAATAGGGAAGAAAACTTAAGAAGAGAAGAATGAAGAAGATGGAAAACGTCGGTTGCTGTCAAGAAGAGTGGGGAAGAAGAAGAGTCGGGGGGGCAGCCCTCGACAGTTATAGCTTTGAATTCCAAAAAAGAGGGCGTCTAGGCGTGAAGACGAGTCTAATAGACGCGTCAAAGAGACTAGACACGTCCACAAAAACACAAAAAACACAAAAAAAATAAAAAAATTGAAAGACTCTACATGTAGGGACGTGTTCATAATTTCATCAACAAAATAAAAAAAATGGAAAATATTTAGGCATCTTCCCATGGTGACACGTCAAAAAAAAAACAACATAAAAGGGCCTTCGTGACAGGCTTCAAAATAATAACAATAATAATAATAATATACGCGTCTGCTATGGTAGATGCGTATAATAAAAAGCTTTAAAAAAAGGAGATAGACGGTGAAAAGCACGTGTAATGACATCAAGGCTCCTTGTTTATTTCAATGAAACAAAAGAGCTACATTAAGGTCTGGGCACTATAGACCTCAATTTCCCTAATTCAGTTACATAATCTCTCTGCAGCCCACGATCTTCCTTTACATGCACCACCCCCTTTCCTGGAATGCTTGTCTTCCATGATGCTTTGATAGCCTTCACATCCTTTGCATATCCCTACGTACTCAGCTCCCCTCTCCTTAGGGGAGGAAGGTTGGATAGCATAGGGAAAGAATGATGAGGGAGGCCAATTTGAGTATAACACCGGTGCGCATTGTAAAGGGCAAATTCAGCTGCACTAATGAGATGGAGTTCCGCATCAGGGGAAGATCTTATGAGGAGTTCACACGGGAGTAAGCATGCCGGCGCGTAAGTGAACATGTTATGTGCCATGGTGTTGATGTGAGTCCGCTAGTCTTCACGTTTCTTCAGCCGGGGAACGCGATTAACCACATCACCTTTTAAGCCTAACACATCAGCCATGTAATGAAGGGGGCTTTGTTGAAAGATCTTCAAGGTAGTCTGTGCTCCCTCGCAATGATCAAATTTGAAGTATAGGTCGATCCAGCAAGTCAAGAGAAGTATGCAACCGAAAGGAGGCTTACCCATATGGAAGCCGTGAGATCGCTGTAAAGGTAGGCAAGGATGGCGGGCCCCACTCTTTTGCCCTCCCAAAGTCAATGAATTGCACTCAATTGATCTTCCTCCACGATGTTGTCAATACAAGGGAATAGGAGGGCCCCCGCTAAGCAGATTGTGAACCCTTTCATGATTCCTTCCAAATGTTCATCACCGGTCAATTCTTCTAGGGCGTTCATGGTCCATTCCGCGAGCTTTTGCAAATTGATTCCCCTTTGAGTCTGGACGCCTTTAATAGCTCCGGACGACATGAAGCTTCCAAGGACTTCCTCGGAGGTTATCTTTTTCGGCAGGGGCATGATCTTTATCTTGCCACCCTTCTTGAATCTGTTTAAGCCGAGCAGGAGTTCCGCTTCCTCAAGAAGAATATTTTGTCCCTAGATGCACGCGAGGACAAGAAGGGGGGTTGAATTGTCCCCGCCAAACGTAATGGTAGTTTTTAAAAATTTACGCAGTAGAGTAAAAATAACTACTAACATGAAATATAATGAAATGGAATTTACGCTCTACACGAACAAGTTCTCTCGAACTCTCCTCTCTCACACAATCGAAATGAGCAAGATAAACAAGCAAACCACAATCACACAAAATGCGAGACAGATTTTTTATATGGTTCGGGACCACAACGGGCTCCCTATGTCCACCCCTCACCGAAACGGTGAGGATCCACTCGCTTCGAACTGAAGCGCACGGAGCTTACGCTCCAAACACACTGAGACATCATCTCCTACGCAATCCGACCATGGATCAAAACATACACACACGAGCTGCAACAACCGCAGCACAATGAACCCACAACCGTACGTAGATGGTTTAACACACACAGATTCAGAGTTCAGAAAAATCAAAATATGTTCAATATATGCTCAAAGACTGAATAGAAATCATCAGAAAATATGTAGGAAGGTTGTAGAAATATAATCTCTTATGTGAATGGCCTGGAGATGATCTTCTTTAAAGATTCCAAGGTGAGGGGGTCAAACTTCAATAGATCCGATGCCGCACGAACTTGTCGCTGCAGATTCAGCTTCTTCGGAGCATGAAATCTTGATGGAAATGGATGTAGCTTTGATCCCTTCACTCCAGAACATCCCTGCAAGGAAGAAAACTCATGAAGAACTTATAGAACCGTTCTCCCCTCTCCTACCTGCGGCCAACCCTCTTCCTTCCTCACCAAGAGATGAAAATCACCGCTTATATATAGAGGGATGAAAGGATATATGAAATGACCACAAACCCCAAACCAAACCCTAGGAAAACATGTCCTAATATGTGTATGATAACCCTAGGGGCAAGGGGTCAAAAGATGAACCCAAATGGATCATGATAGATGGGTTTCGAACACACTGAATCGGTCTCGTCGCTGTAAATGGTAGACCGGAGTTGGCCGTCAGTCGACTGAACTGTAACAGGTTTCAGACCGGTGAGCGCTGGCGATTTCGATCGACCGAAGGCCCTCGGCTGGTCGACCAAACTTTGAGATTTTTCAGACCCTTCAATGCTGTTATTTTTGGTCGACCGAAGACAACCTATTGGTCGCCGAAAACCTGTAGAAGGCTAAAAACATGGAAAATGAGTTGTAATTAAAGCTCAAACGCCCCAGGTGAAAAATGCATGAAGTATGATCTTGAACACTCATTAATAAGGAGCATAAAAAGACTTTCAACTCTCAAATTTTCACAACTAATGATTAAGATCATGTTCCTATTCATTTATACAATTTTAGATCATTATGAGACAAATTTCATTCAAGATGCGAGTTTTATTCAAGTGATTTTTGCCAAGATTTGCATGAGGAATTCACAGACTTATCTAGCTCAAAAACCCTATGAAGAATATGCATGTAAATGCCAAATGAAAACAATTCTAGCTCACTCACTAGGGTGGGGTCGACTCCATGCTAGTATGGGTCAACTCCACAGAACAACTTTGCAAGATTTTAAGAACCTAAGCCTTACCAAAAGTTCTTGGGGAATGAACATGACATGTACCACCTGTTATGGGTCATGAACAATAAGATTGACTTGTAAATGATGTCCACCATGGATGTTGATCCTGTAAGGCAAGATAATCAAGAAATGAACACCTTGGTTAGCATTCTTCAATGAACATTTTCAACGACACATACACATAAGATTTGTCATCATTAAAACTTCACTACCAAAATTAACTAGAGGATCTTACAATCTCCCCCTTTTTGATGATGACAAAACGATGTGTGCATGATGTGTGCATGAATTCCAAATGACAATTTATTGACAAACATTGTATCTAGACTTGTGATGTTCAAACTATGAACTTGTATGAAAATTATGAACATGAGAACTATGAACATGTATGAACACTATGACGTATCTAGAACTGAAATGCTAGGACTGAAACTTAAATGCACTTTGTTCTCCCCCTTTTTGTCATCAACAAAAATCGACTGACAATGGGGTTATTTAAAACTTCATATTTACATGTATGATCAAGAGATGTGTATGAATGGAAGTATGAAATGATCCAAATTATTCATGCAAGCGAACAAGCAAGCAGGCATGAAAGACAATCAAGCCTGTAATACTATAACTCCCCCTCAATGGGGTAAAAGGATAGCAAGTGAACAGTAGATTCAAAACCAAATTGTGAGACATGAAGCATAATAAAAAAAGGTAGTGCATGCATAAGCTAGAGACATTGCATAAACCATGATAAGAATAAATTTAAGATACACATTCATCACAATAATACTCAAGAGTGAAATGTGAGCCAATGAGCAATGAGCTTCAAAATATATGGATATGATCAGAAGTTCTAAAGAACACTAGAGGGTTATTTCATCTCTACAATTTTATTTTAGATCCTCGACTATCGATAGCTTGGCACAACCCCCTTTTGTTTCTTTTAATGGACTTCACCATTCGGCGCGAGTCACCTCATGTGTCTCAATGGAGATTTCCAGCTACTAAGATTCGTCACGCATTGTGGATTTTTGCTTCACCATTCGACCCGAGTTTCCTCATTTATTTTAGTGGGGATTCTCGGCTACTAGGTTCCACATTCAACTTATTGATTGTTTATGGGGTAGGTAGCTTTTTCCTCACGATTACTCTTAATTTTCACGTAGAGATTTAAGTTTCCTATAAAGTGTCGAGAAGAATTTTTGAAATCCTTATTGATCAAAGTCATATGCATCATTATGTGCTAAGTGTGTCAGTAATTGCTTTGTATGTTGAAAATGAATTTGCCATAACATAGCTACGACTCCGCCTAAATGTATGCACATTTGGAAACAAATCCTCCTCCTTTATATATGTCATGAATCATAAATGATCAAAGTCACTGTATTTTATCTAGCAAGGAGGTAAGGTCTTAGAAGATTTCAAGAAAAAGTTTTCTTAAAGAATATACATGCAATCAAGTAAAGATTTTGAATTAAGTTTATGCAAGATGATTTTCGGTACGTGGCGGAGAGCTTAGGTCCGAAGACCACCTCACGCGAAGTGAAAGCTTCCGACTAGACATAATCCAACCTTCCACAAACACCATTTGATATACTGGAAAATCATGGCATTCAAGCATATAAGTATATAAAGTATGTACAAGCGTATGCATGTGAATGCAAAGATGATGAAAGATTATTCCTATTCGTAAATATGTAAGGATATTGGCAATCTAAAGCATGCGATTGAATGTATTTTCTATGTATGCAAAACTGAACAGTTATTTGTAAAATGAAGCAAAATTATGTATGCAAGCCTAATATGAATAGTTACTCATTCAAACAGCAAATTCCTAGTTCTCTTCTTATTCTTGTGAAATTTTCAGGAGATAAGGGTTTAGTAAAAATATCTGCAAGTTGGTTTTCAGTATTTGCATGTATAAGCTTAAAATGACCCTTAATCACATGATCCCGCAAAAAGTGGTGTCGAATCTCTATGTGTTTTGTGCAAGAATGTAAAACTAGAATGTTGGAAATATTAATGGCAGAGGTGTTATCACAAAGAATGGATGTGTTATTCAAAGAAATACCAAAATCAATTAACTACTGTTGGATCCATAGCACTTGGGCTGCACAACTGCCTGCAGCCATGTATTCGGCTTCAGCAGTTGACAATGCCACTATATTTTATTTCCTAGAGGGCCATGAGACCATGCAACCTCCAAGAAATTGGCAATACCCGCTCATGCTCTTACGATCCAATAAACACCCACCATAATCGGAATAAGTGTAAGCTATCAATTCAAAATTGCAACTATGCGGAAACCAAAGACCAAGATCCGAAGTGCCTATCAAATATCTAAAAATCCTTTTGACCGCTAACATATGTAATTCTCTTGGATTGGATTGAAATCTAGCACGCATGCAAACTGGAAACATGATATCTAGCCTACTAGCAGTCAAGTACAATAAAGAACCAATCATTCCTCTAAAGAGTTTCTGATCGACAGACTTATCTTTTTCATTCTTCTTCAATTTGATGGTTGTTGACATTGGTGTCTTCTGTGGCTTTACATTATCCAATTTAAACATCTTGATAAGCTCCATTGTATATTTCATCTGATTGATGAAGATTCCATCTTTTAACTGCATCACCTGCAAACTCAAAAAAAATATTAACTCCCCCATCAAACTCATCTCAAACTCCCCCTGCATCAATTTAACAAACTCATCATTCAATGAATCAGTTGTGACTCCAAAGATAATATCATCAACATATACCTGTACAGGTAGCATATGCTCATTGCAACTCCTAATGAAAAGTGTTTGGTCGATGTTATCTCTTTTGAAGCCATTTTCTAAAAGGAATGTACTTAACATTTTGTACCAAGCACGGGGGGCTTGTTTCAGACCATACAAAGCTTTGTGAAGTTTGTACACATGGTCCGAGTGCTTCTCATCTTCAAATCCCGGTGGCTGCTCCACATAGACGTCTTCCTTCACTACACCATTCAAAAACACACTTTTAACATCCATTTGAAAAGGTTTTATATTTCTAGAACATGCAAAGGTACGTAATATTCTAACTGCTTCAAGCCTAGCCACGGGTGAAAATGATTCCACAAAATCAATTCCTAACTCTTGACTATAGCCTTTGACTACTAGCTGGGCATTATTCCTAATCACCACCCCTTGATTGCTAAGTTTGTTCTGAAAAACCCACTTGGTACCAATCATCGGGGGATTCTTAGGTCTAGGCACAAGAAACCACACCTCATTCCTTTGGAATTGGTGTAATTCCTCCTGCATAGCCAAGATCCAGAAATTATCATTTAATGCCTCATCTACAGATTTGGGCTCAATGTTGGAAAGTAAAGCTAAATTATCAAATTGTTCAACTTCCCTGATTGAAGCTCCTGTCCTTATGCCTTGTTCCACGTCTCCTATGATATTGCCTTGTGGGTGATCTTTGTGGAACATCCATTACCTTGGGACTTCTTCAACTTGTATTTCTTGTTCAGCTTCATTTTCGGCTGGAGCTTCATCATTTTTGTTACTTGACTCCGCTTGATCCACGTCTTAGTTTTCCTTGTCAACAGCTTCTCCTCTTTCCTCAGGCCCTACATCCAGAAAATGATTATCTTTATCAGACAACCTTAAGGTATATTCATCAATGATCACATGTGGGCTTTCTTCTACCACAAGAGTGCGCATGTTATATGCACGATATGCTCTATATGATAATGAATATCCAAGGAATATTCCTTTGTCACTCTTTGCGGCTAACTTCTACAAATTTTCTTTAGGATTGTTCATAATATAACATAATGAACCAAAAGATTTAAGATATGCAATGTTCGATTTCTTAACTTTATATAGCTCATATGGAGTTTTCTTGAGTATTGGTCTTACCATGGCTCGATTGATGATGTGGCAGGCCCTGCTCACCATCTCGGCCCAAAAATACCTTGGTAAGCCATTTTCAGCAAGCATCATTCTCGCCATCTCCACGAGCGTACTATTCTTCCATTCCACAACTCCATTTTGTTGTGGAGTTCAAGGTGCTAAAAAGTTGTGTCTATTTCCTGCAAAAATCATCAAAGTCATGGTTATCAAATTCTCTTCCATGGTCATTCTGAATTGGCTTGATATGATACCCCTTTTCATTTTGTAATTTCCTGCAAAGATCTTCGAACTCCTACAAAGCATCATTCTTATGGGTTAAAAATAATACCCAAGTAAATCTCGAGTAATCATCTACAATGACAAACCCATACAGTTTCCCTCCAAGACGGTGTGTCCTAGTGGGACCAAATAAATCTAAGTGAAGGAGTTCAAGGGGTCTAGAAGTGGTGACAATGTTTTTAGACTTGAAAGATACCCTAGTCTGTTTCCCCATAGCACATGCATCACAAATTTTATTTATATCAAAATTTAATTTTGGCAAACCTCTTACCAATTATTTTCTGTATAGTTTAGAAAGAATGCTAAAGCTACCATGTCCTAGTCGTCGATGCCATAGACATGCATCATTCGACTTATTAGCAACAAAATAGAAGTTTTCATTTGGTAAACTATCAAAATCAACTATGTAAGTGTTGTTATCTCTAAGCCCATTGAATTTTATTTCATTTGTGTGTTTATATACAATTGTGCAATGTGAAGTTGCAAAAAATTCTTGGTGACCTTTGTCACACAATTGACTAACACTGAGTAAACTATGATTTAATTCATCTACAAGCAAAACATCATCAATGGACTGGTTGGGATTCTTACCTATCGACCAATTCCCATAATTTTACCTTTGTCGTTCCCACCAAAGGTAACCAGTCCTCTATCTTTTTCCTTCAGGTCTGAAAAGAGATCCTTATTGCATGTCATATGTCTGGAGCATCCACTATCTAGGTACCACTTGGTCCACTTGGCTCTTAGACAGATCTGCACAACCAAGAAAAAATCTCAAGTTGATTTAGGTACCCAAGCAAGCTTGGGTCCCGCAGTGCTAGTTCTACTTTAAGCAAAATGTATTCTGTTCTTCCTCTCAAACTATTCATCATCGGCCCTCATTAAATCACATACATACATGGAGTGGTCGAACATACCACAATAAAAACAAGTGACATTTGATTTTCTAAAATGACTCTTATGCATATATGATCTATCAACATATGAATTCATGCATGAGTCAACAGAATAATGATACCAAGAGTCACAAGATTTCTGAACATGATTCCTCACAAATGAATTTTTCCTTTTGGGTGTGTATCCCACACCACTATTCTCATTCTCAGCATTTTCATTGCTTGTTTCACCAATTTTCTATTTTACTTTTAATTCCCTTTGAACAACATCTTTAAATTTCTTTAACTCATCATGCATGGTATTGAAGTTGGTTTCTATTTCTTTCTTGGATTTCTCACATTCATTCAATCTTGATTTAAGTTTATCCAACTCCCTTACCGGTTCTTCATTTTCAATTTTCAACTTCTCCACATTTTCATGAGCACGTTGTTTTTCTACTTCCAAACATCCTAGCTCATCCTCATACAAAGTTATTATCATCCTCATACAAAGTTATTATAGATTGAAAATCCTCCTTTTCTTCTTTAAAATTTTCAATTTGCATTTCAAAGAAGTTACATCTATCACATGGATTAGAAGAACAAATCAAATCATGAAACTTCTTTTTTAGATTCTTGGCATCATTTTCCAACTTCTTATACTTCTGATATAGGTCAGCATAAGATAACTGCCAATGTTCAGCAGTGAGGTTTTCAGAATCAGAATATACCTCAGAATTTTCTTCATCTGCCATCAAACACAAGTTCTGGACCAGCTCGTCTAGCTCATCCTTCTCACCTTTAGATTTAGAGCTATCCGAGTCCTCGTCGCTCCAAGTTGCTTTCATTGCTTTTGGCTTCTTTCCTTTGTTTTTCTTCAGCTTTTTCTGGAGCTCAGGGCATTGACCCCTCATGTGGCCAGCTTTCTTACACTTGTAGCATATAATCTCTTCTTTCTTGCTCGACTCCCCTTTCTTGTTGGCGTTTCTTCTCAAGAATCTTCTCGAAAAGTTTCCTTCTCTTCTTGCTCTTCTGAAATATTTTCTAGCTCTCCTTGTGATGAGAGTCATCAGCTCTTCTTCTTCGCTACCGATGCTAGACCTTGCATCACTCTCTTCTGACGATGCTGGATAAGCATTCAACACAATCATCTTCTTTTTCTTATTCTCCTCCTCGGTCCTCTTGATGTTGATCTCGTATGTCATTAGAGATCCAATCAACTCATCCACAGTGAGAGTGGTGAGATCCTTGGAGTCCTCTATGACAGTGGCCTGTGTATGCCACTGAGGTGAGAGGGAACGTAGCACCTTTCTTACCAGATCCCGGTTGGAGTAATCCTTGCCCAACCCCTTTAATCCATTTGTTATCTCGCTTAGCCTAGCATACATATCTGAAATCGTCTCTTCAGGCTTCATGGCGAACAACTCATAGTCTCAAATCAGCAAGTTTGCTTTCGTCTCCTCGACCTCCGATGTTCCTTCACAAATGACTTACAATTTATTCCACATCTCTTGCGCAGATGAACACATAGAAACACGTGAGTATTCGTTAGGGTGTATTATGCACTGAATAATGTTCATAGGTTTATAATTAGCTCAAGATTTTTTGATATGCTCATCTTCCCATTCTTCCTCATCCGGAGGTAATACATAAGGACCTTTAGACACTACTCTCCACACCTCAAATTTTTGTGCCCTTAGGAACACAATCATCCTATTTTTCAAATATGGTTAATTAGACCCATCAAAGTAAGGTGGTCGGTGTATCGAATGTCCCTCGGGGAGCATTGCCTTGTTGGCCACAGCAAAGGATCTTTCTTCTACAATCGCAAGATTGTCCTAAAAATCAGAGACCCTATCTGATACCAGATTGTTGTCCCTAGATGCACGCGAGGACAAGAAGGGGGGTTGAATTATCCCCGCCAAACACAATGGTTGTTTTTAAAATTCTATGCAACAGAGTAAAAATAACTACAAACACGAAATATAGTGAAATGGAAATTATGCTCTACACAAACAAGTTCTCTCGAACTCTCCACTCTCACAGGATCGAAATGAGCTAGATAAACAAGCAAACGACAATCACACAAGATATGAGACAGATTTTTTAGGTGGTTCTGGACCACGACGGGATCCCTATGTCCACCCCTCACCGAAACGGTGAGGATCCACTCGCTTCGAACCGAAGCGCACGAACTTACGCTCCAAACACACTAAGACGTCATCAGCTACACGATCCAACCACGGATCAAAACACACACACATGAGCTGCAACAACCGCAGCACAATGAACCCACCATCGTACGCAGATGGTTCAACACACATAGATTCGGAGTTCAGAAAAACCAAAATATGTTTAATATATGCTCAAAGACTGAATAGAAATCATCAGAAAATATGTAGGAAGGTTGTAGAAATATAATCTCTTATGTGAATGGCCTGAAGATGATCTTCTGTGAAGCTTCCAAGGTGTGGGGGTCGAACTTCAACAGATCCGAAGCCGCACGAACATGTCGCTGCAGATTTGGCTTCTTCGGAGCATGAAATCTTCATGTAAATGGATGTAGCTTTGATCACTTCACTCCAAAACGTCCCTGCAAGGAATAAAACTCATGAAGCACTTCTAGAACCGTTCTCCCCTCTCCTACATGCGGCCAACCCTCTTCCTTCCTGACCAAGAGATGAAAATCGTTGCTTATATATAGAGGGATGAAAGGATATATGAAATGACCACAAACCCCAAACCAAACCCTAGGAAAACATGTCCTAATGTGTATGATAACCCTAGGGGCAAGGGGCCAAAAGATGAACCCAAATGGATCATGATAGATGGGTTTCGAACACACTGAATCGAGCTCGTCCGCCGTAAATGGTCGACCAGAGTTGGCCGTCGGTCGACCGAACTGTAACAGGTTTTAGACCGGTAAGTGCTGGCAATTTCAATCGACAGAAGGCCCTCGGTAGGTCGACCGAACTTTGAGATTTTTGAAACCCTTCAATGCTGTTATTTTTGGTCAACCGAAAACCTGTAGAAGGATAAAAACATGGAAAATGAGTTGTAATTAAAGCTCAAATGCCCTAAGTGAAAAATGCATGAAGTATGATCTTGAACACTCATTAAGAAGAAGCATAAAAAGACTTTGAACTCTCAAATTTCCACAACTAATGATCAAGATCATGTTCCTATTCATTTATGCAATTTTAGATCATTATGAGACAAATTTCATTCAAGATGAGAGTTTCATTCAACTGATTTTTGCCAAGATTTGCATGGGGAATTCATAGACATATCTAGCTCAAAAACCCTATGAAGAATATGCATGTAAATGCCAAATGAAAACAATTCTAGCTCACTAACTAGGGTAGGGTTGACTCCATGCTAGTATGGGTCAACTCCACAGAACAACTTTGCAGGATTTTAAGAACCTAAGCTTTACCAAAAGTTCTTGTGGAATGAACATGACATGTACCACCTGTTATGGGTCCTGAACAATAAGATTGACTTGTAAATGATGTCCACCATGGATGTTGATCCTACAAGGCAAGATAATCAAGAAATGAACACCTTGGTTAGCATTCTTCAATGAATATTTTCAAAAACACATACACACAAGATTTGTCATCATTAAAACTTCACTACCAAAATCAACTAGGGGATTCGACAGAATAGTTATCTCAAAGGTGGGGAAGATAAAGGTGTGAGTTGGAGGGTGCCAGACTTCTATCAATGCACCCATAGCCACCCAGTCCATATGAATCATGTTATAATATTTGGCATGAAACACGAGCCCTTGGAGGTGCCATTTCGAGATCACAGACCTCATGCCGATGGTGATGTTGGAAGAAAGCTTCGAGAGCCACGGCAGCTTGGAAAATTTCCTCAGGCCCAGAAACAGAGGGCATGGCTATGGAAAAAGAAAGAAAGAGAATGATGAAGTAAGGGAGAATTTATAAAGAAGAAGTGAAAGAGGGTGTCAACTCACCATCCGTGATTTGATTCTCTCGCTTAGATGACCTTCAATGTCGGTGAGCCTCTTGAACTCGTTACTAAGCATGTCTCTGTTCGCGGGACGGGAAGATTCACCTTCTATCTCAAGGTGCCAAAATAACTTCCTTTGTTCCTCTCTTCCCTCTTTTCTCTCTTCTTTACTCCTTCAAACCCACTTCTGATGCTCCTTGTCAAGGCAAGTAGGGGGGAAACTTATAGGAAGGAATGGAGCAAAAAGTCAACACAAGGAATTAATGTGGAGTTGTCATTATGGACTCTGACACAAGATCCCTATCTTGTTTGTATGTGTTTTCTCCTACTTATACAAATCATTTTGGTGTGCTGATATCCTATATAATCTAATGTAATTTTGTTTCTTGTGAGTTAATTCTATTTTATTGTTGAATATAGGTTTCAAAAAAAATAATAATAAAAGAGAGCAAAGGGGCACCACTGTCCGACCATTTCCCACCATCAGTCATCACAGTGATTGACCCCACCATGTCATTCATTTTACTATATAATATCTGCACTACTAGAGCATACCAAGGACCTTATGGCTTGAACGAATCTGGAATTTGAGTTCCCCTTCAATAAAAAAGAGTGACGATTTCAGAGGAATTTGGGTGGTACGGATAGGCCGTTAAGTTGTGATAGCTTAGGGATGATGGTTCCGTTCAGTGGGTCGGTGCATGGATAAACAGGCTCCGGCTCAGTATCGACTCACATGATTGGTGTCCTAACTCATTCTTAACAATGTAAAAATATCATCCTTGGCTATTTTCTATTTTAATTTATTTTAATTTTTTCTGTAAACCCAGTATGCATTCATGTAAGACCTTAATATCATTGTGGAAGGAGAGCCACTATACTTTGATTTTAACTGATATGAGATATTCCATTCCAAATTGAGTATTGAGTTTCCTTGGGGCTACCGTAAGTTGTTTCTATGGAAAAGACCCTTGTTTGGATTTATCCTCAACTATTCCCTTTCTATTATTCCATTTGACCCACTTTGACCGTAGCACTTCCACATTGGCTGATTGTCACGCCCCGAGCGCGGAAGATACCCGGAGATGCGCGACGTGTCTATATCAATCATGTCAATCAGAGTGGTCGTGTATTCGACACGAATACAGAGATGCGTAAAATAGCAAGATAACCCAATCCTTTATTTCATAATGGATAGACTATTACAAATCCAATACTCTGTTTAATAAAAAGGAAAAGAATACATAGTTGACTCAAGAAACTATGGAAAAGACTAGACGACACTTGTAGAAGCTCTATCACTTTCACTCTTGACCATTCCCATCCGATTGACTTCCATCGTCGTCGGACTTACCTGAAAAGTAAAAAGGGACAAACGGAATGAGCGAACGCTCAGTAGGAAATTATATCTCAAGTACTAGCATGTGGTTTAAGTAATTACATTTTCATGGATGCAATAAAGCTATGCATGCTCGCATGAAACGACAAGATAGAGAGAATGTAATATCAAGAAAATAAGATGAACTTAGTCATGAACTTCCAACAAGATAACAAGTTTATTCGAGATATTCAAGCAAGTACATTTAACAAGTCATGTCAAGAACTTTGGCTATCATGTATCAAGCAAGTAAATTACCCTCTTTCGGGCCACGCATTTCATGTAAAGTCAAGTACGATTCAAGTACAAGATGTGTGTGGAATGTCCAATCAAGCAAGTCAAGTACTCGGTATAATGCCAGATACCTTATCATTTTAACTCCCATGGGCACAAGTACTTTCGGGTGCTCCTCCCAGGACCAGATCGGGCCCTATATGCGCAGGCATTTATCATGTGTTTTGACATCCACTCTTGTTTATATAGCCAATATAGAATTTCAATAATCAAGCTTGTAGACACGTATGACAACTTTGATAGAATAGAGTCCAAAATATGACAAAGGACATAGAATGGCGATAATAACGGTATAATCACGAGTTCGATAAAACTAGGTAGAATATGGTTCCCTTAACTTAGGTACCATGACAAATCAATATGGACATTCTTTATATAGAATTGAGGTCCACATGAACATTAGATCAAGCAAGATACCCTCATTCTTATCATAGAATTGGGGTTTACAAGAATGACACGATATGGCATGATATCATCATCCCATCAAGAATTTCTTATGATATACTCTTTGTATAATCATAAGGGCCGGTATACCATGTTTCTTTAGATTGACATGGCAAGGATCGTGTAATGGGTTTTTAGGGTACAACCAGCTCAGTCGGCCTTGAGGGAATCCAAGGCTACGAGGAGTCTTACGGAGGTCTCTATGACTAACTCGCTAGTCCAAAGGAACGGAATGTCCAATGGAGAGCTTGTATGTCAATGAGAGTTGAGTGTGATCGATAAATCAACATGAAACGTGGGACTATACTCACGGAGTGGAGAATAGTGCCGATATATATATATATATGTATAATATGAAACCATCGGTAATAGAATCAGGATAAAATCAGTTTACAGTAAAATAACGACTTAAGTAAAGTCGTGTATTGAATAATTAACGCCTAACAGAAGGGCGTTTACATGTATTGCCAATTTGCAGAATTTCCATTATTTCATTAATTTATCAAAAACACGCCTTTCCTGGGGGCGTTTCTTCAAAGTTGACGACTGCAGAGGCAGGCGTCTCATCATTTACATATTCGACAGGATATAAATATTCTCAGAAATTTATCAAAAACGCGCCCTTGGAAGGGGCGTTACTTTCTAATTCCATTTTACAGAATATGTGAATTTCAGGATTTTAACAGACACGCCCTAGTAAGGGGCGTTTATTTTTAATTCACGCCCTATGATGGGGCGTTTACATATGGAAAACGACTTTGTCCAAGTCGTGAATTTCAAGGGATTTACGATATTTTAATAAATAATATTTCGAGAGACAGGAGACATGTCATGGCAGTAAAATTTAACAGGAATTCACAGAGTCATGCAAGATATTAAAAATCAATATTTCATATGTTTTGAAATTTTTAAACAGGATCAATTATTAATCACATGTGATTCTTATGAAATTAACGCCTGCGTAGAGGGCGTCAAATATTAAATTGACGACCACTAGCATGGTCGTTTCTTTTAAATTAGCGCCCTAATCAAGGGCGTTTCTTTCAAAATATTTCAGAAAACGCATGAAAACTATAATAATCATATGCATGACATGCTTATATATATATATATCTTGCATTAATTTCATTTGGGCTACAGTAACTTGAGAAAACCTACCTTAAGAGTTGATTTGGAGATGACCGTGAGGGATTTTTGGCTAGCAGAAGATGATGGCTTTGATGAAGAACCCTTGTTCTTCGGTTCTGTACTCCTACAGGAACAGAAGAAGAAACATTTATTAATTTCTTCACCTATCAGAACAGAGGAGATTAGAAGAACGTTACCTTGTTCTTCACTTATGCTGCTGCGTCCTCAACCTGTAAGAGGAAAAGAGGATGAAGAACTATTAGTTCTTCATGTAACCGAAGCAAAGAGAAACTTATATGAACTGCTATTTCGTTCATAAGGAAAAGAAGAAGAAGAAGATATGTTCTTCACGTACCTGTGCGGTTCGATCGTCCAAATAGGTTTAGGGTTTGTTCGATCAAGATTATATATAGGATTTTGGACGTCCTGTTAAGGTTAGTGTTCTAGTAGAAGTAATGCTTCCAATATAGAGTCCTTGCCCTATTAAATACTTACTGGATTAACATAATCCTTCCCTGGATAAGCTCCCGTGTCGAACGGAACTCGAATGGAATTAACGCCTTTGGTCAGGGCGTCGATTCTTGAATTGACGACCTAGTTCAGGTCGTTTCTTAAGAAACGTCTTGGATAAGGGCGTTCCTTGTCTTTGAAACACGCCCCATATATGGGCGTTTCTTTTACTTGCCTATTTGGTTGTGAGAGTTGACGACCGCATGTGTGGGCGTCCTTTCTTTAGTCACGCCTTTGATAGAGGCGTTTCTTATTGAATTAACGCCCTAATAAGAGGCGTTATTTTTAATTTGTTTTATTTCGTCCAATTAACCCTATTCCTTTTATATATATTACTTCTGTAATATATATGTTTTAATTCATTTCAATTATTCATTTATTAGGGTTGCTACACCCTCCCCCACTTAAAAAGAATTTGGTCCCCAAATTCAATATATATATAATTATACATGTGGAGAGCGTAGAACATATACCTCTTAGAATAACTCGGGAAATCGTTTCTTCATAGATTCTTCGGTCTCCCATGTCGCTTCGCGTTCAGGATTCTTATTCCATTGCACCTTGAGCATGGGAATAACCTTATTCCTTAGAGCTCGTATTTCTCGATCTAATATCTTCATAGGCTTCTGTTCATATGTGAGATCTTTCTGGATCACCAGATCTCCATGTTCAATAATATGAGATGGATCGTGTACATATTTCTTCAACATAGATATGTGAAATACATTGTGTACCTCGGACAACTGAGGAGGCAACGCGATGCGATAAGCAACCTCGCCAACTCTTTCGAGTACCTCAAATGGTCCGATGAATCTTGGCGTAAGCTTGCCCTTAACACCAAATCTCCGTATGCCACGTCCAGGGGATATCTTGAGAAATACATGATCTCCGATTTGGAATTCAAGATCTCTTCTTCTTGTATCTGCATAAGCCTTTTGCCTGGTCTGAGCAACTTGTAATCTTTCCCTGATTACTTGTATCTTCTCGGTTGTATCCCTTACCATGTCTGGACCTAATAGTTGTTTCTCTCCAACTTCGTTCCAACATATGGGAGATCGGCAACTCCTTCCGTATAAGGCTTCGAAAGGTGCCATTTGGATACTAGCTTGGTAGCTATTATTATATGCAAATTCAACTAAAGGTAAGTGGTCATGCCAGCTTCCTCCAAAGTCAATAATGCATGCTCTCAGCATATCTTCAACAACTTGATTAGTTCGCTCGGTCTGACCATCCGTTTGCGGGTGAAAAGCAGTACTAAAGTTGAGTCTCGTCCCCAACGAATGTTGTAATCCCTTCCAAAAATGAGAAGTAAAACGGGGATCTCTATCAGACACGATTGAGACAGGAATTCCATGTATCCTGACTATTTCTTTGATGTATAGTGCAGCTAGCACATCAATTGACCATCGGCTTTTGATTGGCAAGAAATGTGCCGATTTAGTCAATCGGTCAACGATAACCCAGATTCCATCATGTCCTCCTTTAGATTTAGACAAACCCATGATGAAGTCCATACCAATATCCTCCCATTTCCAATTAGGAATATCTAGAGGATGTAGTTTTCCCGCAGGCTTTTGGTGTTCCGCCTTGACCTGTTGGCACGTGAGACAGCGTGATACATAGTCTGCTATTTCTCTTTTCATATTAGGCCACCAAAAGTTCCTCTTTATATCTTGGTACATTTTGGTTGATCCTGGATGAATAGTGTACCTTGATCGGTGAGCTTCATCTAAGATCTTCTTCTTTAATTCCGGACAATCGGGTATACAAGTTCTATCTTTGAACGATAATCTTCCATCAGAAGTTAGTTGAAAATCAGATTGTCCTTCTAATCTGCCTTTGATTTCTACTAACATAGGATCATCATCCTGAAGTGTTTGTATTTCAGATAACAAATCTGACTGTATGCTTACATGAGATAGTGTGACAAATTTGGATTCCATGTCCAAGCTTATATTGAGCTCAGAGAATTGTTCAAGTAACCTCCATTCTTGTATCATACAATTTGCTATCATTGCTCTCGGCTTTCGACTAAGGGCATCAGCCACATAATTACCCTTTCCGGGATGGTATTGTATATTGAAGTCGAAGTCCTTGAGATATTCTAGCCAACGTCTTTGTCTCATGTTCAGCTCCTTTTGTGAAAATAGATATTTGAGACTTTTGTGATCGGAGTATACAGTAAACTGTACCCCATAGAGATAGTGTCTCCATATCTTTAGGGCAAATACTACCGCGGCCAATTCCAAGTCATGGACGGGGTAATCCTCCTCATGCTTCTTCAGTTGACGAGAAGAGTATGCTATGACCTTCCCATGTTGCATTAGAACGCATCCGAGGCCAATGCCAGAAGCATCAGTGTAGACCTCGAATTTCTCTCCTTCAATTGGTAGGGCTAAGACCGGAGCTGTGGTGAGATGATCCTTGAGAGTTTGGAAACTGCTTTCACATTCCTCACTCCATTCATATCGGATCTCCTTACGAGTTAATCTTGTAAGTGGTACGGCGATCTTAGAGAAATCTTTGATAAATCGCCGATAATAGCCTGCAAGACCTAAGAAACTTCTGATCTCGCTTGCATTAGTGGGTCTCTCCCAGTTTCTCACAGCTTCAACTTTTGACGGATCCACAGATAAACCGTCCTTGGATATGACATGTCCGAGAAAAGCCACTTCTTCAAGCCAGAACTCGCATTTGCTGAGTTTAGCATATAATTGATTTGTCCTCAAGACTTGCAATGCAATCCTCAAATGCTCTTCATGTTCTTCCTTAGTCTTAGAATATATCAATATATCATCGATGAAGACTACTATGAATTGATCCAAGTAAGGCCTGAATATGCTATTCATTAACTGCATAAAGGCAGCAGGGGTATTTGTTAGTCCAAAAGGCATAACAACAAATTCGTAATGGCCATACCTGCTTCTGAATGCGGTCTTGTGAATGTCATCATCCTTGATCCTTAATTGATGATATCCCGACCGGAGATCAATCTTGGAGAAATATTTGGATCCTGAAATCTGATCAAATAATTCATCGATTCTCGGCAGTGGATACTTGTTCTTGATAGTAAGATGATTCAATTGTCGATAGTCGATACACAATCTCATGGATCCATCCTTCTTCCTTACAAATAGGACTGGTGCTCCCCACGGGGAAGTACTTGGTCTAATGAACCCTTTTTGAATCAATTCCATCAATTGCTTCTTTAATTCTTTTAGTTCTGCAGGGGACATTCTATATGGTGCCTTTGAAACCGGACCAGCACCAGGGACTAAGTCGATGGTAAAGGCCACATCTCTTTGCGGGGGTAATCCCGGCAATTCTTCCGGAAATACGTCCGGGAATTCTCGTACTACTTGAACGTCTTCTATCTTGGTTTCCTTAGCTTCTTTATTAGTGACAAAAGCAAGGAAGGATACACATCCTTTCCTGACGAGCTTGCTTGCTCGAAGAGCCGAAATAAGAGGGGATTTGCTTCGACTCTTAGGACTAGTATAAGTCAGTTCTGGAAATTCTTTGAAAACAATCTTGTTATTACGGCAATCAACCGTTGCCTGGTACTTAGATAACCAATCTGCTCCTAGTATAACATCATATTCTTTTAGATCTAAGCAGATAAGATCAATAGGAAAATTCTTTCCTCGAACCAACACCTCACAGTTTTGGTAATGATGCGTGATATCCGTCTCGTTTCCGAGAGGAGTAGACAACACTATTTTCATCCATTCTGGTTCTAGAGGTAATGGGTCAGCAAACTTCTTGGAAATAATGGAATGCGATGCACCCGTATCAAATAAGACATGTGCATATTTGGAACAAATTTTTAATGTACCTTCCACCAATCCGCCTTCTTCTTCTGGTTCGGTCTCTTGGATTGCATGAAGACGCGCGTTCCTTGTCACTGGGCGTTTACCCTCACCGTCTTGGTCATTCATTAATGGACAATCGGGAATCCGATGTTCACGACTCCCACAACGGAGACATGCTCCTAATTTCCTCCAGCATTCTTCTGTTTTGTGACCAGCCTTGTCACAATGCTTGCATACTACGTTTGAAGGGGTAGTGGTGATAGAGAAAGGCTTGGATTTCTTGTACTTCTGATCTTGAGAGGAAGAACCTCCATTATTGGGCCTCTTCTTAAAGTTGGGTTTAAAAGAACCCGAACTTGTGACTTGCTCCTTTTTGTCTTTCCCACGGATCCTATCAGATAGTTCCGTGGCATCTTCAAGCAACTGAGCTCGGCGCACTATTTCAGTATAAACTTGAATATCCATAGGCGCCAGTTGAGTAATGTAGTGGGGCCTAAGCCCATTAAGAAATCTACGGGCTTTCATCTTTTCCGTGCCAATTAAATGCTTAGCATATCTAGACAGTCTAGAGAACTGTGCTTCATAATCAGCCACCGATAAAGATCTTTGCTTTAATGCGGCAAATTCGGCGGCCTTCCTTTCCTGGACCCTATCAGAGAAATATTTGGCGTTGAAATATTCAACGAATTCACCCCATGTAACTTGAGTTGGGTCAATAGTAGCTTCAATCGACTCCCACCAGCATCTAGCATCCTTTTCTAACTGGAAAGTAGCTAATAAGACTTTGTCCTGATCCGTGCATTGCATGACACGGAATATACGTTCAATCTCTCGAACCCAATGCTCGGCATCGTCTGGATCGGTCGATCCCATGAACTTCGGGGGATTCATATTCTTGAATGCTTGGTGTAAGCTTCCAGCTCGTGGAGCACCACCTTGTGCTACCTGTTGTAGCACTTGGGTCATCCCTTGAAGGGTACGCTGCATGTTGCGCCATTGAGCACGTTCGGCAGCCATTATCCTACAATTACAATAGCTATGTTAGTATTATATCACTATGATCTTATAAAGGACTCATTGATCATTTAACCCTTGGTTCTACCCACTCTCACTTGGTTAAAGGTTTTGAAACCTATCCTTGGACTTGGGTTTCCTAGGAATTGAATACCTTAGGCTCTGATACCACAAAGACTGTCACGCCCCGAGCGCGGAAGATACCCGGAGATGCGCGACGTGTCTATATCAATCATGTCAATCAGAGTGGTCGTGTATTCGACACGAATACAGAGATGCGCAAAATAGCAAGATAACCCAATCCTTTATTTCATAATGGATAGACTATTACAAATCCAATACTCTGTTTAATAAAAATGAAAAGAATACATAGTTGACTCAAGAAACTATGGAAAAGACTAGACGACACTTGTAGAAGCTCTATCACTTTCACTCTTGACCATTCCCATCCGATTGACTTCCATCGTCGTCGGACTTACCTGAAAAGTAAAAAGGGACAAACAGAATGAGCGAACGCTCAGTAGGAAATTATATCTCAAGTACTAGCAAGTGGTTTAAGTAATTACATTTTCATGGATGCAATAAAGCTATGCATGCTCGCATGAAACGACAAGATAGAGAGAATGTAATATCAAGAAAATAAGATGAACTTAGTCATGAACTTCCAACAAGATAACAAGTTTATTCGAGATATTCAAGCAAGTACATTTAACAAGTCATGTCAAGAACTTTGGCTATCATGTATCAAGCAAGTAAATTACCCTCTTTCGGGCCACGCATTTCATGTAAAGTCAAGTACGATTCAAGTACAAGATGTGTGTGGAATGTCCAATCAAGCAAGTCAAGTACTCGGTATAATGCCAGATACCTTATCATTTTAACTCCCATGGGCACAAGTACTTTCGGGTGCTCCTCCCAGGACCAGATCGGGCCCTATATGCGCAAGCATTTATCATGTGTTTTGACATCCACTCTTGTTTATATAGCCAATATAGAATTTCAATAATCAAGCTTGTAGACACGTATGACAACTTTGATAGAATAGAGTCCAAAATATGACAAAGGACATAGAATGGCGATAATAACGGTATAATCACGAGTTCGATAAAACTAGGTAGAATATGGTTCCCTTAACTTAGGTACCATGACAAATCAATATGGACATTCTTTATATAGAATTGAGGTCCACATGAACATTAGATCAAGCAAGATACCCTCATTCTTATCATAGAATTGGGGTTTACAAGAATGACACGATATGGCATGATATCATCATCCCATCAAGAATTTCTTATGATATACTCTTTGTATAATCATAAGGGCCGGTATACCATGTTTCTTTAGATTGTCATGGCAAGGATCGTGTAATGGGTTTTTAGGGTACAACCAGCTCAGTCGGCCTTGAGGGAATCCAAGGCTACGAGGAGTCTTACGGAGGTCTCTATGACTAACTCGCTAGTCCAAAGGAACGGAATGTCCAATGGAGAGCTTGTATGTCAATGAGAGTTGAGTGTGATCGATAAATCAACATGAAACGTGGGACTATACTCACGGAGTGGAGAATAGTGCCGATATATATATATATATGTATAATATGAAACCATCGGTAATAGAATCAGGATAAAATCAGTTTACAGTAAAATAACGACTTAAGTAAAGTCGTGTATTGAATAATTAACGCCTAACAGAATGGCGTTTACATGTATTGCCAATTTGCAGAATTTCCATTATTTCATTAATTTATCAAAAACACGCCTTTCCTGGGGGCGTTTCTTCAAAGTTGACGACTGCAGAGGCAGGCGTCTCATCATTTACATATTCGACAGGATATAAATATTCTCAGAAATTTATCAAAAACGCGCCCTTGGAAGGGGCGTTACTTTCTAATTCCATTTTACAGAATATGTGAATTTCAGGATTTTAACAGATACACGCCCTAGTAAGGGGCGTTTATTTTTAATTCACGCCCTATGATGGGGCGTTTACATATGGAAAACGACTTTGTCCAAGTCGTGAATTTCAAGGGATTTACGATATTTTAATAAATAATATTTCGAGAGACAGGAGACATGTCATGGCAGTAAAATTTAACAGGAATTCACAGAGTCATGCAAGATATTAAAAATCAATATTTCATATGTTTTGAAATTTTTAAACAGGATCAATTATTAATCACATGCGATTCTTATGAAATTAACGCCTGCGTAGAGGGCGTCAAATATTAAATTGACGACCACTAGCATGGTCGTTTCTTTTAAATTAGCGCCCTAATCAAGGGCGTTTCTTTCAAAATATTTCAGAAAACGCATGAAAACTATAATAATCATATGCATGACATGCTTATATATATATATATCTTGCATTAATTTCATTTGGGCTATGTAGACACGCCAAAATTGACGTTACTGTGAGTATATCTCATATTGTCTTGTAATGCCCCAATTTGACCCTCAAATTAGTTCTATTTGAGTGGTTTTTCTCACTTTTCTTGGATTTCTCCCCTTTTTCACCCTTTTATTATTTTTTCTATTTTTCCCTATTTTTTTGGATTTTTCTAGATTTTTTTAGATTTTTCTGGGCATTTTTATCTATTTTTCTGAATTAACGACTTGACGTGGGGCGTCTTTTAAATAACGACTTATACATGGGCGTTTCTTAAAAAATTGACGACTATACTAGAGGGCGTCCATTCTTTCAAATTTCCATTTTTCTAGATTTTTCTGGAATTTTTCGAATTTTTTGGGAATTAACGACTTAACCATGGGCGTTAATTTGAATATGAAAAGAATAAAAAAATCAAAAAATTGAATTCACGCCTTACACACGGTCGTCACTTTTTCAAATTGATTTTTTAATATTATTTTCACTCTCTTCCAGAGGTGATTTGGTGGCCTTCCGGGTGTCAGAAAAATTCGCAAAAATAGTCGTTGGAATCAGGGCGACGAGATGCACCTCCACCTAAAAAATGGGAAAATAATATTGAGAAATGAAAAATGGCCCTATTTCGAATTTTTTAATTAACGTCCTTTGTTAGGGCGTTTTTTAATTAACGCCTTTGGCTCAGACGTGTTTTACAACTTTTCAAATAAATTCCAAAATTTGATTTTTGAATTAACGCCCTCATATAAGTCGTGTTTTAATTAACGCCCTTTGGAGAGGTCGTCAATTCTTTAATTAACGCCCTTATCCAAGTCGTGTTTCACCTTTGTGCTCCGAACGGATGCAGCCTTTCCCAGAAAGACTCCTACTTCGTTTGGTCACCTTGCCCATTCTTATCTTTTCCTCCATTGGACTCTTTCCTTCTTATCTCTTCTTCTATCCTTAATAGAACTTCGGTAGCTCTGTTAAGGGGTGATTCTTATTCTTCTGCTTCTTCTCCCGTTCTTCTGCTTCGGCCCCCGTTCTCCTGCTTCGTTTTTTTGTTGTTGTTTTTCTTCTTCCGTTTTTTCTTCTTCTTCTTCTTCTGTGTTTTTTTGTTTTCTTCTGTTCTCTCTTCTTCCTCTCTTCTTCCTCTCTTCTTCTGTTTTCTTTTCTTCACAGGTGCTGTTGCGGTTGGCTAAAGGAGAAGCCACGGTTCATCTTCATCCTACAGGGGCTCTCTCCCCCTTGAATATCAAAGCCAGAGAACAGATTCTTCTTTCTCCGTCTCTCTTTGTTATTTCATTATTTGCATGCATGCATCATACCTGTTCATCCTGTTAATTTCTATTCTCAACCACGTTGAGAACCTCCAGCAGTGCAACTCTTGCACGTTTTTTCGTTGTTATTATTTCCTATATCATTCATCATTACATCATTATACCCTATTGCATAGGGGTTTAAGGGCAACCACCCTTAAGGTGTGTTCTCACATATGTTTACATGCTCATATCTTTTAAGGATTGATGCTACACACACCATGTTCTAATTCACATCTTTTATTGGTGTTTGTTATTTTTTTGCAAGGGTAATCAAGAGAAAGAACTCTCTTCATCGGCCGGCCGATTAGAAGAGAAAGGAGTACTCACATCCCCGCACTTTCAAGGTATTCTTCGCGATCTCTCCCCTTCATTAATTGTTATATCTTTTGAGGCGTTCGCGTCTCTGGCGATCACAACCTCCTTTTAGCACCTCGTGCTATTTTATTGCTTTCATCATATCTTTATTGCTCTTTATATTTAAAAGTGGATTTTAAATAGATCTACAAATTGGCGATCACGGTGGGACCCTTTTTGTTTTTCATTTGATTACCCCTTTCCCTTTGGCACCCAAGTGTGCCCTTTCCAAATTGGTACCCTCGGTACCCTTTCCTTTGTGCCCCTCGGGCACCCTCCATTGTGCTTTGCACTTTCCCCTAAGTGATTTGTCAATTGAATAGATTTGTTTTAAAATCTCCACTTAGTTAAAATTTTGATGAGCATGTTTTTATCTTGATAATCATATGTGATGATTGCCTCTGTGACTGTGAGTGTTTCCACTCCGCTGGCCGTGGGAGTTTGAAAGAATTCACGCCCTCCCACAGGGCGTTTCTTTATTTAGTAGCGCCTCTCATCAGGGCGCGTTTTCATGATTTGACGCCCCCACCCCTGGGCGTCTCTTTATTTGGTTGAGCATCGTTGATAATTAACGCCCTGCCCCAGGGCGTCTCTTTTATTGGTAGCGCCTCTCATCAAGGCGTGTTTTACCTTGCCTGTGGGCCTCCCACAGTGATTCACGCCCTGCCAAAGGGCGTCTTTTGATTGGTAGCGCCCTGCCCCAGGGCGTCTTATTCCTGTGTTTTCACCGAACCCCTTTGTTTATCACTGTATCATATTTTTGCTTATATCTTGCATTCATTCATTCATTCATTTTGCATTGGTTTGGGAGACTTCCTCTCTCCACATATTAGGAGCCACACACCCCCTTGGTGAAGGAACGACCCTCCATTGAGCATTCCGTCTCTTTGGATTGGAAATTCCTAAACCAAGCCTCCATAAGTCCCCGCACCCGTGGATTCCCTCACGGACGCCGGGCAGGTTGTACCCTTTTTGGAGTCCCGAGTTTAGTTGGCCTACACGTGGTGAGAGAGTGTCCCTAGTTGGCATTGGAGTTAAATCATATTGAAACTAGGTTCCCCTTGTGTGAATCATATCAATTTGCATAAAATTCATTAATTCACCAAGGTTTAAACAATCAAAATCACGGTAACCATTCCAACTTGTGTGCTTCTTTGCATATTATTGTGAAATTTTGATTATATAATGGCTTACCATGATAAGAAAAACATGTTCAATTCAATTCATGAGGATGCACAACCTAGCACTTCTTATCCTCAATTTCAACATGTTAATCATCACAATTCTCACCACTCTTTCAAGGGACCACGTCCTTATTCTCATGGTCATGCCCGACCCATGGGCAGTGTCCATTCTTATGGTCCCCCTCCTCAATTGCGAACCACTATTCCTCCGGGACCGTCTCCTCCCAACGATGAGAGGGTCTCTCAAATCTTGCATGCATTAGATCATCTTACCCCTCAACAGATCCAAGCCCTTAAGGCCGCCGTTGAGGGTGCATCTCCTGCATCTCCTCCTCCTTCTATTCCTACACGGGTGGCCCATCACCCACCGCCCTCTTCTATTCATAATCCTGTTCGGGTAGCCCATTACCCATCTCCTCCTACTCATACTCCTCCTCGGGTGGTCCAACACCCGCCTCCTTCTATTCCTCCTCCAACACGGCCCCGAGGCCCTTTTATTCCTTGCAATCCGGCCCATCCGGGTTCTTCTAAGGGTTATCCCGTCAATTCCCCTCCACGGCCTTCTTATGCGGCTCCTCCTTCAATGCCCTGCCAACCCTCTATTGTTCATGTTACTCCCCTCCAGCAGGATATCCTTGATAAGATTACTTCCATGGAGGAACAATTAAAGAGGGTTACAAGTTCACGGCCAGTTCCTCCTACTCCGATTAATCCTCTCCATGCGGCTTTGGATGATATTACAAAGATGGAGAGAGAATGGAAAGACAGGAGGGATGATTATGACTTCGGCATTTCAAGTGAGCAAGAGCCGGCATTTGAAGAATCTGAGGCAATATACGAGGATGATGAAGCTCCGCAGGCACCCCTTCCGAGTTTCCTTAACTCTCCTCTTTCCCCACTTTCATTCGATGAACCCCCTGCTCAGGAGGAAACCACTCCTAATTCAACCCCTGTTTACGAGACTAGTTGGTGTTATGACGATGGGTCGATATTCCAATCGCCCGCGCCGGCGCCTATTGAGTCTCTTCCCATTCCCACTCCCACTCCTAACATCGCTCGCCCTGTCCGGCATTTCCTACGCACCAAACCTTCACCCATTAATCCTCCACCAATTACACCTCCCCCCATGATGCCATTAGCCTCCACCTCGGCCTCCACTTCCCCAATTTCCCCACCATTACCCTCCATTATGCCTTTAACCCCAAAACCCACTTTGCATATTCCACCATTCAACCCTTTACCCTTACCCGTGGCTAATCCCGAGCAGGATCCACCCCTTTTTGCACCCGAGCCAATCTCAACTGCTTCCGAGCAAAGGGAGAAACTCGACGTGTTTGAACCCCCGCTTACGCTCACCCATTTGCCAACGCCTTCCATTATACCTCCACCATTCATGAAGCCTTCCGCCTCTGCCTCACCTCCCTTTACTACTCGGAAGGGGAGCGCTGCTATAAGTACTTGCGCCAAGGATGATCAAGAGCCGGGCAAGAAGGATTTGGCCGTGGCTATGCCGTTCAAGATACAGGAATTCATTTGCCGGATGCCAATCCGGGTTATTGTACCGAGCACGATTGAAGAGGCTAAGCCGCTGCCCTTGCTCAGAGGAGAATGCCGGGCGTTGATGTCGTCTAAGGGCCGGGCAGGGCACCCCTTGTTCCTACTTTCGAATTCCAAATTCATTATTCCTTACAAGGGGCGAATGCCCATTTTGCTCAACTTTCCATATATACCACATTCAATGGGCAACACGATGCTTCCCGTTCCAACTCCCCAACTCCCTCACATCGTTGATCTTTGCTTTCCAAGGGAGTTGCCACTTATTGAAGCTCCTCTTATGGGGCCAATTGGCTACACACTTTCACTGCCGTGGAGGGGCAGTTATCTTGGCGCTAAGGGGCCATCTCCTATTTGTTCCATCTTCTATTCATCCATTTCCACCACCTTTTATTCATGGGCCATTCCAAGGGTTAATAGGAGGATCTCACCTTCTCACCCTTCACATTCTTCATCTTCTTTGAATTTCATGCATTTTTCATTCATTCATTCATTCCATTCACTGCATTCATTACATCCATCATTTTGCATACATTTGCACCTCCTGCTTCCCGGGTTTCCAAACCCGTATCTTCCCCGCCTTCCGGCACCGCCGGATATTCCGCACTTCCCATCTTATTCATATTCACCTTTTTGTCCACTCCTCTTGGGGCATCGCGTCCCTTTTCCTGCTATCTCCCTGGAACCTCCAGAAATGTTATCCCTCCTCTTTGGGCATCTCGCCCTTTCTGATTCTATTCCTCCGGAACCTCCGGACTTTTCCCTCGGGCACGACGCCCCTTTCCACCTTCTCCCTCGATATTTTATCCCTCCGGAACCTCCGGATCTTTCACCCCTCTCTTTATCCATTGGGCATCGCGCCCCTTTCCACCTCATTTCTCCGGAACCTCCGGACCTTCTTGGGCATCGCGTCCCTCCTTCCATCATTCCTCCGGAACCTCCGGATTCTCCGTCTTATTCTCTCTATCATTTTCCAGGGCATCGCGTCCCTTTCCTTCTGATTCCTCCGGAGCCTCCGGATCATTCATTTTTCTTCCGATTCATCTTTTTGCTCCTCCGGGACTTCATATCTTTTACTCTCTTCTTCCTGTTCCGTCACCTTTTTTATCATCTTTTTCCCTATTTCTTCCTAGGGCATCGCGTCCCTTCCTCCATTATCCCACCGGAGCCTCCGGATGGGTCTTCCCATGATTCTCCTCTGCCTCCGGACCCTCCGGATCCGCCTCTTTCCATCTACCAATTTCTTCTTCTGATTCCTCCTAATTCTGGGTCCGACCCAACTTCTTCCACATCCACTGCTTTGGGCATCTGCCCCTTCTCCCATTGCTTTCGAGGCTTTAGTCCTCACTCCTCCTTCTAATTCTCCACTTCTTCTGTAGACCTTTCATGTGATCAGGGTCTCCGCACCTTAGTGAGGGAGTTCTAGCCCTCGCCTCTCTTCCTTTTCTCCTTATTTCGTCTGAGTCTGGTCTGGGCACCACTCCTTCTTGTTAAGCCACTTTCAATCCTTTGCTTCCAATCCTTTTGACTGCCAAAGAGGACAATCCCACGATGATCATCCGTCTCGCGCAGCTGCTTCTACAAAGGTTGCAAGGTAACATATTGGCGTAAGTACGCATTTTATGATATCATTTCCTCATTACTTCACGCATGATTTTCAAATAAGTGCTTCTTAACAAGATTAAGAAGTGGTGTTTTAAACCTTTATCTTAGGCTTTTGTTTAATGAAATCATTCTCAAAAGAGTCTTTAGACTTGCTTTCGCAGCACTTTGGGTAATAAGAACCCCGCGCTGGGAATTCAACATTCTCTCCCCGCTTGTTAAGAGCAACCCTTAGCTAGGCATTCCACACACTTCACGGCGTCCTTAGCCGGCTTCGTTGATAAAACATCGTCCCTACTTTGGCCATGCCATGAGTGTATCTGAAAGTCTTTTTCTCTTCTTCACTCGGCCGCATGCAGGGGCAAGAGGTTGACGGATGAGATGACCAACCTTGGTAATCCCAATACGAGAGGAGTCTCAAATAGGGGCAGTCTTGACCCAAAATCAATATGAGTTTTCATGATATACATCTAGCCACAAGGGCTATTATGAAAATCAAGTCGAAATTCAATAAATTAAAATTATGAAATATGGCATGTCAAGAGTGGCAAAGTCCCCGCAGGGAAAACCCTGGTCGTATGCATGTCATGGGTCTAAAAATCAAAGGCACAAAGCCCCGCGCAACAGACTACCTCTTTGAGGGTTAACACCTTGGAAGGAATTCAAGTCTGGATGTCTCCCATCCTGCATAAAGTTTATCTCCAATTATTCTTCTCTTCTCCCTCCAAGACCGAATGTTTCTCGGGTGTGGCCTTGGTAGGGGCACCGTTGATCAAAGGCAGTCGGTTATAGGACGCCACTTTCAATGCACGCCCGGCTTTGGGCAGTTTTAAGCAAAAGGGGAAGGAACGAGGACCCCTAGTTAATGGTTTAAAACACCCTTGGATGCTGCATTAGCTATGTCTAAACCAAAATCCAAAAATTTTGAATATAACCAAAATCAAACAAAAAAAATTGAATATTTCTTGTCCAAAATCCATAAAAATTTGAATACCTTTCTCAAAACTTCATAAAAATTTGAATATTTTCCAAAACCCACAAAAATTTGCATATTGATCAAAACTCATAAAAATTTGAATATTTTCCAAAACCCACAAAAATTTGCATATTGATCAAAACTCATAAAAATTTGAATATCTTTTTCAAAACTCATAAAAATTTGCATATTTCAAAACTCCAAAAATTTTGCATTGTATTTTCTGATGGTGCCTTTTGCAGGAACAACAAATTTTGCAAGGACCAGGAGCACGGGATGAGTCCCCTTTCACTCATTGTTATCAATCCATTGATTCTTCCCGACATTTTTCATGACTTGCCGCTGGGCATTTGATTATCAATTCCTCATATCTCCCTGGGCATTTTGATTGTTACATCTCCCGGTTATCATCTTGATTATTCATCTCATTATCATTCAATCAACTCCTGCTAATCATTTTCTCGATTTTCAATCATTCAGCTCCAATTTTGATTAGCCAGATTGTCTCCTCATGACAACATAACAAATAATGATGCTTTGCAATGCCTTGCTATTCATGTTATCCATGCTTTGCCCTACTATGTGTTATTCATGGCTATGAAATACTATGCTATGCTTAAAGGCCTTATTCATTGCTTGTTATATCTTTTATATCTTGGCTAATGAAATTTTGAGCGCAGGATAAGAAGCTCATGGTCCCGCCGACTGGGCATCATCATTATCCAAGCCCCACGGTGCTGACACCTCATTTCTCAGTTCCCCCATGTGCCCATTGCTATCACAATCTCCCTGTATGCATTTTTACTATATGTTAATACGCTATTAGATTATATCAAAGACCTTGTGGCTTTGGTAAATCTGAAATTTGAGTTCCCCTTCATCAAAAACAATGATGATTCCAGAGGAGTCTTAGTCATACGGATAGGCCGTTGAGCCGTCCAAGACTGGGGACGATGGTTCCCTTTTGCGAGTTGGTGCGCGGATAAACATGCTTCGGCTTAGTATCAGCTCGCGAAATCGGTTTCTTGACCCAGTCTGGGCAGTTTAACAATATTATCCTTGATTATCTTATATTTTCATTTGATTTATTCTCCCTTTAAACCCAGCATGCATTCATGTAGGACTTTGAATCAACTGTTGAAAAATCATTCTGATGAGCTGTTTGGGAGCCAAATTGATCTTGATCTTTGATATGAGATATTCCATGCCGAATTGTGTCTTCAGTTCGTTTTGTCGCTGTTTTGGGTCATTTTCTCGAAAGCTCCTTGTTTGGATTTTTATCATCTTATTTTTATCTCCTTTCCTTTGATCCACCTTGGCTGCAGCACGTCCACTGGCTGGTAACCGCTCCCCAATGGTGAAACTTGCAGGTTTGTGACCTGAGGTACTTCCACCGCGCTGGAAGTTGATCATTTATTTTATCTCCTTCGTGCACCGCGTGCACACCTCCCCCTTTTATCCAAACATTGTTGATTTCGTTGATTTCCCGAGATTGCTTCATCTCGAGCTTTTGATTTCATTCTCATCAAGTGATGTTGATTGCGTGTCTCATCACACCTTGGCATCTACTTTTCAGTTTGCTCTGCTCCCTTGCAAAGCAGACACCAAGGCGGGGCAGCTGTAGACACGCCAAAATTGACGTTACTGTGAGTATATCTCATATTGTCTTGTAATGCCCCAATTTGACCCTCAAATTAGTTCTATTTGAGTGGTTTTTCTCACTTTTCTTGGATTTCTCCCCTTTTTCACCCTTTTATTATTTTTTCTATTTTTCCCTATTTTTTTGGATTTTTCTAGATTTTTTTAGATTTTTCTGGGCATTTTTATCTATTTTTCTGAATTAACGACTTGACGTGGGGCGTCTTTTAAATAACGACTTATACATGGGCGTTTCTTAAAAAATTGACGACTATACTAGAGGGCGTCCATTCTTTCAAATTTCCATTTTTCTAGATTTTTCTGGGAATTTTTCGGAATTTTTTGGGAATTAACGACTTAACCATGGGCGTTAATTTGAATATGAAAAGAATATAAAAATCGAAAAATTGAATTCACGCCTTACACACGGTCGTCACTTTTTCAAATTGATTTTTTAATATTATTTTCCACTCTCTTCCAGAGGTGATTTGGTGGCCTTCCGGGTGTCAGAAAAATTCGCAAAAATAGTCGTTGGAATCAGGGCGACGAGATGCACCTCCACCTAAAAAAATGGGAAAATAATATTGAGAAATGAAAAATGGCCCTATTTCGAATTTTTTAATTAACGTCCTTTGTTAAGGCGTTTTTTAATTAACGCCTTTGACTCAGACGTGTTTCAACTTCATTTCTAAAAATGATCCAGGAATTAGCGCCCTTGTGCAGGGCGTGTTTTTAAAAGACGCCCTTCGGAAGGTCGTCAATTCAACAATTGACGCCCTGAGCCAGGTCGTGTTTCACTTTTGTGCTCCGAACGAACGCAGCCTTTCCCAGAGAGACTCCTGCTTCGTTTGGGCTCTTGCCCAGCTTAATCCTCCCCTCTTTGGGCTCTTGCCCCCTTCTTATCTCTTCCTCCGAAGGACTCTTTCCTTCTTATCCCTTCATTCGATTCTATTTAATAGAGCATACTGCTCTGTTAATAGGTTGGATCCCCTTTCTTTCGATCTTTTTCTTCTCCCTCCGTTGTTCTTCTTCTCTGTTGCTTTCTGTTTGTTTTTTTTTTGTTTTCTTTTCTTTCTTCACGCAGGCTGCTGCCGTTCCTGGCTAAGGAGGAGTTTCTTGTTTCATCATCTTCATCCAACAGGGGCTCTCTCCCCCTTGAATATCAAAGCCAGAGAACAGATTCTTCTTTCTCCGTCTCTCTTTGTTATTTCATTATTTGCATGCATGCATCATACCTGTTCATCCTGTTAATTTCTATTCTCAACCACGTTGAGAACCTCCAGCAGTGCAACTCTTGCACGTTTTTTCGTTGTTATTATTTCCTATATCATTCATCATTACATCATTATACCCTATTGCATAGGGGTTTAAGGGCAACCACCCTTAAGGTGTGTTCTCACATATGTTTACATGCTCATATCTTTTAAGGATTGATGCTACACACACCATGTTCTAATTCACATCTTTTATTGGTGTTTGTTATTTTTTTGCAAGGGTAATCAAGAGAAAGAACTCTCTTCATCGGCCGGCCGATTAGAAGAGAAAGGAGTACTCACATCCCCGCACTTTCAAGGTATTCTTCGCGATCTCTCCCCTTCATTAATTGTTATATCTTTTGAGGCGTTCGTGTCTCTGGCGATCACAACCTCCTTTTAGCACCTCGTGCTATTTTATTGCTTTCATCATATCTTATTGCTCTTTATATTTAAAAGTGGATTTTAAATAGATCTACAGGCTACAGTAACTTGAGAAAACCTACCTTAAGAGTTGATTTGGAGATGACCGTGAGGGGTTTTTGGCTAGCAGAAGATGATGGCTTTGATGAAGAACCCTTGTTCTTCGGTTCTGTACTCCTACAGGAACAGAAGAAGAAACATTTATTAATTTCTTCACCTATCAGAACAGAGGAGATTAGAAGAACGTTACCTTGTTCTTCACTTATGCTGCTGCGTCCTCAACCTGTAAGAGGAAAAGAGGATGAAGAACTATTAATTCTTCATGTAACCGAAGCAAAGAGAAACTTATATGAACTGCTATTTCGTTCATAAGGAAAAGAAGAAGAAGAAGATATGTTCTTCACGTACCTGTGCGGTTCGATCGTCCAAATAGGTTTAGGGTTTGTTCGATCAAGATTATATATAGGATTTTGGACGTCCTGTTAAGGTTAGTGTTCTAGTAGAAGTAATGCTTCCAATATAGAGTCCTTGCCCTATTAAATACTTACTGGATTAACATAATCCTTCCCTGGATAAGCTCCCGTGTCGAACGGAACTCGAATGGAATTAACGCCTTTGGTCAGGGCGTCGATTCTTGAATTGACGACCTAGTTCAGGTCGTTTCTTAAGAAACGTCTTGGATAAGGGCGTTCCTTGTCTTTGAAACACGCCCCATATATGGGCGTTTCTTTTACTTGCCTATTTGGTTGTGAGAGTTGACGACCGCATGTGTGGGCGTCCTTTCTTTAGTCACGCCTTTGATAGAGGCGTTTCTTATTGAATTAACGCCCTAATAAGAGGCGTTATTTTTAATTTGTTTTATTTCGTCCAATTAACCCTATTCCTTTTATATATATTACTTCTGTAATATATATGTTTTAATTCATTTCAATTATTCATTTATTAGGGTTGCTACACTGATAACCGCTCCCCAATGGTGAAACATGTAGGTTCATGACCCCAGGTTCTTCCACACATGAAGTTGATCCCTTTTCCTAGCCGTGCCTAAGCGCACATTATTTTCTTCCTTGCTTATTTACTATCCAAATAATCGTCAATTTCGAAAAGTCTTCTTCAAGATTGCTTCATTGTAAACTCCTGAAAAATTCTAATTGTGTAATGTTGAAAGCGTGTCTCATCACACCATGGCATCTACTTATCAGTCCATTCCCACTTCGTTCCAATACACTTTAGTTCTTTCCCTTCTACTACGTGTCATTCCCCTACAAAGTAGACGCCAAGGCGGGGCAACTGTAAACACGCCATTTTTGACATTACATTGAGTAAATCTCATATTACACCATGATGTCCCGAAGTGGCTGCACATTTGAGTTATTTGAGTAATTTCCTATTTTTTTATATTTTTCTCCATTTTTAAAATTTTTTTGGAAAACGTCTTAAACGCGGAGGCCATGGCTGACGCCTTCTTTAAAGGCGTCATCCACCCAAGATGCCATCTTTAGCCCACGTGCAGCACATCATCGGCGCCAGCTACGCCGCCCCGTTTGACGACTTAGATAAATCTAAAATAAGCAAACATCGTGCTTACAAGACGCGGCTTTAAAAAGTCAAGGATAGGCGCCGAAATTGATACGCACACACGCTCGTCGTTAAAAATATCATGCCATAATTTCAAAAATATACCGCACTCACTCACAAAAATATGTTTGAATCAAAGTAAAGTGAGAGTACGGGTTGATCCCATGAGGAAGAAACATTTATTTTAAAACAAGTTCAAAAACTCTTGTATTTGTGAAAGCCAAGTTTTGAACAGAAATTAAAAGTGTGAATTGAAATTGCTTGAAATTAAATCTATCTAGAGAATATTAGAGGGTTGAGAAGACAAATTTTGAGGAAGTAGAGAGAGAAACAGAGATAGGAGTGCAATGAAAATTGAACTTTTATTGCTAGAAAGTGAACTTACAAGATATATGAAAATAAAATTTACAACCAACATAAACTAAAGAACAAGGGAAGACAAGAGCCAGGAAATTGTAAGAATAGCACCGTCCACATGCCGTGCCGAGCCTTTGAGATGGTCGCCTCACTTTGGAGATGAACGCCGCCTTTAGAGCACCGAAGTAGAAGATCCGCCTTAAGGATGTATGGAAGAATATAGAGGAAGAGGAAGGTAGATAGAGAAGATGAATAATAAAATCAAAGTAGAAGCATGGGTGTGTGCATGAGGTTTGAAGAGTGAGCAGTAGAGAGAAACTAACTGTACAGGGGAGAGGAAGAAAGCAGTAAACAATGAAAATAAAAGAAAAAATAGAGTAGAATAAGATTTGAAATAACTTTACAATGAAGAAGAATTAGGAGATGTGGAAGAACATAATGTTAAATATCTTGAGGAGAGGAAGAACTTTGGTGAAGAGCGTAGAGGAAGAAAATGATTAGAAGGGAGAGAAAACGTGAGAATAACAGTGAAAAATGCAAACGAAAAAAAATGAACTTTGAAAACGTGATTATAACTAGAAAACAAAGAGGTATTAGAGGAATAGGAAATAGAATAAAATCTAGGTATTGAAAAGGCGAACAAGTTTTATGAAAGGTACCTAACGAATAGAGGAACAGAAGGGGATGAAAAAGGGTGAAGATCGGAGGGGACGCGTACGGGTGAACTGTAAAACATGAAGAATAGAGCTATGAAAAATAGGAAATATCTTGAAAACTAAAGAGATCTAGCTAAAGGCAAAGAAGAAGAAATTGAAGAACCTTGAAACACAGACAACTTTGATGAAGATAGCAAAACGAAAAGAAGAATATAAAGGCATGAAATTAGGCTAAGATCTCCAGCCGGTTGCTCTTGGGTGAGTATTTATAGTGCACAGGGCTTCCTTTGGCTGATTTCCAAATTAGACAAGGATCCTCCTAATTTCTCTCTAATAATTTCTCCACAAGAAAATTTCATAAATATTCTTTCTTATTTCTCCCTTCAAACAAATAAGGCATGGCGGCTTGCTTTCACTTGGTCAACAAGAGGAGGAAAAGGGGGCTACGCCCTAGGGCATCCCTTGCCCCGGTTCTGTGATAAATTCGCCCCTAGCCCTTCTAGAAAATGCCGAGAGTGTCCTGCACACACAATATTTGAATTAAATTCATAGAAATTTGTTACTTTGCGCATAAAAATCATGACTGCTCACAATTATGCAATGGGAAATTAATCCTCATGCTTCTCAGCCCTTTGTTATTCATTAATTATCCATAAATTAAGTTAATTTGCATAAAAGGCCTTGATTCAAGTGAGGTTGAGTTTAGCTATAAAATATGCATAATTGTCTAATTGTGTGCACTTAAAGTGATGTGTGTGATGTGAATTATCATAGAATTATGAGCACTCATTGCACCTTCCAACTTACTCATTGCTAGTCCCTTAGTAATGTAATTATATTAAAATTTAGGACCAACAAGAGTTTACAAAGTTCATACCTTTATATCTAGCTCTCCCTTCACAGAATCAACCAAGGATTAGGAATCCGGAAGCATTAACGCATACTAGCTTTAGTTTGAAATTTTAGGAACATGATTAAGAATACAAACCAAAGTTCAATAGCACTTGTGCATGTGTAATACTAAATCCACAGTATAGACAATTGCATCCCTCATTTGCTATTCTTGATAGGTGTCCTTCAACTCTGCACCTCCTAGATCAGAGCATTGAGCACAGTAGCTTTTGCCTACCTTTCTTTTCTTTTTGTTTTCACCATTTTTTTATTCAATACACACATGATGCTGCACATCCCTTCACTATTTAACGCGAATCTCGACTCTTGTCTTAGTACAAGAAGGCCCGGTTACTAAGATCATGGATCCATTTTTCATTTGACGTGAACCTCAACACTTGTTAGGTGAAACATGCCCGGTTACTAAGATTATGGGCATTTTTCATGATATTTTTTTTTAATGATGTGCTTTTGCACTTATTTAATGGATAACATTTGCAGAAAGTCTTTCCAAAAAGATCTCTTCCTCAAGAACTATAGAGTATCATACATCATACCCAAAATAATAGAAGGCTTGTCCCGCTTGTTTCATTATCGTGTAAAGTTATTTTTTTTGAAGTGTTAAAGGACTTTAGAGAGATTCTTAAATTAGTTTTCCATGGCAAGATTGAATAAATTTTTCATCATCCTTCTCCGTAATGTTTCCTATTCCAGAATTACTTTAATGTGAGCATGAATCAAGAAAACTCAGTCGGAGATTTCATCTTTCCACTTTCATGCAGATTGCAAGATAAAATGATATGCAGGACATTATGCAAGCACTCCTATCTGGTTGTACTATATGTATCATGAAAATTTTCTCTCCCCCCCAACTTGAATGACATTGTCCTCAATGGCATATGTAAGCAATAAAAATAATAGAGCAATGTAGCAATACAGATTTGCTGAGAAGGAAAGAGACAGCCTAATATGTGGGGCAAAACCACCTTTCAGATAGTGGCAACAGCGTCAACTTCTTCTCCTTGGCTCTTACCTATTCACTATAAAACAAACTAAAAAAAACTTCAAATAACAAAAATATTGGGTTACCTCCCAGAAGCGCTAAGTTTTTCATCTTCATCCAGACGCATGCAAGCTCTATAACCAACACATAGATTTGAGAATGAGCCACCAAATTATCTTATCTGCTTTTAATTTTCAGCATTTGTGCCATGAGAAGACAAGATTTTACATGTACATGCATGGGCTAAAAGTAATTTAGTTCCACTCATTCTTGATTGGAACATTAGGAGCATAAGTGAACCAATTCTCTTCCTTGTAGGGAATATACAAATCAATGGCCATTAACCTTGTAATATCTGGTTGGAACCTTTGCCCAGTATCTACCCATCGGTCCCCTTTATTGACTACTCCCTCCATGTCAGCTTGCTCAGGAACCAGTGGCTTATGAATAAGATTGACATTATTAGCCACACTCCCCTCACTGATAGCCTCATGTGCTTTAAAAATACTAATCAACTATTCTTCCTGATGGGGAGTCAAATCAAAGGTGAAAATAGCTGACATATCTCCCTCAAGTCCTAGAATCTCATAATGAAGAGTCTTAACTTTCCGGGGAATCAAATTGGAAGGAAGCATGAGCCCAGAATCTAATTCATCGAATGATTCAAACTTTATTGGACTGGGCTCAGGGGTCAGATCAAATGTGAAATTCTCTAATAAGATCCCTTCATCAAATTCATCAATTGAATGAAGATTATCAAACAACTTATCCAATAATGGGGTAGGTAGATTAAAGGTAAATATTTCCAACCAGGCCCCTTCACCAAACTCATCAATCGTATTAAGATTATTCATCATATTATCCAACAATGGGGTGGGTACATTAAAGGTAAAATTTTCCAACCAGACCCCTTCACCATGTTCTTCAAAATGAGGAGGATATTTAGAATTCATCTCTATTAAATCATCAAGATTATTAATCACAAAGTAATCCTCCTCTTGATTTAAGGATGTCCCATCGAGTGTAAGATCATGGAAGTTACCCACCTCTTAATCTACCCAAGACAAATGGTTCATAACATCACTCAAATCCTTCTCCACCATCACCTCTTCTTCTTCTTCTTCTTCTTGAAACCTGATCTCTTCAAATTCAGGAAGTGAAATTGGTGAATTTTGACCATGAACTTGCACATTACCTTCTTCTTTTGCTCCCCTCGACTTGAGATCATCAACTTCCTGAGAAATCTTTTGATAAGGGCAATTAAGCGCAAGCTCCTCAATCTGAAATTCAGGAAGGGTCATAATGGAATATGATCATTAATTAATTCATCACCTTCCGTTTCTCCTTTAATACCAACAAATTCCTCGATCCCCTTAAATTCCTAGATTCCTCATTTAAAGTCTCCTGACAAGATCTCTCCATAATCCCTCCATCTTCTAAGTCAAGATTGATCTTAGTGTTATGATCTTGGGGAATCATAGATTGATCATAGTCAACATCAGGAATTCGATCAGTAGAATTAGAACCAAAGTAGCCAAGCAATTGATCTTCCTCTATCCTCTTGATCTCCTCAGTCATATTATCGATTCGCGCTTGATTTTGAAGCATGATTGATTGATAGACTTGATGAAATTGATTAAATCTCACCTCTTGATGGGGAGTTGGGCAAGGAGGAGATAGATATGTAGACTGAGAAGTAGAGTTTGAAGGATAAGAAGTTGAATAATGATCAACTTGATAATGAGGTATGGGAGAGGATGTGGGTTGTCCTCCATAGTGGGCTTGATCATGAAAGCTATTTGAAGATGGAGCCCAATTTTGAAAGAATTGATCCATGGGATTTTAGGCCGGGCCTTGATAAGAATCCCAAGTGTTGGACGCAGGGTTTGAACCAAACGTGGATCCAGAGGGGGGGTGAATGGATCCTCTAAAGCTTTTTAGCCAACTTTAAACTATATGAGACTAGAATAACTCGCTCAAAGAACAATTGCTCAGACTGCGGAGTTGCACGGCCGAACCAACTTTTAGAATACACACAGGCGGAAGCGATCTAGATGATAGACAGCAAGCTCACACAGAAAGGCAGTCAACCACACAACACAAGAGATTTTAGGTGGTTCGGTCTACTGACCTACATCCACCCCACACTCCAATCCGAGTGTGGCTTCCGATGATACACAGCTTAAACGGCTAGGCCTCACAGCTTGCCTACAACCCACTGATTCACAGCTTCAACCGTTGGGCATTACAGCTTAAGCCACCGCTGATTCACAGCTTCAAACTGTTGGGCCTTACAGCATATGCCACCACTGATTCACTGCTTCAAACTGCTGGGCCATACAGCTTATGCCACCGCTGATACACAGCTTATGAAGAAGGTATAAAAAGAAAGAAGGAACAATAGATCAAAGAATAAAAAGAAAGATCTGAATCTAAGCGCAAATGTAGCTCTGTATAGAGCAGATAGCAGACAACACTAGATCTGATCTAGTAGTTGTCAGAGACGCCTTCAATTTCTTTCTTCGAGCTCTGGACATGATGCTCTGCTCCTGCAACACTCCTTTTTCTTTCTCCTCTCAAATGTCTCTCATGATCTTATCTCTCTTCTGCTCTCTGCAACACTATCTTTCTATCTGCTCTTCTTCTTTTTCTTAAGTTCTTCCTTTTTTCAGCATATCTGTATTGATTTTTCGAAGTTGGGCGATCTGCCCCATTTTATAAGCCACTAGCAGAAAGGCGTGTGGAAACCATGTTTCCCGCCCAAAAGTTCATTGAGATCTGAGTTGGGTTGGCCACGTGATGGGATCTTGGTTAACAAGGAGTCCTGGGTATCATGCGCCACTTATTGGATCACGCACCTCCTTGAGTTCCTACACTATTAGTAAGGTCATCTAGTCAAATACCTTGCAGGCATAGTGAATATTTATAGAACGTTGACTAAGATAATCAAAATAAAACACATGGATGATGGTCAAACTCACGCTTTAATACGATGCTTAGACTATGGCATATAGTACTCAGACAACAATCACAGAATGACTCTGTGAAATTCAGCATGAAAAATATCACTAGCACCTACCTTGCCTTAGACAAATATGCATGACTAGCTCCGACGTAAGTTCATGAACTCTTCATACTAGCACTGACCTCAGTGGATAAGAATGCATACTAGCTTCGACATTAGTGGCTACTAACGTCGACATCAGTTCAAGAAGAAATGCAAGCTAGCACTGACTCTAATGCATGACGTAGACTTTACATGCAGACAAAGCCAACTAGCATTGACCTGGTATGCAGGTGGCTAGACTAGCACCAACTCTGATGCAACCAAGATGAATGGCACCAACCTAACTTATGCAGATAGGTAACTAGCATCGACCTCACTAAGTAGAAACAGCAACTAGCACTGACCTCACTTACAAGAATCAACGCAACTAGCATTGACCTCAAGTATGCGTGAGGCACTACTTGCACCGACCTTACTTACTGTAAGACACTGCACTGACCTCCAATATGCATAAGAGAAGTATGCACCGACCTTGTTTATGTGCGATGCAAAGCATGCACTAACCTGATATGCTGCTAGTGAAGACGTGCATCGACTTCGAGTATGCATCGACCTTGAGCCTTTGACAACTAAACTTGCACCGACCTTTATGCACAATGCAGAACAAACTAGCACCGACCTTTATGCACAATGCAGAACAGACTTGCACCGACCTTTATGCACAATGCAGAATAGACTAGCACCGACCTTATGACAATGCACAATAGGCTAGCACCGACCTCATGAGCATATGCACAGACCTTAGTTAGCCATGTCTGATGCATGCACCGACCTGATGAGGACTTGACACCAACCTCAATAAAGGACTTCTGAAACATGCATCGACCTTAAGAACAGAAATGCTCATGTATGGAACCTACTTGATGAAATGACTAAATGACTCTGTGTATGCATTGACCTGACTGAACTTATTAAAATGACTTATCATATGAATCAGTCAAGCACTTTAACACAGACCATGAATCAACCAAGTAATTCAACACAGACATGATTCATAGTGTGCCATCATCAAAATCAGAGATCCAACAGTCTCCCCCTTTTTGATGATGACAACCTATGAGTCATGGTTATTTAATTCATACAATCAATCATTCAATTTTCAAAAAATAATATGCACTTCATCAGATGAAAATCTTTCAATGCAATCACAAAAGACATCTAACACTAAGACACAACTATATGTCAATGCACCTAAACAGAATGCACATATATTGTGTACAATAGAGAAATGTCTTTTGTCCGTCAATGCATTTCCAGAGTTCATCAGATCAGATCACAGCAATATTCATCAACATTTCTTCATCAGATCAGATCACAGCAATATTCATCAACATTTCACTAGTTAAGCATACAGTCATAGATATCCAATGAATTCTCCAGAGCTCCCCCTTTTTAAATTCTCTCCCCCTTTCAAGCAGAAGCATGACTACATGACTATACATGACTCATACAAAATCTCTCCCCCTTTGTCATTATCAAAAGGAAATAGGGGAGTACATGAAATCAAATGAGGAGGAACATAAAATCAAGTGTCTGGTAAGGCTAGTGGACGGGCTCTGCCCTATCCTCTGGTAGAGCTGCCTCGGCCTCTGCCTCTGCTAGTAGAACCACCTCTAGCTGTACTGGGACTATCGCTTGCTCTAGATGGACTACCGCTTCTTCGACCCGGACCACCTCTTTCTAGAAGAGGGATCGCTCGAGGGAAATTTTGTGGCAGTCTATCAATTTTTGTCCCAATAGTTGCAAGTTTAGCTATAATTTTCTGATCTAAGGCTTTGACTTGAGCTTCTACTTCTTTGAGAGAGGCTGTGAGGTCTGAAAACCAAGACTTTATTATAGTAGCAACATTATCCAATTGAGTGGTCTGTTGACTGTGGACCTCAACTATAAAGGTAGAAGTTCTGGTACTTTGTTCAGAAACAATAGTTCAGAAATTTGCAAATAGGTACTACACTTTTTCTTGTACCATGTCCAATTTGGTATATATGTTGCCCAATTGTACTATTGATGATTTTTCCCACTGGCTGTTGACCGTTTGTTCGAGGTGAATCAATTTGGTATCATGTCTTTCAACAGCTAGTCTTAACTGTATCAATGAGGAATTTACAATACTAAACTGTTGCATCATTAAATTAGCCAAGTGTGGATCAGATGAACTAGAGGCTTGTGTTGTTGTGGCTGGTTCATCATAAGGAGGAATCTCTTGTCTAGGAACTTCTTGGGTGCCATGTTGTTCATCTTGAATTACCTGTTTAGAATGTTGTTGCTGTTGCTCAGGCTCTACCCGATCTCTGAGTTGAGCTATTTGCACAGGAGAATGCTGCTGCTATTGGATCTCTTGTCTTTCTTCTTCTGTTTCCTCTTCCATTCTTTCTTCTTCCATCTGTTGTAAAGGAGAATGTTCTTCTTCTAATTCTATTTGTGCTTCTTGAATTTCTTCTTGTACAACAGGAGTTATTTCAGCCTGTAAAGTCTCTTCCTGTTCTTCAATGACTATGTCAGCAATTTCTTCTATAAATTTATCGGCTACTTGTTTCATGATTTCATCAAACATTTCTACAATAGATTATTATTCTAGAGCAGTTTCTTCTTCCATCTCTGAATCATTTATATGTTCCTCTGTAGGAACTATTTCAGATTGTTCAAGTGCTTGCTGTTTGTCCATGGTATCATCAGAAACTTTCTCAACTACTGACACTATTTCAGCATGATCAACAGATGTTACTTCTAATTGCTCCCCCTGAATATCAACATCTGGTGGGGGTACATTTTTTTCTATTTGAGCTGCTTCAAATTGAACTTCTTCAGGCACTATAGAATGTTGCTCAGGTTCTTATCTAACACTTGTTTCCTCTCTTTCTTTAGAGACAACTCTTACTTCAGAAACAGCTTCAGCTGGCTGTTCAAACTCTTTCTCTAGTTATTTCTCTACCTTTTCCTGAATCTCCACAGAAGGCTATTCAAATTTTTTCTCAGTCGCTGCCATGCTAGGCCTAGAAAATGGCTCATCAGTATGTTCTTTTTCTACGAGCAAAGGGGCTCTCTAAATCTTTAACTTCATAAATTTCTTAATGAAGTCCATATTATAGATGTTTACTTTTGATACTTCTTTGACTTCCTCACCTTCCAAAGGCACATTAAATTTCTTAAAGACAACAGTCAAATGTGCTGCATATGGAAGGTGTCTTTTGGATTCTTTACATGATCCAATAATCTGAATTATGATGCTTGGAAGATAAACTTTAATGTGTTTGAATAGACAGAATAATATGAACCTCTGAGTTTTAATAATTCTACCTCTTCCTCCATCTTCAGGTGTGATTATTGAAGTGAGCATGTGGTGAACAAGTCTCTTAAGTGGAGAGAACTTGTTTGCATTAAAATAGCACAACTTAGTCTGTCTGTAGTCTGTGACATCACATGGCTTATCTGTTAAAACAGAATATGCCTCAAGTGGATCATATTCAAAATCATCCTCGTGAGCACCTTCTTGAGGCATTCTAAAAATTTTATGAAGAACATGTCCATTCAACATAATATCTACCCCCTTTACTCTTGATTGAATCTCAGCTTTATCAGAATAAAATTTCAGATTTCTATAAAATTCAGACACGAGAGCTGGGTAAAACACCTTGTGTTTTCCCATGAACTTTTTCCACTTTTGAAATTTCACCATACTCATTAATTCTGGGAAAACATCCAACATTTCCTTATCATGAAAATCCATGAAGCGAGGAAATATAATTTTGACAGACCCACTTAATGAAGTTCCTGTATCCCCAATGTCTTCTTCAGAAGTGCGCTATCGTTTAGCAACGGGTTCAGAAGCCTTTTTTTCCTCTTTTGGAGCCTTTCTTCTTTGCATGTCATCTCTCTTTCTTTTATGAGCCAGACGCTTTGTTCAAATCCTTTTCCGCGACTGAACAGCCTCTGTCTGTGCTTCCACATCACTTTGCTCTTGCTCTTCTGCCAGTGTGTGCTCTTCGAGACCTTCTACGGCCATAGAAGCCATGGAGGGATGAACGGAAAAAAAACTGAAGGGTACTGAACGACATGGTGAGGATGACAGGTCACCGATAGAAACCCTGAGAATGAGACCTTGAGATAGGGATTCTGGTGGAGAAGAGTAGAGAGACACAAGGAAGGGTGGACTTCGACGCGGGAGAAACGAAAGCGGTAGCTATGAAGAATGACACGAAGATGGGGTTTTAAAAAATAACACGAAGATGGGTAAAAGAAATAACTTTACCAATAATTTATAGAAATGACAATTCTATCCTTTTACCTTCAACCAACCCCTTTATATGAAAACTGTGACTTTAAGCCATTAAATATTGTTTCTCGATAGCTTTTAAATTTAACCTTTTATGCAAAAATAATGAAATTAAACTAGATTTACTAAAATACTGATTTAATCCACTTACCGTTGATCTTACACATCATTTTCAATGAACATTTGTGGTTCAAAAACACTCCTTATATTCAAAACAAACAGCTTTAGAATTTTATGAAATTTTTTCAGAGTCAACCATTTTTCTCATCATTTTTAATTTCATTTTTATTGAGCACTCTAGTATGATCAGACCTTTTTACTCACAGAGACATGTTTATCAGACATCGGACTCCCTGGTTACTCAGTGTAATCTTCCTTCATGCTTCAGATTTTGAACAGAGTTAACTTATTGTCTTCATGACATGATCTCTAGAATTCATTGGTCTAGATGATCAGTTTCTCAAAAAATAGCCACTGCTCTGCCATTTTTCACAAAATTTCATTTCATGGCGTATTCTCTGTTTTTCATATCAAATTTTATTCAAAAAACTGTTTATAGTCAATATAAGAAGGCAATTTTTCACTCAGTCTGTTGCTCCCAAGTCTATGATGTGTGGCTTCAAGAGTTTTGATGATGTCAAATGAGATATTGCTAAATGGCTTATTGTTTCAATGTGATTGTCTCTTTGAACTTCATGGGTTATGAAATTGGAATGTATTGATTCTTTGTTGGTTTGAGATTAGAAATCCTACATTACTGTGTATTGAACTGTTGACATCTTTGTCATATGGATTCGGTATAATCTCAAACTCCTTGGACTTGCTGATTCATGGCAAACTTATTGGAGTCTTGCTACACTCTTTTGTAACACTTGTCAATGGCTTTTGGTAACCCATGGTGTGAGGAAAATAATGCTATTTTGTGTAAGTCTTTCACAAGGCTCGGATCAATAAATAGATGCACTCAGGGATATGTGCTGACCTGTGCATAAACTCCTCATGGATGGTCAGTGGAGTCCATAGATATATGTCTTTCCATCCGATAGGTAAGATCATGGTAAAAGCCATAAGGGTAAGCTTCATTCATCATTCATAGATTCATGACTTAATGAGAAATGCATGAGTGGATTTGTTCTATGAATTCCAATACAAATTTAACCTTCTTGAGGTGTTCTTGCAGGTAAGAAGGACTTCTAATACCCAACTCAAAATGGCAAAACCCCGGTGAGGTTGTTCGGTTATATTTCTAGTTCATCGGGCGTTTTTGAGTTCACATTTGCTTGGTGTCGACACCTGGTGTCGACACCAGTTTCTCTTTGTTCTGCCATTTTATTTTTTCTTCAGTCAGAAGCCTGGTGTCGACACCTGGTGTCGACACCCATTTGTTTTTGAACTGGCCGGCAGTTTTCTGATATAGGCCATGTCCTGGTGTCGACACCATCCTCTGGCCAGCAGGTTTCTGCTATAGGCCATGTCCTGGTGTCGACACCTGGTGTCGACACCAACAGTGGGTTTCTTTGGCCGGCTATTTTCTACTTTGGGCCTGGCCTTGGTGTCGACACCTGGTTTCGACACCACTGTGCAGCCGTGATTTTGGACTTTCACGTCCACGGCCATTTTGTCAAACCAGTCCGGTCCCTCAGCAACAAATCACTCCTAGATTCATAGATCTGGTCCCTAAGGTGTCCCTTGACCGATCTGGTAGCATAAAATCATCTCATTAGGTCACAAACCCTAATGAAGAAGTGAGATCTGAAATTTGTGTGTGCTTTCTAACCCTTGTGAGTGCAGGTCGCAGGCAGCAGCTCCAGAGCTTCTTTCACACCGTTCTGAGCGTGAATACGAAGGGAAGAGTGAAGTTTCAAGTCCCCAAATGTTCATCTACTGCAAGTTACATAGAAATCCAAGATACAACAAGTATTCGTGCAAGAATCAATCATCCTCCTTCAAGAACGGTCTTCATCCTGCAAAGGAGTTCAAGTACCTTCAAAGAAGAGAAAGGGGGAGCACTAATCACTGCAAATCTTCTCTATTCTAATCTTCTCAAATCTCTGCTATTTGAGCTTGAATATCTATTGTAATCTTTGAACTTAAAGAATCGCATTTTTGTGTGTGTGTGCTCATGATCTTTGATACGAGTGTGTGTGTGTGTGTGGTGGCCAAGGTAGATTGCCATGTGTGTGTTGGGTGTTGTTACAGCATGTGTGTGGCTCACCTCATAGTGGAGCATTAATCCTCACATGTGAGGGGTGGACGTAGGGGACACGTTTGTGTACCCGAACCACCTAAAAATCTTGTGCCTCCTTTGTGGTTTGTTCTTCGTGCTTTGTAACAAGTGGGCCTCACGTGTAGCTGAGTGGTCTCAATCTCCGTCATAGCGTTCATACCTTTATTTACGTGTACTCGCGAGAGAGATCTTGTTCCGGTAAGGTTGAGTGTTTGCTTAACTAGATCTCCTTCTATTTTGTGGTTTTCATTCCTACTAGCATTTCAGTTAGTAATTAATTTTTATTGGCCAATCAATTCACCCCTCCCCTCTTGATTGCCACCCTCCGGGACACAACAATTGGTATCAGAGCTCTGGTCTCTAATTGACTCGACCTCACGGTCGAAGAGCTAGATCCTAGATCATGGCAAACAGAGGGATGATGCCCGAAGGGCATTCGGTACACAAGCCTCCATTTTTTGATGGCACAAACTACACTTATTGGAAAAATAGAATGTACGTTTTCCTGTGTGCTCAAGAGTATGATGTGTGGAATGTGATCAGTAAAGGTCCTTACAAGTTGCCTAACAATGAAGATGATTGGGATGATGAACATATCAATAATTGTGCAGCAAACTTTAAGGCCATGAGTATAATTCAATGTGCTATTCATCCAAACGAATACTCACGAATCTCTATGTGTTCCTCTGCACAGGAAATGTGGGACAAGCTACGCTTGATCTATGAAGGAACTTCAGAAGTCAAGGAGACCAAGGCAAATCTATTGGTCAGAGATTATGAGTTGTTTATGATGAGGCCAGAAGAATCCATTTCTGAAATGTTCGCAAGGCTGATAGAAATTACAAATGGTTTGAAGGCTCTTGGGAAGGACTATTCAAACTGAGATCTGGTAAGGAAGGTACTGAGATCTGTATCACCACAGTGGCACACAAAGGCCACTGTAATTGAATATTCAAAAGATCGCAGCACTTTGACTTTGGATGAATTAGTCGGCTCCTTGATGACATACGAGATTAACTTCAAAAGGAGCGAGGAGGATCACAAAAAGAAGAAGGTAGCCACAACATTGGCATTGAAGGTAAACCCACAAGAATCTGATGAAAGTGAGGAAGGCTCCACGGCTAACACTGAAGATGAGGAGCTTGTTGCTATGATCACTAGAAGAGCAAGAAAATTTGTCAAGAATACCAGGAAGTTCGGTGGTCAGTTTAGAAAAGGACCAAGAAGGCAAGGTCCTAAGAAAAATGAAAGTAGCAAGAAGGATGAAGTAATCTGCTATGAATGCAAGAAACCTGGTCACATGCGGGGTGAGTGCCCGGATTTGATGAAGAGATTCAAGAAAGAAAAATTCAAAAAACCCAAAGCCATGGTGGCCACATGGAGCGACGAGGATGAGGAAGGATCCGGGAATGAAGATGACTTAGATGAGCTTGTTCAGAATCGGTGCTTGATGGCAGACGAGGACAACTCAAATGAGGTAGATTCTGAATCCGAATCTCTTACTTGTGAACAATGGCAGATTGCTTATGAATCATTATATGGAAAATGCAAAAAGTTGAAATCTGAAAACAAACTTCTGAAAAAGAAGATGGAGCAATTTGTGCATGCTGAAAATTCTTGTGAAAGTTGCAATGCCTTGAAATCTGAAATTGAGAATCTCAAACATGAAAATGAAATTCTTATGTCTAAAATTGGATTGTTGAAGAAGAGAGTTCATGCATTCGTGAAGATCAAACCAATTTTGTTAAAATGTATGAAGACTTGAAGAAGGAATTAGAACAAGAAAGGTCGGAAAGAATTGCATGTAATCAAACCAAGGAAACAGCTGAACAGAAAATTGAAACCTTGATGCTAGAGATAAATGAGTTGAAAAATGTTTTTGCTACATTGGAAAAAGGGAAACAAGTTATGAACACTTGGGTGGATCCTCATGAAAAAACACACATGACTCCTTGGATTTCAAGAGGCTCATTTTCCTCCTTGTCTAACACACACATGCATAACTCATTTATGAATGCAAACAGGAGGAGAAGCCGTGGTAACAAAGCCACTACATGTTTTTATTGTGGAAGATTAGGCCATGATATGTATGATTGCAGAACCATGAGATTTGATGATGAACATTTTGCAAGAATGGTGAATAGGTCATATAGGCCTCCTTTGTCTAACCATCATGGACCAAAGCTTGCTTGGGTACCAAAAACCCCACAAGTATTTGCTTTGAATTTGCAGGTCTGCTTTGGAGCTCAAAAGAACAAATGGTATCTGGATAGTGGATGTTCAAGGCATATGACGGGAAACAAGGAAATGTTTGCAGACCTGCAAGAAAAGGATGGTGGAGTGGTAGCTTTTGGGGGAAAAGACAAAGGAAAAATTGTCGGAGAAGGTAAGATAGGTAAGAACCAAACTCAAGTCATTGAAAATGTTTTACTTGTAAAAGGCTTGCATCATAATCTCCTGAGCATCAGTCAACTCTGTGATAAAGGCTGCAATGTGTCTTTTGATTCTACACATTGTACTGTGGTAGATAGAAACTCTAATGAAATTAAATTCATAGGGTTCAGACACAACAATGTTTATATGATTGATCTAGATGATGTTTCACATAACAATCTATGTTTGGTTGCTAAAAGATCTGATGATGCATGGCTTTGGCATCGCCGTCTTGGACATGCCAGTTTTAATGTGATGTTGAAGTTGTTTAGAAAAAATCTGGTTGTTGGTTTGCCCAAGTTGAAGCTTGTCGATGAAGGAATATGTGGGGCATGCAGCAGGGGCAAACATACAAGAACATCCTTCAAATGTAAGAGTGATGTAACCACTTCTAGGCCCCTTGAATTGATTCATATCGATCTGTTCGGACCAAGCAGAACACATAGCTTGGGTGGTAAGCTATATGGGTTTGTAATTGTGGATGACTTTTCAAGATATAGCAGGGTGTATTTTCTCTCTCACAAAAGTGATACCTTGATGGAGTTTGAAGCATTTTGCAGGATGGTTCAAAATGAAAAAGATAGATTCAGCAGACATCATGGAATTATATTGCATTGACTCCTCACTGAATGCAGCATATCAGATCAGAACAAATAGTTTGTTACAAAAGAATAGTCCAAAGTAATTTCAGTTCACAGACAGCAGTAATAATCGACAGCAGACATATTCATCCATTGTATACAATCGTGCAACTACTCAGTTATGCAACTGATTAACATGAAATGTAGACTGAATGCAACACTGAATTAAATCAAAACATTTAAAAACACGGACACATTAAACTAATAAACCTTGACAGAAATTGTTTCACAGAAGCTTTTATTTAATCAACTAAAAACATGAAAGCAGAAACATTAAACTACTGACCTTGTGTGTCCCATTTTATTCAAACTTCATCTTCATCTTTATTTTCTCTACAGGGACACACTTGCACTCAAAGAGTTATTTGAACAATCATGGACCCCAAGGATTCTTGGGTCCAACAGAATGAGTACCACCCCACACTGGTGCTCTCCAGTTATTCCAACCATTCAACCAAAAGGATTCATAAGGAAGATGTCCTAATTTTCCACAGTTATTGCATATAGGAGGTTTACACATGAATGCAGTATTCTGAGTTCTCCTAAATGTAGAATTATTCACATGAACAGGATGAAATGCATTGTTTTTATTAAACCAACAATTTGATGAAGTATGACCAAACTTTCCACAGTTAAAACAACTAACTCTCTGATTTTGAGATTTCCTAACATGCTTCTTTACATAACTATTTCTGAAATTTTGATCTTCTTATTTCTTTAAATGACAGTTATGCATATAATGACCCTTTTTGCCACAGTAAAAGTATGCATTAGAAATATCTCTATTAGACCTTTTCAAAGATTTGTTTTTAACTGTGTGGGTAGATTTACATGCACCTACTTCATCATTCAACAAGACTGTTCAGTCATCCATAACATGCCCCTTTTTACCACAATAATAACTTATAATTCTTTTATTGTGAACATGCACTGTTGTGACAGGTTTATTTATGACATGTGCTTGTGAATGTGTGTGAGAGTCATGAACAACATGCGCAGGAAAAGCAGAAACATGTTTGGATTTATTTAAACTGACATTCTTTTTCTATTTTTTATTCTTTTTCAGATTTTTAATTGAATTTTCTATTTTCTTGGCAGTAAACTGAAAAATAGATGAACTGGAAGGCTTTTCTTGTTCCGAGCTTCTTACAAAGACAATGGAATTCTTCTTCACATTACATTTCTTATTAGCAGGATTAAATCCCAAACCCTCTTTCTGAAAATTAACATTTGAGTCAAGAAGTTTATTCAAGTTATCTTTTCCCTTAACGAACTTCGAAAGGGAATTGTTTAGATCTTCAATTTCTACTTGTAAAGAAGCAATAGCATTTTCATAGGAGATAACCTGATGATGTAGACCATCATTTAGACTTTTCAAAGATTCATTCTCCTGTCTTAACTTCATTTCATCATTTGCTTCTTTTTCTTTCAAAATTATTTTTCCTTTTTCAAATGCGAGTAGTTTTTCAGACAGAACTATGTTAAGAACCATTAGCTTTTATTCTGTTCTTTCAGATTCTCATTTTCCAGTTTTAATTTTTCAGATTCTTCTTTACTATTTTCATGCTCCTTTTTGCTGTTTAGCAGATCTTCATTTTCTTTTTTTAAGGAGTCGATCAATTCTTCTTGCCATATAAGATCCGATTTAATACTGTCATTTAATTTCTCCATTGAAAATCACTTATCACAAGCACTTTCTGATCTCTTCTTCATTTCAGATTTCAACTTCTCATTCTCAACTCTACGGCATGTAGCTTCAGCAATTTTCTCTTCTCTTAACTTCTTCTTTTCTGATTTAACTTTTTCATATTTCTCAGTCAAAAGTTCATGCAGAATAACCAAATCTTCAAAATTAATATCGTCTGTTTCAGAATTTACCTGTGAAGACGAGTCTTCCGTCTGATCACTATTGTTGCCTCTAGCCATCAAGCATTTGACTTCATCTTCTTCACAGTTGGTTGTTATCCTGTTGATTATTTTAGTAGCACTCCTGCACTTAGCAATAAATGGAAATGGGTTAACATCTATCGCCCTTCTTGTTAATTCCAAGGCCTTTTGATTTTCCAAATACTTCAATCGGTCTGAAGCATTCCGTTGGGATTTGTCCCTTGGAATGTCATGCAGACTGTGTGCAATAAGTATCCAAAGATCAGAGTTAAAAAAAGAACATAATCTCAGAATTTACCAAACCAACAATAAAATTCAGAACCAGTGTACTGAGGAATTTCAGCCATCTCAATCAAATACAAATCTGATGATAAGCACAAATCAATGAGATAAAGCAGAATGCGTCTAGAAGAGTCAGGACTAGATCTGCAGGTCGTTGGACCCTCTATGCAGATAACCTGCTCTGATACCAATTGTTGGACGCACGGTTTGAACCAAACGTGGATCCAGAGGAGGGGTGAATGGATCCTCTAAAGCTTTTTAGCCAAATTTAAACTATATGAGACTAGAATAACTCACTCAAAGAACAATTGCTCAGACTGTGGAGTTGCACGGCCTAACCAACTGTTAGAATACACACAGGCGGAAGCGATCTAGATGATAGACAGCAACCTCACATAGAAAGGCAGCCAACCACACAACACAAGAGATTTTAGGTGGTTCGGTCTACTGACCTACATCCACCCCACACTCCAATCCGAGTGTGACTTCCGCTGATACACAGCTTAAACAGCTAGGCCTCACAGCTTGCCTACAATCTGCAGATTCACAACTTCAACCGCTGGGCATTACAGCTTAAGCCACCGCTGAATCACAGTTTCAAATCGCTGGGCCTTACAGCTTATGCCACCGTTGGGCCTTACAGCTTATGCCGCCGCCGATGCACAGCTTATGACGAAGGTATAAAAAGAAAGAAGGAACAATAGATCAAAGAATAAAAAGACAGATCTGAATCTAAGCGCAAATGTAGCTCTGTATAGAGCAGATAGCAGACAACACTAGATCTGATCTAGTAGTTGTCAGAGACGCCTTTAGTTTCCTTTCTTCGAGCTCTGGACACGATGCTCTGCTCTTTCAACACTCCTTTTTCTTTCTCCTCTAAAATCTATCTCACGATCTTATCTCTCTTCTGCTCTCTACAACACTATCTTTCTATCTGCTCTTCTTCTTTTTCTTCAGTTCTTCCTTTTTTTATTATATCTTTATTGATTCTTCGAAGTTGGGTGGTCTGCCCCCTTTTATAAGCCACTGGCAGAAAGGCATGTGGAAACCATGTTTCCCGCCCAAAAGTTCTTTGAGATCTGAGTTGGGTTGACCACATGACAGGATCTTGGATAACAAGGCGTCCTGGGTATCACGCGCCACTTATTGGATCACGCGCCTCCTTGAGTTCCTGTACTATTAGTAAAGATCATCTAGTCAAATACCTTGCAGGCATAGTGAATATTTATAGAACGTTGACTAAGATAATCAAAATAAAACACATGGATGATGGTCAGACACACGCTTTAATACGATGCTTAGACTATGGCATATAGTGCTCAGAGAACAATCAGAGAAGGACTCTGTGAAATTCAGCATGAAAAATATCACTGGCACCTACCTTGCCTTAGACCAATATGCATGACTAGCACCGACTTAAGTTCATGAACTCTTCATACTAGCACTGACCTCAATGCATAAGAATGCATACTAGCTTCGACCTTAGTGGCTACTAACGTCGACCTCAGTTCAAGAAAAAATGCAAGCTAGCACTGGCTCTAATGCATGACGTAGACTTTACATGTAGACAAAGCCAACTAGCATTGACCTGGTATGCAGGTGGCTAGACTAGCACCGACTCTGATGCAACCAAGATGATTGGCACCGACCTGACTTATGCAGATAGGTAACTAGCATCGACCTTACTAAGTAGAAATAACAACTAGCACTGACCTCACTTATAAGAATCAACCCAACTAGCATCGACCTCAAGTATGCGTGAGGCACTACTTGCACTGACCTTACTTAGTGTAAGACACTACACCGACCTTACTTAGTGTAAGACACTGCACCGACCTCTAATATGCATAAGACAAGTATGCAACGACCTTGGTTATCTGCGATGCAAAGCATGCACTAACTTGATATGCTGCTAGTGAAGACGTGCATCGACTACGAGTATGCACTGACCTTGTAGCAACCTTGGTAAAATAAGGGACTAACAAGTCTAAATAAATTAAAACCAACAATTAGACAAGGCCCAGACCCTGTACACAACCCCATGACGTCCTAGTGGGCCTTGCAAAAGGAGCTCATGGGCCCTACCCTTAAATTATAATTTAGCATCATTTTAAGTAGCTATTTAGAGTCATACTATATTTTTATTTTGAAATAATAAATAAATAGACCTTAAAGAAAATGTCAATTTATATTTTATTAATAATTTAGAAATTTTAATATTTCACATTTATTACAATATATTGTAATTAAAGGAATAAGGGAATATTGATGAGCTTTAATACATTAAAGATAAGTAAAAGATAAAAGAATGGGCATATAGATAATATCGGCCTTTTTGAGGTTGACAAGAAAGGAATAAAACTAATACAGTGCCCATCATACAGGTGCATACGAGGTATAAACGACTAATTCAAAGTCGTTATTTTATTTAAGGTGAATAGTTCCACTTTTTAAATGAAAAGAATTTTATAAAACTAATTATTTGAAAAATAGAAAAATCTTACCCATAAAATTTCATAACAAGACCCCATCAAATAAAAAAGATAAAAATCTCCAAACATTGGAACCATTAAAAATTAACGTGAAATGAAGAAATAACGTAAACACCAATTACTCCAGTTCGAACTAGGAAGTATTAGTGTTATGGAAATGATTAAATTGGGGAAACTTTAATACTATTTGGATTCTTGCTTGAAGTTTTAGTCCCACTCAAACTTTAACTCCAAAAACCCCTATAAATACCCTATAAGAACCCCCCAATGCGTTAGTATGATGCTGCTAGCATTGCTTCTCTCCCTATTTCTTCCTCTGCTAAATTCTTCTTTCCCCTGTCACTGCACTCTCTTCCCTACAAACTGGACGTGCAGAAGCCTCATATCTTCATTCTCAAAAGGAGTTGCTACTGCTACTATTCCTAGAAGCACCCTTCTATACTGTTGCTGTAATATAGTGTGAAGCTACAACATATTAATCCATCTACCAAGCTGCAGTCATCTTTTGCTAAGAAGATAATTACTTCCTCTTCTTAATTTCTTCATGTTGCGTGTGTACGGCTACAGCTGAGGAAGAGCACTTAGGATCTTTTCTAATTGCTGCTTGATTGAAGTTACTGTGAAGCTCCGTTGAAGAACATGGCATTACATCGATCCAATTTCTTCAATTCTTCAACCAGAATCAACATTAAAAAGTAGGTGTTCTCGACATCAAACTAAAGCAGTTAATATTAAACCTTAATAAGATCTTTGCATATATATATATATATATATATATATATATATATATATATATATATATCTTGATCTTTTAATGCATCCATAGGTGATCTCTCTCGAGTAAAAATAGTAACAATAAAATATGGCACGATCAAGTTTTACGTAGGTTTTCTCAAGTTCTATGCCTAATCTAGTAAATACATAGATTCATGCATGCATCGTGATATACTTTTACGCTATTTTAATGGCTTCTATTTCAATTTTTGGATTCACAGTGAAATAGCGACCCGATCATGGGCGCTATTCTGAATTTGCGACCGTATAACAGTCGCTACTTTCATGATTAATTATTAAACCAGTATGTTTAAAATTTAATAACTTGAAATGTGGACATCTAATTAGTTACATGCGTGCATTGCTAGATTCCTGGTATTTTTCTCTATCCATTCATGTTCTTGTCCTTAGAAAATTATTTGAATTGGAAAAACGACATTGTTCATGCCTTTTATACTCCGAATTGAACATCGACCATCATCCAGTCGCTATATCTAAACAAGCGCCCAAGGTCTAGACGCTATTTCCTGAAACATGGCTGCGCCATGGGCACGAATTAAAACAGAACCAAAACGATGTGTTAAAAGGCTATAAAAAAAATCTAGGATTTATTTACACTAAAATTGGAACATGAATTTAAAAGTAACGGCTGGGTCACGGGCGCGATTCAATAAATAGTGGCTGAATCCCAGGTGCTATTTAAGAAATACCGATATTGACTCAGGCGCCATATTCTGTCATGTGAGTTTTCGTTGGTTTCATGTACACCCTTCCAATGGGTTACATATATGGCACTATATTCCAAGCCGTGAGTATAGTCCCACGTTTCTCGGTGATTTATCGATTACCCTCTATTCTCTCGATGACATACGAGCCCCTCGTTGGACATTCCGTTCCTTCGGACTGGTGAGTTAGTCATAGAGACCTCTGTGAGTCTGATGCGGGACGGGACCACGGACACGACAAGCTCGCGATCGTCCCTTAACGAGGGAAGCGTCGGATGTGCGCGGTTGAGAAACCGGCTGGGAGCTAGGGTGGTCGGCTCTCACTTGTGCCCGGATCGGGTCACGGGACGGCTTCGCTCTCTCTCGTAGCAGTGATATTATAAATTGAAGGCGGGCTAGGTATCCCTACACATGCTCTCTAGCAGCGGCATATAAAGCATATAAAGAATTGAGCTAATGCCAAGTGTAAGGGTGAAGGCGATACCTCCACGCTCTCGGCGTGGCGAAGATGGGACCCGGCCGAACTCGTACCCCCGGGAACTTAATACATTATGGTTACAGCAATGCAACTAAGCCCACTCCACGCAGGGAGGTAAAGGGCGACACAAGTGGGCCCGGGAGGACCAGTTTCGGGTTGACGGGTGGTTCCGTGTGATGCTTCGGCTTCACGCGTACTCGTGCTAGTGGGGGCCCACGTATTGACCGGAGGGGTCGTGTGGGGCCTGATGACTCCTCTGTTGTGGAACACTTGGGAAGTGTTCCCCTGGGATGGCGAGCTGCTGGAACGACCACCGGACGCCGGGCGGCCCTTGGACGACGCTCGCGGGGAACTCAGCCACAAACCTGAACTTCTGTTTGCAGGCACGCGACTTGGAGGAAACTGCTGCTGCAATCAGCCCCGTCATCGGAACGCGACGAAATTAGAGCCGTTGGAAATAGGACTCAAAATACTTCGACGTAGGGATCTTCAGAAAAAATATTCAGCTCTGTATTTCTGATCATGTATTTTACAAGCTTGCTAGAATCTGGCCAGAACTGCAGGGGCAGGTTCTGACTTCTCTGAAGATCGACATTGACCGGGGAGAAGACCTCTGAATCTGGCAATGATTTCTTCAGCAACGTTGAAGGTCTCTGAGAGAGGAATCCGGGACTATTTTTGGTTTTTTGATTCGAGAAGAAATGGATTTTATGGGATTTTTTTACTAGACCTAGGTCGGATCTGGGAAACTGTGGGCAGACTGTTCTTGGGAACTTGGATGGTTTTTGTAAAATACTTAGAAACCTTATCAAAAATTAAGAAAATTCCTGGTGGTAGATATATGTGGACAGAACTCCCAATAAATTTGGGCGACCCAACAAAAATAAAAATATGGTTCGAATGGGGTAAACTCAGAGCTGATGAACAGTAAACAGAACCAGGACAGATCTGGAACTTGGACTTGGACGAAAATCAAAAAATAGCTAAAGGATGAATTTTGATGTGATTTTTTTTGTGGGGATAAGGGTTCTAGAGGGGAACCAACCTGAAATTTTGAGCTTCAGAAGACGAAGGGAGTGATAGCAGGAATTCGGAGAAGAAGGTTCTGTCCTGAGTGGACAGAACACCGAAACCGTTGGCAACGACGCGTCGGCGGCGAGTCGATGGCGGCGGCGATCACCGGAGTTGCTTCAGATGCTGGAGGGGATCAAGGGGGAAGGGATTACACTCTAGAAAGGGGAGAGGGGGTGGAGGAACCAGGGAGAGAGAGGGGAGGGGCGCAAGCTTCCTTGGGGGCAAATGCCTTTTTCCTTCATTAATTGCTTCAATATGAAAAATACAACCTTATATAGGATGCCAACCAAACTCAACCTCAACCCTTGGATCTAGGGGTGTGGATTGAAGGGCTGGGATGAAGTATGACCAACCTCCAAAATACAATATTTAAAGGAAGCCAATTCCTAATTTTTACAACATGTGGTCAAAGAAAGGAAGGAAATAAAAAAAACTAAACAACCTAGCCTAATGGAGCCAAAAGAGGGGGCGCCCCCCTTCATGGGCCAAAGGCCTCTTCATGGGCCATGAAACATCCACAAGCCCATGCTAGACTTGGACCCTTCCCACTTAGTTGGCCCATGAGGGAGTGTAACCCAATTTGGGCCTTAAGTGCATTAATGACCCATTAACAACCTAATGACCCAATATGGCATAAGCTCCCTAATGGACTCTACTAATGGCAACCTAACCTTGGACTTGACATAACAAATGGCCCATTGGCTTGATATAAGCCTTACAAGGAGCCCAAAAGAAAGAAATTACACAATTACAACTTCATACAAGCCATAACACATAAATACACTTCACCCGTGTATGGAAATCGCCTTTGATGCCCCATTAGAGTCTCCCCGGGTGGGAGGAACTCGACCCCGTCGAGTAGGGGTATGGCTGCTCCGGTCCTCCGGCAGATCCGTCACCGTGCTAAGTAGCGCGAGTATGCTCCACTCCAAGTGATCGGCACCTGCTCATTCCATATATACTCGATATGCGCACTGCTATGGCTAAAGGTGGTCACTCCGAAGGGGCACTCTCAAAAGGAAGGAGACAGCTCGGAGACTCACTAGGAATCACTGCTGAGTCCCTATAGGTGACTGATCCGGATATAGAAGTAAAACCGATCCCATACTCATCAAGTGAGTCCACTCGCCTCTTACTCGTAAGAGAACGACAACGAGCTTGCACAAGACACATGCAGACTCACCATGCACAGACACACGAATGCAAACCACGCAAACAATCGACTCAAAATCACCACACAAACAAACCACACAAAGAAAGCACACTGACTCATGCACGACTCTAGACTAAGGTGGTAGCATCAAACCCACTAGGTGGCGACATCCTGGGCGGCCGAAGGGTCGCCCAGCTCCTCCCCCATGGCATAGTATTCATCGGCCAGTGCCTCATCAGCCTCGTAATCGACATGCTCAAGCTCGGGAGGTGCGGATCCGCCAACACCTAAGGCTAGGGTGGTGCGAGCGGGACACTCACTAGCAATGTGGCCATACCCGTGACAGTGGAAACACTGTATTCGCGATCGACTACTCTCCCCCGATAAGAGGGGCCTTACCCTTATCATCCCGCCGGGTAGGGGGTGTAGGCAACAATGGGGGAGGTGTAGGTGCCTTGGACAAGAGTGGAGGGGGTGCCGGTGCCAGAGGATGGGCTATAGGAGCTGGGGGACGGGCAAAGGGTGCCAGTGGTTGGGATGGAAATAGATCCCGGGGTGGAGGAGGGCGAGGCCGTGGAGCGAAGTGCTCCTGACGGGTGGGCTCCTGAGGTCGAGCCATGGGAGGCCGCTGATGTGGGCCTATAGAGTGACGGGGCTCGGTACTACGGAGAGGGGTGGGGCCCAACCGTTGGCTAGACTCGAACTCTCCCTCAAATTGCTCCATCTCGAGAGCAACCTGGTATGCCTCTTCCAACGTCTTGGCATTGCGGCGGAAAAGCTCATACTGGTAGTGTGGCCGCAAACCACGTCGAAAGCGGGACACGGGCATGGTACTCTCCTCCGTGACACCACATCGTAGAAAGTACTCATCAAACTCCGCGATGTATTCGGAGACGGACCGGTCTCCCTGGCTAAGACTTTGCCATCTATCGATGAGTCGCTGGCGGTATGTGGGAGGAAGGTACTTTTGCCGAAGTTTATTCTTCATCTCGGCCCATGTGTCGATCGGGGGCTCTAGCCGCTGAAGTAGCAGGCTCTCCACATTCTTCTAATAAGTTTGTGCCTGCCCCATAAGTTTCATGGTGGCAAATTGGACCCTTCGACGCTCCGACATATCATACCATTCAAAATAATGGTCCATGCCAAACTCCCAATCTAGGTAGACTTTCGGATCTAAAGACCCGTAAAAAGCGGGAGGATCTGCTCGCACGGTCTTAAGGACCCGATCATCATCCTCATCTCGTTGTGGCTGAAAACCACGACGGCGTTGACCATACCCCTCGTAGGCATTGTCGGACCCATAGTCCTCGAGACCAAGGTCACGGTGTGGTAGTTGGAGAACCCGAGGAGGGGCAGGTGGAGGAACCAGTGGTGGCTGGTTTTGGGCCGCGGGAGCGGCCTGGACTTGGGCCATGGGAGCGGGTTGGACTTGGGCCCCCGCGGGAGGAGGTGCGGGTGGACCTTGGGCTGCCCCAGGAGGGTCCCCGTGTGACATCCTATCTAACCGCCCAACGAGGTCTTGGACCGACCTATCGGAGTTCTCCATGCGTCCCTCCATGGCCCTAAGGCGACCATCCATATTCTCGGAGAAGGTCCGAAAGTTAGCATCGGATTGGTCCAACCTAGCCATAATGGCCATCATCGCCTCTTGTAGGGAGTGGAAGTCTCCCGAGGTATCCCGTGGGTTGGCCATAGGTGGGGGTGGGGGTGAGTACTGAGTACCCCGACGAGTGGGCATGCAAACACACCGACTAGAAGACACCGACTAAAGCAAAACACACTAATGCAAAATGATGCACCTAGACTTAACCAAAACTCGGTACGCGGCGGAGACAATTGACCCGAAGGTCACTCGCACAAGTGTGCGGCCTTTCCGATAGGCGTAACCTAACGGTCGGACAACACCTTTTTATATACCGAGTAAAGGGATGTATGCGACCCAAAAACTACTCTTTTTGTTGTTTTGAAAATATGATGATCCTAGACTCGACTTAGACCGACTAATGACTAGACGTAAATTACACTCTTTTTTTTTCTTTTTGACACCCTAGACTCAACTCGCTCTGATACCAAATTGATGCGGGACGGGACCACGGACACGACAAGCTCGCGATCGTCCCTTAACGAGGGAAGCGTCGGATGTGCGCGGTTGAGAAACCGACTGGGAGCTAGGGTGGTCGGCTCTCACTTGTGCCCGGATCGGGTCACGGGACGGCTTCGCTCTCTCTCGCAGCAGTGATATTATAAATTGAAGGTGGGCTAGGTATCCCTACACATGCTCTCTAGCAGCGGCATATAAAGCATATAAAGAATTGAGCTAATGCCAAGTGTAAGGGTGAAGGCGATACCTCCACGCTCTCGGCGTGGCGAAGATGGGACCCGGCCAGAACGCGTACCCTCGGGAACTTAATACATTATGGTTACAGTAATGCAACTAAGCCCACTCCACGCAGGGAGGTAAAGGGCGACACAAGTTGGCCCGGGAGGACCAGTTTCGGGTTGACGGGCGGTTCCGTGTGATGCTTCGGCTTCACGCGTACTCGTGCTAGTGGGGGCCCACGTATTGACCGGAGGGGTCGTGTGGGGCCTGATGACTCCTCTGTTGTGGAGACACTTGGGAAGCGTTCCCCTGGGATGGCGAGCTGCTGGAACGACCACCGGATGCCGGGCGGCCCTCGGACGACGCTCGCGGGGAACTCGGCCACAAACCTGAACTTCTGTTTGCAGGCGCGCGACTTGGAGGAAACTGCTGCTGCGGTCAGCCCCGTCATCGGAACGCGACGAAATTAGAGCCGTTGGAAAGAGGACTCAAAATACTTCGACGTAGGGATCTTCAGAAAAAATATTCAGCTCTGTATTTCTGATCATGTATTTTACAAGCTTGCTGGAATCTGGCCAGAACTACAGGGGCAGGTTCTGACTTCTCTGAAGATCGATGTTGACCGGGGAGAAGACCTCTGAATCTGGCAATGATTTCTTCAGTAAAGTTTAAGGTCCCTGAGAGACGAATCCGGGACTATTTTTGGTTTTTTTATTGGAGAAGAAATGGATTTTATGGGATTTTTTTACTAGACCTGGGTCAGATTTGGGAAACTGTGGGCAGACTGTTCTTGGGAACTTGGACGGTTTTTGTAAAATACTTAGATACCTTATCAAAAATTAAGAAAATTCCTGGTGGTAGATATATGTGGACAGAACTCCCAATAAATTTGGGCGACCCAACAAAAATAAAAAGATGATTCGAATGGGGTAAACGCAGAGCTGATGAACAGTAAATAGAACCAGGACAGATCTGGAACTTGGACTTGGACGAAAATCAAAAAATAGCTAAAGGATGAATTTTGACGTGATTGTTTTTGTGGGGATAAGGGTTCTAGAGGGGAACCAACCCTGAAATTTTGAGCTTCAGAAGACGAAGGGAGTGATAGCAGGAATTCGGAGAAGAAGGTTCTGTCCTGAGTGGACAGAACACCGAAACCGTTGGCAACGACGCGTCGGCGGCGAGTCGATGGCGGCGGCGATCACCGGAGTTGCTTCAGATGCTGGAGGGGATCAAGGGGGAAGGGATTACACTCTAGAAAGGGGAGAGGGGGTGGAGGAACCAGGGAGAGAGAGGGGAGGGGCGCAAGCTTCCTTGGGGGCAAATGCCTTTTTCCTTCATTAATTGGTTCAATATGAAAAATACAACCTTATATAGGATGCCAACCAAACTCAACCTCAACTCTTGGATCTAGGGGTGTGGATTGAAGGGCTGGGATGAAGTATGACCAACCTCCAAAATACAATATTTAAAGGAAGCCAATTCCTAATTTTTACAACATGTGGTCAAAGAAAGGAAGGAAATAAAAAAAACTAAACAACCTAGCCTAATGGAGCCAAAAGAGGGGGCGCCCCCCTTCATGGGCCAAAGGCCTCTTCATGGGCCATGAAACATCCACAAGCCCATGCTAGACTTGGACCCTTCCCACTTAGTTGGCCCATGAGGGAGTGTAACCCAATTTGGGCCTTAAGTGCATTAATGACCCATTAACAACCTAATGACCCAATATGGCATAAGCTCCCTAATGGACTCTACTAATGGCAACCTAACCTTGGACTTGACATAACAAATGGCCCATTGGCTTGATATAAGCCTTACAAGGAGCCCAAAAGAAAGAAATTACACAATTACAACTTCATACAAGCCATAACACACAAATACACTTCACCCGTGTATGGAAATCGCCTTTGATGCCCCATTAGAGTCTCCTCGTAGTCTTGGATTCCCTCAAGGCCGATTGAGCTGGTTGTACCACTAAAAACCCATGACACTTTTGATTGCCATGTCACTCTAAAGATACATGGTATACCGGCCCTCATGACATGCTATTTAGATGCCATGAGATTAATTCTTGAGTTAATGGAATGGAAACCATACCATTAATATTCCTTAAGAATTATGTGCCCTACTCAAAACAAGCGACCACATGAAGCGTCGTTATTTCCTTACCCAGTTTATCTCGAATTTGTCTCGAGTTAGATATATCATGCATTTTTATGGTTAACTTCTCTCTTATTCTATGACACTCTGTACCTTTTAGGAATCTTCTTATCAATAACTCGAGAACATAACCCTTTGACTCTGTATTGGCCATATCTGATTCTGAAACATTAAGGGCTGCAGGTCCGCGACTATCAATGTTAGGTAGGATAGAAGTCTAGTTTTGTAATCCATGGGAAAACTCTGGGTGTGGCATTGCACCAAAGTCTCTCATTTTGTATTTCTGTTATTCTGTTGTTCTGTTATCCTAATAATTTGAATATTCTGCTAGACTAATTATTTCTACTTATTATTATTAAATTCTGATATTTTCTGGCCAATTCTCTAAAGTTATGTTCATATGTAACTTCTACCCTTGATTATTTCTGACAATGATCCTTGGCTCAACATGGAAATTTATTTCCTTTCTCTTGAGCTTATATCTGCCTTTGACTTTGATATTCCTCATTTCTGTTAAAGTGATCATCATGATTTTTGAAGTTATATCGTTTCATACATTGCATCATCACGAACATGATAAATTTGCTAATCACTTATATTCTGCTTGACGAGAGATCTAATTCCTACTGAACTTTTTGCTCACCAGCCTATTTTAACATTTTTCAGGTAATAATGCCGAAGACAATCAATCAGACGGGGAAGGGCAAGAGTGATTAGTGCTATGGAGAATCGAGTCGGTGTCTTTTTTTAGTGAGTCTTGTCTTGTCACTTGAGTCTTTCCTTTTTATTAAGTGTATTTGAGTCTTTTTCATTTAAATTTGTAAGTTGAGTTAGAGATGTAATTTTGGCAGTTGATATTAATAAGAATTATCTTTTGTCAACTTTGTCTAGCCGTGGAATGTTGTGTCTTATGTTGCTCTAATTATTCATGACTATATTGCTGCCTCGTTCCCAACTACACGTTCCGCTGCTATCGGTTCGGGGCGTGACAGACCTTGAGCCTTTGACACCTAAACTTGCACCGACCTTTATGCACAATGTAGAACAGACTAGCACCGACCTTTATGCACAATGCAGAATAGACTAGCACCTACCTTATGACAATGCATGATAGGCTGGCACCGACCTCATGAGCATATGCACGGACCTTAGTTAGCCATGTCTGATGCATGCACCGACCTGATGAGGACTTGACACCGACCTCAATGAAGAACTTCTAAAACATGCATCGACCTTAAGAATAGAAATGCTCATGTATGCAACCTACTTAATGAAATGACTAAATGACTCTTTGTATGCATTGACATGACTGAACTTATTAATATGATTTATCATATGAATCAGTCAAGCACTTTAACACAGACCATGAATCAACCAAGTAATTCAACACAGACATGATTCATAGTGTACCATCATCAAAACTAGAGATCCAACACCAAGAACTATTATGTTGTCCTCCCCAATAAGAAGGTATGGAGGTTCTTTGAGCAATTTGGGCTTGTTATTGGGGTCGACATGAATTAAAGGGCCCATGATAGAATTGAGTGGATTGAATATGATCTTGATTAAAGGAATGAAGGTAGGCCCCCATCAGTGATGGGTTTTAATTGTAGGCCAACAAAGAGTATGGGCTTTTGTAGTGGGTCTGGCCATTGTGGGTGAATGATAAAGGTTGAGTTGGACCATAATGGGCCGGCTTGGCCCATAGGTGAGAAAAAGGTGACGTGAAAGATTTTGGATTCACAACCCAAAGAATGCATCAAGAAAAATGGGCCAAAAGGTATGCCTTATTGAATATGCAAGCCCAACTCAAAAATAGGAATTTCTCACCCAATTTTTTGTTACATTTTTTCTTTATATTTTTTTCAATGCAATGTAATCAACAACTATATGAATAATATATGCAACATGAGGATTTTTTTTTAACAATAGAGGAATCGGCACCCACTAACAAGTTGGTCCACCGGCCAGGTAAGGGGTGGGGTTTTGGGAGGTTCCCCCTACTTTCGGAGGGACCTAATTAGTCAACCATAAGCACGCTTAGGCAATTGCCACTTAACCTCCATCCTAGACACCGATTTTTCAAAATAGTAATAAATCCTCAAACGCTTTCCTTTTTTTGAAACTTCTAAGGGCAAACAAACTCGGGGGTACTTTTTGGTACAATCGGCTCGGTGTCTGTGAGAGAATCCAAGGGTGCGGGGACTCATGGAGATCTTGAAAAGGATATTCCAATCTTATGAGACGGAGTGTTCAATGAAGGGTCATTCCAATTCCAAGAGGTATGCCTAAATTAACCTTAAGAAGAGAAAAAGAGAAGAAGAGAATGATTTTTTTTTCAAATGATGCAAGTGGACGAAGAGATAATCAACTAAATGCAACTATACATGTGAGAGATGCAACTAGCATGAAACAATGATATCATGATGATGATGAATTTTTTTTCTATTTTCTATTTTCTGATGTTTTTTAGATTTTTTTTATTTTTTTGTCAAAGAGAGATGAATAAAGGACAACTAGCAACTAAAAATACCAAACAATATGTAAATCTACTGGACAATAAAGCCTAACATCATGCTTTGTGTGGTTTCAGGTTTTCTGATTTTTTGAGATTTTTCATGAATTTTTATGATTTTTTTTAGATTTTTCAGAAATTTTTCAGATTTTATTGGAAATGCATAAAATAGAACCTGCTCCTACGCTTACATACCTTTGGCGACGCTTAATTTTCTGGAATTTTAGATGTTCGATTTTCTGCTTCCTTTGGTGACAGATTCAACCCTTCAATGACGCTTTCTGCAACAGTTTATTTCTTGTGATTTTCAGGTCCAAATTTTTTTGGTGATTTTTTGATTTTATTTCTTTTTCTTGTAAAATAAAAATAGAAAAATTAGTATACAAATATGAACACCAAACATAAGAATTTCCAACTATCAAAAATTATTTTGTCCCCGACAACGGTGTCAAAAATTGATGTGCACACACACTCGTTGTTAAAAATGTCATGCCATAATTTTAAAAATATACTGCACTCACTCACGAAAATGATTTTGAATCAAAGTTAAGTGAGAGTATGGGTTGATCCCACGAGGAAGAAATATTTGTTTTAAAACAAGTTGGAAAACTCTTGTATTTGTGAAAGTCAAGTTTTGAGTTAGATTCTGAAAATAGAAAATAAAAGTGTGAATTGAAATTACTTGAAATTAAATCTATCAAGAGAATATTAGACGTTTGAGAAGAGAAATTTGGAGGAAGTAGAGAGAGAAAGAGAGATAGGAGTGCAATGAAAATTAAACTTTTATTGCTAGAAAGTGAACTTACAAGCTCTATGAAAATAAAAATTAAAACCAACATAAACTAAAGAACAAGGGAAAACAAGAGCCAGAAAATTGGAAGAATAGCGATGTCCACACGCCGTGCCGAGCCTTTGAGATGGTCGCCCCGCTTTGGAGATGAACGCCACCTTTGGAGCACCGAAGTAGAAGATCTGCATTAGGGATGTATGGAAGAATATAGAGGAAGAGAAAGGTAGATAGAGAAGAAGAAGAATAAAATCAAAGTAGAAGCATGGGTGTGTGCGTGAGGTTTGAAGAGTGAGCAGTAGAGAGAAACTAAGTGTATGGGGGAGAGGAAGAAAGCAGTAAACAGTGAAAATAAAAGTAAAAATAGAGTAGAAGAAGATTTGAAATAACTTTATAACGAATAAGAATTAAGAGATGTGAAAGAAAAGAAAGTTGAAGATATTGAGGAGAGAAAGAACTTTGGTGAAGAGCGTAGAGGAAGAAAACGATCAGAAGGGAGAGAAAAAGTGAGAAGAACAGTGAAAAATGTAAGTACGGGTGAACAGTAAAATGCAAAAAAAATGAACTTTGAAAACGTGATGATAACTTGAAAATGAAGGGGAATTAGAGGAAGAGGAGAAAGAAGAAAATCTAGGGATTTATAATAAGAACAACTTTTTGAAAGGCACCTAATGAATAGAGGAACATAAGGGGATGAAAAAGGGTGAAGATTGGAGGGGACGCGCGTGGGTGAGCAATAAAATGTGAAAAATAAAGCTGTGAAAATAGGAAATATCTTGAAAACTAAAGAGATCTAGTAAAAGGCGAAGAAGAAGAAGTTGAAGAACTTTGAAAAATGAACAACTTTGATGAAGACATAAAAATGAAAAGAAGAACAAAAAGGCATAAAATTAGGCTAAGATCTCCGACCGATTACTCTAGGGCGCGTATTTATAGTGCATAGGGCTTCCTTGCGTTGATTTCCTAATTGGACAAGGATCCTCCGAATTTCTCTCCAATAATTTTTCCACAATAAAATTTTACAAATATTCTTTCTTATTTCTCCCTTCACACAAATAAGGCATGGCGGCTTGCTTTGACTTGGTCAACAAGAGGAGGGAAAGGGGGTTGCGCCCTAGGGCATCCCTTGCCCTAGTTCTATGACAAATTCACCCCTGGCCCTTCTAGCAAATACCAAGAGTGTCCTGCACACACAATATTTGAATTAAATTCATAGAAAATTGTTACTTTGCGCATAAAAATCATGAGTGCTCATAATTATGCAATGGGAAATTAATCCTCATGCCCCTCAACCCCTTGTCATTCATTAATTATCCAAAAATTAAGTTAATTTGCATAAAAGGACTTGATTAAAGTGAGGTTGAGTTTAGCTATAAAATATGCATAATTGTCTAATTGTGTGAACTTAAAGTGATGTGTGTGAGGTGAATTATCATAGAATTATGAGCACTCATCAGAAACCACTCGCTTTTGACGCTTTCGGCCGCTTTCGGTGCCGTATTTGTCGACATGTTTTGACACGTCCAGGACCCTGGACGCGTTTAAAGAACGCGTCCAGAGTAGGGGACACGTCCTTTTAAATGAAATTAATAATTAATTGATGAACGCGATTGGTCAACGGGATGCGTTCACATGAACGCATCCCTGATAGTGGACGTGTTCTTCACAAATTTTCCTATAAATAGAGGACCCCCTCCAAGGAAACAAAGGGCTTCAAAATCTTGAGAGAGGCAGGGAAACTCTGCCTAATTCGGTCTTAAGCCCATGAGTTCTTAAGCAGATGTTCTACCAGATTTTCGAGTGCTCGTGTGCTCAAAAGAGAAGGTTGTTCCGTTCCACCGCACGTCCACATCGTCCCCACACTGCTAAAGCTCTCCTCGAAGCCCACCATCGGCGCCCCAATATGCTTTTTCTTCCCTTTTGTTATGGTTCCTTTTCATTCCGTTAGTTGCATGAATCATTCGTTACTTCTATTTGTGTCATGCTTCTCTTCTTGAGTGGGCTTTGCATTTTTGTGTGTTTCTGCACGACGTCTCATTCATCATCTCATTTTTCCACATTTTGTGTCCAAAAGGGGTTTAAAACAACACCAACCAGGTGTGTATTATTCATGATTTCACTACTTTCATTATAAGGGACTGATACTACGCTATTTTTATTCTGATCCACTTGGTGTTCGTTCATTTTCTTGCAAGGGTAACCAAGAGAATGCCCTCTTCATCGACCGACCGAAAGGAAAAGGAAGAAGGGATCCACAACAATTTCTCGCTTTGGAGGTATAAACATGATCACTTGCTCTTCAACTTTGGGGTCCTTGACCCCTGGCGATCACACAACCAACACACATGCCCTCACGCGTGCCTTTTCATTTCGTTTCTTTTCTGTCAAAACCCGCGGTGAGTAACTTCCCGCAGTGGTTCCCCTTCCCATTTCAATTCAGTACTTCCCCTTCCCATTTCAATTCAGTACAAACCTGCGGAGAGTAACTTCCCGCAGTAATCCCCCTTCCCTATTTTAATTCCTATTAAAACCCGCGAAGAGTAATGTGCCGCAGCGGTTCCCTTACCCCATTTTAATTATGCAATTTCCATTCCGCGCATTTCCTTTCCGATTTTCACCCTGTGGAGAGCAACCTCTCACGACGGTATCTCTTTCCGCATTTCCACGCGCATCGCATGTGTTTTCCCTTCCTTTCCCGTGACGTCGTTCACACCAACTAGATTTAAGTAAATTTGGGTGCCCAAGCAGGTGCGGGCCCCAGTTCCGACTCAGTCAGAACCTGTCATGGTCGACAGGTTCGAATGAAAGAAAGAGAAACAAGAAGAGAAGACCGAGATGTCGGTCTGGGTGTCTCGTAAGCCAACACTCCGGGCCTGCAGTAGATAGGTGAATATCTGCTTACATGAAAAAAATCATGACGGGATAGCCCGACGAGGGTGATTCGCCTACAAACCTTCAGCACATGTGAGGGTGCCATCACCTATGGTTTGCCCGGCCGATGGGCAAGATGATATTACCCAGCGGTACGGGGATACTTTCGTGGCCTCGAGAATACCTCTCTGGGAAGGCAGCGATTACTGGAAGCTATGAATGCTACAGAAGAAGGCCGGGAATGACAAGTCAACCCAGAAGAAATAGAAGATGCGGGGTGAGGCTGCTATGGGCCATCCCTATATGAGAAGGTCACACCGAGAGTTTTGGTGTTTGACAGATTAACCATTCCTGGTCGATCGGCCAGAATGGTGATGCAAAGAAGTGGGCAGTTTTAGGTCTACAGCTGTAATATGGCTGGAGTGGCCGGTCGCTATGAGACTTTGCCTGAGGATCATGATGAGATCTCCAAGCTTGCCGAAAGGACATATCGTCTCACAAGAAGAAAGAAGGTTGCAACTAAGGTATTACAAATCCTCGTTGGTGAAACAAGTGCAAATGTGGTTGCGATGACTGTAAATGTGGTCACTACCGAAGATGACAGCGAAAGACAAACATCTTCTCTAGATATTCCATTAGAGTGAGGAAGCCAGGTCCCTAGCCCCTCTACCCATGATCCGGCTATGCTGATGCTGCTCCAGAAGTACCAGCAAGAAGTTGAAATGCTGAAGAGACAGCTGAGTGAGCTGAGTATGCATGCTTCGGCCTCTTAGTAGGTTGAAGTTCCTCCCGAGACGTCGCTGTAGGCTCTAGAATGCGAAGGTGTCGCGCACGTGCTGGCGTGGCCTCCTCCCTACGAACTATGCTGCTACTACCTACAGTGCAAAGATTACGAAAATAGAAATAGGTGTGATCGCCAGAGACCTATACCTGGGCCTCACAGGAGTAGGATGATCGTGAATGCCTTAGAAGCGGGAGAATGTGGGTTCATGTCCTCGCTCTCGGCCGGCCAAGAACAAAGAGCTCTGCGAGTCGATGACAAAGTTCCTACAAATTAACCAGCAAACAAAAGAGACCATTAGACTGAGAAAGTGTAGTAAATGCTCATAGAAGTAAAGAAAACATGCAAATGGTGGTGATCATACCGGGGAGGGGGCCAAAAAGGGAGATGGCCGAGACTTTCGACCATCCACCTTTCCTATGTTTTGGATTGGAAACCTCTTTAAACAGGGATTTAGGGAACCTCTATCATGCATGGATGCAGTAAAAGAGAAATCAACGCAGCAATATGGAGAACAAGGGAAAGATGGACGGGGTTTGCCCGTCAACCAACAGGAGGCAGCCATCATTGTGGCTGCTTAGGGAGGTCGGGCGGCCATGTCGATGGCCGCCCCTTGCAACTGGGACTCATCCATGGCGGAGCTCTCCAACTTCGGGTTCTGCTTCAAGGAGAAGGTCGGGGATGGCGCCCTCATGCTCACAACTCTCTCTCTGGGCTCCAAGGAACTAGCATCCTCTCCTCCTCCAGAAAATGTCCAACTCCCCCTCACGAAGTGTTCCCCACCCTGTGAGATGGTTCGGAATGAGATTTTGTATCTGGGGGACTTCCCTCCATCAAAACCATTTGAAAAAAAATGGATTATGTGTAAGCTACGTGAGTCTCGAACCTCCCCCCCCCCGTCCCCCCCGAGTGGGAGCGGTTTCGGAGGATGTACGCGGAATGGGCAGATCGTAGAGTTGACGGGCGGTTGACAGGAGGCGGCCAAAGTTCTGGCCGTTCAAAGGGGCTGGGCGGCTAGGTCGATGGCTCTCTTGAGGGTGAGGGTGGCCAGCTGTGTGGCCACATTGAGGGGCAGGGCGGCTATGAGTCTAGCCACCTAAGGATGTGGGCAGCCAGCTCTCTGGCCACCTTGGAATGGGCTGGGCGGCCAGCAGTCTGGCCGCCCTGGGTTCTGGGCTGCCAACTATGTGGCCGCCTAGAAATCAAGGCAGAGAATGCATATAGAACCTCAAAAAAAGGATACGACTCCACAGTCTCAATCAACCAAGAAAAAGGTGTCACTTCTACGATGGCTAAACATGGTCTGTGGGATGTCCAAAATTAGACATCTACAAATGCTCCTCCGGAATGCCCATTTTGCAAGGGAGCCCGGCAGACTGATAAATGGGTGTTTCGGTAAAGAAAGAAGCATAATAAGGACATCCCGCTCAAGGAGATTCTCGAGCTGGGATTGAGCTTCACATATGAACGGACAAGCATAATGGGACAAGAGAGGTCATTGAAAGGGGAGGAAGGAAGGAAAAGTAATCTAAGAGGGCTTGTATCTACAGTGCAGTAGGACCCCCTAGCATAGCGCTGTGGGACTTGAGGGGATGAACACAATCCAGCTCAAGGAGATACAAGACACCTAAAACAGGAGTGAGCAACAAAGTCAGGATAAGCTAAAATGACCTTAAAATCTCAATATACTCATGACAATCGTATGCAAAACACACTCTCGACTTGTCGAATCGGAGTGGAATAAAGTAGACAATAAAAAGTGATGCAATTGAAGAATTTGGATATTTGACAAAAGAGGGATAGAGTCCAAGGCAGATCAACGGTAAACCCTTCTCTCGACCTTTGTTCCCTTCTTGCTACACAAATGCATGCCATGCTTCTCTAAATGCATTTTTTTGTATGATCGATGGTGGGACTAAAAGGGACCTATATGATGCATGCTGGGTTAAAAGGGGAAAAACCTGTCTAATGCATATCCAGAGGTATTATTGTCTAGCTTCGGGAAAGACGTCGGTCGAGAGTCCGACGAGTCCGTCATCCTGAGGTCAATCAAGAAACCAAACGGCTGTCGAATAACTTAGGGAACATAAACCCCTCATTATTTTTATTAGAGAGGAACTCAAAGTTTATGTGCCCGAAGTTATTAGCCTCCGGGATCTATATAATATAGTATATATAGTAGGAGAAGACGATGATGAGCGAATCCCAATGCTATGTGACCTGCAGCTGCATAAACACACATTTGTGAAGTTCATAAACAAATAAGCATTCAAAGAGGAAGCATTCACTAAAGTATGGGGAGTGGGGAAAGCAAACATCATCCTTCGACTTTACAGTGGGCCTAATGGACAAAATGAACTCCGCGGGGATGGTCACCAGGGCGTAAGTACGTCCCCAGAGGTGATCATTCCCGATGATAGGGAAGCGCCTATGCTAACTTCACCTTGCACATCAATTGACTGTGTTGAGGTGTCTGGTTGGGGAAGACTATCACAAGGATAATTCAAGCTCCATAGGGGAAGTCCATCCTGGATCTACTGACATAGGTAGGACGTTTATTCGATCATGGGATATGGAGTAGAAAGAGTAAGAAAAAGGGTATTTTCAATGCAACCAGGCATCTGCTGAGAATCAAGTGATATGAACGTGTCATTTGCTTAGGACTCAAGTTGAAGTGCCAAGCTGGCGAAGTTCGATTTGCCATTAAGATTCATGGAAAGCAAAGGAGAGAGGAATGCTTCTCCTCCCGACAAGGACAGCCAGGGACTTGGACTATCTTGGATAGACAGATGGGCGTACAATTTACCCCCAGTTTGGATGTTGATAGCAGTGTAGGTATGAATCCCCTGGTGAGATGGAATGAAGAAAGGGGAGTAGCCTTTGGGGTTCACAATTATATGGTAGTGATGAAAGAAATTAGGTGATGTGGTGTTGGTGAGATACATGTTTCGGGGAAATGCCCCTCCACTTTTGGGATTTTTTGAATATTTAGATTTTTGTGGATTTTCACATATTTCAGTTTTTGTTGGATTTTAATATTTTGATTTTTTGTGAATTTTGACGTATTCAGTTTTTTTTTGGCCAACGTCTGACAACTACCCATGAGACATTACAACAATGATGGAAGGATATGCTCTTTCTACAACCTCCCAAGTATCCTGAGTGCACATCTAGGTTGATTTGGGCCTCTAGACTCCTCGAATGATAGTCTCGCTGGTTAAGACTTATCCTGATGACAATGCCGTCATGTCAAGCTTAGGCTCCCAGTTGCTTCCGACTGCAAAGATACACCCAAAAAGTGTTCAAGGTAAATGATTTGCCCGACCCGGGTCTATTTCCTCACAACTCTTGATGATACATGATGGAACACCTTGGAACCCTAATGGTCAACCGCGCAACGCTGTCTCGGAATCAGACGCCGTCGCACCGATAGGTGACGCGCATGCATTGACCTAAGCCCGAGGTTGATGAAAGAAGACACTAAAAGGGATGAGAACATTGACACACCAGAAACATGGAGATTTCTTGTAGCAAAGGCTTTTGTTCTTTAGGGGCAGACAATCATACAATGTGTTTTTTTGTTTTGTTTTTTTTTTTAAAATGGCTACAAGCCATCAACAGAGTTATATCCTTCAGAGTTTCCATTAGATTCCGAGTCCTCAAACGAAAAAAGAATGTGGGAGATAAACTTCTCAAGAGGATCGGCAAAGCCGTTAAAGTGATAAGCTATGAGCGAGCTTAGTTCACTCCACCCTTTTGGAGATTTCAGACCACCCTCGGAATGTTATGCTTTATGTGTTGCCCCTTCAATTGGACTTGACTTGTAGGGGTTTATTTATCTTGACCTGGCATGGTCACGACCAGGCTTTTTTCATTTGTTCCCTTTTCAGATTTTTCTTTCTTTTCATTCTTTTGCTCGAAATTTTAAGAATTTTAGAATTTTGTTCCCTTTTGACTTTGAATTTTTGCTTGTTTGCCTGCGGAGACACTGCCCTCTTCATGTGCTCTGGTCTCACTTTTGAAGAGAAGGTGAGTCCTACTCTCACTTGAGGATATTGCATTTCAGCTACTGAGCTCAAGGCCTTAAGAGCGCCGACTGTCTTGATTAGTCTAGTAGAGAGGAAAATGAAGATTTTAGAGTCTTCAAGAAATCATTGGGATAGTCACCCGTTTTAGGCCGTTGCCATATTTTGAAAACATGTGAGTGTGTGCATATTGCCTGCCCCATGGAGCATTAGCGTAGCTAGCTTGATGGAATTCTCCTTGGTTCCGATAGATCAAAGTCTTAACCCACCGAGGCTTTAATGCAACCTAACCTTAACATACGTGATGGATGGAGAGTGAAATGCATGGCAGCCGCCAGATTGTTGATTTTCTTTGATTTCTGATTTTTTTTGTGGTTTTGGGTTTTGAATTTTCTATATTTTTTTGGATTTTAGATTATTAAGTATATACAAGGGTTCCTATAGAGTGGACGGTATCATCTAGGCACTCTATGGACTGCTGGATGGAAGAAGATGAGCGGTCCACCTCCTTGGTAGGCCGAAAATAAGGTTCAAGTGAATGAGAAGCAAGTACACGGCCGTGGATACGGCCCCTATACCTACTAGGATTAATGGGTTCTTTAACTTGAATTTGTTTGGCCATAGGAGGTGGGTTAGATCATCCTTGATCTTGGAGCAAATTTATTGAATTCATTAAGCTAAACATTAAGATCTAAGTTAACAAATTATAACTTTCAGCTAAACCCGACCAAAGCTAGTAGGGAATTTGGGTGTCCCTAAACTTATTGTGTGGTGTAGCCAAAGGTTTGGACTCTTCAAAATATAAGCTATTATGTACAAGGCAAATGCCCCTGGCAGGGCTGTTGATTGGAGGTGTGTGATTAAAGATGGAGGATGAAAGTTCTCGAGCTGGGGAATCTTGGATTGAAAGTTTTGCCCCTAGAGTGGGCTTCTCAATGACAGCTTCAGACTTACCTTTTTGGAATTGATCAGCTTTGAAGATGGAACCACTTTTGAAGGACGTGAACAAGATGAATAAAAAAGAGAGGTGGACTAACAGAGTTGGTTCTCCTTTTGTTTCATGAATTTCTTCTTGGGTTATGGAGTGGGACAAGGATTCTTCAAAGAATAGTTTTGATAAGCCCAAATCCTCTATGTCTACATCATGGGAGTTTTCACTTGGATCCACATACTCATCTACATGGCATGTTTCTACATTGGCGATTCTCTCTTCCATATGACAAGATTCCTTTACAAAATGATCATGCAAATTCCACCTGGTTGGTTTGTCTTTGCTAACCTTAGTTGGTTGACACCCCAATCCAAATCTCTCAAGTGTTCCATTTTCCTCAATCGGCTCCTTGATTCCTTGTTCTTCTTTTCCTAACCCTGCGCCAAATCAATACCCCATCTTTGACATTATGTGCCATCCTACATCCTAAGGTTTCTCCTTAGGTACGGGTGGCTCTAAGGATTTGGAGGATGGAATAGATTGATGGACATCCAAGGCGGAGATAATGGGCTCCTCGTCCATTGACGACATGATCGTGGCCGGGTCCAACACCGTGGAGATGTCGGCCAGAATTTTGAAAGCAGGAGCAACCTGAGGGTTAGGGATATGTGGAGAGCTTGATTGGATAATTGGAATGACCTCTTGATTTGGGAGAGTAAATCCAGCATTTGATTCACAAAAAGGAATAGATTCATGTTGGGGAAGCTGAATCAGAGCTAGATCAATTAGGGTAGGGGTCGCAAAAGACTCATCAACAATAGGGGTTGGTTCAAATTGAGTTGGCAGCAAGGTTGGGGTAGGAGCTGGTTTGATTAAATCAAGAGATGATAGCAACTCTTCCCGCGCGGTGTCTCGGTGAAAAATGGATGAAGTTGAGTGAACCTCCGCCATGAGCGGAGGAGAGACACCTCGATTTGATTGCCGAGTAGATGATGTGCCCTTAGGCAGAATGAGAACTAAGGGTCTTGCCCCTTGAAGTGGAGTTGGAGTGGAAGGAGGGATGTCCTGACTTTGTTGTGGAGGTTCACTCTTGGGTCGGATCAAGGCCAAAGGTCTTGCCCCTTCTTCATGGCCAATCATGTTCCTTGCGTCTGAGCGCACTATGGGTTGGTCATTCGCTACTTCTTCCTCATCATATTGCCATTGTTGTCCTCTTTCCATTGACCTAAACTCTTGATTGTCCCTAACCATGGCTAACCCTTCCTGAGTGTATGATGGAACATGAGATGATTCATGGAAAGGAAAAGAATTAGGGGCATTCCCTTGCCCCTTCATAGGCGCCCCATGGCTTGCAGTGGCAACCTCGTGGTTGGTGAGATCAAAAGGCTGATGGAAGGGATTGATGTGATCATAGGAAGTTGCCCCTTCCAAAGTTGGGACATTACAGTCGTCAAGGAAGAATGGAAAGGGGAATTCTTGAGTTGAGCTTGGACAACATGAGCTTGTTTGTAGAGTTGAGCGAACGTGTGAAATTCGCTAAGCATCAAGATAGCGCGGAGCTGAGGAATTGCGTTATTGACTAGAACAGTGATGGCTTGAGATTCTGGGATGGTGATCCAAGACCTAGAAGCTATAGCTCTCCACCGATTTACAAATTGAGTGAAGTCCTCGTTGGGCTTCATATTTTTCATGATAAGGTCTGTGAGAGTGGGAGCTACACTAGCCATGTGGCCAAAATGAGCAATGAAACGCTTGGACACAACATCAAAGTTGATGAGATCAATGGTCGGGAGTGAAGAGAACCACCTATAGGCCTCTCCTTCTAGAGATTTTTGAAAGAGATGAACTAGGAGGACTCGATCGTAAAGCCATTGATGAGAATTCATTAGAAAGTAAGAAAGATGTTCATGTGGATCCGTGGAACCATCTTACTTCCGATATTTGGGGGCTTTGAAACCCGGGGGAAAATAAGCATTCGGAAGTTTGCAATAGCTAGTGAAAGAATGAGGTTGAGGTTTGGGGGCGCTTTCGGCAACCACTTGCCAGACATACCTTTCCACCTCTTGTCGGGATATGATATTGGATTGCCTAAGGGGTGCATTGACATTAGGCCTAGCATGAGATATTGGAGAGGATGCAACCCCTTGAGAGTGAAGAGGATGGTTAGGTTGATTAAGAACATGGGAGGGAGTCCTATTGAATGAATTTGACATTGGAATTGGAGATCTCCTTGGAATGGATTGAGCATTGAGATGTGATCTTGCTTGGGAAGCTAGAGCAATCAAATGATTAGGGGAATATCGAGAGAACACTCTAGCTAACTCTTGGTCTTCTTTTGGAATGATTGATGGGGTTTTGACATTGATTAACTCTCCACTTTGGAAGGATGATTCCTCACTACTTGTGCTTTGACTTATATCAATTTGTGAACTTTGACACATCCCAATGAAAGCATTAGGTGCATCTTCCTCGGCATCAAGCCGGGTTTGTGTGTCATAGAATTCAAGATCATCCTCGTCAACAACATGCATGTTAGAATAACATTGAGCCATTGCCATTGTAACTCAACGTAATCACTTTTAAAGATCAAGTGGAATTATAAGGTCGATTAGAATTGAATTAATTGCATCTAGCAACAAGCATGCATTCAAACATCGTGCCCACAATTTTATTTAGGTTAATTCAGAGATTAATCCGATTTAAATTTGTTCCCTCTTAGATGAGAATGGAATTTTCTAGGGGGATCAAGGAAAAACTCTGGGATAATCCTAAGATGAATCTCACTCAAACCCTTTAGAAAATCTAATAGGACTTCAATGGTACAACCTGCCTGACGACTGCGTGGGAATCCACGGTTCGCAGGGACTCACGGAGGTTCCCAATTGAAAAGGACTAGTTACGCCCGAGTGAGAATCCCCAGGTGAAGAGTCCAAATCAAAGGGAGGGTGTTCCTAATATGTGTGATGCCAACTCTACCTAAGCCCACCCCGGACTCAAACCTGCAATGTGAGAACAAACAGAAGCAAAAAATACACAAAACAGAAGCTAAACTATGCAAACAGGATTGAAACAGAGGCAGAAACGCGAACATGAGATGGCCAACTCGATGGCCACTCAAAGGGGTTGGGCGGCCAAGTACATGGCCACCTTGGGGACATGGGTGGCCATGTCTTTGGCCTTCCAGGATGGTGGGCGGCCAGGTCTTTGGCCACCTTGGTACCTGGGTGGCCAGACACTTGGCCCCCACCTGTTTCAGTCCAGCATGTGCACCAAACGCAAAACAGACACAACAAGCAACTAAAAAATGGAAAATAAAGATGGGAAAATACTATTTGCTGGAAAATAGACGCAGTAAACTTCAATCTAAAGACTCACAGTGAGCAACCATGGTCCCACCGTGATCGCCAAAAGGTTGTAGGCTCCGGAATGCGAAGGTGTCGCGCACGTGCTGGCGTGGCCTCCTCCCTCCGAACTATGCTGCTGCTACCTACATTGCACAAATTATGAAAATAGAAATAGGTGTGATCGCCAGAGACCTATACTTGGGCCTCACAGGAGTAGGACGATCGTGAATGCCTTAGAAGCGGGAGAATGTGGGTTCCTATCCTTGCTCTCGGCCGGCCAAGAACAAAGAGATCTGTGAGTCGATGATGAAGTTCCTACAAATTAACCAGCAAATAGAAGAGACCATTAGACTGAGAAAGTGTAGTAAATGCTCATAGAAGTAAAGAAAACATGCAAATGGTGGTGATCGTACCGGGGAGGGGGCGGAAAACCTCTTTAAACAGGGATTTAGGGAAGCTCTAGCATTCATGGATGTAGTAAAATAGAAATGAACGCAGCAATATGGAGAACAAGGGAAAGATGGATGGGGTTTGCCCGTCAACCAACAGGAGGCGGCCAGCATTGTGGCCGCTTAGGGAGGTTGGGCGGCCATGTCGATGGCCGCCCCTTGCAACTGGGACTCGTCCATGGCGGAGCTCTCCAACTTCGGGTTCTGCTTCTAGGGGAAGGTCGGGGAAGGCGCCCTCGTGCTTACAGCTCTCTTTCTGGGCTCCAAGGTACTAGCATCCTCTCCTCCTCCAGAAAATGTCCAAATCCCCCTCACGAAGTGTTCCCTACCCTGTGAGATGGTTCGGAATGAGATTTTGTATGTGGGGGACATCCTTCCATCAAAACCATTTGAAAAAAAATGGATTACGTGTAAGCTACGTGAGTCTCGAACCCCCCCGAGTGGGAGCAATTTCGAAGGACGTGCCCGGAGTGGGCGGATCGTGGAGTTGACGGGCGATTGACAGGAGGCGGCCAAGGTTTTGGCCATTCAAAGGGGCTGGGTGGCCAGGTCGATGGCCTTCTTGAGGGTGAGGGAAGCCAGCTATGTGGCCACCTTGAGGGGTAGGGCGGCCAGGAGTCTGGCCACCTAAGGATGTGGGCGGCCAGCTCTCTGGCCACCCTGGAATGGGCTGGGCGGCTAGCAGTCTGGCTGCCATGGGTTTTGGGCAGCCAACTATGTGGCCGCCTAGAAATCAAGGCAGAGAATGCATACAGAACCTCAAAAAATTCACCTCGGGGGTGAAGTTGGATCCGCGAAGGGACAGGGTGGAGCCTACTTAAACAAGGATAAGACTCCACACTCTCAATCAACCAAGAAAAAGGTGTCACTTCTATGATGGCTAAACAAGGTCCGCGGGATGACGAAATTAGGCATCTTCAAATGCGGCAAGGCGCCAATGCAGTTGAGGCTTTACCACGGATAACGTATCCAGGTAGAGAAAAGATGAAACAGCCCTGGAGTACATTAAAAGGTGGCGGAACCTCAGTATGAGATGCAGGTGGCTGCCCCATCAAGAAGATATAGTGCAGATCCACAAGCAAAATCTGAAAAGGGAGGTCCTAGAAAAGATGATCGGAATTGAAATTAGGTCTTTTGACTGACTAAATGATGTGGTGGTAGAAATTGAGGCCTTCATCTCCAGATACTCCTCTGCCCCTACTACCTCGAGCCAGAAGGCTAGACCAGTTGATAAAAGGCCTGCACCTAAAGAAGTTCATATAGTTGACTTCAAGGTGTTCGAGCACCAAAAAGAAAAAGACAAAGGAGTAGCTAACCCTCCTCCCGCAAAGCCTGTCGAATGTCCGGAAGGCTCTTCCTCGCGAGCCAGGATGAATAGACTCTATTCCTTCCCCAAGGATAGGAATCGGGTCCTGTTTGAATGAGCCACCAGATATAACAAGGTCACCCTTCCAGAGCCGAAGAGGCCGGGCGATGCCAGGAGGAATGATGGTCCTCGCTTCTACCCATATCACTAGATGCTTGGGCAAGCCATTGAAGACATCTATGTGTTTAAAGATATCATTGAAGGTCTGATCAAGAATGGGGAACTACAAATGGGTGAATATAAGGTTGATCCTCCACGCCCTCATGAAATGCCCGCTCTGGGGGCAGCAGTCAACATAATATCCATCTCTACTTTTACCAGTAAAGATCCTTCAGAGAATCAAGAGACGCAAGAAATTATAAATCAAAAGCAACACTTGCCTCCAGATGGCGAAATGCAAAATGAGAAAGTACGCCTTTGGAGTCCCTCTCCACACAAGGGCATGGGGCTGGGCATGTCAATCTCTAAAAGATCGGCCGTGGCCGATGATAATAGCGGGATGCCACTCAACCCACCTGATACTAGAACAAAAGGCAGTGGTCCGAGCTTTGTTCCAGACTCCTCCCGATATGACCTTGCTCTACTGGCGTTGCTATATGAGCAATAGCAAGAAATCAAAAGGCTGAAGAGGTAACTGGCCGAAATAAGCATATGCCCAGCTGACCCAACAGGGGGTGTAATACCTCCGATTTCGGATTCTATGTTTCATAGGCTTCGGATCTATTTAATCAGTAAATTAAAACTTTATTAAGATTTAGTTTGGATCCCAACGAAATTATTAAGCTTTTCCAAGATATTTCTCTATTTATTGGAAGGGCCAATGATTGGAGGAGGGGCATGTGTGCTACTTCAGTTCTTCCGGTGTTTAGAGGAAACCCAAAAAGGTGCCCCCCTTCTTCCCGTTATACAGGATCGATTCCCCCCTTTTCTCCCCACTTTCCCCCTTTCTGCTCTGATCGCAGGCATCTCCCTTCCCTCTCCGGTTGCAGACGGTGAGCGTGGGGTGGTGGACGATCGACGACGGGGGCGGCTTGGTGGTGTGCGGGTGAAGGCAGAGGAGGTGATTCCTACTCGCGGGTAAGGTTGTGGGCGTGTCCGCGGGCGTGGCCGCGAGCCCTTTCGCAGCGTGTGGTCGACGCGAGTCAGTGGCGGTTGGATCTCTTCGAGGTTTGAGGCCTCCGTAAGGTAGGGGGATGGATTCTACCTCATTCCCTTGCATTTCCCATTCCGATCCATGAGTTTTGACGCGAGAGAGAGGGGCATGTGATTGTTCGGGGAAATCCATGCTACGGGCCATGCGAACGGATTTGTAGACTAGATCGGGTTTAATCGGTGGATGTGTAGCCATGGGGGGTTTCTCATGCTTTCTGGGGTTTTTCTGTACCCACTAGGGGTGTTTTTGGGCTTGGAATGAACCTCCGGAAGGTGGGGTTTCTGGAGGGGACCTGTAATAGGAGGCGGCCATCGGAGGTTCCGTCATCAACCCATGGGCAGCCATAGTACTGGCCGCCTGGGTGCCCACACCCCTGGGTAGCCAAAGGGCTGGCCGCCCAGGTGTCTTGGCGGCCATACTGGTGGCCACCTAGGCTTGCCCCCCTGGGCGGCCAGTGGCTTGGCCGCCCAGAGCCCAGTTGGCCTGAGGACTGGGCAGTCAATGTGCTAGTCCCCCAGGCCCGTGGGCGGCAAGGGATGTGGCCGCCCAGGCCATGAGGCTGGTGTAGATGCCTAATTTTGGACATCATATGGACTTTGTCTAGCCATCAAAGAAGTGATACTTTCTCTTGGTTGATTGAGAGTGTGGGGTCTTATCCTTGCCTAGGTAGGCTCCACCATGTCCCTTCGCGAATTTTTTGAGGTACTATATACAGTCTGTTCACTAATATCTAGAAGGCCACATAGTTGGCTGCCCACACCTCAAGAAGGCCATGGTGCTGGCCACCCTCATCCCCTAGAAGGCCACTACGATGGCCACCCAGCTTGCTAGAAGGTAGGGGTGTGGGCCGCCCTCACACACCTGGAAGGCCACCTTGTTGGCCGCCCAGGCCCTTAGAAGGCCAGACTCCTGGTAGCCCAGCCATTCCAAGGTGGCCACATAGTTGGCCGCCCAACCCCTCAATAAGGCCATCGACCTGGCCGCCCAGCTCCTTTGGACGGCCAGAACCTTGGCCGCCTCCTGTCAACCGCCTGTCAACTCCACGATCTGCCCACTCCGGGCACGTCCTACGAAATTGCTCCCACTCGGGGGGGGGGGGGGGGTTCGAGACTCACGTAGCCTCACATGCACGCTTTTTCGAATGATTTTCAAAGAGGGAAATCCCCCACATACAAAAGGCTCACTCCGAGCAATCACGTGGGGGTGGGGGGACATTTTATGGAGGGAGAGAGGCTGCTAGTTTCTTCAAGCCCAGAGAGAGAGTCGTGAACATGATAGCACCATCCCCGAACCTTCCCCTGGAAGCATAACTCAAAGTCAAAGAGCTCCGCGGGAGAGAGCTTCATCTACGTTGAAGGCAGCCATCGATATGGCCGCCCACCCTTTTGAACGGCAACATAGTTGGCCGCCTTCTGTTGGTCTACGGGCAAACCCTGTCTTTCTCCCTTCGTTCCCATATCTTGCTATGTTTTAGTTCATTCTATTGCATTCATGCATGCTAGATTTTCTTAGATCCTTTCTTTAAAGAGGTTTTCCACTCTAAAACATAGGGAAGACGGATGGTCGAAAGTCTCGGCCATCCCCCTTCCCGCCCCCCTACCCGGTACGATCACCCCCAACTGCATGTTTCTTCCTTTGGTTTGAGAATATACTTCACTATCATAGTATAATGGGTTTACTCTCTCTGTTCGATGATTAACTTGTAGGAACTTCATCATCGACTCGTAGAGCTCCACGTTCTTGGCCGGCCGAGAGCGAGGATAGGAAGAACCCACATCTCCCATTCCTATGGCATTCACGATCATCCTACCCCTGTGAGGCTCAGGTATAAGCCTCTGATGATCACTCTATCTCTTTGTTTCTAACCAGTGCACTGTAGGCTGCAATAGTATTGTTCGGAGGGAGGCATCACCGTCGCGCACCTACCTTTCCGGCACCTACAGTTGGGAGGCCAGTATGCTGGCCGCCCAAGCCCTTGGGCGGCCAACACTCTGGCCTTCCAGGGCCTTCAGGTCGATTTCGCCCGATTTCTGAGTTTTCGCCCGTTTAAGGGTCGCGATCTTTGTCGTATGCACAGGCAGTCATGGTGTAGCTGTCTGGCTAGTAGTCCTTGGTTCTCGTGTTGGTGATCCACCTCGTGGTGGTTTGTATGGACCAGTGGTACTCCGGTGGCTTCTGTGGTTTCGATGGGTTTATTCCTTAGTGACTCTACCCACTAGAGGTAGCTAACCTGGGCACAAGTGTGCCGCCCCACCTGGGAGTGGTGGAGGCTTGTCCCATGTAGAGGTTTGTAGGCCGGTCACCTGAGGGCCCCTTACCTTTGTAGCCTGAGTCCGGCTGGGGGAAAACTGGCTAGAGGACCCGACCTAGAGCAGTTGGTCTGTGTGTGCACACGTAGTCGGGGACTGTGGACACGTGCTGACTAGCACGACCCCGACTAGTGCTTATTTTATGGTATAGTGTACCGTATCTCAGTTTCCGCCTGAGGGCAAGTAGGGAGACACTTGAGACTGCGGTCTAAGTCATCAGAGGATGTTTTCGGTCTCATGGTTAGTGGATTAGTACTCTTGTCACTTGGGTGGTTCCAGCTCGGGTTTCTTTGGCAGTGGTTTGCTGTCATGGTGGCTCGGTCTGTTCTGTCCCACGTGGACGAGTTTGGTTTAGTAGCAAGTGTAGTGGTCCGGTGCAGAGTTCCTTTACTGGTAGTTCCTTGCCTTTCCTGTTATTTATTTACTGCCCTTACGTTTGGTTATCGTACTGTTGTTCCGTCGTGTGAGGTGGGGATTTGCGGGACCCCTACTGAGCCTGTAAGGCGAGGCTCACCCCCTTTGTTTTCAGGTGAGGCGAGGTTTACGTGTGGTACTTTCGAGGTTATTCGCGGTGCCGGTGGTCAGGGTTAGACGCCAGTTTGCCAGAGCCGGGGTATGCCCCGTGTACTTGTACCTTCTCTTTCAGTTGATTGTACTTACTTTGGACTTGTAGTTCTGGACTGCATAACCCTATTAAATCTTGTAATAGTTTAGTTCTTTATTAATTAAATTGTTCATTATATTCCTGCATTTATTTTAGCTTCTTGTACACTCCCATACCAACCTTTAACCCTTCCAGGTGTCCCGGCCCGTGGGTGGCGGTTCAGGATTCGAAGCATCGGGTCTTTTCCGCTACTCGGATTCTGGGTCGTTACATGGGATACTCTCCTTCAACAACTCCGGTTTGCAACTCCGAAATTTCCCCCTGTAACAAGGGTAGAGTTATATATAAACAGGCAGAAAGATGATGAATCTATCCTGGATTACATTAAGAGATGGAGAAATCTTTGTGAAAGGTGTAAGCCTCCTCCAACCGCTGTGCAAATTTGCAAAAGAAATTTGAAGAAGGAGATTTTGCAAATGATAATTGGCATTGAAATTCAATCTTTTGATCAGCTGAACTGGGTTGCAGCTGACATTGAAGCCGTATGATGTTAAAAGAAGTGGTGATCCTCAATTCTACCCTTATCACCAGATGTTGGGGCACTCTATCGAAGATTGCTATATATTCAAAGATATTGCTTAAAGCCTGATGAAGAGGGGCGAATTGTAAATGGGGGAATACAAGGTAGACCCACCACACCCTCATGAAATGGGCACCTGCGGAAGGGGAGTTCATATGGTCTCAATCCATCACCAGACCCCCGAAGATACATCACGGGCCGAACAAAGGAGAGCTTGAACCCGAAAGGAGCTGTCTAGGTGACAGATATCATTTACGAAAGAAAAGAAGAATAACCACTCATGTCCCACTGCAAGGGCATATAACCCCACTTCCCCAACCATGGGAATCTTAAATCAAGTCAATGGAGCAATTAGAGAATGCTCTGAAGCAGATATGGTCTCTCTCTGCACCTTTATAGGTGAAGGCCCCCTGGGGGCAGTCTATGATGATTATCTAGAGGATCACAAAGAAAACCCTGCTACCCTCGAGGTTAGAGGATACCCCGCAACCCCAGGTAATGACATATAAAGGTCAAGAGGCTGATGTTCCCTATAGATGCTAGGAGTCTGTTGTCATGGAAATCGCCACGACTCCCGGTGGCGTTCTGCAAGAGCAAGAAGCTAAGAAGCCCCCTACTACCCTTAGAGGTGCTCCATCTACGGGACGATATCCAAGCTGCCCAGAATTTATATTACCAGCGCCTATGCTGCTTCTCCAACAAATTCAAGTGCTAGAGAAAAAAATAGGCGAAGCCCCACCGCTAGGTGATATGAAACAAGAAGACATCTATGACGTATTCGAAGTTGAAGAAGATGATGAAGACTTCATTGATTTGCAGCCGGCTCCCCCAGAGATAGAAAATGGCGGCCAACTCAAGGTTGATGAGCTGGTCAAAGTGAACCTCGGCATAGAAAGTGAGCCTAGGCCAATCTTCCGCAGCGCTCTCCTTCTCCCTGAAGAGAAAGAGTGATGCATACAATTGCTCCAAGAGTTTCGAGCCAGTTTTGGTTGGAACTGTAAAGAGATGCCAGGCCTCAGTCCTACAGTTGCTTAACATATACTGGCTATCGACCCTAAAGCTGAACTGGTGAAGTAGTCACCTCGGCAAGTGAGGCCGTAGCTGATAAGTCATATTTGCACAGGAGTCGACAAGCTCATAGACGTCAACTTCGTGACAGAAAATCAATATACCACTTGGCTGGCCAACATAGTGCCTGTCAAGAAGAAGAATGGCCAGATCATAATATGTGTGGACTGTTGGGACCTAAACAAAGCATGTCTGAAAGATGATTTTCCAGTGCCCATCACTGAAGTCATGATTGACGCCACTACTGGCCATGAGGCTCTATCATTTATGGATGGGTCGTTCGGATATAATCAGATATGGATAGCCGAGCATAGAGAATCCATACGCCTTTCTGAGCACCCGAGGGGATATTCCACTACAAAAGGATGACTTTCGACCTTAAAAAAAAATGCTCGGGGCACCTGTCATAGGGCGACTGCTGATTCTCCATAAAGCTAATACTAAATACTCATTGGGGGCAATGCTGGCCTAGAACAACGACGAGGGAAAAAAGCAGGCTCTCTATTACCTCAGTCGAAGGTTGCTGGGGGCAGAAGGAAACTACACCCCAATTGAGAAAGTTTGCCTCGCATTGATCTTCATGGTCAAGAAGATGAGGCGCTACATGCTATCACATGAAGCACAACTAATATCAAGAGCTGATCTAGTCAAGTATATACTTTCCTAGCCAGCGTTGAAGGGACGACTGGATAAATGGGCCGTCACCCTGATGGAATCCGACATTACTTATGTGCCGCAAAAGGCCATCAAGGGCCAAGTTATTGTGGATTTCTTTGCAGCGCACCCGGTACCTGAAACGCCTCCATTAATCACGGAGCTTTTTCAATGCTGATTGTCAAGCAGATACATGAACAGTTTGACGTCCAAAAGCTCGAACTACTCCCGAAGTAGCTTATGGGGTGATTCTATTTTATCGAAATAAACCATATCAGCCAAGGCCAAAATGCACAAGCCGATGCACTGGCAAAGCTAGCAAGCTTGTTGGCAGTCCTACCAGATGAGTCCCTCAATATATTAGTGATAAACATGCGCCAAGTTCCTAGTATGATAGAGGAAACCAGTGAAGAAGAATGCAAAGCTACGACAGCAGAAGTAGCCAGCTCACCTGACTGGAGAGAGCCCGCTAATGCAATGGTTCAAATACCAATAATTGCCCAAGAAAAAGGGAAGAAAAGCTTAAACTGATTAGAATAAAGGGCTCCTATGAAGTCAGAAATGGAACCTTGTTTCGGATTATGCCAGATGCCAGAACAAAGGTACAGATCCTATATCTATTTGCAGAGGAGGCTTCAAAGGTCATGAAGGAAGTTCATGCTGGATCAGCTAGTGCCCATCAAGCTGGGTCAAAAATGAAAATTGCAATCAAGAAATTGGGAATTACTGGCCAACTATGTTCGATGACTGCTGCAAGTATGCCAAGTCATGACACAAATGCCAGAAGCATGCTACGATCCCGAGAAGACCCCCAATATTTCCACCCCCCAACGGGGAACAGTTGAAGCTATATCACACGCCACTTCCTCAGCTCGGCGATCAGCTAAAACCAATACCCTTCAACGGGAAACATTTAAAGCTATGCCATGCACCACTTCCTCGGCTCGACGATCAGCTAAAACCAACACCCCTCAACGGGGAACACCTAAAGTTATATCACGCGCCGCTTCCTCAACTTGGCGACCAGCTAAAACCAATACCCCTTAACGGGAAACATCTAAAGCTATACCACGCACCGCTTCCTCAGCTCGGCGATCAGCTTAAACTAATGCCCCTCAACGGGAAACACCTGAAGCTATATCACACGTCGCTTCCTCAGCTCGGTGATCAGCTAAAACCAACTCCCCTCAACGGGAAACACCTAAACCTATACCATGTGCCGCTTCCTCAGCTCGACGATCAACTAAAACCAACACCTTTCAATGGGAAACACCTGAAACTATACCATGCGCCGCTTCCTCAGCTCAGCGATAAGCAAAAGCCAATACCCTACAACGAACATGATATCAGAGACTCAGCTCTATTTGTCTTGAGGTCTCGCGACCTATAGAGTTATCCTTGTCAACAATAATTTGAGGTTCATGGCAAACATTTGCTTATCTTTCCTTCGTTCACGTTTTGATAGTCACAATTACATGTCTTGGAGAAATAAAATGTATGCTTATCTTGGAGTTTATGAACTTGAAATATGGAAAGTTATCTGTGAAGGTCCATATAAACTCCCTCCAAAAGAAACCAAATGGAATGAAAAACACATCAAGAAAAATGTGATAAATGTTAGTGCATTAAATTTTCTGAAGAATAGTATAGAATTTGATGTACTTTCACGATTTCCAATGTGCAGCTCAGCAAGAGAGATTTGGAATGAGTTGGCATGCAAGTATGAAGGAGATGCAAATGATGTATGCATGATGGCTCAAGGAGAAAGCAATGATGAGGTAAATTCTGACTTCGAAGATCTTTCAATTGAGGAATGACAATTAGCATATGCTGAATTACATGACAAATGTAAGAAATTCAAATATGAAAATAAGAAACTGAAAAAGAAAATTGATGATATTGTGCATACATCTACTCCATGTGAAAAATGTAAATTGTTTGAATCAAAAATTGAAGATCTAGAGTATAACCATGAAATTCTATAATCTAAAACAAGACTGTTTGAAAAAGAAATTTACTACTTGATGAAGAGCTTGAGATGGCTAAAAAATCTGATAAAACTTTAGAATCTGAAAATGAATGTCATGAATTGCAAGAGTAGAACAAATCCCTAAAGTCTAAAATTTCCTATCTTGAAAAAACATAAGAATGGTTGAGAAATAAATTAGCTTCCCTATCTGATGATGATAAGATGTTTGAAAAACTGTTTGATACTGAAATTGAGAGCAAGAACATCATGGTTGAAAATGAAGAACTTAAAAAAGAATAAAAGTTCCATGTTGATTCAAATCTCTTTACTTGAAAGCAATTTGAAAAGCCTAGATAAAATTGAAAAGGAAATACACTGTTGAAGTTTGAAAATGAAAAGTTGTTGGCAAAGATTTAAAAGTTTGTTGAAATTGAAAAAAACTCTTGAAAAGTTAACAGAAAAACTGCACTCCATAAATGCTGAAAACAAGGAACTCGTGATGGTAAATGAAAACTTCAAAACTATGAATTGTCTACTAAATGATAAAGTGTGTGCTTGCGAGGAAGAAATAACAAGTGGTGAATTGTAAATTTTCGCTCTAGAAGAAGAGGTGCTAAGATTAAAAGATGACTTGTCAAGATTTGTAAAAGGGAAAGAAAATTTGGATAAAGTGTTAGGTGTTGTTGTGCCTCTTTGGCATTTGGTTTTGATGATAGCAAGACAGTGAGTGCATTTGAGGGCATTTGATATTGTACCTTGATGATAGCAATGTTATTGTTTTTTGATGATTGCAACACAGTCAGTGCATTATGATATTGTGTTTTGAATATGGCTGCTGATATGATTGCATAGGACTGTGTCTGATATACAGCATTGAATGCATGAGTTTGCATGAGTATTGCATGATGCGTTGACGCATGGGATCATTGCGTCAACTCACTGGTCTGTCCCAGAGCTGGTCTATAAAATGTGTCAACTGGTGCGTCGACGCAGTGGACTCAATGCGTTGACGCATTGGAATTGTTCTGAAAGAGCTCTCGCTTTGCTTCATTCATTAGTCTTCAAGTCTATACAACGTTGCCTTGCTTCTTCATGTCTATACATTACATCATTGTCTTCAAAGTATGTACATCGTCAATGTTATTTGAAGTCCATACATTGCATACATTAGACTTGAAGTGTGTACATTGAGCGTCTCACTTAGCGTCTAAGGCAATGTCTACACATTGGTTTTCACTTGAAGTCTATACACTCGACTGCCTTGTCTTGATCAAGTCTGTACAGAGCTTCTGTGCTCAAGTCTATACAGCCTTTCACTTGGAAAGTCTATACATCGTGATGTCTTCACACTGGCCTTTGAATGATGTCTGTACATTGTGCATCTCTTCGTTGAAGTCTGTACAGCCTTCGCTGAGCCTTCCAAGTCTGTGCAGTCACTAAGTCTGTACATCTTCCAAGCACTCACGAAGTCTATACATTGGGTTTCTTTTCAAGTCTGTACAGACTTTGGTTTGTGCAAGTCTATACATCCTCCCGTTCAGATTTCCAAGTCTATACAACGTTGTTGAGTGGAAGTCTGTACAGCCGGTGGGTTGCCAAGTCCATACATTGTGAACCTCAAAGCCTGTACAGACCTTGCCTTGTTCAAGTCTGTACATCGTTCATTTGTCTTGGTAAGTCTACACATTGGTAGTCTGTACATCATTCGTGAAGATTGAACATTGAGCAAGTATATACATTGGATGAGTCTGTATCGTGCCTCAGTCATGAAGTCTATACATCGTCTGTCTTCAGTGAAGTCTCACAAAGTCTGTACATTGCATGAAGTATATACATTACACGAGCTGGATGCTTAAAAAGTCTATACACTCACTCAGTGCTCACACTTGCTCATCTGCTGCTGATAAAGTCTGTACACTATCTTCAGATGATGACAACAATGAAGAACATGGTCGACGCTGGGAGTTCAATGCGTCCACGCTTCAGCTGAAGAGGATTTCAGAGCTTCACCTGGCTACGTCAACTCCATGATACAGCAGCGTCGACGCAGTAGTTAATAAGGCAGAGTCCATAGCTCACTGGAATACTGCAGTGCGTCAACGCCATTGCAAGATAGCGTCGACGCAGCACGGTTATCTGTCGAAGACCTTGATCACAGGATTGTCGATGCGTCAACGCAACATGCTGAGAGCGTCGACGCAGTGGCTTAAGAGATGCCAATATACAAATGTATATGTTCATGCGTCAATGCCACCAACTGGCAGCGTCGACGCAGCAGTTCAAGAAAGGGGTGACTTATATCTGGCTGTCTTCAACGCGTCAACGCTATCCATAGCAGGGTCGACACAATGGGACAAATTCAAATGCGTACTAATGATGGGCACGTGATCCGAGGTGCCTGGCTCGTGATCCAAGGGTGGACGAGATACCAGGATGCTGCCACGTGGTCCGAAGTTTTAGGGCAGGAAATGTGGAAGCCACACGCGCCCAGTGTGCCTGCTACTGCTGCTTATAAAAGGAAGCCTTCATTCTCTGTAGAAGGTCGATCGAAGAAGAAGCCTGAAGAGCAGAAAGCCCTTCGATCCAGAAAAAGAAAAGAAGAAGAAAAAGAGAAGAAGAAGAAAGAGAGCAACGATCAAAAGAGCAGAAGCAGAAGAGAAAAGAAGAGATAGGGAGAGCCTGCGAAAGAGAAGAAAATAGAGAGTGAGAGCAGTAGAAGAAAGAGAGAAAGATTGCGTGAGCTGAGAAGAAGAAATAAGAGGAAGAAAAGAAGAGAGGAGAGTTCTATTGAAGACCTGTTCAGTCTGTTCGTGGATCAAATCCAGAACGACTATTGTGTTTCATTTCCAGCCTTTGTCGCTGTTCCTTTTATGTTTTCTTATTTTTCATTTTGTTTCTCTGGTTAGCTTTGTTCTTCCGATTGCCCTGTTGGGGATCGAGTTCCTCCTGGTGAGTCAGGAGAAGGGAGATCTGGTCTCCGGTTGCATGTAGCTGGGTGCTACTTGTGGGTTCCTCCTGTGGATTCAGGAGAAGGGAGACTTGTCTCCGGTTCTGGGCTTCTGGCTTGCAAGTCCAAGGGTCCCTCCGGTTGGAGGAAGAGAGGTCTTCGACCTCTGGTTTCCAAGTGACTGGAAGTCACTGGTTGAGTCCCTCCTGGTCTGGAGGAAGAGAGGTCTTTGATCTCTGGTTTCCAAGTGACTGGGAGTCACTTGGGGTGTCCCTCCGGTTGGGAGGAAGAGGGGAGTGTGTTCCCCTGCTCAAGCTGTGTGTCAGCACCTGTTGCAGACTAAGTCTGCTTGGTTCTAGCGTTGGCTCGTGAAGCCTCACTCCGGTTGGGAGTGAGGGGTGGATGTAGGTCTGGAGGACCGAACCACCTTAAAATTATTTGTGCAGTGGTTTGCCTTGCGTTAGCTCCATATCTTCTACCTCCCATTCACAGGTTGTGCATGCTTGGCTAGTTGCATTATCTAGAGAGTTAATTTTTGAGCATTATATTCTGCTAAGTGTGTTTGGGTTGTTTAGGTCTGCCTTCGTTTCTGATTGATCAGGTGGCTGCATTGTTGCAGTCCAACTGTTTGTCCATGTGTTGCCTTATCATTTCATCTTGGAAAGCTCATTAGTCTTTATTCCGCATATCTGAGCTTTAATGTTTTAATTTGGGCTATAGGTTTTAGAGGGATACATTCACCCCCCCTCTGTATCCGGGCCTAGCACCCTAACAATTGGTATCAGAGCGGTGTCTGCATACAAGGTCCAGCGACCTGCAGATTCGATCTTGCAGTCTTAGGTGCATAAATATTCCTGTTGCTTTGAATTTACGTGCTATTTGTTTTCAATGGCTCTTCCACCCGTCTTTAGTGGTTCTGATTTCAGTCAGTGGTACACTGCTTTACATGCTTATGTTAATTCTGCTAAACCTGATCTGTGGAAATTAATTTCACAAGGTCCTCACACCTTACCAACGAAAGTGTCCAAATGGACCGACAGACACAGATCAAAGGATGGAGAAAATCAGAAAGCCTTTAATCTGATGAAAGCAGCTACTGACAGAGCCTTATGGTCTTGTCTTCATAATTGCAGCTCAGCAAAGGACATCCTGGATAGGTTGAAGCAATTTCACAGGGTAAACGAGGACAGCTGCATGATGGCTAACAGAAGTAATCCAAGTGGCAGCAATCAAGGTAGCAGCCAAAATGAAGAAGAAGATGATGATGAGGAGGTAAACATCTTCGAGAATTTTTCTCTAGAAGATTGGGAGAATGCATATGCTGAATTATTTGAATCCCATGAACTGTTTAGAAAACAATACAAAAAATTGAAAAAGAATTGTGATAGAATAAATCTGAAAGATTCATGTGAAAACTGTCCAAATATGAAAAAGTCTTATGATTCTTGCATGCTAGATGTTCAGAATCTTAAGAAACAAAATGATTCTCTAAAAATTGAAAAACAAACATGGTTGGATTAAATGTCAGAAATAGAGAATCAGTTGAATGATAAGAAAAAGGAGCATCTAAAAGACATGCAGGAACTAACTGAAGTTAATTCTGAATTGGATAAACTGAAACTTGAGAATGAAGGATTTCAAAAGAAAATTGAAAATCTCATGGGTAGAATAAATGAAATTAATGGGGAGGCTTCACATTCCTCTTCTGCTGAATTAACCTGCCACATGTGCTCAGCTCTAAGAGAACGAAATGAAGATCTTTATAGTGAGAATGAATGGCTGAGTAAACAAATTATCTCACTTAAAGAGGATCACAAAAACTTGGTGGCTGAGAAAATCAGAGTGGAGGAAAGAGAAGAGGAATTAATTGAAAAATTGGAATTAATGACTGGAAGAGAGAGATGTGCTAACAATGAAATTCAGGATAAAAATCTTGAGGAAGAAAATACTGAATTAAAAGCTGAAGTTGAAAAATTGAAGTGGTTGAACACTGACTTGTCTGAAAGACTTCTGACTACAGAAAAAGGAAAGGCTGTCTATGATGAAAATTCAGAAATTTTGAACAGTCTAGAACAAGAAATTGAGAAGTATAAAACTGCAAACCAAGTTCTAAGTGAATGTATTAATTGCAGTGAGCAGGAAATAGCCAGTTATGAACTTCACATAACATCTTTGGAGAATAAGATTCAGGATCTAGAAAATTTGGCATCTAACTCTGCTAAGAATGAAAGAAAAGTAAAAACTATTGTGAAAAGGAAGGATGACAAGTTAAGAAAGGGGACAAGCTGTAGTCATGATGTTAAGGAAATTTCTAAAAACCAGCTATATGCTACTTTTGTGAAAGGCTCTAATGTAGCTGGTACTTCAAGGCAATCCCCAAAATAAGATGAAAATCAGAAATCACCTTCAAAATCTATTTTTCAGTTGAGTCAAATAAAGAAGGTAAAGATTATTCTGCTCATGAACAGAAATCTGCTAGCTCGGTTGAGTCTGATGGTGTATACACTGTTCATGCTTCCTATACTCATTCACATGCATCTAGGAACTCATATGATAGAAACCATGCTCCTAGGAAATCTGATGCCTCTTGCTACTACTGTGGTAGGCATGGTCATTATATGGATGACTGCAGTGTGATGAAAAGTGATGATATGATGCATGATAAAACATTTTCAAATAATCATCACCACCCCAAAAGAAACATGTCTTCTTCAAACCAACATATCATTTGTTATAATTGTAACAAACGTGGTCATAAAGCTGTTGAGTGTTGGTTTAGGCCTTCATGGGGATTTACTGGCTCAAGAGGTAAGCACCCAAGGTGCTTTGAATGTGGTAAGTATGGGCATGCAGTCAAGGACTGCTGGTATGCTCAGGGAAATCATTTTAATTCAAAATTTGTTGAATTCCCTTCAAATAGAAATTCTCTTGGCAGAAACAAATCTATTTTTAAAGGAAAGACACATGTATGCTTTGAATGTGGAAAACCTGGCCACCGAGCCTCTGAATGCTGGTGGGCAGGTAATGGTAAGTCAAAATTTCATGCATATAACAGAACATTTAATGCTTATGGTCATAGGTCTCATGCTCCTGTTGAGAAGCATCATAGGACCAGACAATCTGTTGTCTCATGTCATTATTGTGGAAATTTTGGACATTCCATGTCTGATTATTTTTTAATGGAATGTGATGATAATGCTGTAAAAAGAATGTTTAGAACACCTGATAGGGGTAATGCAGGACCCAAGACTGCTTGGGTCCCTGCAAGATCATATTGATTGATATGTTGTAGGTGTGCCTTGGTGAGAGAAATAAAAGGGGTAATTTAGCCAAGGCACTCAAAAAGGAAGCCCCAGGATTCTACATCTCAGGTCAGTTCTGAACTTTGCTTTAAATTTCATCATCAGAAAATGATGATCTGTCAGTTTTAATTTCATTATCTGAAATTGTTGTTTTGCTTGGTTGATTTTTGATGCTCTTTCTCATGCTGTTGTTTGCACTAAATAAATGAGATTGCTCTGCACTGCATATGTCATTTGCATGACCATCATGGTATATTAAATGGAACAGTGCTGAAGGGCATATGGAGTATGTCTAGATGCTACTGCCATGTGTGAGGTGGTCCTTGGATCGAGTCCTCCGCCTAGTACCATGGGTCTAGTTTTCATATAGAGCAGTGTATTGCATATCATAAATTTGAAGAAAATAAAATTTGAAAAGAAATGATTCACTACACATCATGCATCTTGTCAGGGGGAGCTTGTTTGCTGTTGATTGATCATCATGCTCTCCTTGTTAGAATTGTTGCATACTGCATATGTAGGATAGTGCATATCATAAAATTTTGAAAAATCTAAAAGGAAATTCATTGCACTTAGACAGGGGGAGCATTCCTATTTTATATCTTCTTCACCTCATGAACTCCCTTTGTTTAAGTAACCTGATTCACTCTCTTGACTATGCGCTATTCAACTGAATTCTCTGCTGGTATCTCTAAAATAGCTGATCAGTCTGTATTCCAGACTCAGCTACTGTCTGATGATAAAATCTCTTCTGATGCTCGTCTCTATTGATGATTTACTCTTGCACCAGCCTATACTCACCTTTCACATTCTTCTCAGTTGGTGTGACTGAATTGGCTCTACTGTTGATTTGTTGGTCAGCTAAACTTAATCTTCTGATCTGAGGAATTTAAGCTGCATGTCATGCAATTCAGTCTGAGAACATTGTAGAAATTTCTATCATAAAGGTTTAAGAATTATCACTGAATCAGACTGATATAATATTAATGTATTTTCAGATTTGTAGTTAAATGAATTGAAAATATCTGAATGATAAGGTTTAATAAACTTTAACCACATGTGTCATGTGAACCTTAGACTCTCTCATCGGATATCTGAAAATTTGAATTCAGGGCTTCTTTGGTTAAGATGCATATAGTGTGTATTGTTGTTAAACATTAATTTGAAAAATGTTGACTAAAAAAAATAAATTGTGAATTCAGAGCAATGACTCAGTCACTGAGAAACTGAGTTCTTTATCAATGAAATAAAGTAACTCATGTCATGAGGTGCCATAGTTATCTCTGATAAAAAATTCAGTGGAACAAAATCTGACAGAGCAATAGCTTATTTGTGTTGAGTAGCTGAGGAGTCTGGCCTCTAATAAAGGTGTCTTCTCATGTAAAAAGACACTCATATTGCTAACTCTGCTCTGAAAGTGAGAGGCAATGACAGTTATCACACTGAGTAACTGGGTCACTTCAACTAAGACTTGTTATGCCTCATGTAAAAAGGTGTTGATCAACTTAAATTGCTCAGAAAAAATTATAATTTGCTTCAAATAAAATTATCTTGAAAAGTCTGTCAACTCATGTTCTTGAAAAAAGTGTTTAACTTCAGTACTAACCTGTGTATTTTTCAAAGGTGCAATTGAGATCATATGTGTAAGATAAAAGATGATTGTTTTGAGTGTTTTCTGACTATTTGGTTCACTTTTATTAAAACTTGGATTCAGATATGAGTATTGAGTTTAACTTGGCAAATTTGGTATACAGCAAATTTAAATCAGATTGGTTAAGCTGCAAATTCATAACCCCTTATGATAGAAGAGTCAAATCTTCTTAAGACTCCTTGTTATGATGGATGCTTTAAACTCTCTCATGTTCAGATTCTTTCCAGATAGCCTGATCAACATCTTGCTATTGATTGATTCATTGAGATGTATTGGCTAATCTTACATTTTCAGTTGATCCACACTGTTGGAATCTTCCATCCTGTTCTACAATCAGCTCTGGTTCTATTTAATTCTGTTCATGTAACCAGAATGCAGATTTCTTTGTAATGGCAGAATTTAGCTTGAGTTATTGGATAACCAGGGTTCATTCCTACATTCAGGGGGAGAATGTTCTAGAGGAATTTGCATGCATAATGCACTTTGCACTCTTGTTTTTACTGTTTTTCTCGTTTTGATCATGTCAAAGGGGGAGAAAATCTGGTATGTGACTCACTGTCACATTGTGTTGCCATCATCAAAAAGGGGGAGAATGTTGTGCCTCTTTGGCATTTGGTTTTGATGATAGCAAGACAGTGAGTGCATTTGAGTGCATTTGATATTGTACCTTGATGATAGCAATGTTATTGTGTTTTGATGATTGCAACATAGTCAGTGCATTATGATATTATGTTTTGAATATGGCTGCTGATATGATTGCATAGGACTGTGTCTGATATACAGCATTGAATGCATGAGTTTGCATGAGTATTGCATGATGCGTTGACGCATGGGATTATTGCATCAACTCACTGGTCTGTCCCAGAGCTGGTCTATAAAATGTGTCAACTGGTGCGTCGACGCAGTGGACTCAATGCGTTGACGCATTGGAATTGTTCTGAAAGAGCTCTTGCTTTGCTTCCTTCATTAGTCTTCAAGTCTATACAACGTTGCCTTGCTTCTTTATGTCTATACATTACATCATTGTCTTCAAAGTATGTACATCATCAATGTTATTTGAAGTCCATACATTGCATACATTAGACTTGAAGTGTGTACATTGAGCGTCTCACTTATCGTCTAAGGCAATGTCTACACATTGGTTTTCACTTGAAGTCTATACACTCGACTGCCTTGTCTTGATCAAGTCTGTACAGAGCTTCTGTGCTCAAGTCTATACAGCCTTTCACTTGAAAAGTCTATACATCGTGATGTCTTCACACTGGCCTTTGAATGATGTCTGTACATTGTGCATCTCTTCGTTGAAGTCTGTACAGCCTTCGCTGAGCCTTCCAAGTCTGTACAGTCACTAAGTCTATACATCCTCCAAGCGCTCATGAAGTCTATACATTGGGTTTCTTTTCAAGTCTGTACAGACTTTGGTTTGTGCAAGTCTATACATCCTCCTGTTCAGATTTCCAAGTCTATACAACGTTGTTGAGTGGAAGTCTGTACAGCCGGTGGGTTGCCAAGTCCATACATTGTGAACCTCAAAGCCTGTACAGACCTTGCCTTGTTCAAGTCTGTACATCGTTCATTCGTCTTGGCAAGTCTACACATTTGTAGTCTGTACATCATTCGTGAAGATTGAACATTGAGCAAGTATATACATTGGACGAGTCTGTATCATGCCTCTGTCATGAAGTCTATACATCGTCTGTCTTCAGTGAAGTGTCACGAAGTCTGTACATTGCATGAAGTATATACATTACACGGGCTGGATGCTTACAAAGTCTATACACTCACTCAGTGCTCACACTTGCTCATCTGCTGCTGATAAAGTCTATACACTGTCTTCAGATGATGACAACAATGAAGAACAGGGTCGACGCTGGGAGTTCAATGTGTCCACGCTTCAGCTGAAGAGGATTTCAGAGCTTCACCTGGCTGCGTCAACTCCATGCTACAGCAGTGTCGACGCAGTAGTTAATAAGGCAGAGTCCATAGCTCACTGGAATATTGCAGTGCGTTAACGCCATTGCAAGACAGCGTCGACGCAGCACGGTTATCTACCGAAGACCTTGATCACAGGATTGCCGATGCGTCAACACAGCATGCTGAGAGCGTCGACGCAGCAGCTTAAGAGACGCCAATATACAAATGTATATGTTCATGAGTCAACGCCACCAACTTGCAGCGTCGACGCAGCCGTTCAAGAAAGGGGCGACTTATATCTGGATGTCTTCAACGCGTCAACGCTATCCATAGCAGGGTCGACGTAGTGGGACAAATTCAAATGCGTACTAATGAAGGGCACGTGATCTGAGGTGCCTGGCTCGTGATCCAAGGGTGGACGAGATACCAGGATGTTGCCACGTGGTCCGAAGTTTTAGGGCAAGAAATGTGGAAGCCACACGCGCCCAGTGTGCCTGCTACTGCTGCTTATAAAAGGAAGCCTTCATTCTCTGTAGAAGGTCGATCGAAGAAGAAGCCTGAAGAGCAGAAAGCCCTTCGATCTAGAAAAAGAAAAGAAGAAGAAAAAGAGAAGAAGAAGAAAGAGAGCAACGATCAAAAGAGCAGAAGAAGAAGAGAAAAGAAGAGATAGGGAGAGCCTGCGAAAGAGAAGAAAATAAAGAGTGAGAGCAGTAGAAGAAAGAGAGAAAGATTGCGTGAGCTGAGAAGAAGAAAGAAGAGGAAGAAAAGAAGAGAGGAGAGTTCTATTGAAGACCTGTTCAGTCTGTTCGTGGATCAAATATAGAACGACTATTGTGTTTCATTTCCAGCCTTTGTCGCTGTTCCTTTTATGTTTTCTTATTTTTCATTTTGTTTCTCTGGTTAGCTTTGTTCTTCCGATTGCCCTGTTGGGGATCGAGTTCCTCCTGGTGAGTCAGGAGAAGGGAGATATGATCTCCGGTTGCAAGTAGCTGGGTGCTACTTGTGGGTTCCTCCTGTGGATTCAGGAGAAGGGAGACTTGTCTCCGGTTCTGGGCTTGTGGCTTGCAAGTCCAGGGGTCCCTCCGGTTGGAGGAAGAGAGGTCTTCGACCTCTGGTTTCCAAGTGATTGGAAGTCACTGGTTGAGTCCCTCCTGGTCTGGAGGAAGAGAGGTCTTCGACCTTTGGTTTCCAAGTGACTGGGAGTCACTTGGGGTGTCCCTCCGGTTGGGAGGAAGAGGGGAGTGTGTTCCCCTGGTCAAGCTGTGTGTCAGCACCTGTTGCAGACTGAGTCTGCTTGGTTCTAGCGTTGGCTAGTGAAGCCTCACTCCGGTTGGGAGTGAGGGGTGGATGTAGGTCTGGAGGACCGAACCACCTTAAAATTATTTGTGCAGTGGTTTGCCTTGCGTTAGCTCCATATCTTCAACCTCCCATTCACAGGTTGTGCATGCTTGGCTAGTTGCATTATCTAGAGAGTTAATTTTTGAGCATTATATTCTGCTAAGTGTGTTTGGGTTGTTTAGCTCTGCTTTCGTTTCTGATTGATCAGGTGGCTGCATTGTTGCAGTCCAACTGTTTGTCCATGTGTTGCCTTATCATTTCATCTTGGAAAGCTCATTAGTCTTTATTCCGCATATCTGAGCTTTAATGTTTTAATTTGGGCTATAATTTTTAGAGGGATACATTCACCCCCCCTCTGTATCCGGGCCTAGCACCCTAACAGGTGTCAAAGTGAATTTTCAAAAAGAGGGTCTTGGATATACCCCTACCAACAAAATGTCATTTGAATGTAAACTAAATACTTCATTTGTTCATGCGTCTGATATACCCAGCACCTCCAAAGCACCTCCTCCCATTGCACAAATGAAAAGTTCTGAAAATAGGTTTGAGAAAAAGAAAAATGTCAACACAAAGGCCACTATGCCAAACAGATTTCAAAAAAATGAATGTTGAATATTTTTATTGTGATAAGCTAGGCCATGTGATGGAAAATTACTTTGTGAAGCAACACGATGATCTTCATGCTATGAATGCTAGATTTGACTTTCAAAGAAAATTTAGTGATAAAGATGTTGTTCATGCTCAAAGGTTTTCATCCTATAAGGGAAACTTGTTTAGAAAAACTCATGCACATAATGAGAAATCATTCAGTAGATCCACTTCTCCTCGTTGTTTTCACTGTGGTAAGTATGGCCATATTATGAAAAACTATTGGTCAATAAAAAATGATGATTTTCATGCTTCTAAGATGAATGGAAAGTCCAATTTTGATAAATTCAGATCTTTTGTAGATGACAGAAACTACTTTGTGAATTCTCATGGATATGCACGAAAGCCTCATGCTAAAGTTGTTCCTTCTCATTACTTTTATTGTGGAAACTATGGACATGTGCTTGAGGATTGCAAGATCATGAAAAATGATGATATGGAGGCAATGAAAAAAATGAAGAATTTATTTGGCAGAATTGCTACTGACCTCCAGGGAACCAAGATGACTTGGGTACCAAAATATGTCAAATATGTTGATTTCTATGCATGTGTGCCTTGAGGAAATAAATAATAAAAGGGGTTCCAATAAAAAGGAACAAGGTACACTCATTCGGTAAAACCCTTACCTTGGTTGTCTTCATTGTCAAATTTGGTGATTTTGATGATTTTGCTCCTACTACTCTGTTATGTTTTAATTATTCATAGACATGAATCTATTGTTCTGAATTCTTCAGAAGCCGTACAATGTCTCGTTGAATGAATATTTGGTATATCAAATGGTGATATGTGAAATGATAGATTAAGTCTGTCAGGAAGTAATCACTAAGCGTGAGGTGATCTTCAAATCTAAGTTCTCCGCCTTGTACCAAAATTCAGAAATTGAAATGTTTGACTTATGAGGAAACATTTATTCTGAATGAAATCAATCTGCCTTTGATTTTCAATGATTTCAAATTGAATCTAAAAATTTTCCCGTTCAAGAAAGGTAACAATTTTTGAACTACAGAATTCCTCACTCTCTGCTACAATACTGTTTTTGAATGATCATGGTTAAAGATTTGGGTTCTGAAGAATTTGGTTTTCTTGAAGAAGCTTGAAACAAGAGTTCATGGTTCAATTTCTGCTTAATGAATCTGATGTAGGTGATTTGCAAAGGTGATAAGATGTTTGATATGTTCAAAAATCTTCCTCCTATTAACTGAAATTCAAATACTTGTCTTGTTCAATTAACAAATTCTATTTGAGTGTTCAGGGGGAGGCTGAATAAAGAAGTTGGACATCAGATCATAGGCATTAGGATGCATCATGCATATTTATACATATAGGGCACATCATGCTCAAATTGAAGCTCATATCTCATGCAATGCATTTCAGACATAAGTAGAGAGCTTGGGTTTACACGTTGGACAGTTAGGAAGATCATGACATTTTATTGGTATTTTTGCATACCATTCACACCTTCTCTGCATATACTGGAACTTGCACGTTGGATAGTTTGATTCATGAATGCTTGTGTGTAAATAGTTTACATAGCCATTCCTTGAATCTTCTAAGGCCTTATATTCCTTGATAAACAAATGCTACAAATGATTCATACTAGGTGTATTACATGCCATATACTAAGGGGGAGAAGCATAGTTTGGTGAGTGCATATACTCAGGGGGAGGTTTCTCATGTCTCTAGCATAAATCACAGTATATACTTGAAACAAAATCCCTACACATTTAAAAACTTGTGTTTAATATCTTTTAACCATAAAGATATTGAAAATTCTTTCTAACACTTACATGATACTGAAAAATCTACATGGACATTAAGAGTGATCGTGAGGAAAAAGATGTCAGCCCCTACAAAAGTTGAATAAGTGGAATGTGAATCCATGTAACTGGGAATCCCCACTAAAATAAATGCGGAGACTCGAGTGAAATGGTGAAACAAACTCCACAAGAAAAAAAAATTGCAATGAGTGGCGGATCCTAGTAATCGGGAATCTCCATTAAAACACATGAGGAGACTCGCGTCAAATGGTGAAGTCCAATTTAAAAACAAAAAGAAAGGGGCTGTGTGAAACTACCGATAGTCGAGGATCTAAAATGAAATTGTAGAGTGAAAAGATATCGGTTAGTGTTATTTGAAAATTTTGTATATCTTTATGTTTAAGATTCATTGCACACTCTTGAGCACTTGCACTTCACGGAGTCTTTGTTTTGGGCATATCTTGTGAATTTGCCTATATACATGGTAATACAAACTCTTTGTACAAGCACAACTTTCTTAGTTATGACACATGCAATATTTCTGGTTTTTTGAATCTATTACAGTTTTCTTATCCCACTCCCTAAGGGAGATCTATCTAATATATGCATATACTTGCATGTCTGTAAAGAATGCTTGTATGCTTGCATGTCATTGCATAATCATTACATCATTGCATTCTTTCACATCTGCACTAATTTTAGAAAATAGATCACTTGTTAAATGAATGTTGCTGAATGAAAGTTGAGAATTGGTGGTATTTTGGGTTCAACTTTTGGTATCAGTCCTTGTTTAGATCTTTTACATTTGAGCTTTCTGAATAAAATCTTCTTCACATAAGAGAAATTTATATTCCATCAACTGCTATCATTTTTGGTTGTCCTGGTAGAACAAATACAAGCATTTCCTTTCATCAAAAACAAAACTTCAAAAATTTGACTGGTTCAATGAACTTTGGTCTTTCTGCAGCATAGAGAGTTTGTAATAACATATTCTTCCTTCAGGATAATGAAATTTGTTGCTTTGGTAAAAACATGGTTGGTTCTTGGCTATATATTATCATCTGATATAAAGGGGCGAAGAATTGAGAATGAATGTGTTAATGCCCCACTTTTTGATTATGCTAAAGGGGGAGAAGAACAATGTAATTGCCATAAAGTTTTGTCATCATCAAAAAGGGGGAGATTGTTGTGCTATGCTTGTGATTTTGATGACAACAAAACTTTATGTATGTTTGAGAAAGTATGTTTGTGAATGCCTTGTACTGATTGAGAATAATTGTGGAAACATGTTTGCAAGATTGCATAGTTGCATGTGTGTGTGTGATGCATGTGTCTGATGGTCTACACATCTTAAATTCCAAGCAGACTGCATTTGATCTTTGTGTTCATGTCAAGTTGAATATGAGATTCACCATGAAATCAGAATACCTTGTTGAGCTTCATTTGATATGAGTCTCATCATGAAATGATGTTCAGTTCTGAAGAGAATATTGTTAATTTGATTCTCCTCTCGGTGTGAAATCCCCTCGTGTTTTGAGAGTAAGTTGAAAGCTTGAAATCTTCACATGTTAGAATGGATCCTACTCATAGGATTCCTCCTGCATATTGAATGATTGGGCTCTCATGCTATTGTATATGCCTTTGATGCTTGGAAGATTTAAAGTTCATCAAAAGCAAAAGCTTGAGACTTAAGTCTTTATAGAAACATTTCTTGGTCCAATGTGCATTTTGATGGTTGTGGAGTTGTGGACTTTTATGAGGAAGAATCAAGTTTAAATGTTAGGAGTCTTTAATTTTGATATCTATGGTAACTTGATGTTCTTGTGATTTTACAGGTTCAAGGATGGTTTTTAAACTTTCACATATCTAGTGGATCATGGTAATATCTAATCACATTTTCACCCTTGTGAAAATGGAGGTTTACACTGGTTTTTGACCCAAATAGGCATGGGTCGACCCTCAATGGCCCCTGGTCTATCTAGGGGTGTTGGGAGGTAAGTATCTGCAGGGCCCTTGTCCAATTTTCTGGACAAGGTGGTCTGTGCAGAACATTGCACAGGCGTCGACCCTATGGGTCGACCCCCACTATCCAGACTTCTGTCTGGGCAGTCCTGAGCATGGAATGCTCAAGGGTCGACCCACCTTTCCGGACGGGGTTTGCAAAAATGCCTAAAACCCATTGTTAACCCTTGAAAACTTTACCAAATTGCCCCCAAAAGGTTCCTAGACTTATGAGGGTGTTTATAACACGGTCTAGAAGGGGTAGATGGGTCTTTTGGTCACTCCTTGTTATTTATATATCTCATCTCCAAATTTAGAGTAGAATCCTATTGAGCTAACATTTTCTATCTTGCAGGAGAAGAAAGGGAAGAAGGGAAGAAGGAGAGAAGGAGAACAAGGGAAGGAGATTTCATCTACTTCAAGGCATTTTTGGAGCTCTTGAAAGAAGAGAAAGAGGAGCGGATTAAAGAGAGGAGCAAGATGATAGTGAACTCGTGGTCATCTGTCTATGAACCAAGAAGAATCAGATCATCTAGAGAAGGGGGAGGTTTACACTTGATAGATTCTATTTGTTCCAGTCTTTAGAATATGTCTTGGCCTCATTGTATTTATTTGTGCACACTTCGTTCATGTCTAAAAGAATATTTTGTGTGGGTGTTCGGAGATTTGATCTCTGAGTGTCTGTGTTGACGCTTGTGCATCATCTTGTGCAGAGGATCTCCACGTGTGGTTTGGGGGTTGTTCCCCGTGTGTGGTTGGGAGTTACCTCCCGTGTGTGTGCATGTGGTTGCTTGCGTGTGTGCTGGAGCGTCGCTCCGTGTGTGCTGTCTTGTAGGGAAATTACAAGATAGTGGAAGCCTTACTGGTTTGGTGAGGGGTGGATGTAGGAGGATAAAGGTGTGTGGCCGAACCACCTATAAATCATTGTGCCTTGTGGTTTGTCTGTGGCTTGATTGTGGTTTGCGCTTCCACTGTTTTAGTTCTTCACTATTCGAGGTCTCGACTCAGTGTTGCCTACACTCCCATATTAACATCATTATTAATCACACGCGAGTGAGTTTTGAGTGCATGATTCAACTTGCTATATCTCGTTCATTGTTCATCTACTCTTATAGGAATTAATTGCTCAACTATCTATCGATCATCAAAATTGGTCCAAATTATTTGGAAATTAATTTTAGTGGGCCAATCAATTCACCCCCCTCTTGATTACTGTTGCACCCGGACCCAACAGAACAAGTTTGTGCTCAGGAGCTCTTGTAATGAGTAACCATATGCCTATACCAACTTTTGGTCCCACCGGAATCAGATATTCTTTGAATTGGTACAAATCCCAGTACTGATGATACCATAGACTCGGCGCCCATGGCCTTTTTGATCTTAGCCGAGGGGTATGGCCTAAACCTTTCATCTAAGTCAGAGAAACCCGATCTCCTTGCATTCGTAGAGTCCCAGTACCGATGATACCATTGACTCGACGCCCATGGCCTTTTTGGTCTTAGCCGAGGGGTATGACATAGACCTTTCGTCTAAGTTAGAGAAACCCGATCTCCTTGCGTTGGTACAATCCCAGTACCGATGATACCATTAACTCGGCGCCCATGGCCTTTATGGTCTTAACCAAGGGGTATGACCTAGGCCTTTCGCCTAAGTTAGAGAAACCTGATCTCCTTGCATTGGTACAAATCCCAGTACCGATAATACCATTGACTCGGCGCCCATGGCCTCTTTGGTTTTAGCCGAGGGGTATGACATAGACCTTTTGTCTAAGTAAGAGAAACCTGATCTCCTTGCATTGGTACAATCCCAGTACCGATGATACCATTGACTCGGTGCCCATGGCCTTTTTGGTCTTAGCTGAGGGGTATGACCAAGACCTTTTGTCTAAGTCAGAGAAACCCGATCTCCTTGCATTGGTACTATCCCGATACCAATGATACCATTAACTCGGCGCCCATGACTTTTCATCTTAGCCGAGGAGTATGGCCTAGACCTCCCGTCTAAGCCAGATGAACCCAGTCTCTTGCATTGGCATAAACCCAATGTCAATGATACCACCATAATGATTGCCTAACTATTTGTGGAGTTAGTCAATACAACCTTATGAACTAGTCCCACCATGATCGTTAGATAAGCTTGATGGCTTGCGTTGACATAAACTTAATGTCGATGATGCAACCCAATGACCTAGACCTTTCGTCTAAGTCGAATATACCTGATCTCTTTGCATCGGTGCAATCCTAGTACTGATGATGCCATTAACTAGGCACCCATGGCCTTTTGGTCTCGGTCGAGGAGTATGGCCTAGAGCTTCCATCTAAGCCAGATTAACCTAATCCCTTGTGTTAGCATCTGCCCCATGCGGATGATACTACCTCAATTGGTGCTTGACATGCAGTCAGGACCAATCAATACAACCCAATGGCCTAGACCTTCCGTCTGAGGTCAGACGCACCTCAATTCCTTGCGTTGGCACAAATCCAATGCCAACGATGCTACTATGATTGGTGCCTGATTATCTGTCGGGACTAATATATGCAACCTAATGGCCTGGACCTTCCGTCTGAGGCTAGATACACCTCAATTCTTTACGTTGGCATAAACCCAATGCCAATGATACTACCATGATTGGTATCTGGCTCTCTGTCAATACCAATCAATAAACCTTAATGGCCCAGACCTTCCGGTTGAGCCAGATAAATTTCATTCTTTGCGTCAACATAGATGATACCACCATGATTGTTGTATGGCTCTTTGTCAGGCCCAATCGATACAACCTTATGGCCTGGACCTTCAGTCTAAGGCCAAATACACCTAATTCCTTGCATTGACATGGACACAATGCCAACGATACCACCATAATTGGCACCTGACTCTTTGTTAGAACTAATTAATACAACCCAATGGCCTAGACCTTTCGTCTGAGCTAGATACCCCCAATCCCTTGCATTGACATAAACCCAATGTTGACGATACCACTGTGATTAGTATCTGATTCTCTATCAGGACCAATCAGCACTACCAAATGGCCTAGACCCTCCGTCTGAGCTGGATATACTTGATTCCTTGCGTTGGCATGAACCTGATTTTGACTATACCACCATGATTGGTATCTGACTGTCCGTCAGTCCCAATCGGCACAACATAATGGCCTAGACCTTTCATCGGAGCTGGATATACCTAATTCCTTGCGTCGGCATAGACCGAATGTCGATGATACCACTATGATTGGTATCTGATTCTCTATCAGGATCAATCAATATAGCTTTCGGCCTAGACCTTTCGTCTAAGTGAATGATAAACCACATGTCCTACCTCAACACCAACCCTCAATCCCACCGAGGTCCACCCACAATCCTTCGGTGCAAACTTTCTGTTTGAACCTGTACGCAAAGCCCTCCTTCCTTGCTTCAGCATTCGCCCCATACCGATGATTAAACCCCTCTAGGGCCAAACCTCTCGACCGATGTGCTCACTATGGTGAAGCGATCCCCTCATCCTTTTGCTAAAGGGGTGAGCGTTTCCCCATATGTTTACACCAGATTGCTAATTTACTAGCTCATAAAACGAGATGATATGATGGAGTCTACACCTGTGGGCCCCGCACACTCGTCCCTCATTTGCGTCACCCACGGGTGGGGGGCATTTATTGACACCTAAAATCTGGCTTCGAGAGTGACGAGCCTCACCGAGCTGAATGAGGGTAGTCAAAAGGAAATAGCCTAAAATAATGAAAAAGAAAAGAAAAAGAAAAAGAAAAAAAATAGAAAAATGAGTAAAAGAAGCGATCCGATAGCCCTCTATGAAGGTGTTGAACCAGCAGCATCTTAACGCCCTTGAATCGACAGATATGGGCCCCATCCAGCCAGTGTCCTGAAGTACTATCTGGCAAGGCCATACATGAGCCCAGAACTGGCAAGGATCGTCATCCCAACCTGGTAGCAGCTCCCTGCGCTCACACGATCTGGCAAGCTGTCGCGGGATCCTTAACCGACAAGGCCTTTCGAATGGGCTATCCGACAGCCCTCTTAAGGACCCTGAATCGGCAGCTAACTTGCACGGCGGCCCTGTGTGCTCATTGAATCGGAAAACTCTTCGAGCCCCCATCCGGTAGGCTCCTCAAGCTTCCATCCGGCATCTCTGCCCAATCGGTAGCTTTGGCGCGCTCCAACTTGCAGTAGCAAACCAATAGTGGTTGCTTCATCCTGCGGTATCATTAGTAAAACCCCCCAACCGGCGTCGCCATGCTCATCCGACAGTCTGTGGCCTTATCCAACAGCGACCCCCATTCGATGGTGCTTATGCTGAGTCGGATGTGCCCCAACGGTCCAACTAAGCAAGCCCATCTGGCATAGAGCTTGATCCGACAGAGCCCGTGCTGAACCGGCGATAGCACGACGATCCGGCAGCTCCCCGATGAATCGGCGGCATCAGCCCATACGGTAGGAACGGCCTCTGTTCAGCAGAGGCCCCATGTACACCAGTCTCCCCCGTCCCTATATCAAGGGAGGGGTGGCGAAGAGGATAAGGGGGGGGGGAAAGAGCGCACCAGAAAAGTGGCTGAACAGAAGGATAGAGAAGAGAACAAAAAAAGGAAGCTGCTGAAGATTTGTGAAGGGAGAAAGAGAGGGCCCAGATGAGGTTCGAAGAGGTTCTCTGAACCTGAATTTGCAGAGGTAGGGAAAGAGTGAGAAGAGTGGTGAGGATGGGTGATGTGACACAACCTCGGACTTAGTCAAACAAGCACATCTAAGCATCCAAATGGGCCTTAATGGGCCACCGCTCTCTTCGTTGCACTCTATTCCCGGGGTGACTATGTGATACCAAGGGTGACTTATGGGAATGGACCCTTGCTGGTAGAGGGCCAGCAAGGCCAAGAATTGATTCCCCAAGGTTGGTTGCCCAATTCGATTGGGGCCGACAAAGTGCACTCGGGCACCGGGTCACACTAACCCACGGCGATCACTCTAAGTCATGGACTTGAGGATCGGGCGCTCCTCACGAATTCAGCGGTGCATGAATCAAATATTGAGAGAGCTACACTAGGTGAGCAAGGAAGAGACACTTACTCGACCGGTTTGAAGAAACCGGTCCCGGTCGGAGACGAGGGCGAGCGGGGAGGCGGTGGTTCCCCACACGCCGCGGCGGTGTCGCATGACCTGCCAAACCACTTACAAAACTACTCCTCTCGCAGGAGGGGGGATCTTGGGGTAGGGGTTAATATGATACATTCAAACACTACCACCACGCAGGGTGGGGCCTTCATCCGGCCAAGCGGGGAGGGGTTGGTGGACCGAAACGAAGAGAAATGAGAACTAGGGAAGATGCAGCTTCAATCTGGAATTCTGGCTCGGGGGTCGCTGTGATGGCTATGCCGGGCTTGTCCGGACTCAAAATTGATCGAAACCAGCTCCTGAAGCTTCCTGACTGGAAGAGGTGGAGTCCAGAATTTTTGGGGAAGCTCAGACGGTCGGAGGTGGCTGCACCAGCAACAGGAAGTAGCCTCCTCTGTCTGGCCGCAGGTACTGTCTGGACTGTAACAGCAAGTTGCAGAAGTGACTGAGCGCCCTCCCGAGCTCCGATCAGCACGAAACCAGCGGCATCATCTTCGTGGTCGAGGTAGCTTTCAGCAGGAGGTGACGGAGATGCGTTCAAAGGTCGAGGATGGCCGGGGCACCCAGAAGAGTGGGTACTGGTCGGAGTAGACAGCAGAAAACAGAACTAGATAGATCGGGGGAGAAAATTCGTAACTTCTTCCTCCGGTGGCCGAACGGGGTTCTGTTTCTTGATCTTGAAAGATGACCGGTAGAGGAAGAACTTTGATGAAGGGGCTTCAGCCTGAATCCGTTGGGGTTTGTCGTGGCAGAAGGATCTTCCATGCTCTGGTCCAGGATGAAGACCTCTCTGCGCACTGTTGGAAGAATGGCTCTATCTGGCAGCTCCGAGCTCCAATCGTGTTGATTCCACCTTGCCTGCGAAGTAGACTGGAAGGCCTTTCCAGAAAGGTAGGCCACGCCTTTTGAAGAACTAGGATGAATCCGTGGTTGACGCTGCAACAAGGGCTGTTCTGCAGATCTGCACAGCTCCAACCTACTAGAAGAAATGAGAGGGAGATGTGGCTTCTTTGGTGGAGGGAAATGGTAGGAATGACCTAAGGGAGAGTGGGGGCTCTTGTGGGGTGGAGAAGGGAGCTAATGGTGATGGGGAATGAGGTGGAGAATGGCTGGAAGCAAGTGCTAGCAGGTGGAGGAGGAAGAGCTACGAATTTGGGGAAGGTGGGTGAGAGGAGAAGGTGAGGGGGGGCACAAGTGAGTGGAGGGAAGGGTGGATTTCAAATTCAAAAGGTCTTGGAAGGTGGGTGATTATGTTGGGAAGTGGAGTGCTTGCATTGGAATGGGGTAGATTTGGTTGGAAGGTGGAGGAAGGTGTTGGAATGGGGAGACTTCTACCTAGGAACTAGGGAGTGGAGTAATGGAGGCCATGGGGAAGTGGAGGGCATTAAAGGAGGTGGTTGGAGGTTGGAAGTGGATGGGAGGAGGGAGGAGAGAGAAGGAAATTCGGATTTGGGGTTGGAGGAGAGAGAAAGAGGGGTGAAATAGAGAGATTAAGAGGGGAATGGGTGGGGAATCTCTCCCCTAGGGTCTCTCACCCAAAAACTAGAGGAATCACTCCAATTTGAACTCAAATGGCAAGTTTAACTCAAAAGGATGTAATCATTCATTAACTTCAAATGAGGGGAGTGGGGTCCTATATATAGGCAACCCACTCTTTACAATAAGTCCCTGACAAAATAAACAACTACAAATAACCAAGGGGGTTGGGAGTGCTAATGGGCCTAGTCCAACGAATGGGGCCCAATAGCTTACATTAGACATCATGATGATACCAAATATAGGAAAATAAGTGCTAGACTTAGGGAAATGACTCAAATAAAATGGAAATACATCAAAATGACTCAAAGGAAAACTACAAAATGGATAAGGGGCCTTAATAGAGTGAGGCCCAAACTCAACTAGCTCCCGAATGTGAAGAAGTGGACCCGAGCCAAAGGGAGTCGTGGGTGATGCCTCCATCAAATCCCCTGGGCCGCAAAGAGCTCGACTCCGTCGAGTAAGGGTCCATCCGGCTAAGGTACCGCTCGAGGAGATCTGGATCCAATCGCTGTAGGTCCTCCCGACTTACCCATGAGTCTTCCAACGGAGGCCGATCCTTCCACCTGACGAGATAGCGCTCATAGACCTTGCTCCGGGTGGTAGTGACCTGCTCATCCAATATTTGTTCAATGCGATCACGCTGAGCTCTTTTGGCTAGTGGACTCTCCTCTCGGGTGGGTGCTCTCTCAAAGGAGGGAGTGGGCTCGATCTCCTCACTAGGTCTCACCGTGGGGCCCTTGTAAGACACTAAGTCGGCGACATTGAATGTAGGACTTACCCCATAATCCTCGGGGAGATCTAATTCATAAGCATTCGCACCAATACGCCTCAAGACCTGGAAGGGCCCAGTCCCACGTGGTCTCAACTTGGAGTTGGCTCCTGGGGAGAGCCTCTCCATCCTTACCATCACAAAGTCACCCTCTTGGAACTCTAAGTGACGCCGGTGAGAGTCAGCCAACCTTTTATAAGCCTCATTTTTCAGGCTAATGTGCTTGCGGATTTCCTCATGCAATTTTGTGAGTGCTGACCTTCTAGTGGTTATGGGTGGACCTGGACAACCATATATAGACCATTTATACCATGATGCCATATGGACCTTGATGAGCCTTGGTGGGCCGGGGCAACCATATGTGGACTTATCATGCAATGTTGTCATGTAGACTTTGGTGGGCTTAGGTGGACCGGGGCAACCATATGTGAATCTATCATGAAAAGTGGCGATGCATGTCGGGGGACCCGGACATCCGTAGATGCCTTTGATATGCTTAAGACCCATGATGAATGAAGGTGGACCACTACATCCTAATTTGGACCACTCATGCTTTCTACTTGACATGTGGGTGATATGAATGAATGGACCCAACATAGTGTTCATGCCAAGGGGTGTGGAAAGCCTAGACACATGCATACTTTTCCCAAAAGTGACTTCCATGTGTATAGGGGTGGGACAACCTTTGAATTCCCATTGGAACAGATCGAATGGATCTAAGAAGGTGGTCATCATGGGGTGGGGCACAACTTTATTACCTAGGGATATGTGGCCCAAGGTCTTGGCTCCCAAGGTGTAACCCGGGTCATGGATGAGATTGGTTTGGCCCAATATGATGGGTGAGGGTAGGAAAGGGTCAAACATGGTGAGTTGGTGTAGGGAAAGGTGGGTGGTGGATAAAGTGTTTGGGTCACACGAGTCTCTTGACTCCCATTGGAATGGATCATATGGATCATAAAATGGGTTACCTAGGGGGAGGAACTCCATGTCCTCAAGATCCTCAAAAGGTGCTAAGTCATCCTTCTCCATGATAGTTGGGCCAATGTTCTTGGCAAGTGGGTCAGCCATGAGTGGAGGGCTTGACTTTCTACCCGAGATAAGAAGCTCTAAATCGAGGAGAAGGTTGGGCTCATCGGGTGTAGGTAGGAATAGAAGGAGGTCGCTAGTGTAGCAACCAATGGTGCAAACCGAGGTGATAGACCCTATGCATAGGTGTAGGAGGCTAAGGCTCCTAGGTTGTTCTACCATAGGGGTCAACATGCTAGTCATCTCTAATTGTCAAGCTAAGCCCTTGAGAAGGTCCTCTAAGGTTTCCACTTGGTAGGATGTTTGGATTATGGTGTGATAGGAGGAGATGTGCACTATGGGAAGGTTTTCCTTTATGGGAAGGCAATCGTGGGCCGTGATCTCTCTTATTGGGCTCTTCTTTAGCCAACTAATAAGGGGTTCCTCTAAGATGAGTTTGGCCCTAACTAGAGAGGGTGGTGTAACGTGAAGGTCACCATGTGATGCTTCTTCTTCTTCTTGGTCATGGGTTTCCTCCAAGGTAGGGAGTGGGTTTGGGGTGTTCACCACTATTAGATCGGGTATGGGTTCTTCTTCCAAGGAGGTGAGAGGGGCTTTTGAGGGTGTGGTGATGATTGGGGCATGGTGTATCCGGGGTGGTAGGTAGTGGGAAACTTGGGTTAGGATAGGTAAGGGTAGTAGTGGAGGCTTTGGTGGGAGTTGGATTGGGGTAGGGAGAGGAAGATGGGTGGGTTGAAGGGGTTTGGGTTGATTGGTTTTGGGAGGAGTGTCCCCTTTTGGGGGTGATGGAGAGGTAGTGGTGAGGGTTACCATGGGCCTAGGTGGAGAGTTGGCCATGGGGCCCAATTGGGTATGGGGACCTATGGTTGTGGTGTGGACTTGGAGGTGGGGTGTAAATGTAGTGGTTGGGGTGGGAGAGATGGGAAGTGGTAGGGAATGGGTGATTGGGGTCTTGGATTGACCGAGTGGGGATGAAGGAGTTGAAGTGCTCCTTGGGCTTTTGTGATTTGAGTAGGAGGGAGAGGGTTGGAGAGTGTAGGTTTTCCTAAGCTCGACCTTCATCTCATCCCAAGTGCTAATGGGGGCCTCCCTGTGGATCCTTCTTAAACCTTTCACAACTAACCAATGAGTTTTAGCTTGTTTGGAGAGGTGTGCCTTAGCTAGCCTCATTCTCCTTTCTTCGTTCAAGGGGCAACTTTTAAAGAATTGGTCTAGGGAAATCTCCCAATCTAGGTAAAGGCTTGGGCTGTTGGATCCATCAAAGGCGGGGGTTTTGATTTTCAAGTGTTCTAAAAATATGGTTTCTAGATCTCCCCAAAGGTCACTCTCATTCACTCTTGGTGTATGGCTATTTCCTTCAAGTCGGTCGAGTCGAGACATGATATCTTCAAGCCGATTAAGGACATTAGGTAGGGCTTCTATGATAGAGGTGTTGCTACCCACATTGTTGGCAATGGAGCTTCCACGAGGATTTGGGCTTCTTGGGAAAGTTGATGGGGATGGATATGACGGGTATGAAGTGGCCATTCTAATGGACATGGGAGATGCAACCGAGCACTCTAAATGCATAAACATGCCCTAGGACCAACTTGTGGAGAGACAAGTTGTGAACTTGCTCTGATACCACTTGATGTGACACAACCTCGGACTTAGTCAAACAAGCACATCTAAGCATCCAAATGGGCCTTAATGGGCCACCGCTCTCTTCGTTGCACTCTATTCCCAGGGTGACTATGTGATACCAAGGGTGACTTATGGGAATGGACCTTGCTGGTAGAGGGCCAGCAAGGCCAAGAATTGATTCCCCAAGGTTGGTTGCCCAATTCGATTGGGGCCGACAAAGTGCACTCGGGCACCGGGTCACACTAACCCACGGCGATCACTCTAAGTCATGGACTTGAGGATCGGGCGCTCCTCACGAATTCAGCGGTGCATGAATCAAATATTGAGAGAGCTACACTAGGTGAGCAAGGAAGAGACACTTACTCGACCGGTTTGAAGAAACCGGTCCCGGTCGGAGACGAGGGCGAGCGGGGAGGCGGTGATTCCCCACACGCCGCGGCGGTGTCGCTTGACCTGCCAAACCACTTACAAAACTACTCCTCTCGCAGGAGGGGGGATCTTGGGGTAGGGGTTAATATGATACATTCAAACACTACCACCACGCAGGGTGGGGCCTTCAGCCGGCCAAGCGGGGAGGGGTTGGTGGACCGAAACGAAGAGAAATGAGAACTAGGGAAGATGCAGCTTCAATCTGGAATTCTGGACAGGGGGTCGCTGTGATGGCTATGCCGGGCTTGTCCGGACTCTAAATTGATCAAAACCAGCTCCTGAAGCTTCCTGACTGGAAGAGGTGGAGTCCAGAATTTTTGGGGAAGCTCAGACAGTTGGAGGTGGCTGCACCAGCAACAGGAAGTAGCCTCCTCTGTCTGGCCGCAGGTACTATCTGGACTGTAACAGCAAGTTGCAGAAGTGACTGAGCACCCTCCCGAGCTCCGATCAGCACGAAACCAGCGGCATCATCTTCGTGGTCGAGGTAGCTTTCAGTAGGAGGTGACGGAGATGCATTCAGAGGTCAAGGATGGCCGGGGCACCCAGAAGAGTGGGTACTGGTCGGAGTAGACAGCAGAAAACAGAACTAGATAGATCGGGGGAGAAAATTCGTAACTTCTTCCTCCGGTGGCCGAACGGGGTTCTGTTTCTTGATCTTGAAAGATGACCGGTAGAGGAAGAACTTTGATAAAGGGGCTTCAGCCTGAATCCGCTGGGGTTTGTTGTGGCAGAAGGATCTTCCACGCTCTAGTCCAGGATGAAGACCTCTCTGCGCACTGTTGGGAGAATGGCTCTATCTGGCAGCTCCGAGCTCCGATCGTGTTGATTCCACCTCGCCTGCGAAGTAGACTGGAAGGCCTTTCCAGAAAGGTAGGCCAAGACTTTTGAAGAACTAGGATGAATCCGTGGTTGACGCTGCAACAAGGGCTGTTCTGCAGATCTGCACAGCTCCAACCTACTAGAAGAAATGAGAGGGAGATGTGGCTTCTTTGGTGGAGGGAAATGGTAGGAATGACCTAAGGGAGAGTGGGGGCTCTTGTGGGGTGGAGAAGGGAGCTAATGGTGATGGGGAATGAGGTGGAGAATGGCTGGAAGCAAGTGCTAGCAGGTGGAGGAGGAAGAGCTACGAATTTGGGGAAGGTGGGTGAGAGGAGAAGGTGAGGGGGGCACAAGTGAGTGGAGGGAAGGGTGGATTTCAAATTCAGAAGGTCTTGGAAGGTGGGTGATTATGTTGGGAAGTGGAGTGCTTGCATTGGAATGGGGTAGATTTGGTTGGAAGGTGGAGGAAGGTGTTGGAATGGGGAGACTTCTACCTAGGAACTAGGGAGTGGAGTAATGGAGGCCATGGGGAAGTGGAGGGCATTAAAGGAGGTGGTTGGAGGTTGGAAGTGGATGGGAGGAGGGAGGAGAGAGAAGGAAATTCGGATTTGGGGTTGGAGGAGAGAGAAAGAGGGGTGAAATAGAGAGATTAAGAGGGGAATGGGTGGGGAATCTCTCCCCTAGGGTCTCTCACCCAAAAACTAGAGGAATCACTCCAATTTGAACTCAAATGGCAAGTTTAACTCAAAAGGATGTAATCATTCATTAACTTCAAATGAGGGGAGTGGGGTCCTATATATAGGCAACCCACTCTTTACAATAAGTCCCTGACAAAATAAACAACTACAAATAACCAAGGGGGTTGGGAGTGCTAATGGGCCTAGTCCAATGAATGGGGCCCAATAGCTTACATTAGACATCATGATGATACCAAACATAGGAAAATAAGTGCTAGACTTAGGGAAATGACTCAAATAAAATGGAAATACATCAAAATGACTCAAAGGAAAACTACAAAATGGATAAGGGGCCTTAATAGAGTGAGGCCCAAACTCAACTAGCTCCCGAATGTGAAGAAGTGGACCCGAGCCAAAGGGAGTCGTGAGTGATGCCTCCATCAATGGGGGGAGAAATGGAGTCAATGCTCCTTCTCCCCCCCTGGCTATATTTTTTCCTTTCCTCTTTGTGTTCCCAGAGTTGTACTCGTTGTGATCTAGTTTTTTTCCTTTTTGGGATGTGATCAGTAAATGTGAATGAATAAAAGCCCCCTTGTGGGCGATTCTTGAGCTCCTATGGCTATTCCCTTAATCCCCATGATTGTTGTCCGTCTAATTTTCTTTATCTCTTCTTACCTCCATTTACACTACGATTATTGCTCTTTCCGTGAGAATGAATGTGAATTTGTCAACCTAGAAACTCATCTTTTACCCCCCCTCAAGAACTTGAACTCGGAGCTTATCCTCCGCTGTGGATATGGCCCTGGGAAGAAAGGAAAAGGGGTGGGTTAGTACTGATGGTTTCATGGAATATTCTCTACATCCCCATTTCTCTCCGAGTCCGTGGGGAGGGATTGTTCTGGGAGAAGGCGAATACCCCTTTTCTATTGTGTCGTGAGTCCCAAAGGAAGGACAAATCAGTGGTAGCAGGATGGGCCTGCATGCTCATGCCTTCCACCCCGCCCCAGTCCTCACAAGAACTAGACTCTTAAAGAACTTTCGATCCTCTATTTTGGGTCTCCCTGAACCAACAGTCAGCCCCCTGTTGGCATCCTATACGGCAGCCCCTTCAAGCACACCTAGCAATTCACTGCAACACCAATCCGACAGCCCCTCTCTGTGCTCACCCGACAGCCTCGCAGATTTGCTTATCCGACGCCCTTTTCCATGGGTGATCCGGCACTGCACGGTTGAACTGGCAGCTCCACTATCGGACTGATCCGGCAGCCTGCTCCCACTCCAATTCAGCAGCCCTTCAGTAAGTGATACGGCGGCCTTATAAAGTCGATACGGCAGGCCCTGCTCAGCCCATCCAGCAACACCCATAGGGTGATCTGACAGTCTACTTGTGATGTGGCATAGCCCAAGGGTTATAAAGGAAGACTTAATGAACCTAAGACCTAGACCCGCAAGCATACAAGCACATTCAACGATCTTACGCTAGCGACTCAATCGCACGGCACACACGATCCCCCGATGGTGACCGGGAGATGATGGCGAGGGTCCGAGGTGGGAGCCAATCATTTCTGAAGACCTAGCGGGCTTAGGCTGACCCCTAAAATCATGGGGTTCCCAACTTCGTGGGCGGTCAGCACGCAGGGGCGTGGGTTGGGAGGCACTCACTCACAGTCCGCGGTGGGCACACTTATGGTGGTGTGCCAGCCCGGGCTCTTGTCTCACCAACCGACGGCAAGTAAAGACTATACTAAATAAGCAAAGATTGCAACCAGCAAAGGAGGTATCGGATGCTCACCTGACCAGTGTGAAAACACCGATCCCGACCGGAGACGTGGCCGCGTCGGGGAGCGTGGGAGTAGGCCCGCATGCTGCGGCGATGGCGCTTGACCTAAAAACAAGTGGGTTACAACACTACACCTCTCGTAGGAGGGGGATCTCGGGGTGGGGGTTAAGAGATTTACAACCAAACACTACCTCCATGCAGGGAGGGGCTGTAAGCCGGCCAGGCGGGAGTGGGAGTGAAGCTAGAAAACCGTTGTGCCGAGCTCTGTCGGTGCTATCACGTTCTGAAACCGTCGGACAGACAGTCGAAGATGAAGCCACCACGGTCACTACCAAGCTTCGAATAGGCTACAACTAGTGCCAAAATTCTATGACTTCACCCGGGAGGAGGTCTGAATTTTCTTGGAATTTCGTGACGATACCGCTAGCCGGGGCAGAGCTTGGAACAAGGCTGGCCTACGCTGGTTCTGGTTGCTCCCAGGGTGATTCTACTGGAAGACAGGGGCGCCACGAACTGTTCCATGCTTTGTTGTAGGCGAGACTGGTACCGTTACGATCGTGGTCAAGTCTTCTTTCCGTTGGGACTAACGGCGCCATCGGCAGATGTCAGAGCTGATTGTGGAGGCCCGAACAGTAGGGGGTGTCGGTTCAGACTCAGAGTAACAGACCTAGCGCACCATGGAGAGAGAATTTGGAACTTTTGATGCCGACGTCCTAAATTCGCTCTACTTCTTGGAGATGACAGAGGACTTGTAGGGGAAGCCCTCAGCCAAGTGGCGCTCCAAGAATCACAGGAATCAGACTGTGGGAGCCTCTGTAATCCTTCTCTGGTTGTCTGCCTGGGAGGGTCTGCACAGGTCGTCGAGATTTGCTATTCCGGGCAGCTCTGAGATTGGACGGCAGCGTGGCTGCTCTCGTTGCAAAGGTGACTGGATGACAATTACAACGGTGTATGACACGCCTTCAGAAGCCTCACGATGACGCCGTGGCACCCTCTGCAAGCTGTTGGTCTTCTGCTACCTGCGACCTGAACCAGAACTGCTTGTGGAGGAGGGGATTAGGGAGGGGGAAATGGGGCGGATTTGCAAGGGAAGGGGGGCTGATGGTAGTGGGAGAGGGAGGGAACGTGGTTGGGGTCTCCTAGGGGGTTTGAGAGGGCAGGGATGGGGCTGAGCTTGTTGGAATGGCTGGAATGGTGAAGGGGGATGGTTGGGTGCGCTAAAGGGAGGGGGTGGAGTGGAGAAGGAGGGGGGGTGGCCTTAGTGCTATGGAGGAGAGGGGGAGATCTCTAGATTTGGGGGGGGTAATTGGGAAGGTGAGAGGAGGTGTCCAGCAGGGAGGGAGTTTTGAATTTGGCCTACGGAAGGCTGGGGGATGCCTTGGGAAGAGGGAAAGGTGTCTTGGGAAGTGGGAGTGGAGAGAGATTCAAATTTGAATTAGTCTTGGGGGAGGTGATGGGGAGTAAAGATGGGCTAGGGAAGGGTGGGGAATGCCTTGGGAAGAGGGAAAGTTGTCTTGGAAAGTGGGAGTGGAGGAGATTCAAATTTGAATTAGTCTTGGGAGAGGTGAGTAGAGAGAGAGAGAGAGAGAGAGACAGAGAGAGAGAGAGAGAGAGAGAGAGAGAGAGAGAGAGAGAGAGAGTCACACTACAAGTAGAGAGGGGAAGAATTCACTCAAATGGGATTTGTATCTCGCAAGCATCAAGTCCTACAAATGGGAGGGGGTTGGGTCCTATTTATAGGCACCCAACTCTTTACATGACCGAAATGCCCTTAGCATTTACACAAAAGACCAAAGCTATCCTAAACAACCAACATGGGCCCAAGCTAGGATACAAAAGCCATATTAATACAAAACAAGTGAAATTGGATTCATGACCACATGACACAATAAAGAAAATACATAAATAAGACTTCAAAAAAATGGAGATAACATGCGATCATTATAGCCGGACATCCTCAAAGTGATGCAGGTAATCCGAGCCAAAGACAGCGTTGTGAGATGCCCTCATCAAATCCCCTAGGGTGGGGAGAACTCGACCCCGTCGAGTATGGGTCCGCCTGGTTGTGGTAGCGCTCCAAAATATCCGGGTCAAGGCGCAGCAGATCCTCTCGGCTCACCCAAGTGTCCTCTGTCGGGGGACGGTTCTTCCACCTCACCAGGTAGTGATGATACACCTTGTGCCTGGTAATGGTACTCTGCTCATCCAGTATTGCCTCTACCTGCTCACGTCGGCCTCTCAAGCTAGGAAGTGGTGTCCCACCGTGGGTGTCTCTCTCAAGGGGGGGTAAAGGCTCAAGCTCCTTACTGGCTCCCACCGCAGGGCCCTTGTAGGATACCAGGTCTGCCACGTTGAAGGTAGGGTGTACCTTAAAACTCTCAGGTAGGTTCAGCTCATAAGCGTTACTGCCAAGTCGTTTTAGAACTTGAAAGGGTCCCGAACCTCATGCCCTCAACTTGGAGGCAGGCCCCGAAAGGAGCCACTCCGTCCTCACCATCACCGAGTCTCCCACTTGGAACTCACAATGACGCCGTCGAGCATCTGCTTGCCTTTTGTAAGCCTCATTGCTTTTCCCTATATGCTTGTGGATGTCATCATGTAACTCTTTGATATGTTGTGCAAAGGACTCAGCTGAGACTGACACTCTAGCATGTGGGGGAAGGGGAATAAGATCTGAAGACTTTCTAGGCCTATAACCATGCACGACCTCAAATGGACTCTTGCCTATGGACCTATTGACGGAATCATTATATGCAAACTCGGCCTGGGGCAAGAGGAGATCCCAATTCCCGGGGTGGTCCCCAACTAGACAACGGAGCAAATTCCCAAGACTTCGGTTGACGACCTCAGTTTGGCCGTCGGTTTGAGGGTGGTAAGCAGTGGAGAATTTAAGGAGGGTTCCCATCAGATGCCAGAGGGTTTTCCAAAAGTAACTCATGAATTTCACATCTCGATCGGACACAATGGTCTTAGGTAATCCATGGAGTCGGACTACCTCATCAAAGAATAAATGGGCGACCCTAGAAGCATCCGAAGTCTTGGAGCATGGGATAAAGTGGGCCATCTTAGAGAACCTGTCAACAATTACAAAGATTGAATCATGTTTGCGCAAGGTCCTAGGTAGGCCAAGGATAAAGTCCATGCTCAAGTCCTTCTAAGGTCGGTCTGGGATGTGAAGGGGTGTGTAAGGCCCAGTGTTTTGCCTCACTTGCTTGGCCGAGGCACAAATGCTACACTGTCCCACAATGTTGGCCACATCCTTCTTGAGATTGGGCCAATGGAATTGCCTCTCAACTAGCTCTATGGTCTTTTGGACCCCAAAGTGACCAGCTAGGCCACCAATGTGCAACTCCCAAACTAAGAAGTCCCGAAGTGAAATTCGGGGTATGCATAGCCTAGCTCCCTTGAAAAGATACCCCTCTTGGAGTATGAATCCCTCACGTTCCCTGTGGGGTTGAGTGGAGAGGGTGCTGTAGTGAGTCCCAAAGTCGGGGCAATTTGGATATTCCCCTTTGATTCTCTCAAACCCCGTAACTTCCACCTGGACAGTGGAAAGCAAGGCTACCCACCTACTCAGCGCGTCGGCGGCGCGATTCTCACTACCCATCTTCTACTTGAGGACAAAGGTATAGGCCTGAATGTATTCTACCCAACGGGCATGACGGGCATTGAGCTTTTGTTGGGTGTTGAGATACTTCAAGGCCTTGTGGTCCGAGAAGATCACAAACTCCTTGGGTAGGAGATAGTGCCTCCAATGCCGAAGAGATTGAACCACGACATAAAGCTCTTTGTCATATGTGGAGTACCTAATCCTAGCCTCACAATGTTTCTCACTAAAATAGGCTACTGGGTGACCCTCTTGGCTAAGAATGCCTCCAATCCCTACCCTGGATGCATCACAAGTGACCTCGAAGACTTTAGAGAAGTCGGGTAGGCAAAGGACCGGGGTTTGGGTCATCCTTTCCTTGAGCTTGAGGAATGCTTTGGAGGCTGCCCCAGTCCACACAAAAGTGACCTTCTTGAGGCAATCCGTGATAGGAGCGGTGATAGTTCTAAACCCATGGATGAATCTCCTATAGAAAGTGGCTAGCCCGTGAAAGCTTCTGGCCTCATGGAGGGTCTTGGGCTCAGGCCACTCAAGAATGGCTTGGACCTTCTCGGGGTCCATGGATACCCCTTGGGATGAGACAATAAATCCTATGAAGGCTAGTTGATTGGTCAAGAAATTACACTTCCCGGGGTTGGCAAAGAGGCTCTCTTTCCTAAGAACGGTGCACACTTGTTTGAGGTGATCGATGTGGGCTTCCTTGTACTGGCTATATATGAGAATGTCATCAAAGTAGATGACAAGGAATATGCCAATGAAGGGCCAGAGAACCTCGGTCATGAGGCGCATGAAGGTGCTTGGTGCATTGGAAAGGCCAAAGGGCATCACAAGCCACTCATAGAGACCGTCCTTGGTCTTAAAGGCGGTCTTCCACTCGTCCCCGGGTCTAATGCGAACTTGGTGATAGCCACTCTTGAGGTCAATCTTGGAGAAGATGGTGGCTCCAGCAAGCATGTCTAACATGTCATCTAGCCGAGGGATGGGGAACCTATACTTGACCGTTATCTTGTTGATGGCTCGGATATCCTTACTCATGCGCCAAGTTTCGTCCTTTTTGGGTGTGAGAAGAGCCGGGACGGCACATGGGCTCTTGTTAATGCGGAGGAAGCCCTTCCTGATTAGCTCCTCAATTTGCCTCCTAAGCTCGGCATGCTCGGTGGGGTTGAGGCGATAGTGGGGGAGGTTGGGTAAGGTAGCTCAGGACACAAAGTCGATGGCATGTTGCACATCGTGCATGGGTGGTAGCTTATCCGGAAGCTCATCGGGGAACACATCATGGAAGTCCTCAAGGTGTTGTTGGATTTCTATTGGGTGTGGGTCGGTTGGGGTGGATTCCCCAAGACAAATGACAATGGCACACACTTGTCCCCCTTGGTTGACTTCTTCCTCAAGTTCTTTCCTAGTGATGAGGTGTAGGCTCCTAGTAGTCCCAATGGTCAAACTAGGGCTAGGATTTGATCGGGTGGGGTGTGGGGTAGAAGGAGGGGTTGAGGATTTCCTCTAGGGGAGGAGGTGTCTTCTTGGGGAGGGAGCGGGGTGGTGAAAGGTTGAGTTGGATTCTCTTTCCAACATGGGTGAAAATGCAAGTGTTCGTCCTCCCGAGGAAGGTGGCATCTACATCATAGATCCAAGACCGCCCTAGGAGTATGCTCCCTACTTCCATTGGTAGAATGTCACACCAAACCTGGCCTTGGTAGGATTGAAATGTGATGGGGACAAGGTAATGAGTGCTAACAGGTATGGATGTAGCATCAATCCAAGCTACCCGATAAGGTTTTGGGTGTGAGGAAATGGTGAGGCCTAGAAGTTTGACGGTGTCGGGGGACACCACATTCACACTACTCTCGTTGTCCAAGATGACCTTCCTAGCATGACTCCCTATCCGGATGTAAGTATGGAAGATGGTGTTTCTTCTCCAATCACGTTCTTGGGCTAGAGTGAGGGTACACCTAACCACTCCAAGGTGAGGGTCAGTGGGTGGAGGAGGTTGTTCTTGATTGGCCGCCATGTAGGGGGTCTCATATTCTTCCTCCCAGTCAGGAGAGGGCTCATACACCTCAACCTCTTCTTCAACTCCAGCTTGGGGTAGGAGATTAGCCTCCTCAATGAGCAAGCTATATGCTCCCTTCGTGGTGCATTGATTGGCAAAGTGTCCATACCCAAGGCACCTAAAGAATTGTTGCCCGCTTTGGTGGTTGGGGTTGGCCCTAGTGTGAAGGGGGGTGGGTCCCAGATTGGGTCTATTGGGAGTGGGGTTGGGAGGACCATTTGTGGGGTGATGGGGAAGGGTGCCACTAGGAGGGGCTGCCCAGGTGGGAGGAGCTCCCATGGGGTTGGGAAGGAGACCTCGTTGAGGAGGTGGGGTGTTGGTCCTAGGTGCCAAGGATTTGGGATCCATCCCCCGAGGGGGAACCATTCGGGTATATCGAGAGAATTTCTCAGCATCCCAGGCTATTTGGTAGGCTTGCTCTAGGGTGGTCACTTGACGCATGAAGAGCTCCTTCTTTATGTGGAATTGAAGCCGATTCCTAAAGCGGGACAGTGTGACTGCGGGATCCTCTTGAACTCCACACTTAAGAAGGTAGTAATCAAATTTTTCAATGTACTCCATCATGGTCTTCCCTTCATGGGTTAGGGCTTGCCACTGATCTAGAAGGTTTTGGTGGTAGGAGGGAGGGACATATTTGAGTTTGAGTTGTTCTTTCATGGCCCACCATGTGGTGATGGGAGGTTCCCTCCTAACTATCCTCAATCCCTCAACGTTCAACCAATGGGTCTTTGCTAACTTAGTAAGTTACATTTTGGCAAGGCGGACTTTCCTATCCTCGGTCATGGGGTACCAATCAAAATATTGGTCCATAGCCGCTTCCCAATCTAAGTAGATGCTCAAGTGATGGGACCCATCAAAGGTGGGGACATCAACTTTTACAAGCCTTACAAGGTGTTCATCCGGATTATCCCGGGGGGGTCTGTCATCTCTCCTTGGGGGTGGGTCCCTCTTCGGCTCGGGTGGGTGGTCACGGTTGAGCTCTCTTATGGCTGGTCCCTCGTGTGGAGGAGGTGCCCTTCTATCATCCACCCTTGGGGCTGGCCTATTCTCCACAAGTTGCTCAAGCCGAGCCGTTATGTCATCAAGCCGCCCTAAAATACTAGCCATACCCTCCACAAGGAATCTCATGTGATCGGGAAGCTCATGCTCGTTAGGGGCAGGATTCCCTTGGGGATTGGGATTCATTGGGGAACTGGAAGAGGATGGATTGGATTAATAATGAGCTCCACTACGAGTGGTCATGCAAAGTTTGGTGGGCTATGCACGGGTGTGCGTGGGCACCTATGAATGACCTAGTGTGAAGATGCCCCAAGACTAGACTTGTGAGAACAAGCCTATGACCGCTCTAATACCACTTGATGTGGTACATCCCAAGGGTGATAAAGGAAGACTTAATGAACCTAAGACCTAGACCCGGAAGCATACAAGCACATTCAACGAACTTACGCTAGTGGCTCTCTCGCACGGCGCACACGATCTCCCGATGGTGACCGGGAGATGATGGCGAGGGTCCGAGGTGGGACCCAATCATTTCTGAAGACCTAGCGGGCTTAGGCTGACCCCTAAGGGCCTGGGGTTCTCAACTTCGTGGGCGATCAGCACGCAGGGGCGTGGGTTGGGAGGCACTCACTCACGGTCCGCGATGGGCACACTTATGGTGGTGTGCGAGCCCGGGCTCTCGTCTCACCGACCGATGGCAAGTAAAGACTATACTAAACAAGCAAAGATTGCAACCAGCGAAGGAGGTATCGGATGCTCACCTGACGGGTGTGAAAACATCGATCCCGACCGGAGACGTGGGCGCGTTGGGGAGCGTGGGCATACACCCGCATGCTGCGGCGATGGCGCTTGACCTGAAAACAAGTGGGTTACAACACTACACCTCTCGCAGGAGGGGGATCTCAGGGTGGGGGTTAAGAGATTTATAACCAAACACTACCCCCACGCAGGGAGGGGCTGTAAGCCGGACAGGCGGGAGTGGGAGTGAAGCTAGAAAACCGTTCTGTCGAGCTCCATCGGTGCTATCAACTTCTGGAACCGTCGGACAGACAGTCGAAGATGACACCACTATGGTCACTACCGAGCTCCAAATAGGCTACAACTGGTGCCAAAATTCTCTAACTTGACCCAGGAGGAGGCCTGAATTTTCATGGAATTTTGTGACGATACCGCTGGCCGGGGCAGAGCCTGGAACAGGGCTGGCCTACGCTGGTTCTGGTTGCTCCCAGGGTGATTTTTCTAGAAGATGGGGGTGCCACGCACAGTCCCGTGCTTTGTTGGAGGCGAGACTGGTACCGTTGCGATCGTGGTCAAGTCTTCTTTCCGCCGGGACCAACGGCGCCATCGGAAGATGTCGGAGCTGATTATAGAGGTCTGAACAGTAGGGCGGTGTCGGTTCAGACTCCGAGTAACTAACCTGGCGCACCTTGGAGAGAGAATTCAAAACTTTTGATGCCAATGTCCTAAATTCGCTCTGCTTCTTGGAGATGACAGAGGACTTGTAGGGGAAGCCCTCAGCCAAGTGGCGCTCCAAGAATCACCGGAATCAGACCGTGGCAGCCTCTCTAATCCTTCTCTGGTTGTCTGCCTGGGAGGATCTGCGTAGGTCGTTGAGATTTGCTCATCCGGGCAGCTCTGAGATCGGACAGCAGCGGGGCTGCTCTCGTTGCGAAGCTGACTAGATGTCGATTCCAATGGTGTATGATACGCCTTCAGAAGCCTCACGATGACACTGTGGCACCCTCTGCAAGCTGCTGGTCTTCTGCTACCTGCGACCTGAACCAGAACTGCTTGTGGAGGAGAGGATTATGGAGGGGGAAATGGGGCGGATTTGCAAGGGAAGGAGGGCTGATGGTAGTGGGAGAGGGAGGGAACATGGTTGGGGTCTCCTAGGGGGTTTGAGAGAGCAGGGATGGGGATAAGCTTGCTGGAATGGCAGGAAAGGTGAAGGGGGATGGTTGGGTGCGCCCAAGGGAGGGGGTGGAGTGGAGAAAGAAGGGGGGTGGCCTTATGGCTATGGAGGAGAGGGGGAGATCTCCAGATTTGGGGGGGTAATTGGGGAGGTGAGAGGAGGTGTCCAGTAGGGAGGGAGATTTGAATTTGGCCTAGGGAAGGGTGGGGGATGCCTTGGGAAGAGGGAAAGGTGTCTTGGGAAGTGGGAGTGGAGGGAGATTCGAATTTGAATTAGTCTTAGGGGAGGTGATGGGGAGTAAAGATGGGCCTAGGGAAGGGTGGGGAAAGCCTTGGGAAGAGGGAAAGTTGTCTTGGAAAGTGGGAGTGGAGGGAGATTCGAATTTGAATTAGTCTTGGGCGGTGTGAGTAGAGAGAGAGAGAGAGAGAAGGAGAGTCACACTCCAACTAGAGGGTGGGAGAATTCACTCAAATGGGATTTGTATCTCTCAAGCATCAAGTCCTACAAATGGGAGGGGGTTGGGTCCTATTTATAGGCACCCAACTCTTTACATGATCGAAATGCCCTTAGCATTTACACAAAAGACCAAAGCTATCCTAAACAACCAACATGGGCCCAAGCTAGGATACAAAAGCCCAAATAGTACAAAACAAGTGAAATTGGACTCATGACCACATGACTCAATAAAGAAAATACATAAATAAGACTTCAAAGAAATGAAGATAACATGCGATCATTATAGCCGGACATCCTCAAAGTGATGCAGGCAATCCGAGCCAAAGAGAGGGCTGTGAGATGCCCTCATCAACTTGCAGACAGGTCCAACATTCCATGTACCTTTGATTAGCCGAACCTGTGCATCGTTCCGTTCATTCTGAATTTTTGGATGATCTGTATCGTGATTTAAACCGTCTGTTTCTTCGTAGCATGCATCGATGCCGTGGATGCTGCTACTTTTGTGCCCATCTGTCTGATTGAGGGACCGTCTCGGATTCTCCATGGACAAGTACCCGCTTTACACCTTGCCAACACTCCGGGTCCAGGGCAGATGCTGTCGGAATTTTGATAGATGTCCGACCAATAAACGAATAAACGACGCAATAATCATAATTCCAAAGGAAGGGCGAAGGAGATGATAAAAAATATAATAAATGAATAAATAAACAAAGGAACAAATAAATGATATGTTCCATGTAAAAAAATATATATGTAGTGATGAAAACACAATAAAAGGATTATAACAAAAGAAAATAAGAAGAAAGAGAAGAATAAAAGAAGAGAAGAGGAGGGCAGGAGAGAGAGGCTAGGTCAACCTACTGAATAGGATTGGGTCGATTTAGGGTCAACCGAGGTCGACCCACCTTGTTGGCTGGGTCGACCTATCCTCCGCCTGGGGTAACCTACCGATGAACCGAGTCGACTGTTTCCCTCTCTAATCAAAAAGAAGACAAGAAAACAACAAACAACAAACCAAAATGAACAAACAATAAGCAGCAACAATAACAACAACAATAGTCCTTATTATCAGTAGCTCAAATGCAGTCTTCTCAGATACCTCTCATGCATATGTCTTCTAGTCTTCAATCAAGTCAATGTAGTCTTTAGCAAACACAGCCTCCAGGGATGCAGTCTGTCGTGCACTCTGAGTATCAGGAAAATCAGCCAAATTTGTTACAACAATTTCCATCTCCTTTACTTCGGCAACATCCGCAATCAATTCTTAGGCAACAGCAGCCATCACAAATGTCTGTAGTTCACCAGTAACCATCCTCACTTCAGCAATAGCCGACCCCCTTATCTCAGTAACCAGCATTGCAATAGCACCAACAACAATTGTTGGGGCATCAGTCAAATATAACCAACATGCAATAAAATCAACTTCTTGGTCAGTAAAACAGTATCCCACATGAACAACACCAGCAGTACAATTTGTCAGTGCAGCATGCAGACACAATAACAGATGAACATGCCTTTGCATCAAGAGGTGGCTCCACAGGGTAGCATGTCAGGGCTCCAACAGCTAGAATCGCAGGAACAAATGACGCAACAGTCTCATCCGCTTGGATCACAAACTTTGTCAAACATGCAGCAGTATCAGCAAGCAATGCATATCATGAAGCCACAAATAAAACTATTGCACAACCACAACCACAGCAGCAACAACAATCCCAGCAGGTAGCTACAGCATTGATACAATCACAAGAGAGCATCCCCAACCTAATCCTTCACAGCAACAACTCATGTCACAAATACAAAACCAGACTGTGCAACTTCAACAAAAATTGCCAACACAGTCGCAGTTAGGTCCCTTACATAGTGAAATGTAGCCAATGCAACAAAGGCTTCATGTATCAGGTGGCCTACATCCTCCTCAAAATGCAATGGGATAGCAAAAGCACCCTCATCAGTATCAAAGAGGGCTTCTGGAGGCCTCACCAATAGGATCACATGTTTTCCAGTCACAATTGTGGAATACAAGGCAATCACTACCAATTCTTTTGCCTAATCAGCCTCAAGCATGTTAGAATGTTTTAGCCCAAGGCCTTCAAAATAATATTGCATCTGCCTCAATACAAGGTTCTACTACTTTGGCTTCTACAATATCATCTATGAATGGATTGAGTCAATCAAACATGTCCAACATTGTTGTAAACAACTCAGGACAAGGTATGCAAGAAAATATTTATGCCAATCCACAGAGGCAAATTCAGGGAAAGCCACTGCAACATTTACAACAGCAACAGCATCAAAAATAACAACTCCAAAAGCAGCATCAGTAACAACAACAACAAAACAAAACAAACAACAAACAAACAATAAAAATAAATAACAAAATAAATAATAAGAATAATAATAATAATAATGAATAATAATAAACAAACAGGATAACCCCCCCCCCCCAAAAAAAAGGGAAGGGTGGTGAAGTCAGTCAAGTGACTTCAGGGTCAGTCGATTGACATTGAGGTCAGTCGACTGATTTTTGGTTGACTGGCTTTGAAGCCATCCGACCGAACCTATGCTCGGTCGACTGACTTCAAAGTCAGTCGACCGAGTTCAGTCGACCTAATGCAAATTCGGTCGATCGACTTCAAAGTCAGTCGACCGAATTTTCCCCCCCTTCTCATCTATTAAAAAAAGGGAGAAAAGAAAAAAAAAGATAATAATAATATTATTAAATGATAATGGTAATAAGAAAAGAATGATGATAATAAAGTAGGAGACAAAGAATGAAAGTGATAAAAATGATAATAAAAAGTACGCAATCAGCTTAAAAACAAAGACATACATATGTATCTAAAAGGAATTGAAACAATAAAGAAATCAATTATATACATATATAAATATAATAATGCCCATTCTGGAGTCTTCACCTCCCCCATACCCTATGTGAAGGGAACATAAATGACGCCCTCACAAACCAGGCTTGGATCTCGGGGGTCTCCCCATCATTGCCATGGCCTGACTTTGCCTTGGGCCAACAACCCTTCGAATCAGATCTATTTTCATCGGGATTCATCCCGCTCCTTTTACCAAACATCAAACTTGCCGTATTCCTAATAGACATTTTCTCAAATGTCACTCATGTTTTCACTGTGTTCCCGACTCGGAATACTCTCCTAGCACGGGGCACGTGATGAGCAAATGAACGGGCTTAAATGCCCTCACCCTAACACGGGAACTTTCGACATGTTTTCGAACTATACATTCTTTCTTTTATCATTAATACAAATTTTAGGCCATATGGCCCCTCTTCCTGGCGATTAATCAAGGGTTTTCTTCCCTTTGGGGAGATGTAATTAACGCCGTGACCTTTATGGCAGGGTGGGTTCTAGTCCCGACACGATAGCCACTATTGTCTGATCAAGTCAGACGGCGCGTACCAGCGGCTCCGGACCACCTTGGTCTTTGGAGTCAGAACAAATTGTCACATTGTGACTAGCACGCCTATGCACTAATAAACAATATAATTAATAAATTAAATAAACAAAAGAACAAGATGAAAAGTAAAGTGCGTCCACACTACCTCATGTAAACGGCCAGTGATCTGGCCGCCTTTTGGTAATCATCCATCAAACCCACATTCCACGTTCTCCTCTACTCCAAGACATTCCTCATGGCACCCCCACTCTGGGGGGACACTGCACGCGTAAGCACGCACATCCCAACCCATAGAATACATGGATCTAGGCATGGGTTTGAACTTCAAATTGAGGAGGGAAACTCCCATTCCATGGAAAAAATCACCTGGATCGATGTTGGCACCTACAAATATGGCGCCATATACATGGAAAATCCCCCCAGAACATTGACAGAAGCATTGAACTGACGTCAGATAAATCACGCCAGGTCAACTTAAACTCACGTCTAGAAAGGACGAAGAAGCCTGATTGCGGGTGTGCGTGGCATACTTGATAATGCGTCTAAGGGAAAGAGTCAATATGTTGTCCCCGACAGTGAAATTAAAAATGACAAGAAAGGTACAAGGCAACCCGAACCGGTGTCAGATGAGTCATGCTAGAATAACCTAGACCCGCATCCGGGAAGGATGTTTGAACCCCAAGGTCACAAGTCCGCATTGCATGCCTAACGATGCACCTCGGAAAAGGAGATGGCATGTTTCTACCCGATGACGAAGGTGAAATATTAAAGATACTTGAGTTGGCGCCATTAAGTGCGATCGACAGAATGATCTGGTGTCACTTTGGTGCCAGAACGAGTTGGCCGCGCCAATTCAGGCACATGTCACACTTGTGGCATGGGTGGCCAACCCATGCCGATTCAACTCGCCCAGCTACGTCGGATCAGCTATTTCATCCCTATAAAAGGGGGTAGGGGCTGAAGCAAAAAGACACATAGGGAGCAACAGAATCGGAGTGCAAGGAGCAGAAGAAGAGAAGGCGATCAAAAGAAGGAGAGCATCCAGAAGAGGAGAAGAGAGTGAAAAAGGAAGAGGAAGGATTTCTGAATGGGTCTAGTAGGTAGGGTCGATTGTACTTTCCTTTTTCTTTTCATGCTCAATGGAGGGCTATATCTCTAGTATCTTTCCTTCTCTCAATGAATGAACTAGTTTGTCATCTGGCCTTGCTTCTGGGATATTACAGTGTTCCATATGTCTGTCTCCCTGATGCATTTATGTTTTGTCAAATGGATGAATGTTCCCCCCTTTCCCTACCAACGATTTCTAGTCCGTCTATGTGATTCCGATAGTATCCTACTAGGCAGTTGCACCCGAAGTTTGCTCAGAAAGATGAGTAGGACCCTGGGATGCAAGATGCCTGAAACCCCCTTCTGTCCCCTTTTGACATGAAATGGATATCATGTTTCTCACCGTTCTGCTCCCCCCATCATGAACCCTGTCCGCGAAGTGGTATCAGGCCCCTATATCCTACTATATCCTTCTTTAGAGGGAGCGTAAAGATGTCTAGTGGCCTAGCTTGGCGATTTACACAGTCGTTGCTCTTGTTGGTTTCCCCCTTGCGGTGTGATTCGCGAAGAGATCGCGTGTTCTGTACCCCCCCCCCCCATTTTTATGTATCAACATGGTTTCATCATGCAAACCAATAAGTTGTTGATCCCCTTTCCTCCTTCTCTGTAGTCCATCAGTGAAGGAAAAAAATTGTCAGGGATCTTGCCCTGTGTGCCTGTGGGATCACCTTCCCCCTTGGCCCTTCACATGGTGTTCTCCATTGATCCATACGACACTCTGTTTTCCCTACAAATGATCTGGTGCCCCACTATGTTGCTTGAATCGACATGGCACAGCTGATCTGGCAGCCCCCGTTTGTTAGGTTGATCTGACATCATCACCACTTGAATCGGCGTGCCCCTCAGGGTGATCCGACACACTTATGCATTGTGGCCGGTCTGCCACGGATCTGACGTAGACGTGCGCCCCGGTCTACTTCCCCCTATTATGGCTGATTCGACGCCATTCCCCTTGTGAAGCCCCGTCGACCGATCCGGTGATACAACAGCCCCCATCCAGGGCTAATCGACGGCTTTTTTTTAATGGTTCCATGAACCTATGTCAATGGGGCCCAAGCACCTATCGATTGATCTGGTAGTCATGCCACCCTTTTCTATATTCTTGATGCAACGGCCACTCCATAATGGTTTAACCGACGCACCCTTCTGTTAGTGATCCGGTGAGTCGCCAACATCCTATCCGACATGGCTACAGTTGTCCCTTTGGTTTTCTCATCCGGCTTCGCTCCTCATTGTTTTGACCATGACTCTGTGTTCCTCTGCCCCTCTTGGAGTGTCTGGGCAATCTCGATCCCCTAGTAGGCTAGCCCTCGGGGATACAGTGCTATGGATAGCTCGAGATGTTGCCATTTTGGGCACATTCGAATACCTAAGGGACTATCTCAGATTTTTCGTGGATGTGCATCGGCTACTCACCCCCCAAATGCCCTAGGTCTAGGGGAGGTGTTGCCAAAATTCCGTCAGAAATCCGGACCGATAAAGAAGTTAATGATAAAAGGGGGGAAATGGTTGTGATAATGAGCATAAAAAAGGGAATAACTGAGATATAGTGACAATAAAGGATGTACGACAAAACCAAAAAAATAAAAAAATAAAAAATTAATGAAATGAAATGAAATAAAATAATATATATATAAAGTAATAACAATAATAAAAGAAACGGAGCAAAAAAATAGAGGTGGGTTTGGTCGACCAAAATGCCTAATCCGGTCGATCGGGTCATCTGACTTGGTCGATAGCTCCTCCCATTCTGCTCTTATTAACCTCACAGAACCGATCGACCTGGTCAACCTGGTCGACCAGGACCTCTGATCCGGTCGACCGGATAACCCGGAAACCCCCTCTTAAATGCTCACCACCCAAACCCAAAAGAAGACCACAATGATTCATCTGAAGGGAAAGAGAAACAGTCAACAGAAACAAAACACAAAACAAAGAATATATGTATATGCATAAATAACAAGAATGAAACAAAAAAAATATAGAACATAGAAAAGATAATAAATAAAAAAATAAAAAAAATTATCCTCTGAAGTAGGGTCGACAAAGGATGAGGCCCTGTCAACTGAGCTCTCACCCCCCTGTCGACCATACTCCTTCAAATAGCCTCCCTGGCAACTAGGTCTATCGACCTGGCCCTTGACCCTATCGACCTGCCCCTGCGGTAGGTTGACCTGCTTGTGTTCATGTCGCCTCTTTTGGGCTCCAGAATAAAAAAAAAATTTGTATTCAAGTGATCAAAGAAATGATAATATATGTACACACACATACACACACACACACACACACACACACATATATATATATATATTAAATAATAAAAAGGCTATGAAATAGAGGCGCTTGTTTTAAAGTCTACATAATAAGAACAATGGCAAGTTGAAGCAATAAGAAAACATCAAAGCAAAAAATGTACAACTAATAAGTTGTGTAATGAAACTAGAACAAAAACAATAATAACATATAATCAAATTGAAACAAAAAAGGGACAACAAACATTTAATAATTTCTGCTCCGGAGCCCCCATCCCCTAAATCTTGGGCAAAGGGAATATAGATGATGCCTATGGTAGGTCAGGGCCAGATCCCAGGGATCACCCCGCCATGGTCAGAATCTGACCTTGTCTTAAGCCGACAACCTTTCGGATTTAATCCATCTTTGCCTATCTCCACTTCATTTCCCTCGTCACCAAATATTAAATTATGTCGTATCTCCAGCAAACATTCACTCAAAGAATTACTCACGACGTCGTCATGCTTTCAGTCTGGAATGACCTCCGAATAAAAGAAGAATAAAAAAATGATTAATGAGTGAACTAGATGGTTTGAGCCTCTTTGCCTATGGCACGGGGTGTCAACATACTTAATTTTTGATCATTTCTTCTCTTTTATTAATTTGAATCTCCGGCTATAGGATCTTTCTTACTGGCGATTAATAAGGGGTTTTCTCCCCTTTGGGGAGATGTAATTAACGTCGTGACCTTTATGGCACGGTGGGTTTCAATCCCGACCCGATACCCACTATCTTCTGATTAGTCAGACGGTGCGCACTAGTGACTCCAGGCCACCTCGGTCTTTGGAGTCCGAATGAATTGTCACCTTGTGACTGGCACGCCTACGCACGAAATATACCAAAATAAATGAGTGAAAGAAATAACCAAAAATAAAGAAATAAATAAAATAATATGTTCCCACAAGTTTGGCACGCCCGATGGGACTGGAGCCTCCCTTCATCTTCTCACTAGGACCAAGGGCCCTTGAGCCTCCTTCTGAGATTCTAATTGCCAGTTTGAATTGATGGTGATTTCCCAACAATTCCAATGGCTGCTGTCACATTCGGACCACTTATTGTTCGTGATCATGCTAGGTGCGGCTACCTGGCGTCGTCGACCAGGTTCGATGATTTCCTTCCCATCATCGGCTTCCCCAATTTCTTGGAGGTGGTGTTCATGGACCTTCTGGATGCCCAAGAGACGAGCCCTGTGACCCCCAATGCTGTGGAGGTCATGCAGAAGAAGTTTAAGTTGGTGAGTTGCTACGTCCACCATATTGACTCCCGCACCTCCACCAACAAGGGGCGTACGACGGCCGCAAGAAGGGTGGCCAGAAGGAATGTCGGTATGCTGCAAGGCCAGTTGTGAACCTCGGGTAAATCCATCTTGATCAGAGGAGTCCGAGTATACTTGAACGGCTGGCCGGCCAAAATGATACCCGAAAGGGTCATATCAATGGTGCGAGTGCACAATTCTTTCCAGTGTTGGCCCGAGATAGAACGGACAATGTTGTGTCCAAGCCTAAGGGGGGGTTGGCCCCAAAGCCAACCAAGTTCAAGCAGATCTGGGTGCATAAGGAGGCTCAAGACCCAGTACTGATTTAATCAAGGTTTGTTAGGGCTGATAGGCCTAAAAGAGAGAAAAAGATGGAGATGCCAACCTGGGCATCTCGCCAGCCAGCTTTTCAGGCCTGCTTGCGACAGGCTAATATTTATTCATATGATAGGAACCATGGTGGGATGGTCAGACGAGGGTGGCTCGCCTACAGGCCCCCAGCACGTGAGAGGGTGCTACCACCCATGATCTCCCCCAACAATGAACAAGATGACTTCACCCAGGCTGTGTGAGGATACTTCTGTAGTCTTGGGAATACTTCCCTAGGGAGACAACGACTACATAAAGCCGCGAATGCTGTAGAACAGGATCGAGAATGCCAAGCTGGCCTAGATGAGATAGAAAATGCAGGGACAGGCTGCTATGGGCCTCCCCTCTGTGAAAAGCTTACACCGACGATTTCGGTGTTTGAAAGATTAACCTTCCCTTGCCAATCGGCTAGAAGGGTAAGGCGAGGAAATGGACAGTTCCGAGTCTATGCCAAAACGTGATAAATCCATGGAAAAGGGCTCCAGGGCATAACGGGCCAAAAAAATGGACAGAAATGGGCTCGAAATATGATCAAGAAAGTCTTAAACAATGGATAATTCGGGACATCATAAAAGACAAATAAGAGAAAGGCTCGACTTGTAAGCTAAAAACAGGTGTCAACACCCTGTTGCATCATCCCTGCGATGGGGACGGGTGTGAAGCCCAGCTAGACTCCTCGGTCCTCCTCCTAGTTATCTTCCACCTCCGCTCAGCCCCACCACCATCGCTATCCTCTTCCCCCAAATCTCCACCATCCTCCTACCCTATGGCTCTATTTAGTAGATAAAACTAGTCTATTCTTTGTTTTCCCTTATCTCCCACCTTCCTCCACCTTCTCAGCAACTCCAGCAACCCCAATTCGTCACCCACGGATGCCACTGGCAACACACCCTCAGACTGAGCATCGTTGTAGAGGCCCTAGTGACTACAAACCCCGCGTCCTGAACATAGTTGGGCGATAAACTGTGTTCAATATGAATGTGGTCCTCAAGGGAACCGCTACCATAAAACTCAATCTGCACCAACCGACGGAAGATTTTGAAGGCCCCCACCCTCGTTTTCACATCAAATTGGTATCAGAGCTTAGGGAACTAGTTTGTCCCATCAAATCGGGGTCCTGAGGTATGAGATTCAAGGGTGAATCTCCTTCAAATGGGGGAGAATGATGGGATCGACAGTGGGAGCAATCTGGCACATAGAAGATGATTGCGGCCTCTGAGGAGGCCACGACCAGAACACAGCTCCTAAGGGGACCATGATCTGGTTCCTACTCTAAACCGCCAGCTGTAAACCACTCTGACATTTGGATGACCGAGGCCTTCAATGGAGTTACTTCTTTCCATTGAAAAATCAATGTTTTGATGTCGTTTCATCTTCCCCATCCCCTTATATGTACCCCCCTTTTGTAAATTAGGGAAATTTAAAATTATAGCCATGGATATGTTCTTCCTCCTCCTTTATTTTTGGAAACTGGTTGTGAAGCCATAAGGCGAGCTGAGAATGCTCGATTTCTCCACAGAGGTGGAGTGAGAAGCTTAGTTGCATCGTCGGATGGGTGTGAAGCCCCATCCGGTCTCCTCGATTCTCTTCCTAGTTATCTTCCACCTCCGTCCACCCTCCACCACCATCGCTATCCTCTTCCCCCAAATCTCAACCATCCTCCCACCCTATAGCTCTATTTAGTAGATAAAAGTTGTCTATTCTCTGTTCCCCCTTATCTCCTGCCTTCCTCCTCCTTCTCAGCAACTCCAGTAGCCCGAATCATCTCCTACGATCACTGTAGGCAGCTATTCTGAATAGAGCACTGTTCTGGAAGGCCCTGGCCAGCTTGTAGAAGACTTTTAGATCATGGTCGTATGATGAACTGCCTTCACTCAGATCGCGGTTGGCCCCAGCTCCGCTTTCCTGTAATATGGGATGGGACGCGAACCTGGTACTCTAGCTCGCGGACGTCCTTAAGCGAGGGAAGCGTGCGGATGTGCGCAGTTGAGAAACCGGCAATGAGTCTCGGGTATCGACTTTTTCACGTGCTCGGATCGAGTCACGAGACAGGTTCCACTCACTCGCTCGCAGCGGTGATGAAATTTGAATGAGCTAATATCCTAATAATCGCTCATGTAGCGGCATTCAAAATATACGAGATAAGCAAATGCATCAACGAAGGAGCGAAAACGTACCTGCACGCTCTGGGCGTGGGGAAGATAACCCCGACCAAAACTCGTACTCCTGGTGTACAGTAAATAAATAATTACAACAGTAAATTTTTATTGCCCACTCCACGCAGGGAGGTAAATGGCTACTATGGCGACCTGGGAGTAATGAACTCGGGTTGACGGGCAACAAACCGGAAGGCTCTCGGGCCCGCGACGGGCTGCTGGTCCGACTTGATTCTGTAGGGCCCGTGGGATAGCATGCGGGTCCGTCTGTTGGGATGGCAGTACCCAGGTGTCTCCTTGCTGTGGCGGCAGGCTGGGGCGCTGCTAAGGGGTTGATGGTCGACCTTCGGGAGCGGCGGTCGCCGAATGTGAGCCAGCGAATTTTATCGGGATTAACCGGTGGACTACCTTACTGGCCTGTTCTTAGGATAGAATTGCGTGCCTCCACGAAAATAATTGTTCCGCCCAGATCCGGTGTCGGATCGAGACGAATTTGGTACCGTTGGAAACTAGACTCAAAGAGCTACAACATATATTATTTTCAGATCCATCCAAAAAATGGATTGGAAATGAAACCATTGTTCCCCAAGTATTTCTGCTGGTTCGAATTACAAACAGACATGACAGAACATGATCTGCCTGAAAATGAATTTTAACCGACAGGGGACTGGTAGATCTAGACTCTGGGAAACTTATGGGTGGAAGGGGGGGATGTGAGGATCGCGTATGAATTTTTTGAGAATTTTTGGGAGTGACTAAGGGGATGGGAAAAATAGAAGAACAAGACACTATCCCGCAGATCTGCTGATTGGCAGACTGTCAGGGGTGGAACTAAAATATTGGGAAAAATATCAAACGGTGGCGGAATGACACAAAATTTAAAATGGGAGTGGCTAACAAGGAGAGAGATGATCTCTCAAAATTTCAAGATCATCAGATTCATGGATTTGGAGGACCAACCTTTTCTTTCATCTTCTTTCCTGGATCTCAGAATCCTGGACAGTAGGGTAAAGAGATGGTTGTGGCGGCTCGACGGCGGCACGAACGGAGGTGGCGGCGGCGGTGGCTGGAAGTCGCATCCAGCGGAGGTGGTAGAGGTGGGAATCAGTCTCAGAATGTGGCTTCACACCATAGATTAGGGCAACCTTCACAGCTGCATGGGGAGAGGGAGAGAGGGGCGCCCTTGGGCTCCAAGAACAATTCTTGATTTTTCTTATCATTAATTCCATGAAATGTGAAAATACAAAGCTTATATAGAAATTGATAAAAGACCTAAACTATCCCTTGATCTAGGGTTAGGGAGGGAGAAATGGGGGATAAGATATTAATCTCCCATGTGGTCAAATCACCAAAACTAAATAAAATACAACATGAAATAAACAACCATTAAAGGAGGGCGCCCCTTTGAAGAGGGGGGATTTTGAATTTTCTTTTTCTTTATCCCCTTGGTCCAAGTCCTCCCATGGACCAAAGACCAGCCCATAGGGCCCATGATCCTTGGTGGACCAATGGGTAAGAGGGTGGGGGGACCCTACTGGAACTACTGGCTTTTTGTAAAGAAACTCAAAGATTCCTAAGGACTAACATATTGGCTTATAATTGCCATACAATTGCAAATCAATTAACCCAAGGATATAAATGCAAATAAAAGGATACAAATGTAAAAATAAAATGTTAGTGCCCGGTGTTGATTCCCATCAATTCTCCCCGGGTGGGAAGAACTTGACCCCGTCGAGTAAGGGGTGCGACTGCTCGTGTGGCTCATGTGGATCTGTCACCGTACCAGGTAGCGCGGAGTATGCTCCACTCTAAGTAATCATCACCTGCTCATCCCATATATATTCGATATGCACAAGTTACTGTGGGAATGAGGTAAGTGGTGGACACTCTGGGGTGGGGTTACTCTCAAAGGAAGGAGACGGCTCAATGGCTCACTAGGAATCACCGTCGGGTCCCTGTATGTGACTGGATCCGAGACATAGAATGGTAGAGCAGATCCCAAATTCTAGCAAGTCTACAACGTACACAGTAGACCCGACATACCTCACAGTCGAAAGGGACAGACACCGCGAGCTTGCATTAGACCAACTGACTCGACGTATGCAGGCTCTATGCACTCGACAAACATATGTATAGACTCTTAACAAATTGGACAAATAAAGAAGAACACAGACTCACACATGACCCTAAACAAACCTACTGTTAGACCGACCCATACATATGCAATGGTGGACCAGGACATCCGAATGTGTGCCAAACATACACTCAAGGCAACCTAATATTGGTGGAATGGAATCCTAGACATCCTAACAAGCACCATTCATACACTAACGGCCCTTTGGATTTGGAAGGTTTGGGTGGGCTAGGAGAGCCAAATTCACCTTCTTCATCACCCCTATATGCATGTGCCTCTTGCCAATGAACGGGCTTGATGAGCATAGGTGGACCGACCCGTGGGGAAGGGGTGTGGTAGTGGACTCTTTTGAAGAAGGGGAGTATATATGGTGGGTCAAGAGGCTCCTTACTGAACGGATCGAAGGGATCAAAGAATGTGTGACCCCTCAGATGGGTTCCCTCATGACACGTTCCATGTTTGGAATTCTTGAAGGTGTAGATGGTCACCTTCATGCATTGTGGTAAGTGGGACGGTGATCGCATGTAGCAAATATGTGTCCTCCCTCAGGGTAAGTGTAATGAAATTAGGCTCATCAGGAATGGGGAGGAGCAAAAAAATCTCCGTGGTGACATGACCCACAGTGCACACGGAGGTAATGGACCCCAATGTCGGATATGTGAAGCTACGACTATTGAGTTGGTCGAAGCCTGGGGCCAACATGTTCGTCAACTTCCATTGCCAGTCTAATCCCTTAATAAGGTCATCCAATGTATCAACATGGTGACAAGAACAGAATGTGGTATGGAATGAGTTGACTGGCACTAAGGGTAGTGCGAGGTCCATGGATGGGTGGAAAAAGGCTTTAGGGACTAAGCCTTGCTTGAGCCAGCTAAAAAGTGGCTCTACAATGACAATCTCACCCTTAGTAAGTACGTATGGCTCCGGCTAAAGTTTGAAGGGTGAAGGTTCTAGCACGACATCTCCCTCGGTTGGAGAAGGGACTTTCTCCATGATGGGGAGAGGACTTGGGGACTCCGTAGACAGCACCGGGTTTAGACTACTGGCTACTACCTCCTTAGGCTCGGGCAGGAGTCGTGCCCAAATCCTATCTATCCTATCCATCCAGTCTATAAACATTTGCAAGAGATCATCTAAGGTGTGGTTTGGACTAGGGGCATCTTGGTGGGTTTGCTTGTATTCAATTGGCCTAGTCTTGGGTCTAGGCTCGTCTACATGCGGGGCTCGTTGCCTCCAACTATGACCTACTTGGTTGGAGGAGATTGGGTGGGGTCGGTTTGAGGTGACTGGGCCGGGTAGGTAGACCCTTCTAAGCTCGCCCTCCATCTCATGCCATGACTCTATAGGCCATTGCCTCCTAACTTCCCTCATGCGTTCAATGCCTCTCCATTTTTCGGCAGCTTCGTGAAAAAGCCGCTTTATGGCAAAATCAACTTCCATGGCATCGGACATAATGTAACACTCAAAGTAGATGTCCATAGTGGCTTCCCACTTTAGGTAGTCGCTCGGGACTTTGGAGCCATAGAAGTCCGGGGCTTCAAGCCTATGGAGGTGGAAGGGTTGGGTTCCCCATCCTTGGGTGTGTCGCCACCATTCCTATGACGTGGGCTTTTGGGGGTCCATGGGACATGTGGAGCTATAGGATGGCCATGCCGACACTTGGTGCAAGACAAACCGACTAGACACGACCATAAAACAACAATGTAAAATTAGAATGCAGACTTGACTACAAACCTAGACTCAAAAATTATCCGGTACGTGGCGGAGGTTTGATCCGAAGATCGCACTCACGCAAGTGTACTACCTTCTCGATAGACGTAACCTATCATTCTGGGAACACCTTTTGATATACCGGATATAGGAATGTAATGCGACACCTTGGACCGACTAACCAACTACCCTAGACTTGACTTAGCTCTGATACCAATTTGATGCAGGACAGGACGAGAACCTGGGACTCTAGCTCGCGGACGTCCCTAAGCGAGGGAAGCGTGCGGATGTGCACGGTTGAGAAATCGGCAATGTGTCTCGGGTATCGATTTTTCTGCGTGCTTGGATCGAGTCACGGGACGGGTTCCACTCACTCGCTCGCAGTGGCGATGAAATTTGAACGAGCTAATATCCTAATAATCGCTCATGCAGCGACATTTAAAATATACGAGATAAGCAAATACATCAACGAAGGAGCGAAAACG